>OX465285.1:73771127-74971127 GCA_949987705.1 Thereva unica
TGGGACATAGGGCGGAAACAGTTGCCCTCCAGCGGACTCTGTTTTGCGCGACAGCTCTTAGCTCTAACCAGGATCTCCCAGTAGTTGCGGCCTCTGCTAGTAGGGTTCTCCTCCACGTTGTTCTAGGTCTTCCAACTCGACGGGATCCTTGCGGGTTCCAGTCAAGGGCCTGTTTGGCTAGATTTTCGTTATCGCGTCGCAAGGTGTGGCCAACCCAATTCCATTTCCTTCGCCTGATTTGGTCGTCTATCCTTTCTTGGCCGGCACGGCGCCATAGCTCTTCATTTGAAATTCTATCTTGCCAGCGGATTTTTAGGATACGACGTAGGCATCTGTTTATGAAGACTTGTAGGCGCCCTGTGATGAATTGGGTGACTTTCCATGTTTCGCAACCGTATAAAAGAACTGCCTTAACGTTGGAGTTGAACAGCCGCAATTTGGTGTTGGTTGAGATCTCCGTTGATCTCCATATGCGGAACAAGCATGCATATGCGCTTCGTGCTTTATTTATTCTGGAACTGACATCTTCTTCTGCACCGCCATTTTCGGTAATAATACTACCGAGGTAGCAGAATTTATCTACCAGTTCCACGTCACGGTTATTCAGCGCAGTTCGTTCAAGTGTGTTTGCATTTATCCGCATTTCTTTGGTTTTATTCGGATTCAGCCTTAAGCCTGCTAGACTACTTTCTGTTGCCAAATTGTTTAACATGTTTTTTAGCTCCTGATGTCTGTGGGCCAGCAAACAGATATCATCTGCGTAGTCGAGGTCCTTAAGGCGATCTAGCAAACCCCACTGTATGCCGCCTGTTCTACTATCTAGAGCGCCAACAAGAATGTCATTTATTACTATAAGAAATAGTAATGGGGATAGTAAGCATCCTTGTCGTACTCCTGAACTCACCTCAAAGCTGTCGGATAATTTTCCGTTATGGAGAACTCTGCATTTGGAATTGTTGTATAGGGCTTTTATCAATTCTATTATCTTATCCGGCAGTCCACGTCGCCGTAATGCCTGCCATATAAAGCTCCTATTAACCGAGTCGAACGCTTTCTCATAATCTACGAAAGCAAGGTAAAGGGGGGATCGGAATTCAGTAGACTGTTCCACTATTATTCTTAAGGTGTTGATGTGATCTATACATGAACGGCCCTTCCTGAATCCGGCCTGCTGCCTTCTAAGCGTTTGATCTACTGCCTCTCTTATTCTTGATAGTATAGTGTGGGACAAGATTTTACCCACAGTAGATAATAGACAGATGCCTCTCCAGTTGTCGCATATTGTTAGATCCCCCTTTTTGGGTATTTTGACTATGATACCTTCCGTCCAATCCTCCGGAAGGTACAGGTGTTCCATGCTAATTCGAGGATTGGCTGAAGCGCATCTGCTATGAGGCTTGAGTCGGCTTTCAACAATTCTGGCGGGATGCCATCTTTTCCAGCTGCTTTACCATTGGCCATCGCATGAATTGCGGTTACTATTTCCGTCTTGGATGGGGCCCGGGTGTTGATTCTTATCGGCTGTGCATTGTTGCTGTTTTCCTGAGGTTCCTGTGTGAGTGAGCCATTCAGGGTGGCGAAGAAATAATCTCTCCATCTTTGGAGCTGCTCCTCGTCGCTGCACAGCAGCCTTCCATCCGCACTCTTAACGGCATGCTTTTTAGTAGAGTGCTTTCCCGAGAGCTGTTTAGTAATTTGGTACAGCACTTTACTGTTGCCTGTGTTTGCCGCGTTTTCCGCTTTTTCTGCGAGCTCATTTATCTGCTGCCTTTTATCACGTCGGACACTTCTCTTAACCTCCCGATGTAATTGGGAGTATTCCCGTTCAAGTTGGTGACGTCTATCCGGGTCGCTTGTAGAGTTTATGTTATTTTTGAGGGCCCTCCTGCGTTCTATTTTTTGCCAGGTGCTGTCCGAGATCCAATGTTGCATGTTTCTCTGGACATAACCGATACTCGTTTCCGCAGCCGTCAATATAGCGCCCTTTGTTGTACTCCACAGGTCTTCAATATTTGTGTCGTCAGAAACGGTTTGCTGGTTTAATATTTGCTGCAGGTTTCCAGCAAATTCTCGCTTTTTAGCGCTCTCCCGCAAGAGGTCAACGTTAAACCGTCTACGGTTTATAGATTCACGTTGAAAGTTTCTGATTGCAGCGATTCTAAGGCGAATAGTTGCTACTACCAAATGGTGGTCGCTTCCAGTGTCCGCTCCCCTGAAGCTCCTGACATCTTCCAGAATGGTTCTCCATCTGCGGCTGACGGCCACATGATCTATCTGATTTCTCGTTCTACCATCGGGCAATATTGCAATTGAAAAATGGATCGTGTAGCCCCCGGGTATGTCCATCGATAAGTTAGGGCACAAGATTTATTTACCGACCGTCGGTAGAGGAGTTTTCCTCACTTTTTCTAGAATCTAGTACTCTCTAATACCATTTCTCGTTGGGGGGCCCTTGATGATAACTTCGTGCGAAATATAATCTATTTGTTTATTTTGAGTTTCAGTGAATTGAATTGAAAGTATTCGTTGTTTTATTTTTTGAAAGACTTTCCATTTATAATATGGATTCTACAAAAGCGTTTGATCGGTGTTATAATCCTTTTGGAATTGAAAATCATTTCAGAACGACTGGCTTACGTCGAGTGAGTGAAAATATAAAAACAGTGTTGGAACTAAGTGATAATTACTTACTTTGCAGTGCATGTCGAAAGAGAGCTCAACTTTTGGTCAATCAACAGTGTAATGATAACAATGATAATAATTTAAGTGACAATAATAATGATGACAGTGATAACAGTGATAGTGATAGTGACAATCGATCAAGTTCTGAATCAGAAGTCAGTGTTGCAGCTCAATTGCCAATAATTAATCAAGCGTTACAATTATTAAATCAACCACCAATTCCAACGAAGAGATTGAATGATAATAATTATTTAAATCAGAAAATAAATCAGATTTCCGATCATTTAAAGAAGCTTTTACTCACACCCAACGACGAAGAGTCGCATTTTGGTGACGATGGTGACAATTTCCGGTCTTTGATTGAAATGTTACATGCGAAATTTCATGATAAAACAACCGAAAAAGCAACAAAAATTCAAATTTTGAGTTTACTTCCTACAAAATGGAGTGAAAGAAAAATTTGTGAGATTATGAATACTTCGAGGCATATGTCAAGAGTAGCAAAGCAATTGAACAAGGAAAAAGGAATACTTTCCACACCCGAATCAAAATTGGGTATGTATAATGTGAAATTAATATCCTAAATAGTACTCTAGAGAGTGTATTATAAACTTTTTATTTTTTTAATAGGTAAAAAAATTTCAGATCAATTACAATTAAAGATCAGAAATTTTTATAACGACGATGAATATAGTGCTCAGATGCCAGGCATGAAAGATTACGTTTCGATTCGTAATGATGATGGCAATCGAGTACATGTCCAAAAGAGACTCATACTTTCGAATTTAAAAGAACTGCATCAATCATTTCGCGAAATATACCCTGCAGAAAAAATAGGATTTTCTAAATTTGCGTAGTTGCGGCCGAAACATTGTGTGTGTGCAGGAGCGAGTGGAACACATACCATCTGTGTTTGTACGATTCATCAGAATGTGAAGTTAATGATGCTTGGTAATTATCAAATTGATTCATATTAATAAGTTAGTGGATTTGATTTGATTTGATAGAATAAATTTTATGTCAGGTGCGAGCTTACATTCATTAACGGAGAGTGCTCCGAAACCACTACAACATTACAGTGATTGCTTAAATAGAGTCATATGTGAGCCTCCATCACCTGTGTGCTACTTAGGCAGATGTAAAAATTGTCCGGGCATAGATGAATTAAATAATTATATGCAGACAATTTTTGATGAGAATGAGATTGAAAATATCACATATAAAAATTGGATTTCAAAGCCAAGGACCAGTTTAGAAACATTCATTAAGCCAACAGATGAATTCCTGGAAGAGTTTTTTGACGAATTAAAAATTCTCTTACCTCATACATTTATCTCAAAAGAACAAACAAAGTTCTTGAAGGGATTGAAAGAATCTTTACAAATCAATGAGTTTATTGTTATTTGCGATTTTGCAGAAAACTACGCTTTTGTAGTGCAAAATGCGGCATCGGGTTTCCACTGGAATAATAACTCAGCGACCGTTTTTCCAGTTGTTATTTATTTCAAAGTAAATAACGAACTCCAACACAGAACTTTAGTGATAATTTCAGATTGCAATAATCACGATGCGGTAGCCGTACATGTTTTTATCAAAATTATAACTGATTTTATAAAAAGTATTTCTGACACTGGTAGCAATATTTATTATTTTTCCGATGGAGCTCCTCAACAATTCAAAAATTTTAAAAACTTTGTTAATTTGTACTACCATGCAGCTGACTTTGGCATACCTGCCCAGTGGCATTTCTTCGCAACTGCCCATGGGAAAGGCCCATGTGACGGTGTCGGTGGTACAATGAAACGACTAGCAGCGCGAGCAAGCCTCCAATTAGCGGCCGATAAGCAAATAACCACCCCTTACGAATTATATGCTTGGGCTTGTGCAGCGGAAAACCTTCCGAATATAGAGGTAAAGTTTTCATCAGAAGATGATTACAATCAAGCTGTAAGCAACTTGAGTGACCGATTTTCAAAAACGAAAACCATCACGGGAACTCAGCAATTACATTGTGTCATTCCAGATACAGATGGGTGCCTTCATGTTCGTAATTTCTCTAACTGTTCAGAATACAGAATATGTAAAATATTTAAACGCCAAGGAATATAAAAGAAATTATTTTTGGAATTTAATATTATAGAAAAAAAATATCAGAAATCATGAAAGTAGATTAGAAACTATTTATAAAATACTGTGAAATTAATTAATTACATTTATTTTATCGTGAAAATAAGTTTTTGACAATAAAGAAGTTGAAAATCGAAAAAAAAAAAAATTTTTTGTGATGAAAAAAAAAATCTTTTTTTTTTGGAAATAAAAAAAATGGAACACACAGTCGGCCCACTCTGGGATTGGCGGCATTATTTTCAGAATTAATGAAAGTTTTTTTTTGAAAAAAACTAAAAAAAATTAAAAACGTCGAACTTTGAAAAAATAACGGTTTTTTGCAAAAAAATGAGAAATTTCATATAATTTGACGTTTGAAAATTTCTTCGTATTTTTTTCTAAAAATTTCATTAAAAAACAAAAATTTTGAAAAAAAAAATCGTCTCGATAGGTTGGTTTTTGAAAAAGTTATGGTTATTTGAAAAAGAGGAGCCGTTTTTTGAAAAACTCATAACTTTTTTTGGGTTGGGTAAAAAAATTTGAAAAAATTAAGAAAAATGTTTTTGATAGGGTTAAACGAAATTACAAAGTTTCAGCAAAATCAAAAAGGGTCAGGTCCAAAAGTGGTCGATTTGACATGGAATGACCTATATATACATATTTTTTTTTTCTGTATAAAATAAAACTTAAGCTAACTTTACTTACTTAATCTAACTAGCCTAACTAACCAGGCGATGGGGTTTCATGGACTCGAGATTACTAAGCGTTACGAGTTCGTGGAAGCCCACACTACTCCCCTAATAAAAGATGGATCTTAAGCTATCTTAATCCTACAAAGAGACTATCTGGCCGGGGACAGCGGAGGTGTTATTGCCTCAGGTGGCCTTCGTCCAGGCGCCGGGCTTCCATGGACCCGAGTGTGAAATAACAACAAGGGTTCATGGAAGTCCGCACCGTTAACCTTACTTACTTAGGCTATGCTTTATTACTACCGTAAAAACTAGAACTAGATCCTATATAACCTGGCTGCTCAAGGTTTTGGCTGTTCCCAATAGTGCTTATAATGATGTCTACTGTGACATCATTGCTGACAAACTTTGACCTTACGTTGTTGAACCTCTCCAAAAACTACTCATAAAAAACCGCACTGTCCGGCCCATCTGAGGGTAAAGACAACGATCAGCTTAGTAGGCTCCACAGAATCGACTCATTGGCAATGCCAGTTTCAAACTGGTTTCACAATAATCACGAGCACAGCCAGCTTGCAATCAAAATCAACAAACCGCTGCAGAATTGGTTCTTGGAGCATCATTGCGCTTGCCAGGAGAATTCTTCATTGACGCATATCAATTTGTAAAGATTTCAAAAATAGAGTTAACAAGATCTAGCCTAGAGCACTATGCACCCTTTTTTCTATGAGTCGACTCATATGTACCTAAATGCAAATATAACACGTTAAATGAAGACAGCGTGAGCGATCGACCAATATTGGCTTTGCGATCGACCGGTCGATCGCGAACGACTTGTTGATCACCCCTGCTATATAAGTCTAGGCTAATCCTTAAAAATAAACAAGTCTATAAGTTATACTAATCTATATTATTCTATAGGGCGAATACGCAACATTTATACGTCCTCTAACCACCAGTACCAACTACTAGCATTGAGGCGTCTTTTTTATCTCCTTCCGAGATCCGCGTGATGAACCTCGGGAGATCCCGAACCTTCATTACTTTCTGGTTGAACGCATAATGTTTGTCGCACGCGTTGCGTTTTAAGTGATAGAAGAGAGGAACCCCTGATCTATCCTGTACCAACTGCTTAGAGTCCAGGTATACAAATGCCTCTGGGGGAATGTAGCCGCGTTCACAAGCTGCTCTATGATAAAGTGCGTTCGGGTAGAACGTTCCACGAATGAAAGGATTGTTGCTCTCCATCGCTCTAGCAACGTGGTTTCGAATCAACTTGATTATGAAGTTGTCGATCCTATTAACAGATGCTTTGTCATATAGGACATTGTTGGCGTGGAACTTAGTGAAGCCAGATTCGGGCGTACGATACAAGCTTAAGCACGCCCTTAGGCATTGTCTTTCAAAGACCCGAAGCTTTTCCATATATGAAGGGGATATGTTGAACCATACAGGGCAACCATAGGTCAAAATCGGTCTGACCTAGACTTTATAGCAGATCACTTTGACCCGTGGGCTAAGGTGTTTGCTATAAAAAAAGGCTTTTTGTCATATGGAACGCCTTGTTTGCTTTGGATAGAGCGACACCTACATTCTTATTGAAATATATGTTTTGGTCCAGCCAGAGCCCAAGGTATTTCACTACCTACTTGTTTTCCAATGCTTGTCCAGCATTGTTCAAAATTCGGAAGTTTTTCCAGTTCCTCCTCACATCGCGTAAACATAAATAAACGACTATTCTTCCAAATGTGGTTGAGGCAGTTTTTTAAGGAACAGTATAAAGGAGACAATTGTAACAATTTAAACCAAAAATATTAATGGCCAGGCATATGAAATGTTTACTCCTAGGCCTTTTTATACACGCTTTATATTAGCTGCACCTGTATGTTGTATGTTGTATGTAATATGTAAACAAATCTTGCAAATTGATTTTGACTCACATCCATATAACCAATCACTTTCAAATTTGGGACATTCGTATAGTTCACATGACAATGCAGTCTGACCATTTTGTAAAAATAATCAAGATGGCGGTTCCAAGATGGCAGAGGAATTTTTCAAATGGGCTCCCCGACCCACGGATATCAAATGAAAAGGTATGACAAGTAGAATACTATAAGCTTTGCGGCATTATTCCATATTCAAAATGGTGGTTCACCTTTTTCTTTACAACGCCCTCGGTATGGGTACTAAATGAAAGTGTATGACCAGTATAGTACAGTAAGCTTCGTGACTTGATTTTAAACCATATTTAACTACAATACAACAGCGCCAAGTAGTTTAATATAAATAAAAAAAAAGGTTAAAGAGACGAGCTCTCCTGCTATACAGACCAGTACAGCCTTGCTCAAAAGCTCGTGCTCCCAGAACCATGGTCCCTCGTGTAGCAACGGCCTATGGAGAAAACCGAATGCGAAGGATTTAGAGAGGACGTAGTCGATAAACCTGGCAACAAAGTTCAAACAATCATGATGAAGGGATTAGTGGTACTGCGTGAAAACTTTTCATTTTCAGTCCAACATCTGGAGGACCAGCCTGGTGCTTGCTTGGTTATCAGGCGAAAAACAATCGTGGTCGAGAGTTGTCGTAATGGAAGAAAACACTTTTCTTATTATTTAATTCAGTTTGTTAAAGATCTCGGGGTTAGATTTGATAGTAAGCGGAATTTTTCGACTCACATCAACTATATTTCTTCCAAGGGCTGTTTAGTCCTGGGTTTTATAAAAAGAATTTATCTGAGAATTTAGAAGAAGTTTTGACGTGAACACTAGCTCATAGGAAACTTGGCTCATACGCAAATTTATATCTCTTAGTAAAGACACGGAAGGTACTTGTGGTGAAGTGCCACTAGTATGAAAGATTAATCGTGTGTGACTTCCCATTGAAGCGGCACGTTACCCGACTATGTTCTCAATCAGAATGATAGTGATAACCTTTTCTTGTGTAACTCTAAGTGTTTTCCTGTTTTAGTTTTTTTTAATAGATCTGAGAGCGCACACAATTTACAAAAAAAATCAATACGGCGTTAAAACCTTTTTTATCTTAAAACAAGCACTTCCTCAGCTCTTCAAAGCCGCCTAACAAGATCGCTGTTTTCTGCTCAATGTCTAAATATTTAGTACTGTAAAGAGTGTCCTTCTTTCTTCAAGTAATGATGATTGAAGTCTGTTACAATCACAAAATTTCTCAAGCGAATCCGTCAGACAACCGATAAAAAAAAGCGAAAATAAGGAGCAGCCAAGTATCGAAATAAAATACTGCCATAAACATTTTACGATCCAATTCGGCACTCCCTTTATCCAGAACTGAACCGTTCTGCATTTAATACTAGCACAGGATGAAAAAAAAATGAAACAGTATAAAGAAACCGTATTTTCGAGAGTATCCAAACTCAAAGTGGATAAAATAGCCCCAAGGACTTAGGAGTTGCCGTGCATTCTCCTGTTTTCGATTTGAAATTCCATTGAAATGGAAAATGTCCGCCGGTGGAACGAACACCCCCCGAAGCACCAATGAAATTCACAAAATATCTTCAGCTGTAATGATTGGGAGCCTTAATGTCCTGATCCTAAAATTGAAAGGTTGCGTGCTATGCGGGCATAGTCCTGTAAATAATAGCAAAGGATTCCCGATGCTCTCTGTGCCGAGGTAAATGGATGAAATTTGTTTTGGTGCCTAGAGATGCGAAAATCCGGGGGGCAGCGGGGTGATTTAAATGCAGCTGTACGTGGTAGTTCCAGTCAACGGGGATGAAATTACTGTACATATATGATTCTCTATTGCTGGAAGCAGTGAAATTTCCGAAGGACATGAGAAGTGAATTATTTATTAGGGGATACTAGAAGGATGCTATGAGCAGTAAAAACAGGATGCGGAAATATGCCCTCGGTCGGTGGCAGGGCCATCCATCAAAGGGGATGAATTTGGTATATTACTTCGGCAAATGAAGACATTTTTATGTCGCTCTACCGGTGAATGGTAAGAATGTGTGTTCTCCGTTTTTCTTGAGATTTATTTATTTATTATTTTGATTGAAATAGGATTTTGATACTGTTTTTTTTTGTTCAAAATTTATATGGTCGAGTTCGTGAGAGGGGACTTCGCAGAATTACCAATATTAAAACATTATATAAATTGAAAGTATAAGTGTTCAAGAATGGTCAACGTTTGTATGTATTAAACTAAGCCTCTCAGCTAGTTATTATTCATACTCCATTCAGGAGCTCAGCAGGCTTAGCGATTCCATATACTGCAAGGCTGTAAAACAGATGCTTGGGTCAGGTTACCACAACATCATGAACTCACTACAGGCTACAGAACTTCTAATTTTCAATATTTCAAAATTTGAAAAGAAGTATATATAAATATATGGGTGTGTGTGTGCGTACGTATGTCGTCATTTTTTCCTGTACAATATCGCACGAACCACAAAAAATATCGTCTTAGTTGAGGTGTCTTTCAAAACGTATTAACGAAAATATGATCAGGAAAAAATTTCATAAAATTCGGTCGAACCGTTTTTTTAAACAACGTTCGTGATTTTTATACCCGCACGATACCGCGCGAACCAAAAACCTTGTCGACTTCTTTGAAGTACCGAAAGAAGAATATTTGAAAAAAATTTCATATCATTCGGTTGGGCCTTTTTTTGTTTAAATGAAAAAACTTCGGCTAAGTGTTAGAAAGACCTTAACTTGATAAGTTTTGCTAATATCTAATAAATCGATAGAATTGAACCCGTGTCTACGTCCTACAGTTTCGGGGAATTGCGGCTCATCCCGGAAATTCTACTACTTTCGGTTTCTTATTTGCTACATATTTCGCGTTATCAGAAAAATTATTTTCATTCAAATACGAATACAATTTCTTCCACCGTTCCGGATCGTACACCTTCACGTGGCATAAGACCGGAGAAGATGAACTCTCCCGAACGAGTCTAGTGGAAGACTCACTTTGGCCTTGTGAAGCCGTTTCTTTTATAGCTGGAAAGCTTGTCAGGTAGGAAGCTTTAAAGCTTCGAAGTGAAGCTTCTGACTTCTAAGCGTTCGGTCTACTGCCTCTCTTATCCTTGATAGTAATAGAAGAGAAAAAATTCTGTCCACAGTAGATAATATACAGATGCCTCTCTATTGTTAGGACCTTCTTTTTGGGTATTTTGACTATGATACCTTCAGTCCAATCCTCCGGAAAGATACAGGTGTTGCATACTACTTCCAGGATTGTCTGAAGCGCTTCTGCTATGAGACTTGAATCGGCTTTCAACAATTCTGGCGGGATGCAATCTTTTCCAGCTGCTTTACCATTGGACATTGCTAGAATTACGGTTACTATTTATGTTTTGTATGGGACCCGGGTGGTGATTCTTATTGACTCTGCATTATTCCTGTTTTCCTGAAGTTCCTGTGCAAGTGAACCATTCAGGGCGGCGAAGAACTAAATCCCCCCATCTTTGGAGTTGCCCCTCGTCGCTGCCCTCGTCCGCACTCTTAACGACAGTGCTTTCCCCAGAGCTGTTTATTAATTTGGTACAGCACTTTACTGTTCCCTGTGTTTGCCGCGTTTTCCGCTTTTTCTGCAAGCTCATTTATCTACTGCATTTTATCACGTCAGACACTTCTCTTTACCTTCCGGTGTAATTGGGAGTGTTTCCGTTCGAATATTTCTGGGTCGCTTGTGGAGTTCACGTTTTTAGAGCCCTCCTTCGTTCTATTTTTTTGCCAGGTTGTGTCCGAGATCCAGTGTTGCTGGTTTCTTTGGACATAGCCGATGCTCGTTTCCGCGGCTATCAATATAGCGCGCTTTGTTGTTCTCAACAGCTCTTCAACATTTGTGTCGTCAGAAACTGTTTGCTGGTTTAATATTTGTTACATGCTCACAGCCGCGTGATCTATCTGATTTCCCGTTCTACCATCGGGCGATACTCAGGTCTTTTTGTGTATCTTGTTGTAGCAAAAGTAAGTTCCTCCTACCATGAGTTGGTGGGAGCTGCAAAAGTCAACAAAAAGCTCACCATTGTTATTGGTAGCTTGGCTTAGGCTTTGATTTCCAATTGTTTGTTCAAGGCCGGTGTTGTCACGGCCGATCTGTGCGTTTAAGTCACCCATTGATGAATACGATGATGTCTTCCTTGGAATATAACGAAAACGAACTTTGATAACGAACACGTCTTTGATGTCATCTAATGAGTCTTCAGTTGGAGCATAGCATTGGAATACCGTAGTACTTCTTAGTCTGGTACGCAGGCGCATGGTAATAAGCCTCTCAGAAATTGGTGACCAGCTAATGAGGCTGGATCTGGCTTCTTTGGTGAGTATTACGCCAACGCCACTTCTACGGCTTTCTGTTTCGTTTCTCCCAGAATATAAGAAGAACTCACCGTTTGGGCTGATATGCTCCCCCAGATTAGTTCATCCGGTCTCGCTAAGTCCCATGATCTTGATTTTATTTCGATTCATCTCGTTGAGGACTTCATCCAGCCGTCCATCAGCAAGCAGTGTTGTCACATTCCATGATCCATGATGATATGGGAGCGGGCTGCTAGCCCTCATCTCAACCGACTTAAAAGCTCTGTTTTGTGGCGCAGAGAGCTCGCCATTCGCGTCACCTGTTAGCTCCTTCCGAAGAAGTACCCCAGGTAGCACCGCGGGGAGGTGGGATTATTATTATTTTTTATTATATTAACTGGAAAGTACACAAGATTTACATCTAAGAAGTACACTATATATAAAAAAGAGAGAAAAAAAGATAAAAATATAACTACATAATATATAGACTAACCTAACCTTAATAAACTATGAGAGGGACGGGACGAGAAAGAAGGAAAAGTGCAGAAGTAAGGACCAAGAAAGGAAAAGAGCAGGAGATAGAAAACGACAGGAAATACTAATGAGAAGTAGAGGGAGATAGAAAGAGAGATGCTTGCTTGCTGAAAGTCTTGGCTGTGCCTATTCTTAGAATATTGCTAGGAAGGTTATTCCAAAGTCTAATCGAATGCACAAAGAAGGAACGGCTACCCATTAGGGAATAGTGTTCAGGGATACGAAATTTAATCGAACGCATGGATTGCAGAGGAAGGAGGAATTCTGAGAGGTAAGAGGGACATTTCGTGTGGAGAACTTTATGCACAAGGACCAATGCAGCGACATCAACAAAACAGAAGAATTCGCAACCAAGTGGGGAGTTTCGTACACTAGACACATGATCTGATCTGCGCAAGTGAAAAATGAACCTTAAACAATCATTAAATGCGACTGATAGACGTTGACGACAAGATGCATCAAGGGATATATATACAAGGGAGCTATAGAGGAAGTGTGGAACAATAAGAGCTTTAACAAGTTTGAGCCGAATAAACGATGATAAAACACTACCATAAAGCCTAAGTCTCCGTAACGTGCCATAGATTTTGAAAAGCATGAGTGAGATATGGTTGCAGCAGGATAGTTTAGAATTAATGGCAATACCAAGATTATTAACACAGTCAACAACGGGAAGAGAAACATTATTAAGTGATATAGTTGGAATATTGTCCAGAGAAAGAGAGCGACGACTAAGAATGAGTACTTTTTTTTTTTTTATGTGGCAGTGCTAAGCTCAGGAGTCACCCTTGGAATTTATTAGGATTAAGTTTAAGGAAATTGGAAGAGCTCCATTCATTTATCAGGCATAAGATATTATTGAGATCAGAAATACAGGATTCAATCCGATTGGGAGGACATGAAGTATATAACTGTAGATCATCAGCATATAAATGGAAGGAGCATCCATGGATAATAGCAGGGAGATCATTAACATACAAAGAAAAAAGGAGAGGGCCAAGGATAGAACTTTGTGGAACACCTAAGGGTACAGGTACTAAGGATGATACAATAGAATTATGTCGCACACATTGGAGGCCTTGCTAACAGGTGTTTTCCTGCAGTGAATCTTCTCGGGTTTTGATAGAAGTGACAAGTCGGGTGTCGCCACCTTCTGAGGCCTTTGTTAGCCGTTCGCCCCCAAGAACTGCCATATAAGAGCTTAGAACTGCCACATATACAAAAAAAAAATGGTATCTGGTAGTCAATCATCTAGAATTTTATCAATTATTCCCCAGATTTCATTTAAGGTGTGCTTCATTAATCCGCTGGTTTATCATGGTAATTTTATTATTTTATTACAACCTATTGTTCGTGCTTTCTGTTTTATTTGTCAGTGTTCGTGAAACTTTTACATATATCTCTCATGACGGGCTTTCGTACTCTTTGTCGCGTACGCCAATCTAGCCACTTCACGAACTTATACGCTTTTTTTTTTACATTCGTCGTTAAAACAAGTGAGTTATACTTTACTCTGGGTAGTATTTTGTCAGTCGCTTCATTTATCCCATCCTTGATTCTATTCCACAGCGCTTCCGGTGTCCTATGGATATGTACCATCTGATCAAGTTTCTCATCTCATCAAGCAGTTACTAATTAGCCCAGAGAAATTCATATGACATTTCCTTCTTGTCGTAACTAAAGCATTAAGCACACTTTGCAACTTCCCTTTCTTCATAAATTATCTCATTACAATTGCATTTTACTTTGGCAATAAATTCTCCTTAACTATCGGTAAATTAAAGAGGAGGAAGCCGTAACCAGGTTCATTCATACTATTATATATTAAATTTCTTGCTTTAAGTACTTGCGTAAAATTTCTACAACTTTGCCCAAGTATTTCCCTTTAGCGGCAAACTACCCTTTCAGAAAGTTATCGAATACTTCGGAATCACCAAGGAGAAGTTTTATTTAAAAGCCTTCATTTACAAGAAAACGTAATGTATTTGTGTACATTTGTAGGCAGCACAGACTCGTCGCTGTATGTAATTATATTAATAAAACTTTCCTTGACAGAGCCGAGAGAGAGAGTTGTGCTGTGTATTTCTTTAGTTAGAACGAAACCTTTTCATTACTTTCATCCATTCAACGAAAAACATGAAAAACTTTTTCCCCGGGAAATTTTTCAGAATCAGAGAGGGAACTTGACTTAGCGCTGCATGTTTATTTGCCAAGGCTGTGTTGTTCGGCTACTCTAAGCAAACGGTCGGTGAGGCGGGGGGGGGGGGCTGGCTGGGCAGAAAGGAACTCAAACGGAAACTGGGGGTGCGCTCGGTTGCACAACTTTTTGCATACAAAACCGTACTTGATGCTTGTTTAATCCTCGTCGAATACAGTCATGTCTCCATCTACAGTGTGTTTTATGTAATTAAGAATTTGCCTGGCTAAAAGCAATCCTTTTTGTTACACAAGGAAAAATCTTCAGTCAAGCCGATGGAAAAAGTAAGAGACTTTCTACAGAAATATAGTGCAGCGTGTTTGTATGTTGGTCAGCATTGACGAGGGAAATGACATATACCCGGGGGGGGGGGATGATGGGGTAAAAATTTATACCAGACTTAGTTTTGTTTGGCTTTGACTATCTTCTCGATATATCCCATACAAGGGAATCCGTTCTGTTTGAGCTATCAGATTTTGTTATCCCTGTTTATCGTATCCTTTGCAAATTTTACTCCCACACAAAGACCCATTTTTTACAATCTAATCTCTCTGAATTTTCTTTCAAAAGCCCCCCCGAAAGGCATAATCCTCTATTCCGGGCAATAGAGATTTTCGGGGGCGCCCCACGGCCCCCCGCCATGAATAACTAAAGCTACAGAAACGTAATCTAAGCTTACGATTATGTCGCACAGATTTTCCCATAAGCAGCTCCATTGTAATCGTCATAGGCCGTCACTCGTTTTATATAACAAAGATTCTCGTCTAACCATGGCCGGATCGAAATCGACTTTCGTCTACAGAACACGGATTACTTTTACTACAATGGATGAAAATTATCTAGTTAAAGAGGCGAAATGTTTTTTACCCAAATGGGATAAACGTTTCTCAAGTTAATTATGTTGATTGATTTTTTTTTACTCATCCTTGCTTGAGTCGTGGATAGTTGACTCTGGGCCTTCTGGAAGAGTGATTTGTAAATGGAAATTGTAGAAATAATATTGTTGCTGGGCATTCCTATTGCTGAGATGGAGAAGATTATACTATAGGAATTGAATTAGAAGTATTATCTGTTAAGAGATGTCATTCTAGAAGAGTATGGCATTTTCAAGATGGTAGGGTAATGACCTAGTAAATGAGAGTGCTTGAGGTAATGAAGAACCTTCCGTTTTATACTTTGTAATTTACAAATCATAAACAAAGCGATTCCAGGTAAAAAAAATATAGAAAACATGACAATAACATAGACAAGGTATCATGAAAAATAGTGCCGGCACGAAAATATTCTCACGCAACACCCAAAAACTTTAGGCCAATGAGAATATCATTCTTTTCATTGAAGACTCTAGAAAGGCTAATCGAAATATATCTGAGGCAGACCATACTAAGGGGGGCGAACGGCTAACAAATGCCTCGGTAGGCGGTGACTCCCGATTTGTCGCTTCTTTCAAACCCGAGAAGATTCACTGCAGACAAACACCTAGATTATCCGACACCTTTGAGGTAAGCTCAGGAGTACGACAAGGATGCCTACTTTCGCCTTTACTATTTCTTATAGTAATAAATGAAATCCTTGTCGGCGCTGTAGATAGTAGAACAGACGGCATACAATGGGTTTTGGTAGACCGTCTTAAGCATCTCGGATATTTGTTTGGCTGGACCACAGACACCAGGACTTTTAAAACATGTTGAAAGATTTTGGCAACAGAAAGTAGTCCAGCAGGCTTAAGGCTGAATCCGAATAAAACCAAAGAAATGCGGATAAATACAAACACCCTTGAACGGACAGCGCTGACGTGGAACTGGTAGATAAATTCTGCTACCTCGGTAGTATTATTATTAAATGGCGGGCGCGGGGCAGAAGAAGACTTTAGTTCCAGAATAAATAAAGCACGAGGCACCTTCCACTTATGGAGATTAACACAGATCTCAACTAACACCAAACTGCGGCTGTTCAACTCCAACGTTAAGGCAATACTTTTGTACGGTTGCGAAACATGGAAAGTCACCCAATTCATCACAGGGCGCCTATAAGTCTTTATCAATGATGCCTGCGCCTTATCCTAAGATTCCGCTGACAAGATAGAATTTCAAACGAAGAACTATGGCGCCGTGCCGGCCAAGAAGGGATAGACGATCAAATAAGGAAATGGAATTGGGTTGGCCACACCTTGCGACGCGAAAATGAAAATCTTGCCAAACAGGCAAGGAATCTGCAAAGATCCCGTCGAGTCGGAAGACCTAGAACAACGTGAAGGAGAACCCTACTAGCAGAAGCCGCATCAACTGGGAGATCCTGATCGGAACTGAGAGCTGTCGCACGAAACAGAGTCCGCTGGAGGGCAACTGTTTCCGCCTTACGTCCCCATGAGGGATAAAAGAGGATTAAAGTAAAAGAAGTAAGTCAGTTCGCGCCTTGCCTTATGTAGTAGACTGCTTAAAATATTTTACCTGGGCAGTAGAAGCGCCTCTTATAACATATCTGATATCTTATTAAGATATCTGCCTACTAAGCAATACAGCTTTAACTCAAAATCGTCTCTAAGTATATTTATGTGTGTGTGTATCCGAACGTGATCAATTACTGAGTTTCCATGCAGAGTATATCCTGGGTTAACTCAGAGTAAACGCCAATGGAAACGGGGGTTGGGTAAAGTTTTGGTAAGTCCAAAAGAAACTCGACGAAGCACGTCACCTTAAACTGGGGTTTGCAAATGGGTTTGTTAAAGTGCGTTTACTGCACATTATATCAACGGAGACACGATGTAAAATTATTTATCTGTCACATCAACCCAGAACCGTCATGGAGTTAACTTGAGGGGAAAAGCTTTCTGTAAACTTAACGAATACTCTACTCTTGTTCATGAACCAACAGTAAATGTCAAGTTACTTTACAAAATCCATTTTTTGCAGTCTCGCAAACCAGGATTGTTGACCTCGATCCAGCAAACTTGCGTAATTGAGATTTTGATGCGGGATTGGATTCCCTAGTCGTAGTAGATGTTGGTTATTACAGTCTTTTCACATTAAATTCACCCTTGCAAATCAAATTAATCCTTTAGCAAATTAAATTCATCTTTTTGCAAATCAAATTCACCTTTTCGCAAATTAAATTCACTCTTTTGCAAATCAATTTCACCCGTTTAAATATTAAGTCTACTTCTACATTATATATTGCTAGTTGGAATTCGGTGCACCCATAACATAAGCCAATAGTATGGCGTGCGCCAAAACAATTGAGAATCTCAAAATCGCTTTTTAATTGGCAGTGTCACTACGTTCCTTTAAAACTCCAAATCACGCGCTCATTTATTTTCCCAATCACAATTCCACGGTCTCACACTCTTGTCGTAGTCAGATGGAGGGAGTGTTGTTGCTCGTACACGAATTTCGAAGGGGAAATTATAATGCACGTGCGCTCCATACGCGAAATGTTAATGTGCGTGGAATTGTCATTTCCAATTTAAAGGATCGGCTAACATACTTATTTCTTACACTAAGCTGGATTTTAGAAAAGACTTCCTCGATGGTCTTCAGCATTGGAGAATGTGGTGGTAGAAAAAGTAGAGTGCGTATTTTCTTACCAACAAAATGTATGAATAGAAATATATTATGGTGTGTCGAGCTTTACCGAACCTGGATTTACAAATATTATTATTATAGAAGTACTTTTTTTTGTTTTTAATAATAATAATTGATTTTTGGACAGTACACAAGATTCACATCTTTTAGAGTACATACAGGAATTACAACAACAGAAATGAAAAAACTTAAAATTAGATTTAAAAATTACAATTAAATTAAATTACAATTATGTACATTAAAAGTAAAATTAAAATAAAATGAAAGCAAAAATAAAAGAAGAAGAAAATTAAGAATGAAATACAGAATTAAGTAAAAAGAATGAAGTAGGAAAGTGAAGAAACAGAGATAAAGAAAGCTAGTGAGACGAAGAAGATAGAAAAATAGATCCATGTTTTTTGAATACTGTGGCCGTGCTCATCCTTTGAATGTGACTAGGAAGATTATTCCAGATTCTAAGAGTATACACAAAGAAGGAACGACTACCAATTAGGGAAGTGTGGGCAGGAATCAGGAATTTGATGGATCTCAAGGATTGCAGAGGAGCAAAGAAATTAGCAAGGTAGCAGGGACTTTTGGAATAAAAGACCTTATGCAAGAGAAGTAGAGCCATGAGATCAAGGAATTTAAAGAGGTCACACCCCAGTAGGGAATTTTGGACACCCGACACATGATCAGACCTTCTCATATGAAAAATGAACCTAATGCAATCATTAAATGCCACTTTAAGACGCTGACGGCAGGATGAGTCGAAGGAAATACGAGTATACACCAACGAGCCATACAGAAAATGCGGAGCAACAAGTGATTTTATGAGTTTAGCTCGAATAGGCGAAGATAACAGACTTCAATGTAGCCGCAATTTACGAAGAGTGCCATAGATTTTAGAGAGCATCAACAAGACATGATTACGGCAGGAGAGTTTGGAATTGACAACAATACCCAGATTTTTGGCACATTCAACGATTAGTAGAGGAACATTATCAAGTAAAATAGGCGGGAAACCATCCAGGGACAGCGAGCAACGACAAAGGAAAAGTACTTGTGATTTAATTGGATTTAGTTTAAGGAAACTACTAGAACTCCATTCATTAATTTGAGATAGGATTCTATGGAGTTTAGAGGCACAGTACTCAATCTGATGAGGCGGAGATATATAGCTGAAGGTCATCAGCATAGAGATGAAAAGAGCAGTGACGGATAACGGATGGAAGATCAATAATATAAAGGGAGAAAAACAAAGGACCAAGAACCGAACCCTGAGGCACACCTGCAGGTACTCTAAGGAAAGAGGATATCACATTATTGTGCCGAACACACTGAAGGCTATTAGAGAGAAGAGAAGAAAAAAGACGAACAGAAGAAGAAGAGAAGTGATACCGTTGAATAAGTTTATGAAGGAGATGAGAGTGAACCACAGAGTCAAACTCCTTGGAGAAATCAAGAAGAACTAGTACTGCAATATCACCTCGATCAAGAGCGGAACGAAGATCAGTAGTTACCTTCAGTATAGCAGTTTCGCAACTGTGGAATTTACGGAAGCCAGATTGGAGATTAGAAACGAAATTATTAGAATCAAGATATCGAATGACTTGAGTAAATACAATTTTCTCAAAGACTTTAGCTAAAAAGGGAAGAATACTAATAGGGCGAAAATCAGACAAATCAGCAGGGAAGGGCTTTTTAGGTACGGGAGTCACTAAGGCTTTTTTCCATAGTAAAGGGACTTGGGAGGTTGTCAGGCAATAATTAAGAATATGCGTGATAATTTCAACAATTAGAGGCGAGAGAATCTTAAGAAAGCGAGGAGAAATTCCATCATAGCCAATGCTGTTGGACGAAATGGAAAGCAGTATTCCAAGTACTTCACGTGAGTCAACACAACGAAAATTAAAACCATCAAAACATAGAACATTGGAGAAAGGGGAACAAGAAGAGGAAGATAATGAGGAATTGGGAGGGGATTGAATGAAGGATGCATTGAGTGAGTTTACATCTACATCATAAGAGTTAAGCTCAGAGAAATGAATGCCTAGAGAACGGAGATTAGACCAAAGTTGCTTAGTGGACAGGGCAGGATCAAGTTTCCCGGGGTAAAATTCACGCTTGGCCGATTTGACTTTGTTATTGATTAAATTGCGAAGATTTTTGTATTCACGAAGGTAGCTCAGGATCCTCGTTCTGCGATAACGTTTATACAAGAACTCACGCTCGACAATCAAGTTGCGAATTTCGTAAGAAAACCAAGGACAAGTTGGAGTTTTACAACGTCTCCTTGTAACTAAAGGGACACATTGATTAAATAGAGACTGAGTGAAAGAATTAAACAGATCGAATCTGGTGTCTACGCAGGTTGTATTATAGATATCAGCCCAAGGTATAGACGAAGAAGCTTCAGAAAGACGAGTAAAATTGATGTTATACAAGTCACGATACGAAGAAAAGGCAGGCAAGGAGGAGGAAGGGTAAAAAGTAAAACGAAGCGAGAGGAAGAGAATATCGTGATCAAAGAAGCTAGGGGGAGAAATTTGGTTATGTTTTAACACTGAGTTGGTGGAGGTAGCAGTGAGTACATCAAGGAGTGATGGATTATGGCAGTTTAAAAATGTGGGCAGTTGATTTAGAATACGTGGATCCAATGACCCCAAGAAGTGCTTGAGTGTATTCGCATGTTCATTAGCCTTCAGTAAATCAACATTAAAGTCACCAGCAGCAATTATCGTAATGACGGGAAAGCCTAGAGACAAGATCAAAAAAGTTACCAGCAACATCAGGAGTAAACACATTAGGTGGACAGTAGACACTTAGAAAAACACATTTGTCATGGGATGATTTTTTCTACTGCGATAAATTAAAATTGTGAGCCAATGGACTGGCCCACTACTTTTAAGGAGAGAGAGGAGGTGACATAAATAGCAACACCACCCCCAGTACGACCCAAGCGATCATTTCGATGCAAAGAAAAAGTAAGCAAGGAAACATAAGAAGTTGGGATTTCTGGTTTAAGCCACGTCTCATTGACTACAATAACATGCAATTTAGTGTTATCAAAGAGGTATCTCAGTTCATCCATTTTATTCATCAGACTTCTTGCATTAAAGGTACATTATGTATATTCAGCCCTGAAGAGGAGGAGCAGAGAATATTTAGTAGCGTTCCTTCATTGTACACTCCATCAGGGGAATTCATCATTAAAAAATGAGCAACAGAGCCACAGCAACCAAAACACCCATGGAAAAAGAAAATAAAGAAAAGGTGAAAAATTAGGAAGAAAGAAGAAAAATAGAAGAAGAAGACTAGGCGAAACACTTAAAGCTAGCATAAAAAAGGAAACATAAAATAAAATGTAAATAAAATTAAAACAAAGCATAGCAAAAACAATAAAACAAAGCAAAATAATATAAATAAAAAGAAAAAGAAATTGAAAATATTAAATAAAAGAAGAGAGAGAGAGAGAGAGAGAGAGAATAGAAAATATTAAAAATGAAAATAATAATATTAAGCAGTAGGATCAAATGCTGACACTCCGCGACTCCAATGTTTCGATGGATGGACACTCCAGTTCAGATAAATCACGCTCAAAAATCGGGCAGTCATCTCTAGTGCGTTTAATGTGTACAAGGCCATCCCGGGTATACACCGCAGCCAAAATCCCCATTTTTCGTAATTCCAAGGCTGCTCGCAGTAATTCGTTATTTAGTGGCGATAGGCTCTTAATTTTTTAATTTAGGCGTACTTAATTTTCAAACGGGTGAATTTGATTTGTAAAAAGATGAATTTATTTTGCAAAAGGATTAATTTGATTTGCAAAAGGGTGACTTTAATGTGAAAAAACTGTACCTATGGCATACGATTAAACCATAAAAATTTTATTCTGAAATTTTTTTTATCTAAAATTTAAATTCCCCTAATTTTAAGAATTGATTTACACATGAATTTATCTTATGACCCTTTATACTTCATAATATTTTTCCATTCGTTTCAAATTTCGTCTCGGAATGTTTTAATATTATTTTTCATAGTTCTGCTGACTCTTACGTTCTCGATGCAAATTATATCACATGACTGCTGCTAACTGCAAAAATTTTGTCTTGTAGATAAGTTTTTCTTGACTTTGACTTTGTCATATCTATTTTGTAAGTCTCGAAAAGTTCTTCAATTCGTTTTACAGTCCCCGTCCTGTGTATTCAAATAAACGTTAGTGTTAAAGTTTTGGTTAAAAATGTTTAAAATAATTTTATTCACGGTAGCCATAACAGTAATATTTACTAAAAACATACTGAGTGTACCAGCAAAAAGCACATTGACATATAATAACTTGAACATTGAAAAGAAGCTGCTCGGAGAATTTGTTTATAAAATTAAGTTATCTTACAATCAGAAAGTGGATCCTTGTAACAATTATGTGGATTACGTGACTGGGAATTTAGAAGCAATCCGAAAATATATATCACAGCCAGATATACAAATTTATAAGGATATTTACAATTTAAACACAACCGATTCATGGCAATGGGAGCAATTATTTAATTCATGCTATTACTACTTAAGTGATAATTTTAAAGAAAGTGTAGGAAATGTTGATTTACAAGATATTGGAAATTTGTACGTTATATTAAATGGTAAAGGTGATAAACCAATATCTTTAGAAGATAGATGGAAATGGACTTTCGAATTAAGTGATGAACAAAAATCTATTAATGAAATCTTTAAATGGAACTCCACTCATAAGAACTTAATAAGCTTAGCCCAGCTATTGATAACTGATGAACCTATATACAGTCAGCGAAATTCGTTTGTGCGCACCCATATTTTTCATGTTTTCGACGTCCTGGAATTTTTATTGAACTTTTTAATGATGGGAAATATGTTTATTATAAAAAACGAATATAATTATTTATTTATCTCAGTACAAAATTTATTTTACTTGTATTTAACCATAAAAAGTAGAAAAACTACAGCGAAATTCATTTGTACGCACTTCAGAAAATGCAGGAAAATACCATGACTAATAGCAAGAAAATTTTTTTTTGACTCTTAATACTTGGTAGGTCCCCCGTTGCTTTGAATGGTTGCAAAAATGCGGTTGGGCATTGATCTTATCAGGCTTCCGATAAGTTCTTGGTCTATGTTCGCCCACGTGTCTAAAATAACGTTTTTTAATGTTGTGACGTCATTGAACTGGCGTCCGTTGGCATAAACACGCCTCGCCATGATCCCCCATAGGTTTTCCATAGGATTTAGATCGGGACTCAATGCTGGCCACCGCATCAGAGGCACTTCCCGATCACTAAACCACTGCCGTGAATGAAGAGAGACATGTATTGGCGCATTATCTTGTTGAAAGACGAATGCCTGGTCACCAATTTCATCTTCCAAATAGGGTATAAGGGCAGATTCGAGCATATCCGTGTACATTTCAGAGTTTATCCTGGAACGGATGATGCATAAGCGGAGCTTTCCATATGATGAGAAAGCTCCCCATATCATTACATTTCCACCTCCCGAATGTCGACTACTTCTAGGTGGGTTCTCTTTTCTAAGATCGTGCCAATAATGAGTGAGACCATCTGGCCCATCTAAATTAAATTTCTTTTCATCCGAAAAGATAACGGTCTCCCATTCCCGCGTCCAGTCCATGTTGCTCCCTCGCAAAAGAAAGCCGTGCATCCTTATGATGTTGCTTTAATGATGGCTTTAATGATGCCTTTCTCATCATACGGGAAGCTAAGTTTATGCATCATCCCTTCCAGGATAAACTCTCAAATGAATGGATATGCTTGAATCCGCCCTTATACCGTATTTGGAAGCCGAAATTGGTGACCAGGCAGTCGTCTTTCAACAAGATAATGCGCCAATCCACGTCTCTCTTCATTCGCGGCAGTGGTTTAGTGATCGGGAAGGGTCTTTGATGCGATGCCCAGTATTAAGTCCCGGTCCAAATCTTATGGAGAACTTCCGGGGGATCATGGGGAGGTGTGTTTAAGTCAACGGACATCAGTTCAATGACGCCATCACATTAAAAAGAGTTATTTTGGACACGTGGGCTAACATTGGCCAGGATCTTATCGGTAGCATGTTAAGATCAATACCCAACCGAATTTTTGCAAAAATCTAAAGCAACGGACGATTTACAAAATATTCGAGTTGCTGTAAAAAAATTTTTTCCTATAAACCATTGCTTTTCCTTCATTTTCTAAAGTGCGTACAAATGAATTTCGCTGTAGTTTTTCTACTTTTTATGGTTAAATACAAGTAAAATAAATTTTGTACTGAGATAAATAAATAATTATATTCGTTTTTTATAATAAACATATTTCCCATCATTAAAAAGTTCAATAAAAATTCCAGGACGTCGAAAACTTGAAAAATATGGGTGCGCACAAACGAATTTCGCTGACTGTATAGGGCAATTTATAGGTCAGAAACTTTTCCTAAAATCAGCTTGCCAATACTTATGAAATTTAATTTCTTAGATGACAATAATGAACCAGAAATGTTTCGAGAGATTTTCGAGGATTTTGAATATACTAGCTATGAGATATTAAATCTTAAAGCATCATTCAAAAGTCTACAGCAGAAATTCATTAGCATAGATAACACGCTATTAAATAATATGAATTCTCAGTATAAAAACTATAAGATCAAAATTACAGAAAACTATATTAGAGACTTCATGCAGATCTGTAACGAAACACACCAGAAGGATCTTGGTAATTTTTTTATTTACATTATTTACGGAATTTTACACGACACCTACGATAAAATTATCAAAGGTAGAGAAATTTGTTATAAACTTACATTCTTATCATCATCGTATTCATTTGCTCGAGCTATGATCACCAAATACTTAAGCCGTCATGACAAGGATTTTCTAAATGAATATGCATCATATGTTCGGTTTTTGCCGGATAAAATGGAATACAGTAATTGGAGATTGGTACCATCTTACAATTTTACGAATGATTTCTTTATAAACGTAATGAAAGTGTATAAAAATCCTCACTTAATCGGACACACAGATTATGAAGAATACGAAAAAATTTTCAACCTTGCGTACTATACTCAAAATGAACCAAGGATATTTAAGGTATTTTATTTGATGTGGCTCAATCATAATAGGTTCAAAGCTCAACATCCAGGCAGCAAATGTAATGATTACAATATTCGAAAATATTGGTTTACTAGTTTCATCGATTCATTACAAGACCAACTAGAACCGAATGCATTTAATTATAGACTAACAGACAAGTATCTAAAAAGACATGATTTATCAGTAAAAAAAATATTTTTCACACTTATATCACAGCAACTGATCAATCAGAATTGGCCAAAGAGCCAAAAGGAAGATTTTCAAAATGTTCTACTTGAATCAACGGAATTTTTGGAAGAGTATAAATGTACAAAGACTATAATAAATAAGCCAGATTGTTGAAATGACTTAAAAAGATTTGTGTACTATTTTCAATATGTAAGAACAGATAAAATAAAATAATTTGGTTTTTACGTTTTTTTTTTAATGTAAATTTAATATATATACAGTGAAATCTCCCTTAGCCGGACACTCACGGGACTGTGAAAATCTGTCCGTTGAAGAGAGGTGTCCGGTTATGAGAGAATGGAAAAAAATAGGCCAGATTTTTACTAGAATGTATGTTTTAAATTTTATTGCAAAAAAGGTAACAAAAAAAATAATAAGTTTAAAATAACTAAATATATACATGAATTCGTTTTTAAATATAATAAAAAATAGAAATACATACAGTAAATATCTACACAGATTATAATGTATTTAATTTGTACTGGGTTGAAAATATTCGATCAGCGTACTTTGTCGAGAACACCTATTAATGATAATATCCTGGAAATGCAACTCCAAATTTGAAACCATTTCTATAACTCGGTGGTCTCCGTGATGCATTAAGAATTGTTTTAATTCTTGTGTCTTATCGAGTGCTTCTCTATAATTGCCAAGCAGTGGTGTACTTTGTATGGAAAGTTCATCATCTGAGTCTTCGAGATCAATAAATGATTGGCTTTCCGAACAAACATCACTTTCCTTGTCTTCAACAAGAAGATCGCTGTCAATTTCGAAGAAATCTGCAATATTTCCGCTTTCAACGCCAATTCCGTGTGAGTTTTTATAAATTGCTGCGAAAAGAGATAAAGGCAAGTCGTCTTCTGCTGTATAACCTTCATCTGGAATAGTATTATGGTTGGCGTGTACGAGACCAGATTTACGGAAGCAGTTTTGTATCGTACTCGGTGTCACTCTATCCCAAGCATTTTTTTGCAAGGTAGACTGCATCCAACAGATTTATGCTTCGAACCAACTCACTCGCAGAACCAGC
Source organism: Thereva unica (assembly GCA_949987705.1). Taxonomy (NCBI): domain Eukaryota; kingdom Metazoa; phylum Arthropoda; class Insecta; order Diptera; family Therevidae; genus Thereva; species Thereva unica. The sequence continues at coordinate 73,797,552 of OX465285.1, forward strand.
AGAATCGATTGCCGTCAGTAAATTCTTAACTAAAAAGGTCCTGTAGAAAGTTTTAAAACTTTTTATGATTCCTTGATCTAATGGTTGACACACTGAAGTACAATTAGGTGGGAAAAAGGCAAGTTGTATGTTATCGAGCTGAACATCTTTTGGGTGGCACGCCGCATTGTCCAAGAACAATAAAATTTTTCTCTTTTGGTGACTTAATTTCCGATCGAATTCCTTTAGCCAGTCAACCATTATTTTACCGGTCATCCATGCCTTACGATTGGATTTCCAGATGACAGGAAGGCCATTTATATTTAGATTTCTAAAGGCCCTAGGTTTTGCTGCCTTTCCGATTACAAGCAATTTCTCTTTATCGCCAGCCATGTTGACGCAATGCAATATTGTTAATCTTTCTTTGGATAGTTTACCACCAATACATTTTTCGTTCTTTAAGTGCATGGTTTTGCTAGGTAAGGCGCGAAATTTTTCCAACCAACCAGATGATGCACTGAAACTACTGTGCCCTATGTTAGCGGCAATTTCTTTTGCTTTGTTTTGTATTAATGGGCCTGCAGATTAAAAGAGTTCCTTTACAAAAATAGAAATGCAATAACACCAGTCTACCTGATATAGGAACTCACTTGCTTCGTGCTTTTATGAACCAACTGAAGCACAGCTCGTCGATAGTTGTACCCTCTACACTTAGAAACGATCGCTTTTCGTTTATATTGACATTAGAATGCCACCTTTTCATTAATTTTTCTTTTTGCCTTATAATTTCGGCTGCTTGCGTTTTCCCGACATTAAAACGCTCTGCTAAACAACGCACTGTATATTTTCCTTTAGTATACACTTGTAATAAATCAATTTTATCTTAAGAGATAACACATTTCTTTTCGGTGGCATTTTACTTTTTATAGGCAAAACTAAACACAGAGAAACAAACAAGTAACACCCCATTGATTTGAAAGTGCGCACGTAAAAGTTCTGAAAAATAGAAAATGGGGAATCACCGAAATCAAAAAAAGGGCTACATATACAGTGCACCCGTTGTTGTGTGGCTTAAAAGGTAGCTGTATGTTGTTGTGAGGTATAGCGTAAACCCTACTACCAAACTATACTTCACAACGCATTTAAAAAAAATGTCAAATTGGTGATTGCCTACGAATTCTGTCCGCCCAACGGAGACTTTTTTGCACGATTGGTTCAATGAACGTTGTCCGTGTCCGTCCAAGAGAGTGTCCGTTCAATAGAACGAGGATTCCGTTTACATTCCATGGAGCAAAATCGGGACTCAACAAATTTGTCCGTTAAAGGGAGAAGTCCGCTTAAGAGAGGTGTCCGTGAGTAGAGGTTTCACTGTATATTTTTTTTAGTTTCTTTAAAAAATTAAAAATTTACCGTGGACATTTAGGGTGCTTTCAGTAATGCATACTTGCGTTGGACCTGCACCCACTTGCGGAAAAGCGCATGCATGTAAGTATGCATTAGTGAACTTGTTTCGATATACATTTTTTTTATTGTGATAGCAATCTAGTAACTACATACTAATAAGCTATTTGTTTTTGACTTAATTTGCTACGATTTTTAAATTTATAAAGTACTAATCCTATGATAGACACTTTTTATTTTTGATAAAGTTGTCACTTTTTTAATGTGCACTATAGTTCATGTTTTTTAGAGGTTTTTACTTTGCTTTTTACACTAGTTCGAACGTTTTGATTCGTTTTAATCTTCTGGTTAAGTCATCGTTATCTAGGAGTTGGAGGGCCTCGGCATTAATATGATGATGTAACCGTTGTTGATGACTTTGAGCATATTTTTGGATGAAGTTTTCGATCCTATTTACATCCAAATCCTTATGTAGGTTGTCATTACGAATGTACCAAGGAGCATCGGCAATATCACGAGGAACTTTGTTTTGAAAGCGTTGAATTATGTTTTTATTATTTTGGCTAGTACAACCCCAGAGTTGAATACCATAAGTACAAACTGGCTTTAGAACTTGTTTATACAGCAATAGCTTGTTGTACGTTGACAGAGCAGAGAAACGGCCCATTAACCAGTACATCTTCCTGTACTTTATTTTTAGTTCTTCCTGTTTTTTCTTGACATGCGGCTTCCACCTGAGTTTTGCATCTAACGTCATGCCTAGATATTTTGCTGTATTTTCGTACGGAACTATTTTCTGGTTGATGTATACTGGCTTGGGATTGATACGTTTATTTGTGAAATCAATGTGGACAGATTTAGTCTCATTTTCTTAGTCCAGCGTTGTATCTCGGCAATCGCAGATTGTAGTTTTTCGGTAGACTCAGTCTTGTTGTTACCAATGGCCAAGATTGCCGTGTCAGTAGCAACAACGTTTTGACTGAACGTAGGGAGATCATTGGTATATAGGAGATAGAGGGTTGGTCCAAGTACACTGCCTTGTGGCACACCTGCTTGAATTTTCTTTAGATTAGAATACGCATCTTCTTGCTTAATTCTGAAGTATCTCTCTGAAATATACGATTGGAGTATTTGTGAGTATTCGGCAGGAAGGAGCATTTTAAGTTTATAATTTAATCCCTCATGCCAGACCTTATCAAAAGACTGCGCAACATCCAAAAATATTGCTGAGCAAACATTTTTTTCTTCCAGCGTTTGTTCAATAACATTAGTGATTCGGTGGATCTGTTCGATCGTGGAATGGTGATCCGGGATGAGATGTTTCTCTTGGATGATAGGTTTTAGTCTTTTCAATAGAAGTTTTTCAAATAATTTTGACATAATCGGTAATAATGATATTGGTCGATATGAAGCTACTTCGTGAGGTGGTTTGCCAGGTTTGGGAATCATAATGACTTCAGCTACCTTCCACATTTGTGGTACGTATTTTAACCTAAACGATGCATTTAGTAAGTTTGTGATTTTAACCAAAGCTTTTCTAGGAAGTTCTCTCAATATTTTTCCAGTAATAAGATCATAACCAGGAGCCTTTTTTGGATTAATGTTCATTTTGATTTCATTTTTAACTTCAGCTGGAGTAGTAAAAGGAATATTTGCTGTTCCTTGTTCCAAGATTTCGGGTAGTATTTCACTGCTGTCCGTGGAATTAGGTTGAAATATTTTTTCTAAATGTTCGGCAAATCTTGATGCTTTTTGTTCATTACTTCTTGCCCAACTACCATCTAAGTTCTTAATTGGAGGCATTTGTATGATCGGTCTTTTTAAATTTTTAATTATTTTCCAAAGTGAATATTCAGTGCTGGAGTCATTGGTTAATTTCCTCAGTGACTCACTTATGTTATCATTTTTCAGCCGTTTAATCTCTTGTTTTAGGTGTGAAGTTAGATTATTCAGTCTAGTTTTATCTCGTGGAGCTCTGGATTGATGCCATTTTCTTCTCGGTTTTCTCTTTTCTGAGATTAATTCTAAAATTTCTTTAGGGTAAATTGTTACCTTTCAATTTCCTTTTTATTTCAGGAGTGCTTTGCCACGCTGCTTGTTGGATATCGTTGACAAGTTTTTCCACTTCGGTGTCTAGATGTTCTTCACTTTGTAGTGGCACTTCCAATTGAATCCTTTCGTCTGATATCACCCTGAAACTTTCCCAATCTGTTCTTTTATTTATTAATGTAGGGTTACATGATTTCTGGATGATGCTCTCACTTAGGGTTAAAACAATCGCTGAATGATCTGAATTAAGATCCAAGTTATCTTCTAGTTGCATATAATTAGCAGATATTTTTCTGATAATGTAAAAGTCGATCAAATCAGGGGCTTTTTCTGGATCAGTAGGCCAATACGTAGGTTTGCCCGTTGATATTGCTTCACATTTGTGTTCATTAATTGCTTTTAACAATTCTTTGCCTTTGGTCGTAATAAGTCTCGATCCCCAATGTGTGTGTTTTGCATTGAAATCGCCACCTATGATGAATCGAGTCCCCAAAGTCTTAAAGAATTATTTGTCAGCTTTGATGTTGTGCTTCGGAGGACTATACAGACTAACTACGGTAATGTTGTAATTTTTAGTCTTAATATTAATTGCCGTTGCTTGAATATCTTCTGCTTCAAATTTGCTTTCTTCATTGTGATAAATGTTGTCTTTGACTATTACGGCACTTCCACCCTTAGCTGTATTTTCGGGGTGTATAGTGTGATTAACCTTATAACCTTTAAATATAATACGAGATTGTTTGGTAAAGTGTGTTTCCGAAATCAGACACACATCAATTTTATTTATGTCTAGGATTGCTTGAAGTTCTGGCGATTGAGCAATCCATTTGCATTCCATGACATGATTTTTAAGACATTAGCCATTATTATTTATTTTTGGATTTTGGGCCAATATTTTTAGTACTACCCTCAAGTTTTTTAACTCGTTCATGTATATTAGAAAAAGATCCTTCTAGATTTGTAATTTTCTTAAGGATGAGTTGGAGAGTTTGATTGATGTCACTATCTTGTTGAGTTTGTGTATTTTGAAGTCCAGAGCCCGAAGCAGCAACCGTGGCATATGTGGGTTTCGTTTGGATATTAATTCTTCCACCTTCTTTCTGTTGTGTCACAATATCTTTCTTGACAATATTTTTAATTGGTTTTTTACCTCTTTTATTCTTCAATTCGTGTAATTCCTTCGCAACAATGCATCCTCTATAATTGGCTGGATGATCTTCGCCACAGTTAACACATTTCGGTTTTTGACTCTAATTTTTTTGGCATTTAACTGTCAAGTGTTTACCGGCACATTTGACGAATCTTAGTTCTTTCGCGCAGTATGTTCGCGTATGCCCAAATGCTTGACAATTTTTACATTGTGGAATCAATTTCGATCCCTTCACTGCTTGGATATCCACTTTGCATCCAGCGCCGCAGCGAGGGTCTCGGGGGCCCTTGTGCAAGATTTCGTAAGGGGCCCTTGAAAATGAATTTCTAAAAAAAAAGTGATTTCGAAGCCTTTTCGAAGTCCATTAAAAAAAGGGTTCAAAGGTCGTGAGAAATTGAAAACAGCATTATACTTTGGTTTAAACAATTTCTTCATTTCTCATAATGTGTTGCATTGTAAAAACTTAATGCTCGACGCTTGACGCTCCCATGAAATCTCTACTTAAAGGTCTTATTCATAAGGGCGTCAAGCGTCGAGCGTCAAGTTTGTACTGGTTTTTACGAAACAGAAAGAGAAAGATATATTTCTGCACTTGTCTGTTGCATTGTAAAAAACTTTACGCCCAATACCTGACGCTCACCCCATGAAATCGCTACTTAATGCATGTAAATAATAAAATCATAAGCTCTCTATCAAAGCAGCGTTCATTAAAATAAAGGGTTCTCGAAAACATTTTCTATTAGATACTAATAAGAGCGTTCTAGAAAAAAAAGTTTCCCAGGGGCCCTTTCCATAAAAAAGTAGATCTAATTTTATACAATGTTATAAAAACGTTATCGACGATCTTTTCTAGCTCATACTTTAAAACGAATTCTAAAAAAAAAAGAAATCTTCGGGGGCCCCTCAGGGCCGGAGGCCCTGGTGCGCCGCACCGCCTGCACATGCCTAGTTACGGCGCTGTTTGCATCCTAGAATGTGCGTTATTTTCTAAATTTTCTCTATGTCCTCGCCGTTGTTAAAGGTGAACATGAACATATTTAGCGGTGTCTTATTCTTACATGACAATTTCTTGGTGACCATAATAATATTGTAGCCTCGTTTTAACAAATATGCTTTAATATTTTCTGGAACGCATGAATGATGCAGGTTTTTTACAATGACCTTAATTGGTCGGGTTTGTTTATTTTCATAAGTATGAAAAGTAAACTTGGCATCTTCTAATATTTTCGTAACATTTCGAAAACTTTCTGAATTTTTGCAGTTAAATTTTGCTGTAGTTTCATTTATGAACTTAACTTGAAAATCATCTTCTGTAACTTTTTAAGTTATCAGTTCATAAAGATTTTCACAAGATTTAATATTTTCCACAATAATTGGGGGTGGAGCTGGTTATTTTTTTGCGAATTTGTTCAGAAGGAGCTGAAATATTCTTGCGTGAGCTCGTTGGTGTAGCTGGAGAGGGTGTAGAATTGATTTTACGTTTCTTCATTTCCATATACATGAAAATTAAATTAATAATATTACTATTTATATTTACCGCATGCTATCAATATTCCCCGAAGTGTTTTCTTTCTTCTTCTTATAAGTTCGTTCACAGGGCTATGGAAAAACTTGCAAAGCTTGAGCCCATTTGCTTCGCATGTTTGCATTTATGAAGTCTGTGCAAACGCATGCTAGCTTTATATTAATGAAACTAATGCAAAAGCAAATATGCGGAAACTGCATTACTGAAAGCACCTTGAATTTATTATCAGTAAAATTTACACAAGTAGTCCAATCGAATGGTACTTTCGCTGTGCATTCTATGAAAACAGCAATTTTGTTTTTTTTTTCATTGTATAGGGAGGTTAGTTGCGAGTATATAACCGAGTTTTCTGGATCCAGAGCAATGTGCTTCAGCTGCCATCTTGTTTTGAGTATGAAAAATGGTTTGTCTTTTATCTCGGAAATAAGGTACGCAATCCCTGCAGTTTTTTGCCAATCCCGGGATTGCGGGATTAATTTTTATCAATCCCGTGAACCCGGGTTACCCTGGGACTATGCCGGTTGCGGAAAATTTTTTTTTTTTTCGCTATCGAAATCGCCATTTGCAATTGGTCTTCCATTGAAATTGATTCTAATTCAGTTCCAAGTGGGTCAGTTAACTTAGCGCTCTCATCCTGATCAGCATTTATACATAACTGACATTTGTTTTGGAAGATTATGTGTCACCCTCAGAGCAAAAGTGGGTTATATTTGATGTTGCAGCAAAAGAGGAATAAAAATATTTCAGCGCAAAAATGGTTCAACTATTATTCAGAGCAAGAACGGAAAGGCAAAAGCGGATTAACTCTCTAAACCGTTTTTGCCCTCTACGAAAGTTTAAACCGCTTTTGCCCTCAGTTTTTATTTATACATCCGTCGCTTACATTATTACTTAGAAATCTATTTTTAGACCACATTTTCTTCATTTTACTAGAAATACAATGCAACTCTATTCATAATAGTGGAATTTTTGGAATTTTCGCGTTTGTAAGATTTGACTTTGAATGTGTGAAGTCTTTGTAATTGTTTATGATAAGTTTCATGTTTTTACCATTTTCCCATTTTTGACTACATATTTGGGGATTTTTACATTTCTGACATAAATTTTGAACATGTTTATCTTTTATCTTTATTACTAACTTCAATTTTTATAATGTTTGCAATTTATGATTTTTTTCAATTTACTTTTTTTTACTTAGTAATTTTTGTATTTTATAAAAAAAATTTAAATTTGTTCAAAAATTCAGAATTTTTAGCTACATTAAAATTGCAAACATAAAACTGAAGAATTGGAGATATTATTGTCAAAAAAGAAACTTAATAATATTAAAATGAAAAGAGCGCTCATTTTGAAACTGAAATTGTGAAATTCAAAAATTAAATAAAATTGAATTTTTTAATAATTAAAGGTCAATATTTAACTACACAATAATGGCATGACTGAACGGAAAAATGTAATACTTACCCTAAAATTAAGGATAAAATTTCAGAAATTGGACAAACTAGGGACAATAAATAATTTTTAAACGTTCATAATTTTATAATTTCGAAAAATATTAAAAACGAAAATTTCAAAAATAGCAAAAATGTGTTAATATAGTAAAAATTAACCGAAACCTTTGAGGTGAACTGAGGTGAGGAGTACGACAAGGATGTTTACTTTCGCCGTTACTCTTTCTTATAGTAATAAACTATATCCTTGTCGGCCCTTTAGATAGTAAAACAGGTGGGATTCAATGGGAATTGCTTGTAACTACTGTAAACATACTTCTTGAATAACTGTTTAATTGAATTTTTTAAATTATTTAACGAAAAAATATAAATGCAAGAATAAATGCATTCAAATGCAGTTCATTTAATTAAAATGTAAAATGCAAGACAACCAAAAACGTAGATATTATATTTCACAAGTGACGCGATTCAAAAACCAAAAAGGACCCTGCAACGTTTGTATGGGAAAATGTCTTTGGGTGAATTTTCTTGAAAATTTTCAGGTTGATAGTTCTCAATATACAGATCAAATGTCTCCATGGGAACATACTCCAAGAACCCCCGTTCCCCAAAAAGGACCACCAAAGGGCTAGGGGATATAACTGTTTTCGGAATGTAAAACAATTTATTCTTGAAGTTCACACAATGGCTACACCACACAACCATCCCTTTGACCCTTCAAGGACCGACCATCCATCCCCTCCGCTCTCTCGTCCCCCACCCCCACCACGACCCATCCTATGGACTTTTCTGATTTCTGAATTACCACGTAAGCAACCAATAACACTCCAACCTCTGATCATCTAACCCTCATGTATATGAGAAGTCTCCACTCTATCTCTCTAACTGATCATGAGTATTTGCTAACCAACATCTTTTTACTCTGAGACAACCATTACCCCCGACTCTCACCTCCGGCATTTACCACCTTTCATAACAAACCCCTCCACCGGCGATATTCATTATGTCATTGGTTAAATAAATTCTTTTACATTCCGAAATCAGTTATATACTCCTAGCCCCTTGAGGGTGCGTTTTGGTCGGGACGGGGGTTGGAGTATGTTTCCATTGAGACTTTGACATGTTGAAAACTATAAACCTGCAAAATTTCAAGAAAATTAACCGAATTAAAATTTTCCCATACAAACGGTGCGGAGTCCTTTCCCAATAGAAAACTTAAGAAAAAGAAATTAAAAAATGGGAGTACAAAGTTTGTGCTTATAGAGAGTTGCCGTAACATATGAATGGGAAGCACTACATTCTTGCAACTATACGCTATTTTTATTTAATTTCTCAATATTAAATTACTTTAAATGTATAAATGGTATTGTAGATTTATATAAGTATGTACGTTGCTGTCAATCTAAATCAATTACTCCAAACAAGTAAAAGTTGTGTTTAAAACTTCAAAGACGCATACAACTTCAAAAGTTGTGTTTGAAACTAATATATTAGTTTTTATCCTTTTTTAAGGGCAAATACTATATTACGTTCTTCTTCTTCTTTGCTCCGTTAGTTGGCGTGAAAGGGCGACTATCTTCTTCTACAGTATTTTCGGTCCGAGCGGGACGTCCTAGCAATGGATACGCTGCTGTCGGTGCCGCTTCGAAAAATGCGGTCTCTTGCCCTGTTTCTTCGGTTTCCCGATTCTGATCAGGTCGAGGTACCCGCCTCCTTTCACACCCTGAGCTTGGGACCAGGCGACGGCGAAGTTCCTATATTCCTAGAGATCTATATGAGTTTCCTCTTCAACACACAGCAATTCCATTTCCACAGTCTTGTTGATGTTGACTTGGGAAACGTTCTTCATAATCCTAATCGTCTGGTGCCGGTAAGTTCTCGGCTTCTGCTTCTAAGCAATCATCGACCTTCTGATTTTCGTGCAGTTTTCTTTTATATAACACGTCCAAAGCTCCTAGCTGTATTCTATGAGCAAGGGAAGCTGTTCCACAGCAATAATTTTTTCAAGTTTGGCCAATATACTAGTGCCATCTGTGGAGATGCACGCGTTGTCGTCAGTGAGATACAAATGATATCCCTTTAGCCTTTTCACGAGTATTTCTACACAAACTTCAGCAGGCATGGATCCAGAAACACGCACAAGGCCTAAATTCCAAAATTTGGATTCATTTCCATGGATATTGATGTTCATGTATCGAAGACCAAGCAAGCACTGACGTATATTCGTCAAGCATAATCCAGAACTTCCGTCCTTGCTTTTTGCCTCCTTCAATTTCTTCCACATTACTCGATCGGATTGCCTTAGTATATATTCCATAGTCATTTTGCCGGAGCCATGCTCTGACTTTGGTAAATCTAACCCTTTCGCTTTCAGCGCATCTCTTAGATCATCGGAAGTCATGAATATTGCAAAGGGATAGTCCATCTCGTGCCACTAGTCGGGAAACCGTTGCTGCAAGAAAATTTAAAAATGCTGTTAGATGTTGAAGCAGTATCATCCCTCGTCCCTATTTTAATACTGTGTATTGCTTTCAATCTAGGTGCCTCGGTGGTCTAGAGGTAAGGCGCCTGACTACTATCCCAGAGGTCCCGGGTTCGATTCCCGGCGGTGCCACGGTCCCAGCCTTTCCCAATTTCCCACCTACATAACTTTCCTTCTTTCTTCTCCTCTCTTTACATTCCTGATTCCTCCTGTCATAGCCTTCGCTAGTCTTTCCCCGCTCCACCAAGCGCATGTCATCGGTTGGCTGATGAGATTCAACTCGTTTCAGGAGGCATAACACTCCAGCGAGTTGTTTCTCAAATGCCCCGATGTCAGAGTCGCGAAATGGTTGGAAGTAGGTGGAATAAAAATATTGTGGCTAGGTTGTGGCAGCTCCTTCCTACTTCTCTGTCTCTTTCTACTCTCTATCTTCCGGCTAGAGCTGCTGTTCGACATTCTATACGAAAAAATAGATTGTCGAACAGTACAAAGGGGCTTTCCCTAAGCCTCTAGTCTATCACATAAAAAAAAAAAAAGGTGTGCATGAAGCCCTTTTGTGGAACCAGCGGTGGTCTTTATTATTTTTGGGCATCGTTTACACTTCGAGAATGTGCTGCCCTCTATTTTATCGAAAAATTGCCACACTTCCGCATTGTTAGTGATGAGAGATTAGATCGTATATAAAATTAAATCTACTCGATCTTGCGCTCCACTATTTACTGCACCTCGGTTTCAATTCGGCAAAAGCAGAGGCACACATGAAAGAATACAGAGTTTTGCCGTAATATTAATATAGAGGTTCAGAGGTTTTCGAATTATCGAGGTTCGACTTATAGAGGTTCGACTGTAATAAAAAAGATATAGACTAAAAATCATAATTTTTTTTTTTGGAGTGATGAGCTTTAAAGCGCAATAACTCTTTAATTATTAAAATGACATAAAAAATACCTTAGAGCTTTTTTTGTAGAGCATTTTATTACGAATAATTTGATGTGGTAATTTATTGCATTATTGTTGTTCTTATTGATTATTGGTAGCCAGACAGGGCCGGCGCTTGGGTATTTTGCGCCCGGTGCACTATGCTATATTGCGCCCCATAAGCTGTTCATTTTTGAATGCAATGAAGGACAAAGGAAAAGACACAAACACTCACTTAATAGGTAAAATAATTTTCATAGTTTGCGTAAAATTTAACATTTATAAATAGACAGTTTCACATAGGTCAATCTGCTGAAAACATCGTTTGCGGAGAAGAGAGTAGGCGAGGACGATATGGCGGGTAGTTTTTGACAGCGGTGTAGGTTTTGCTTTTTATCTCCATTTTGCTAGGAAAAGAAAAGGAGTGCCGGAAGGGAGAATTAATATTAAAATCAAAAACAACAAGGTAAAGCATTCTAACATATAGTTCATTGGGAAAATTAGCTGTTATGAAAACCCATGCGATTCTTCATCGAATTTCAAAAAGGAATTGACGATTACAGCCAATTTTTGTTGGTTGGCTCGTGTGAAATTGGCCATATTAATTTGTTAAACAGTAATACCCGGCTACCTGCCGAACTGCCCAAGTTCGAGCAAAATGGTGTACTGAACTTTAATTTTTGCCTGAGTTCCCGTACATTCTCACATATTGAACTCAGGAAAAATAAAGCCAGAGTTCGCCCAACAGAACATTTAATTGAGCTTGCACGTAAAAGTACGCTCAAAAGGGAAAAATGGGATATCATTCCAGTTAACTTTTGCATTTCTAACTTCTGGCGGTGAAGCCGAGTTATAAATGAAAAAATAAAAAAGAGAAATTAAAAACTAATTCTCGCCACAAGGAGTTTTGTTTTCTCGTTTCGTTCATTTATTTCTTTTAAAAATTCTTGAAAGTGAATTTTAAAGTGCAGTAACAGCGCCCTCAAGTTTATATCAATCATGGTAAACAGACACGATACAGAGCCATCGAATTTCATCAATTTTTTTTGTGTGAGTTGATATGGGGCTTTTCACAGAATTTGCAAAAAGTGCTCCAAATAAATGAGAGATTTTTCTCTTACTTATTTTTTCAAAAATTTCTTGAATCCCGACGCTAAAATCTCTGGAAACTTACTGCAGGAGGAGTATAGGGACAGAAATTGAGTAAATTTGTGTAGTTTCTTGCACCCGTAAGAATCCTTTCCATTTTTTTTTTAAGTTTAAATTTTTTTTTTAGTCTTAATATCTGAAATTGCGCCCCGGACAAATTGCACCCGGTGCAAGTGCACCATTCGTACCTATGAAAGCGCCACCCCTGTAGCCAGACGCCTTACTCCCTGGGCCACCGAGGCCCCCAAAGATAGAGATTTGATTGTGAATTAGTGGTGAGATTGTTAGTTGCTGTGCGAGGATCTGAGGTGGGTCTCAACGGGCACCCTCAGAGTGGGCGCTCGGCACAGTTCCCAAAATCATGTTTTGTAGATATGACCGTATTTTGCATTATACCTTTTAACTATCACGGACTGTGCACATATTTTTGAAATTAAAAAGCGTTAAAACGCACGCGGGTTTTTGCTAGTAATGAAATAAAAAATTTCCGTGAGTTCCGAATTTAAGAAATAATTTTGAACACCTGGCCTAACTCAGTTGACCAAACTACCCCGTATTTAAAGCTTACCTTAAGGATGTTTTCCACATCCTTGATTATTTTCCACAAAATTGTTACAAAAAAAAACTTTCTTCCTTCGCCTTAAAGAATTTCTAATTTTAATTTGAAGGCAAAATTTTGTTCATTATTTTCCAAGAAGAAACTTTTGTGATCATTGCTAACCTTAAGTCCTGATTACACCGGCCTAGCCGCCCCTCCCCTCTCTCGTTTAGTTGATAAGGACGGCGAGGGTGATTAATTTGCTTGCAAATTTCAACAATGATAAGCGCAAATGGAAACAGTTAGAAACGGTTCGTGACTGAAATAAACAAAAGGTCCCGGCCCTGCTGCCATCATCATCACCACCTTAGCGAGGGAGGAGACATTCAAACACGGAAAGGTGAGATATTTTCTGGTACTCCAAATTCCTAGGATACCATTAAAATTCTCTTTTTTCGCTGTGACATCCACCGTTTATTACTCTGTCGTTTAGAACAAGCTAGAAAAATTTCCTAGATAAGTGACACCTTGTACTTTCTCGCTTTTCTATTTTCTGTGAGTGCTTGCGGGGGTGGTGCGTTAGGGCAGCCCCGGTGGCGGAGGGGTGAGGAATTTCTTTTATAATTTTCTTAAATTAATTACAAAAAATAATTCACCTTAGGAGAGGGCGATGTCGCCTAAGTAAGTGGGGCTAGGCGATGGTCGTTCTGGTTGAGTGATTTTAGCACTGTATCCTTGTAAAAAGTGATTTAATCCGCAAGGACGACAAACAAAAAGGACGAATTTTTTTTCACGGGAAGTGCCTTGCAGGATCAATAGCAATTTTCTTAAAAATTTTCCTTGTACCAGAAAAACAGGGCAACACACAACATTTTATATTTTGCGAAAATTTTCCGGTTCTAAGCTGGGAAATTCCAAGTCACGTTTTCGGAAAAGTGTATATGGCACAAGAAGCACAGGGCTGGTGTGGCACAAAAGTAAGGCTGCTGCTGGTGCTGGCAGCCATCGTTGATGTGAAGCTATATTCTCGCTGAAATTATTGGCAGCGTCCATAAATGTCTTCGGCGTGTCTAGGATATTTTTTATAGTCTGCCCGTGGCAGGATATGAATTATTGTTCGCCTCGCCTTGGTATTATCGATAAAAGGAACATAAAAGTGGGGATATTACATCGTATCGGTTTTTATTATGATTTAGGTGAGCTTTTATGCGACAAAAGTTTTCAATTCGTTGTACAAGTTTTGGTTGCTTGTGTCTTATAACATTCCCACAGTGTAGGTGGTGAATTATATTCTGGTTCTGGTTTGTTATGTTTTTGTTGTTGTTTGGGTTTTGGTTCTTTAATCAGAATTACATTAGTGGTAAGAGTAATAGGATTGGTTGTTTTGTTCTTTTTGTAAGATACTTGTTTTTCAAATTTATTGTTGTTTGATACTCTCTCTTTGGAGTACTAACCATTAGGTCTAGAGAAAGCCCGAGTAAAAAAACAAAAGGGCTTACAGCGGGCGAATATCGGCCGCTTGACTTTTTAAGGGGGATATGATGGACATAGAATTTTTAACCATTTTTAATGGAAGCGCATATGGCCTCACGACGTCCAAACTTAACCAAAATATTTAAATGGCCAAGATATTAATCTGATGGCGTTTGTCAACTCTTAGTAGAATTCCTCTTTGTCCTTGTCTGTCTTCTCTTCTGTGGACGCGCGGACGTTTATAAGACTAATGTTATGAAGCTTTGTTTTAATGCGAATCATGCATATTATATTGATACTGGATTGAAGTCCCGAACTCCGAACTCTCTTCTTCCATTCGATGATCCACTCTAGAGTACCTTGTGGGTTTTTAGATCCATTGTACCACTATGTGTCAATTTGGTTTCTTTGAGGGCTGTGATCAACTCAGTTAGTTGCAGAGTTATATCGCAAGCACTTAGGCAACTTGGACTGCCTGACAAAATAACGCAATTGATAAAAGTTTTATACAACAATTTCAAATGTACAGTTATCCAAAATGGAAAATTATCCCACAGCTTTGCGGTGAACTCAAAAGTATGGAAAAGATGCCTACTTTCGCCACTACTCTTTCTTATAGTAATAAACGACATACTCATCAACGCTCTAAACACTATAACAGAAAACATACAATCTTCTTATTCTTTGATCCGTTAGCTGACGATCCGCGCGGGACGTCTCCGCAACGGATACGCTGCTGTTGGTGCGGCTGAGTCAACAACTCTATTCACGGTTACTTTCCATTCTTGCCGGTTTTTGGCGACGTCTCGAGCTCCGTTCGGTAACTGATAATAATCGTTGACTCTTTTAGTCACCCTCGATATACATTAGCCAGGGTTTCTTCGGTGCCGATCGCTGGATTCTCCACCCTGCGGCACGGTCTCGCCAGATAAGATTAAGTGGTAACTGGCTATCATCCATTCGGCAAACATGTCCAAACCACCGTAGTCGACGTTTTTGCATTTCTTCTTCGATCAGTGTCAGTTTAATCGCATTTTTTTCTAACTATCGCGTTTCGAAGGCGATCGCGCAGTGAGACACCGAGGATCTGCCTCAAGCATTGCATTTAGAAGACCACGAGCTTGTTGACGTCCAGCTTTAGTAGTGTCCACGTTTCCGAGCAACGAAGAATCAGGATCAACGTTCGGTAATGGCGTACTTTTGTCTTGGTGGAAATATTTGTTCGTTTCCATATGCGCCACTTGAGCGAGTCGAATGTTGCTGTTGCCTGGCCGATGCGGCTGTGAACGTCGGCCGTCGATGCTATATTCATTCCCTCAACCAAAGATCCCAAATATTTGAACCTCAGAATCTGTTCGATTTGAAATCCATCGAGTGAACAATGTTGTGAGCACTTTGGTCTTTTCCGCATTGATTTATAACCCGTATGACTGGGCGGTGCGGGAAATATCGTATAAGATGTCCATTGCTTCGGCATCTGTGTAGGCAAAGACGGCGCGATCGTAGGCGAACATTAAGCTGGTTACGAAGTTGTTGTTATCGCGTCGTATCGAGCTCCGAATCGTCCATCGAATGCTTCACGCATAATCGCGTCGATTACAAAGTTGAAGAGAAGTGGCGAAAGGACGTCTCCCTGTCGGACACTCATTTGAATAGGGAACTCCTCGGATAAGTCGCTTCGAATACGGGCGCTGCTGGTTGAGCCATCGTAAGACGCTTGGAGCAGTTGGATGATTTTCAATCGCACGTGTTAGGTTTCCAAAGCTATCCACAAGCTGTTGCATCCCAAAGCGGACCTTAAATCGATGAAAACGACGACAGTTCGTTTACCGCAACGAATTCTTTCTTCCATTAGCTGACGGAGTGCGAATATTTGATCAATACATTCTCAATGTGGTCTAAATCCCTCTTGTTATTTCCGGCTCGTTTGCTCTCGATGTTTCTGTAGCCTCGATGGTATGATTTTCGTAAATACTTTGCCGACGTTCGAAAGGAGGGAGAAGAATTCTGGGGGAAGAATTCTTTCCACCACTGCAGGCGCTCATGCGGAGAAATCACGAAAATTCCATCCGATTTTTTGATGGTGTCGTTTGTTGATATTGTTTTGCCGCCAAACCACCGGTTTGTCTGAACCAGCGTCCGGTACTTGTGCCTCGACGCCGCTTCTTCCATGTTGGCCGCAACGTTATTCCAGTACCCTTCTCGTTTCGATCTCATTTTCTGTCGAACTTCCTTGTTTATCCGTATTGCTCAAAGTCGACGTGTTTCATTCGCTTCCGCTGATCGACGAGGTCCAGACAGCTGTCCAACATCCATTGCTGCGTCCGTTTATGGATAGGTGGACACAACTCCATTGCACACTTCAAAATAGACTCCGACAATTGCCTTTCTTCTACATCGATATCGTCTGGTATTGCGAGCGCAGCGAATTTGTTGGATAGTGTTAGTTAAAACTGTCGCCCGATGGCCGAATCCCGTAGGCATGCCTAATTTTTTTGTCTGGTGGTGGGGCCATTTTCTTCGCTCTTTGTAATCGCATCTATAATTTCGCTCGAACAAGATAATGGTCCGATCGGCAAACGGGCCTACGCTTCGCACGTACGTCTTTGAGCATCGATCGGAATCTTGCGTTGATCAAAACGTAGTCTAACATCGCCGAGTCTTTGCCGGATGGATTTCGCCAAGCGAGTGGATGGAGGAAAATGCTGTTGCCAACGACCAAGTTGTTTGTTTCTGCGAATGAAAGCAGGCGTAAGCCGTTGTCGTTAATTACTCTCTGTTCGAATTTTCTTATCGTTCCTTTCCAGCCGGCTCGATCTGTGAATCGATCCTGAATGTGCATTGAAATCCCCCGCGAGTGTTATTAATACCATTAGAGGTATCATATCCAGCGTCTGTTGAAACTGATCGTAAAATTCATACTTGTTCGCGTGCGTGCTGGTCTCGGTTGGCGCATAAATGGATACGATTCTTGGGTCTTGATCTTTCCACCGATGCTCATAACCGCCCTACGCTCGGATATCGGTTGAAATGCGATAACGCTGCTGACAGTCCGGTCGATCGTCGGCCTCTCGTCTCTCACCACCGGAATAGTAAAGTGTCATCGTTTCGTCAATTGTTGGGCGGAACGATAGTCAATGTCCCGAATCCGATAAGTCGTAGTTCCGATTGCGCAGCAACTGATATTTTCAATAACGGCCTCAACGTCCTCGACTACGCGGATGATATCTGTTTGCTGGCTCAGCACGATCTCAAAAATATATTAAACAGAAAGTATTTCAGTAGACGAATGGAAAAATGAACGTGTTAAAAACGATAAAACTTTTCCTTACTCCTGTTAATTTGCACCAGCATAAGCATACGACCCTTTGAACCTCAACTGAGTTCATGGTCGATCCTTCAAACTGTGTCCGTTCTCTGTATTAGTTTGAATATCCTTAAATTTCCCTATTGTACCTTGAAAGTTTCAACAAAAACCTAAACCATATTTTTGTTGAAGTATCTCCAAAAAGGCAAAGAAATACTGAACAACTTCTTAAAGAATTCGAACTTCTTTACCAGAATTCAATTTCCTTTAGGCACGTTTTAATTTTCAACAAGGAGTTTTTTTCTAGGTTTTTTTTTTAATCCTTGAGGTTCATGAAAATATTTCATAAACAGAAGAAGGAGATTTCTAAAGGAACTTTAGGGAAGTATTTCCTAACATCTAAAGAAATATTTCCCTTGAAAATCCTTTAAGGTGTTAAAAACCTTGGAATAACCCTTTCTCTACTTTTTCACCATCCACCCCCCCCCCCCTCCGGAATCAACACTCTTGCTTTTTTGATTGTAATGTGAGTGTAGGCATCCCTTAGAGAGATGAAGTGAAAACGCTTTTTTCCCTTTAACCAAAACAAATATGCCGCATTCATATTTTATAGAATTTTTATGGCATTTCATGTATTTGTCTGCGAGGCTGAAAAGACAGGAGAAAGTCTATAAATTCCCGGAAATTCTAAAAGACTATTGGAAAACAGTGACACAAATATCTCCCCTGGGGGTGTGGAAAGAAAGCCGCCGTGTAAGATATAAACTGTAAAAACGAAAAGAAATGTTGAATTCATATGTCGCGCGCCTGGAGGATTATGTCTTACTTTTTTTTTCGTCCTTTTTATCCTGATGCCGAGAGATGCTGCTGCTGCTGCTGGTGCTGGGGGTGTGTGTGTGGGACAAAAAGGTTTTTGAGGTTGGCAAAATATGACACGGCCCATGACTGCGGGTACATTTCTTTTTCTTGAAAGAAAATTAATCGTTTCTTTTCGGTGGCGTTGTGCAGAATTCAAAATTATGCTGATTTTTTATTTTTTTTGGTTCTTTGCATAAGGGGGATTTAGATGTTCAGTAGATAGAAAAGTTATTAATGTTAACGTTAACCTTGGGCTATGGTTTATTCATCAAGCGGAATGAAAATTACAAATTGTCGACAATTGGTAAAGAGTAACATTACACGGATATTATCTAGGAAACAACAATAAAGTAATATTATATTGTGAATTAATTTAAATAAATACATGTGGGATTGAATGTTTTAGGAAGAATACTCATAAAATCTACAATGCAAAGAACTGCAGATGGGACCCGGTACGCCTCGCTGCACCCATAAGCCAATAGTAGCCAATAAAAACCATCCATGGACTTAGTATTTTTCTAGATAGAATTTTACATAGATGAAGTGCCTCAAAGAACAGATACATGGATCTTGAGGCGGCCGCCATGGATCTAACGGTATATTCAGTATACTACATTGCTAATGGTATTCTACTTATCATACCCTTTCATTTGACACCCATGTCGAGGGGGTTGTGAAGAAAGTGTCAATCCTCCTCTTGAGACCGCCGCCATGGATCTAACGGTATATTCAGTATACAACATTGCTTATTGTATTCTACTTATCATACCCTTTCATTTGACACCCATGTCGAAGGGGTTGTGAAGAAAGTGCGAATCCTCCTCTTGAGACAGCCGCCATGGATCTAACGGTATATTCAGTATACTACATTGCTTATTGCATTCTACTAATCATACCCTTGACACCCATGTCGAAGGGGTTGTGAAGAAAGTGTGAATCCTCCTCTTGAGACGGCCGCCATGGATCTAACGGTATATTCAGTATACTACATTGCTTATTGTATTATACTTATCATACCCTTTAATTTGACACCCATGTCAAAGGGGTAGTAAAGAAATTGGTAATCTGACCTCTTGAGACAGCCGCCATGGATCTTATATACCGTTCGATCCATGGCGGCCGTCTCAAGAGTATACCATATTGCTTACTGCATTTCAGTTTAGTTTCAATAGCGTCTTGGCCTACCTATTGTTTGACAGCGACGTTAATTTGAAATTGTCATTAAATGAAATGATCCAATTTAATGACAATTTTACATTTACGAAGCTGTCAAACAATAGGTTGGCCATGAAGCTTTTGAATCTAGACTGAAGTGAAAATTCCCAAAATCATCAGTTTTTTTTAACTTTTCAGCTGTTTCTTTTAGTTGAGGTTATGCAAAATAGCCTGCGACCTATTCTCAGACCTACGAAATATACATAGAAAACTTCATAAAAATCGGTCAACCCGTTTCAGAAGAGTTCGATAACAAACACTGGGACACGGGATTTTTATACATATACATAGATAGGAATACTTTCGTCTACATCAGGAGATCCTTCTTGGTCCACGGTCAGATTCCAAGAGAGCTATCAATATTGCAAAAGCCACTGAAATCTATCGGGGTAATGGAGCAGAGAGAGAGAGAGAGAGAGAGGGAGAGAGAGGGAGCAGAACTTACTCCTGGTACAAGCTCTCTGTATTTATCTTCATCTTTCTCTTCGTTTCCATCATTATCATTGCCATTTTCTTCTGTCCACTTTTTCATCTCATCGACGTTTCTGTCTGTTAGACGAGGCCGCTCATGTTTAGCCACCTTCTCAACTTGATATCTGTCGAAACCTTTGGGAGCTGTCACTTTATAAGGGCCGAAAAATCTAGGTCGTATTTGAATATCTGTACCAAATTGCGTCCTCCTGATTGCCACAATCTTCTTCTTCTTTAACGGCTCTACAACCGGGAGCCGGTACGGGCGTCTCGCAACTGTTCTCTCCACCATATACTTTGCTTTGCTTTCGTTAATGTGCAATCCGAGATTTCCTGCGGCTTGCTCAGTCTGAGTGAAAGCTTCTTGTACAGCTGTTGTTGTTCTTCCAATGAAATAAATCCTGTTATGAAACATATTTACGCAAGGTTGAAGCATCCACAAAAAATAACATAAAATTCTTCTGGAAACATGTTAATGATTTAAAATGTAGCAAAGCTGGATATCCATCGGTTATGAATTACAATGACCATTCTTCCGAAGACCCTTCCGTAATTTGTGAAATGTTTGCAACTTTTTTCTCATCGGTGTTTGAACCTACATCGCCCACTGCTTATAATATATCTAGATTGGATCGTTTACCCGACCGGAATCCATCCAATTCCCTGTCGACTATCATCTTTAGTGAGACTGATGTCAGATTAGCACTTCTGACCCTCGATGGTAGTAAAGGCTCGGGTCCTGATAAAATTAGTCTGGTTTTTTTGCGAAACACTGCTTCTTCAATTTACAAGCCGCTTACTATTATTTTTAACAGAAGTCTACTTGAAGGTCACTTCCCTGCGGTTTGGAAAACTGCGAATATAACACCAATTCATAAGTCAGGGCCTAAAAGTGATATATTGAACTATAGACCTATCTCTTTACTATCATCCATAGCGAAAATCTTTGAGCGATTAGGGCATAGCAAAGTTTTTTACTTCTTCAAGCACATAATTAACCCCAATCAGCATGGTTTTGTGAAGTCCAAATCAACTGAGACTAATCTTTTAATTTATTCTAACTTTTTATTCCAATCTATGGATGCTGGTATCTCTGTTGATTCTATATACACGGATTTCAGAAAAGCCTTTGACAAAGTTGACCATATGTTATTGCTGGAAAAACTATGTTTTAATGGAGACAAAGGTAATCTGCTACGATGGTTTTCATCTTATCTTGAGCGTAGGCTTCAGTCTGTTGTTCTAAATGGTTTTTCCTCCACGGTAATTCTGATCAGTTCAGGAATTCCTCAAGGATCTATCTTGGGCCCATTGCTCTTCATCATTTTTGTAAATGACATCCAGCAATGTTTTCACCACAGCCAAACATTGCTTTTTGCCGACGACTTAAAAATATACAAACAGATAAAAACTATGAAGGATTGTCAACTGCTGCAAGATGATATCACCCGATTCCAAAACTATTGTCATGACAATAAACTATTTCTTGCATTAGATAAATGTCAAGTCATTAGCTTTACAAGAAATACCAACCATATCAGTTTTGACTATACATTAAATAATACTATCCTTATTAGAGTAAAGCATATACGTGATCTTGGAGTTATCTTTGACAGCAAATTGATTTTTGACTCACATATTAACAATACTGTATCTAAAGCATACAGGATGCTTGGCTTCGTACTAAGATCGACCAAGAATTTTAAGCAGTTGTTGACTTACCGTCTACTATACCAATCGTTAGTAAGATCACATTTGGAATATGCCTCATCCGTCTGGAACCCACACTATAAAATTTACAGTAATAAAATTGAAATGTTACAGAAAAAATTTACTAGAGCACTGAGTTTCCGCCTAAAGTATGGTAAGTTGTCCTATGACGCCAGATTGATAAAAACATCCCTCATAGGTCTTGAGGATCGACGATCTCTTCACGATGCTGTAATTCTCAAAAAAATTATAACATCTGACATAGATTCCCCTGATCTCTTATCTCAAGTTTGTTTTAGGACTCCCACCCGGGCCACTCGTTCGAAAAACTTGTTCTTTCTTAATACAGCTAGAACCAACGCCGGTCTGAGAGCTCCACTGTACAGAATGTGCGAGCAGTATAACAATAAGTATCTTGTTGTAGATATATGTAATACCAAGGAGGCTGAATTTAAGCGTAAGATTTTAAACATTCTTATCGGGTATTAGTAGCTATCTTTTAAAAATTAATTGATGTCACTTAGGACAATGTAAGATATATGTATATTAATTGTAATTCTAAAAGTCTATCTATTGGCACACAGTAGTTTTGTATCATTGTATCATTCGTTGGTAAGCTAGTATATTATATTATCTAAGTAAGAAGCGTTTAGGATATGTTGTTTTAATTTGTATTTTTAATCTTATAATCTATGTTTTTTGCAATATATGGGCGATTCTCCGGAACTTTTAACCTGATATAACCTGATGTCAAAGTTGTAACCCGAATGGTAAGTCTAATTACTCCGAATTGTCTCATTTTATCATAAATGTTTTAAACGCACTTATTGTTCAGACACTGAAGAATAAGTGCGTTTAAAACATTTATGATAAAATGAGACAATTCGGAGTAATTAGACTTACCATTCGGGTTACAACTTTGACATCAGGTTATATCAGGTTAAAAGTTCCGGAGAATCGCCCATATATCTGTTGTTTCTTCAGTAAATAAAATAAAATAAAAAATAAAATGTCAATGTCGTCTGCATAAGCCAGTAATTGGGTTGACTTGTGTAGGATTGTGCCCCTTGATCTCACGCCCGAATCTCGGATCTCTATTAAAAGTATCAATTTGGACACCTTTTGTTGTAGTCCAATCATAAGACGATATAAGCACGATCAGCGAAGTGAAGCAGATTTTGGCGAAGTAAGGTCTTGGAATCAGGTTAGCTTGGGATAACCAGGTCCCATCTGCATCGTTTGCATGGGGATACTACTGTCATAAAAAATGTTCTATCGAAATAAAGCTTCTCCTGCCTTCTCGGCAATCTTATTGTCTTTATAACAGATTAGCTTGCTCGGCTCATTCCCCCTTTTCGTTCATTCTTTGTTTCTGTCAATAGTCCTCTTCTCCTATAAAATCCTAGAGTTTAAACGCAACACTATTGCAATTTCCTTCAACACCATCTGAGTCCTGATAAAACTAAGCCTACATATACTATCCCCGTACTAAACACCATGACGTGAATAACAACGTGACCGACTGACGGTACAACGACTGATTCTTGAGCTTAGAACTGCCACATAAAAAACAATATATTTGTAAATAAAATTGAAGAGCATATACAAAGTCGTTGGTGGCAGCGGTGGGATACGATTGTCACTCAAAAATAAAAAAAAAATTACGTTGGTTTTACACTGCCTGGGTCAAATTCAAATACCAATATTTCAATACTTCTCTTAAAAACTGGAGCAGGAATTGAAACAGGTTCGATAGCTGATTATTGTTAAAAACTCGTTCGCTCCTGTGATGCAAACTCTGCCCAAATTATTATGCTCATACCACATTAATACTGCCCTTCTATGACGCGCATACCTCTTATCATCTACCTTTTCAGAAGATCACAGAAACAAAAGCGACCTTTCCAGCGAACCAACCAACCCCAACCGACATCCTCCTGCACAAACACTTCATATAATCCTCTCGAATTAAAAATCTACCGCTGCTTTCCATCTCCTTAATTCACATGTAATCTAACTGATTTTATTAAGTCAACATAATTATTATTATCGTTGTAGCGAAATCCCCTCCACTTCATCCAAAAGTAACAGAATCTGATACCTGCCTCGCATTATGTTCGCAGCACACATACAAAAAAGCGAGATGGAAAAGGAAAAATGTTGAAACATATTGCACGCCTGGAGGTCTCGTAAAATTAAATTTTTTTTCAAAAGAGAGTAATGGTTGTCACAGGGCGCATAAAAAGGACGTTTTTTTGTGCCTGCCTCGAATGGTAACATAAAACGGTTTGTGTTGTTGGCAGAGAGGTATTCAGAGCATAGCTTTACGGTGTCTCTTTACTTGCCGCCGGGCCTGCCAGCCAGATTAAAGGAGGGGGCTGTAAACAATCTGAATGTAATTAAATGTTACAATTCTGACAAAATATTGACAAATTAGCTTTTTTTTATTGTATTTTGATTGAATATAAAAAAAGGGATTTCATTTTAGTTTTAAAAGTGTAAAAGGCATAAAAGTTAAAATTGTTTTAGATTTTTTGGATTTTATTTATTGGAATTTTTGTTAGGTTTGCGCAAGTAATATAAGTCGATTTCATTTTAAACTCCCTCAACAATACAACACACACGTATTAAAAAGAATATAGAATTGGTATTTTACCGCGAGAGATGATGGTTGGATCTGTAAGTAGTATAGCTACACCGGCTCTGCGTCAGTGACTAATCGATTAAGTCATTTTTGTGGTTACGGATATGGATGTGATCTTGATCTTCCGCTGTGCTGGGTTTGTGTCTTGGTTAAGCTTTCCCGCGATACTTGGGGGAAATTAATTAAATTAGGTCTTGGGTGGAATCTTGTGTGTCTCGCCTAGGCTGGCGAATGCTGTTGCTAAGCAGCAGGTTTTGGTAGGGGTGCAACCGTAAAATAAGCGAGGAGAAGGATCTTCAATAATTTAAAAGGACCACTTCCTGGGTTCCTAATGATGTTAGGGAATCGAAAGAGGTGCTTCGCAGGATGGCGATCAAAAACTAGCCAACTGAGGTGACCTCTTGGCATGTGATGGGCAGGAAGGTTAACCAGAATTGCCAAACTCTTGCTCTTAGCATTGACGAGAGGTCGCTTACGCAGCTAAAAGAGCAGGGCATGTCGCTGTTCTACTACTTCGGTCGAGTTAAAGCCAAGGAGATTAGCATAAAAAGGATGTTCCTGTTGGCTCACAGCACCAGGTACAACCACAGGTTGCGGTTGGTCCAGTGCAACTTACCATACGGTAGGGCTACTTTTGCAAGGTGCTGGCCACTCAAGCTGTTGACGCTCTTGTTCAATAACCATGGGTAAGCAATAGTGCTGTGCAGGGCTTGCGAGTGGCCAGCTACAGAATTGCTCTAAAAGATAAAACGCTGATATACCTATCAGTGGCGAAAATACAGATGAGCAGGGGGGCACCAAGAGCATGATTACTTCACATACGTCTCCAAAGACCCAAACAAACAAAAAAACTCAAGCATAACTTGGGTCACCTTACCAGGAGCGGTTTGCAGATCATCGTAGAATGTGATGCAAACGACCATCATGATGCCTGGGTCAGTAGTGGAGTGCAGAAGGGATGTAAAACTATCCGCGGACTTCCTTACGGAGGCGTTACTGCTGCTTACAACAATAACTGCCCCGTTCTGAAGAGGACACGCATAGGAAAACTCCATGATGGATTAACGAGCTTTCCATTCCAGATCCGCCATGAGGAAGCTATTTAAAACAGCCAAGAAGAACGGCAACTGGGAGAGCTATAAAAGCTTGCTAATCACCTATAATAGGGCGATCAGACGAGGAGAAAGAAATAGCTGAAGAAATTTCTGCAAGGGAATCGAAGACATCGAGACTCAGTAAAAATCTCTTCTTTAATCTATTAAGAGAACTGATGCCTCCTTAACACAGTCCAGGGAAGAAAGCTTGATAATATTCCTTCAAAGACACTTCCGAGGCACAAATATTTATTCAAATGGGAACGCAACTTCTGCTGGGTAGCTAACAGGCCCACATTCTAAAATTACCGATGCGCGGATGCCCTGGTTAAAGAGGGCTCTAATATTGCACTCATTGGTCCGGAGCTGGCTATTGGGGCATCCAACAGCTTGCTGCAAAGGGACTTTGCCGATCGGACTTTGATGAAACATACTGAACGCTGGATGTCCTCGCCTGGACTGGCCAACCCTAAGCGGTTCCTTACTGAGCCCTCTCCTCATACGGCAGATGAATTGTTAGGGCGCAGTAGAACCCTTGCTGGCTTAATTATGGGACACTTCGCCCTAAATTACCTCTTATGGAGGATAGGAAGGGCAGATGACCCCAAATGCAGGCTTTGCCTGGGCGGCGATGAGTCTGCTCTCCACGTTCTCTCTGAATGCCTCAGCATAGCGTGTAGAAGGGTTTATTTGTACGAGGACTTCATGCTCGAACATTCAAGTTTAAGCGGCACACTGCTGAGTTTGCTCAAGTGGTCTAGCCTACAAATATGAGGAATATAATTGCAGTACAATAGGCCAAATGAATGGCCGCAGTACCTTTGGACCAATACCTCACAGAGGAAAAAAATAATAGGATAACGAGTTTACGCAAAGGTTTAGTTCAAGTTAAGGGGTTTTTTCAGACGGAGGTGGTATATTTTCGGGCCTAGTAGATTAGTTAGTATCGATCTCTTTGAAGCATTTTATATACCTCGCGAGTATTGAAGCATACACTGTTAATTGAGGGTGTGAAAGACTGTAACGGAGGTGTTTCATAGGTATCAAACAAAGTAGAATTTCAGGAGAACATTGATGGTAGTAAAACAGCCTTATCATCTACCCCTTGTAGATAAAAGAAGAGGTAGTGGATAGAGTAAAATCCTTTGTTATGGAACTTACCAAGGATCAGAAGTTTCTACTGTCAGAAGTTGGGATTATGGGGATTGGATTTTCCTCATGGTGGGTTTACTGGAATTTCTTAGTTTGATTTACCTTCTCTTGACGAAGCAATTCATTCAGTGAACTCTGGAATGCCCTGAATTCGACTTGTTTGGATTATTGGTGTCCACAGATTTCCCTCACAGATTTGGTGAAATGGATAATGGATAAATGCGTTGCCGGTATCTGACAAAAGACCCACATACCTTGTTTAAATTAGATATTCACAGACAAACCGAGTGAAACAACACAACTGCAGAATAAATTATTAGTCTGTGGAAATTAGCATTTAAAGGAGCCAAAATTCCAAAATGTCTGACAATTGGTACACAGCTTCTTTACGACTTTTTAAGAAAACAATTTCGGAACCCAAAAAAATAAAGGATGGCCGCCGGAGATATGGGGCTTTTCCCGAGTTTGCCATGTATCTCGGTTTCTATAGGTCACACAACCCCGTGCGAGGGCCCAAAATGTTAGTTTTTACAAAAAAGTTGACCCGATTAACCCTTTGAAAGTTATTCAAGGTCAAAATTTTCAAAAATCACTTTTGGGCCAAAATTTCACCCAAAAACTGGAATTTTCGAAATTTCTTTTCGATCACTCAATACGAAGTTCTACAAGGTTCAAGTTTGCAAAAATCTTTTTTTGGCTAAAAAAAATCACTCAAAAACAGTTTTTTTAGATACAAAAATTTTTTGCCTACAAAATACAATTTTCGAAAAAAAAAAACAGTTTTTGAGTGACTTTTTGGTCAAAAAGTGATTTTTGCTAACTTTAACCTTGAATAACTTCGAAATGATTCAGTTTTCGAAAAAATTACGTAAGGACTTTTTGTAGGCAATAACGTTTCGTATTGACTGATCGAAAAAAAATTCAGTTTTTGGGTTAATTTTTTGCCAAAAAGTGATTTTCGAAAACTTTGACCTTGAATAACATTCAAAGGGTCAGGTCAACTTTTTTGTAAGAACCAAAGTTGTAGAGAGTTTCATTGTTAACATTGCACGGGGCTGTATGACCTATAGAAACCGAGATACATGGAAATCTCATGAAAAACGCTATATTTCCGGCGGCCATCTTTTATTTTTTTGGGTACCGAAATTGGTTAATTAAAATGTCATAAGGAAGCCTTGTACCAATTTTCAGCCATTTTGGAGTTTTATCTCCTTTCCTGCGTTTTTTTTTGCTAATTTCCCCGGATTGCAGTATTTATAATAAAAGTAATACCAATTATGTTTACATGAGTGGGAACAAAACTAGCTCGTTACGATTTCAATAATGGACAAAAATAACTTCTTGGCTACTTACTCCAAGAATATTTAACTGAATTCCTTTCACAACTGATGACAAGTTTTGTTATTTATATGTTCATTCAAAAATTTCATCGTAATTGCTTCATGAATACATAACTACCAGTCAAATTTATTTCAATGGCTTCGTCCTAGCATTAGCCACAAAACTTAATCCAATCTGCGGAAAAAGAATTATCTCCTTCCTTAATATCCTTGTTAACATACGACGTCTATCTACAGCGATAATACACCACCCATACCGAACAATCGCTGTTTATTATAACGTATCGATCCAAGTGGCACAAAGAAATTCATGTTGGGAGTACCATAATCAGCTTGATGGCTTGCTAATAGGATATAATTTAACTTGTACCAATGATGCCAAATGTCTGTCTCTCCTCCTGCCATGTCAGCTTTATTTGACTACTCCTCCGTCCATTCTGCCTGGTCGAAACGAAACGATCCACTCATCATTCACTGATTTTATAGGAGATACTCTGTTGCCATCAGAATCAATGATTACAAATTGGCCCTGCCTTCATGCTCGATGTATGCAATAATATTGAGTGGAGGTCAAGCAAGTTGGGAATATCCTTGAGAATACAGCACCAACAAAAAACACAAGAATAAGAAGAAGAAGAGTCGAATTTGAATAAATATTCTCAAGGATCTTTTATGGCAGTTGGATTTCTGTTGAATAAAATTTAAATTTTTTTTCCTCCTTTCGTAAAACTGAGTTAAGCCAAAAATTCTCAAGGATTTAACTAAATTCACAATAAATCCTTAATAAATCTTGTTGTAAATGTAATTTGTATTGTTGTTGTTTCCCTTAAGATCAACTTAAAATCAATAAAAAGGTAAAATTTCGTAAGCTTTACCTTACTTTAAATTATCCACAACAAAAAATAGGAGAAACTGCTGCGGCTAAGGGGCCATATTCGTACTGTCCATCAGCTTGATGAAGTGGAAACTCATGAAATATGAAAATGGGCGAAATTGAACTTTTACGAAATATGGAATAGGGTCAAGATCCCTACGAAGGAACTTTCCTTAATACAGGAAAAAAAACCGTTTTTCCATTTGATGACAGTTGACATTAGGATTTTATAGGGTAAAAATAAAGTGCTTTTTCGTTAGCATTGTAAAAATTTCATGAAGTTTCTTTTTTTTTAAAGTAAATTTGGTAAAAATTTTCTGTTTTTTTTAAATATGTTTCAAGAGGATTTTATATTATTTTAGGAGTCTTTAGGTTTTTATTTTTAATTTTTTTTTTCTTCAAGTGTAACGGATGTCCTAAATTTCTTCTTTGGGGTGTAATTGCTATAAATTTCTAAAAATAATTGACTGCTTAAAAATATATTAAAAATTGAATGTTTTTTGGAAGATGGAAAAAGGAAAAATATATTTTATTTTTACAATCGTACATATAACCGATTAGACCTAGTAAGAATAGGATAGGAAAGGTTAGGAGTCTCTAGGGGTACTCGAACAGAAGGAAATGAACCTTACTTTTTAACTCTAGGATCTTGTAAATGTTTGGATATATGTATATTGACTGCGGAGATTGTTTCACAGGATTTTTTTTCTATTATAGACGAACTTCTAGACCTGTTGTGTACCAAATGGGGGCTGCAGATAGTGGTATTGATTCGAGCAGGTTAATCTTATATTGCGGTAAAAATAATGGAGGTAATTATTTTTTCAACGCACATTTTTGTACATAAAATTCATCTTAATCAACCTACTAAAATAAAGAAGTACCTCCTGTGTAATAGGATGTCGATGAACCATTTCCACTTACGTCTTTTGTTGTTGGCCAGAAAATTTTGCAGACACGCCGCAAACACTTGATAATGACCACCTGATTCTTTTGCATAGTAATCTTAGCAATTTTCTATGTCTCGAATCCAGCATAGAAGAAC
Organism: Thereva unica; assembly: GCA_949987705.1. Lineage (NCBI taxonomy): Eukaryota > Metazoa > Arthropoda > Insecta > Diptera > Therevidae > Thereva > Thereva unica. The sequence continues at coordinate 73,827,380 of OX465285.1, forward strand.
GGACTAGACACAGGTTCGACAAACTTGGTTGGAAACCAAGTTGGTATCAGGAAATATGCAGACTCCAACTAGATTGCCAACATCCGTGCATTCTAGTGATGAGCAAGACTAGTCTTGCACATTTAGCAAGACCAAGCAAGACCACGACAAGACAGAACAAGGACAAGTCAAGACTGCAAGATCAAGATAGAAAGGCTTTTTGCTCATCACTAAGTGGCAAAAGTTTTCCAGTAACGAGCTAAAAGTCTTGCACAGTTAGCAGGACAATGACAAGACTTTTTGCAACAAATTTTGCAAGACTTTTAGCAAGACTTTTTCGAAGGCTTTTTGCTCATCACTGAGAGATGGCAGAAAATATAGGCTATGATGATGTCATCGACGACTTTACGGAAATGGAGGCAAGGAAAATGATGTTTTCTATTTAAATATAATGAGTAGAAAATCCATACCTATAGACAAACATAACATATATTTTAGCGTGCTTGTGTTTCAGGTTTTAGATTACTTTTGCTTGACAATTAGAACGCACAGATATGGCGGTTTTGGCTTTTTGGGTTTCAAAGTCCTAGACGATTAGTGCGCATGGGTTGGGGTTTTCACTTTTTGAATCTCACCCTTTTCATGGAGACCACTCTGTTCGGGGCCCAGATCAAATCGTCCTAGTTGCCCCCCTTTGAGGCGGGACTGGGCGTATCACTCCACTATCTCAAGCTAACCCCGACTGTTGTGGCTCAGCCGACTGTTAAAAAAATAAACTCATACAACATCCAAGAGTTCAACCGCTAGGCCCACTGCCTTCTCCAGGCTAGCCTATTTAGCCCATGTCGGGGGCCGAGAGCACAATTGAAAAATTCGGCCGACATCTTGGAACCGCCTTCTTATTTTTTTTACAAAATGGTTAGATTGATGGCTGTAGGTATTTCAGAAGATCCTCTATGAGCACTTAAACCTTAACTCTAGTAGTGCTCGATAGAAAATCCATCGGTTATCCTAGAAACTTTGAACTAAATACTGCAAGATGGCTGTGTAGTGAACTTTTTGAATAAAGTTATTATAATAAAAGCAGAGCCGATATTCTCGTGCAAGATATTCTAATGCGCCCTTAACTTTTCACAGATATTAGGTAGATTACCTTTGTAATACACAAATTGTACAATAAATCCAAGTACGAGCTCCGACGTCGTCCTCCAAATTGTGCGCAATTATGTTATAACAGGATATATGATTGTGGTAAGATAACGCAGCATTAGAGAAATGTAAAGAAATGCGGATAAAAGCAAACACCATTGAACGGACTGCGCTGAATAACCGTGACGTGGAACTGGTCGATAAATTCTGCTACCTCGGTAGTATTATTACCGAAAGTGGCGGTGCAGAAGAAGATGTCAGTTCCAGAATAAATAAAGCACGAGGCGCATATGCATGCCTGTTCCGCATATGGAGATCAACGGAGATCTCAACTAACACCAAATTGCGGCTGTTCAACTCCAACGTTAAGGCAGTACTTTTGTACGGTTGCGAAACATGGAAAGTCACCCAATTCATCTCAGGGCGCCTAAAAGTCTTCATGAACAGATGCCTGCGTCGTATCCTAAAAGCCGCTGGCAGGATAGAATTTTAAACGAAGAACTATGGCCCCGTGCCGCCGAAGAAAGGATAGACGACCAAATCAGGCGAAGGAAATGGAATTGGGTTGGCCACACCTTGTGACGTGAAAACGAAAATCTAGCCAAACAGGGCCTTGACTGGAATCCGCAAGGATCCCGTCGAATCGGAAGACCTAGAACAACGTGGAGGAGAACCCTACTAGCAGAAGCCGCAACGACTGGGAGATCCTGGTCGGAGCTGAGAGCTGTCGCGCAAAACAAAGTCCGCTGGAGGGCAACTGTTTCCACCCTATGTTTTAAAGGAGAGTAAAGAAAGAAGAAGAAGATAATTTGTGGTTGTTGTATTTCGTATTTTACCCAAATAAAAAATTACAAATTGTTATATGAAAAAATTAAGAGCTTATTTCGCAGAAGAATACTAAAGCCAAAATTACAATATGTACAATAATTATCGGAGTCGGAGTCGACAAATTTTTTGATTGATTTTCCGACTACGACTCCGACTCCAGTAACTAGAAAATTCCTTCCGAGTCCGTAGGTCTGATTGAAACATAGTCGTCGGCCATGTAAAGGGCATCAGAAGGCTGATTGTAGGACAGTACGGCCGTACATCACACACACACACACGCCGACGGGTAATCTTTTGTACATAATGCGATTAAAAAAATGACAAGTTCCCATAAAACACATTCAACAATACATTTGGTGCAGATTCTTTTTTGGATCAAATATCCCGCCGTATGCCCTTTTGTACAATCTTTGCTTGGTCTCGCTGATTCATGGGATACTCTACGAAGTTTTCGCCAACCGGTCGCACACTCTAGAAGTTCGTACAAAAAATAGAACAACTCGATTGTAGAATCTTTTTGTCTTCGTTGATCCGTTAGCTGGCGGTCCGGATACGCTGCTGTCGTCGGTGCCGCTGGGTCTCGAACTCTATTCACGATCCGTTGGCGGACTCTCGAGCCTCGGTAACTGATAAATAGTTGATTCTTTAGGTCACCCTCGATATTCTTTAGTCAGGTTTTCTTCGGTGCCGATCCCTGGATTCTCCAGCCGGCGGGACGGTCTCGCCAGAGAAGTTTAAGTGGTAAGCTGTTATCATCCATTCGGTAAACATGTCTAAACCAGGGTACTCGACATTTTTGCATTTCCTCTTCGATCAGCGTCAGGTGATGTTCGCCGACGATAGCGCCATCTTCGCCGACACGGATGCTGAAGCAACGGACATCTTATACGACATCTCCCGCATCGCCCAGTCATACGGGTTAAAAATCAATGGGGAAAAGACCAAAGTGCTCACAACGGACGAATCGAGGGCCAGTGTTCACCTCGAAGGAACCCAAATCGAACAGACTCCGAGGTTCAAATATTTGGAATCATTGTTAGAGGAAACGAAATTAGTATCGACGGCCGACCTTCACAGCCTCATCGGCCAGGCAACAGCAACATTTGCCTCGCTCAAGTGGTGTATATGGAAACGAACAAATATTTCCTTCAAATCATAAGTACTCCTTTACCGGATGTTGATCCTTCCGAATCTTCTTTATGGATCTGAAACGTGGACACTGCTCAAAGCGGACATTTGAAGTTCGAGGTCCTCCAAATGCGATGCTTGAGGCAGATCCTCGGTGTTTCACTCTACGATCGCCTTCGAAACGAGACAGTTCGACAAATATGCGTCTGCCTGTCGGACACCCGTTTGAATCGAAAACTCCTCGGATAATCTCCGTTTCGAATACGAACGCTGCTGGTTGAGCTATCGTACGACGCATGGAGAAGCTGGATTATTCTCAATGGCTCGTGTTCGGTTTCCAAGACTCTCCACAAGCTGTTCCAATCGACACATTCGAAAGCGGATATGATTGTAAAGTAATCTACCGCAGGCAGTATTTTCGAATTCGTACAACATCTTAGCATTCGAAAGTAATGTTTATCGTCATCTACTCGAGAAACCAAGCTTGCTACCAGACATTTCACCATGACCGGAAGGACTGATAATACTAAGTTCTCCACATGAAAAAAGTAGGCGTCGTAGGTGGTTTGAATTGCTTTTGGTATTTCGGTCAGATTCTACTACATGAGCACTTAAACCTTAGCCCTAGAAGTGCTCAATAGGAGCTCCATCGGTTAACCCAGGAACTTTAAACTTGTAGCAGCTTTGGGGTCGTCCATAAATTACGTGAGATTATTTTTGCGATTTTTCGGCCCCCCCTCCCCCTTGGTGAGATATCGTGAGATTTGTCCCGACCCCCTCCCCCCCCTAATCTCACGTGAGATTTTTCAAATTTTATAAAATCCATAGTATTTACATTAAAAATACGAAATTACGGTCGTAACCGCAGAGTTTGAATGTAGAACTGCAGGAAAGGCCCTCGCGTATAAAATCCGTGTACGTAACCGTAGCGAAATCTAGTGAAAGGTGTGTAAAAAGTTCACCTGTGTGAATGGGGGGGTTTGGGTGCAAGATTTTATTTGAGATAATTGATAATGCGGACTGCTTGCCCTCCTCGCTTTTCTGCTTGTGGTGGACACACAACTACCAAAACGTGAGCACTCACCCAACATTTCATTACGCTAAAATTCGGCATGTGCCTTTTCGCGGTTCAGTATTACTTGGCTCGTACTTTGCAGCATTCGACAAGTCGCGCGTTTGACTAGCCTTTAGAGGCTAAACAATCGAGTAATTTTTTTGTGTGTCCCCTTACCCACATCTTAAGGGCCCAATTTATACACAGTTCGCCGGCAGGCCGTGGCCTGAAAGTTTTAGCCTTGCGGCCAGGTATTACCATACAATCACCGGCCGCCAACTGTATGGCCTGAAGTTCAAGAATGCCTACAGCTCAAGAAAGCTGACAAAAATCGGATTTATCGTCAGTTCGGGCCTGAAGATCTGAGCTTCTATTCACTCTCGAGCCGTGAATTGAGGGGAAGAATTCACGCTGTATCCACTCGTAACAGAAAGCAAGGCGCGAGCTAAGTGTGAAAACCATCCACACTCGCGTTGGCGCTTGTTTGCGGGTGTTCACGGCGCGGCGTGAGGCTGGAGCCGCCTTGAAGCTTTCGTTGAGACCATGAACATTTTTGCGCTTGAATTAATAACCTGCTATGTTAAGCAGTCGTTTTCACTTGTGTGTCTGTAGAGAATCATGATTTCATCTGCATGCCACGGCCTATCTGGCGGGTACCTGAAGTATCATCCCTCAGTTAGACTGAGTCAAGCTTAGTCGTGCTGGTCGACCTGGTCTGACAGGCCACTGCCTACCGGTAGCCTGTAAGTGAATGGAGGTCTTTAGTGGAGAAACATGTTTTACTTAATTTAACCCAGTTTTCTCGGCATTTTACACTGTTTCTTTAAAACCAAAAAAATTACGTGATATTTGCCGAGACCCCCCTCTCCCCCACGTGAGATTTGGTGAGATTCGGCTCGACCCCCTCCCTCCCCTAAACGCCTCACGTAATTTATGGACGACCCCTTTCAGAAGGCTGTGTAGTGAACTTTTTGAATAAAGTTGTTATAAAAAAGCCGAATTAAAACTGGCCAAAAATACCCCAAATAATTTTTAATTTTGATTTTGAAATTCCATTTTTAATCATTATGCAAAAATTAAAAAAAAAAAAAATTTGTACACAGACCGGAACAAATTAATCAATTTATTTTGGAAATACATAGCTACAATAAAAATAATTTCAACTCATAATAATTTATACGTCATAAACTCAAACCTAATATGAAATTTGCAAAGATATTTAAAGGCAGCCCCCCAAAAAAACATAAATCCCTACCTGGTTCTTTAATGACCGAAAAAAATATAAATAATAATAAATTGCATATTAAAATTTAATGAATCAGGTCCTATCGAAATGACCACAGGACGAGAGCTATTTGGAATTTAAATTGTCGTATTTTTTTTTTTAGTGTTTGTGTGTGTCCTTTTGAATTGAAAAATATTGTAGAAAGAATATTTACGAGAGATAAAATCGTGCCCACAGTAAAAAGCAATTAGGAATCGGTCGTCCTTTTATCCTGAATCCTGAGCTATTAAAAGCCAATTAAGCTCCGGAATAATCCCAGAACAGTCGGACCAAGGCAATAGTTTATACCCTGGAAATAGGCAGCTACGGGGCAGCCTTTCATTTTGCCTCAAATGTCCTGGGATGTCCTTGTGGAGCTCCTGTGTGTATACGCTCTGTATTCAATTTGAATTTCCGATATTCAATTCAGTTTCGGTTTTTACACCTCACAAATTTCTGCATAGAGTTGCTTGTTGCAATCGATAACAAAATTTTTATGTTCTGCGGTACCTGTTCGTATGCCAGGCGGGATTGATGGAATTTTCGTCATAATTTGACATGAACGCGAGGCACATCCTTATCCTCCAGGGTATTATATTTCATTACTTTACTACTGTAGTATTTTTTTCGTGCTTATTTATAAATTTATTATAATTTCCTTTAGGGAATAAAATGGTTTTGAATTTGCACACTATTTTTTAGCATGACTAGCTTTTCATTTTTTTTTTCGTAGTAGTTGTAGCCGGAGCACGTGAAATAAGGAAATCACATTTTTTTGTGTATCAGGACATGTTCCTTACCAAATTTTGTCTATGCGAAACGTGCTCTGCCTTCGTAAGAAACTCCTTCGTTTCATCTTTTTCCACGAAATATTTTCTGTTTTTCGTTTCTTTTTTTTTGGAATCTTTCCAAGTTTTATTTTGTAGTTTAAAGGAAATTGTTTGAAGGGAAAAGTCTGTCTTTGCGAGTACTTCATGGGAGACGCAGATTGCATTGCATACAACATCTGGCAACGTCTGGGTGAGATTGAGATAATTTGAAACATTATTGGAGCACTTTATTTATACTTGGTATGCAGTGACTTTGTTGCTGCTGAACGGGATTCATATGATTGTGCTGCTTTGGAATTTGATTAACGATGCAAAATTTGAAATAAAAAAAAACATTAAATTGAAAAGGTTTTAGGTTGACTGCTCGAAGAGCTCATACCATATGTACGTAAGAATTTGAAGTTCCTGTATGCTTGTAAAATCTAATGCTACCCTAAATCTTGAGCTCTCGAGTCTTGGGGTTTAGTTCTTCGACACTATCTTAAAATTGTTATTGCTTTCTGACCCGTTATATCAATATGGGTGTGTTGAAATGTACTGAGGAGTCACTCTTTGTACTACTAGTCGTCAGACCGTTCAGGTCATGTTGCAATGTCTAGTAGGAAGCTTGGTTTGAAAGATAGAAGAGAATATGATAAATCAGCGGAGTTCGAGGCCTGCGGGCGTTGGAGCAGGTGGCGAGCAACCTTGCGTTGAACTCTTGAGTGTTGTACGAGTTCGGGAAAACTGAATGTAGAAGATTATTCCACAGCCAAATTGTTCTATTTATAAACTAAACGCCAGCCCAGATAAGCAGTGGTGTTGTGCTAATTTTTCTTTTACCGGAACGCGTATATATAATTATATAGACAGGGCCGAACCTGGGTAGGCGACCGCTCTGTGCGGTCTCATGTCCCAAATTTACTCACATACATACTCAAATTCTTACACTATGGGTGGGAAATGTAAAAACTACAAAGATGGGAATTTCATCTACCAATACAAAAAAAAGTCGGTTCGGGTTTGGTTCAAACCCTTGTTTATAATAATACCATAGACAAATAAAAGGAAAGATGTTCCATTTCCTATAAGAAAAGTGTGCACTATCCTGATGAAAGAGCTTTCCTATTTCCTCCATTTAAGCTTCCTCCAAACGAAACCTGCCCCCGCTAAATTATTATTTTCGGTGGCACTGTCAAGAGACTTGAGTAAGTTTCATATGTGGAGAGAGTGAAACTAAATGAAAAGAAAAATGTTAGGGATGGATGGGAGCATGGGAGAATGGTCGAGTTGTTTGCGTTTGCGCTTTTTTTTACAGGTTTTCTTATTTATGAAATATCGGCATACGCACATAATATAAGAATGTTTATATTTTTTTCTAGGAAAATTTTATTAAGAGGATAAAATTGTGGGCGGGAATCTATTTGAATTAGAAAACAGCTGTTTGATTTTTGTTTGAATGACAAAAATAAATTGCCCATTTGGAGGCAGTTACAACTTTGTTTTTTCAGGTCAGACTTTTCGGTTTTTACTACTTTGCAAAAGTAAGTAAAATCGTTTGTTTTGTGCGAATTTTGATTTCGTTTTGATTTACAAAAAACATTTCCGCAATATGTTTTTATTTTTCAGATTGGGAAATGTTTAATTTTCGTAAAGAAAATTATTGCGTTTTGCAAGATTTCAAGAGTAACAAATTTAAAAATATGAAGTGGAAATTATACTTTATGGTTATTAATGGTAATGGATATTCTTAATTAATAGTGCAGCTCTCTCAGCAATAGGAAAGCTCTTTCATCAGGAAAGTGCACACTTTTCTTATTTGAAATGGAACATCTTTCCTTTTATTTGTCTATGATAATATATATAAAAATTCGTCAAAAATTAGAAAAAAAATCAGCAATTCTTTTTAATTTTTTTTCAATACGTCAGCCAATTCCCGTTATCAGAAATCATCTTTAGTTCCGGAACGCGTTCCGGTCCAAAAAGGAAGTACCGTCGACAACACCACTGCAGATAAGTGAGTTATAATCCAGGCGGGGCCAAATGTAGAACTTGTAGATTGTAGCTCTGGCTGCTGGTGGCAGAAGAAATTTGCATCTCTTAAGGGCTAAATACACGAGTGCTCCATCCGACCGCGTCACGCCAAAACAATAATAGTTTGTAAGCATTCGAAATTTCTAATGCATGCAAATTGTTGTTATTTAGGCGTGGTGTGGTGGGATGGAGCGCTTGTGTATTAGGCCCTTTAAGAAATCCTAGGCATTGGGATGCTTGTTTGGCGATTTGGAATATGTGATCATTCCATCGCCAGTCCTCAGATAAAGTAATACCTAAGATGTTAAGATAAGCGTCAGCTGTAAGAAGGAAGGTCGGCGAATTTTTTACAAGTAATGAGACAGTACTTCGTTTTGGAGGAGTTGAACTCATCACGATTCTTGCGGCCCCAATCGAGAAGTTGGACATGAGCTCACGATGGTAAACACAAAATCTAGCAGTTAGTTTTCTTACAAGCATGGTCCTGGTCCGCAAATCGAATAAATAGGCATGCGGCAAAAGTATGGACGCTTCCGCCACAGGCATGAAAATCTAAAAATTCGCCTGCTACAGATATTTACGCTCCCGCTACAGGCACTAGCATTTATAAATGGATCCGCATCGGTATAGAATAGACCAGGTGTCGGCAACCCAAATATATTGGAGTGCCACCAAACATATAATTGAAACTAATGCACATAAGCGTGCTGCAAAAAAACCATTGCATACAAAGAATATTTTATTTGTGTAGTAAAAACTCCCCAATTCACATAGAGGCCTCCGGCAGGCCGTTGCCTTTCAGACCAGGTTGGCAGATATGGCCAGTTCAAGGCCATCCATTGCTCAGTCTGACTGGGGGATGAGGACTTGAGGCATCTGACTGATACGCCATTGACTGCAGGTGACCCCATGATTGCCTTCATATGCACAAGGGAAGTTCATAGTTTTGCGTGGCTGATTGTTAATTCAAGTGAAAAAATCTTAATGGCCTCAACAAAAACTTCAGACTGAATAGAAGTTCAGATCTTCAGGCCCGGGCTGACGAAAAATACCAACAAACCAAAAGATTTTTGTCAGTTTTTCTGGACTGCAAGCGCCATCCAGTTGGCAGCCGGTGAGTGTGTGGTGATACTTGTCCTCAAAGCGAGAAACCTTCAGGCCACGGCCTGCCGGCAGCCTGTATATGAATGACTGAATTTGGGTGCTTATATCAACGTTCGAATGAACTGTGTCCCTGTGGTAAGATATATTCCTAACGTAGTGTGGACGTGTGTTAACTAAGATACATACATACATACCCAGTGGGAAATGGAGTGCTCCAATAACCATGTTTGACCACGCCTTAAAAAGCTTACAGCTGGTCCTGTTCCCAGACCAGTTCCATATACTTTTTAACATTGAATGTCATGCATGTCAGGGGAGCATACCTTTTTATTCTCCTTCAAAAGCGTTCTAAGAGCATTAACAAAGAGGTTTAATAAATAATATTCATGAACCCCTGTATATGTGTGATCCGGTACCAAAAGCCAAGGACTTGCGATGGAATGACCACATATTCCAAATCGCCAAACAAGGATCTCAGTGCTTGGGATTTCTTAAGAGGTGTAAGTTCCTCCTCCAGCCATCGGCCCGTGCTGTTATTTACAAATCCTTCATTCGGCCTCTTCTCGAATACAACTCCCTCGTTTGGGGCGGCGCTCCAATAACCACCTTGGCATGGTTAGATAAGGTCCAAAAAAAGGCCCTTAAATTAATTGACGACGATACCGCTTGCTCCACCATCGACCCCCTCAGCCACCGTAGGAATGTAGCAGCATTGACAAAATTTTATCGCTACTATCATAGTGACTGTTCCTCCGAGCTAAACGCTCTCCTGCCTCCACGGCATTCTTATACCCGCAACACCAGATTAGCCCACTCGTCTCATTCCCTCCACCTGCAACTCCCCCTTTCACGCACTCAACAAGATATGAATTCGTTTGTTAATAGAACAACTCGGCTGTGGAATAATCTCTCGCAGTCAGTATTTCCGAGCTCCTACAACATCCAAGAGTTCAAACGCAGGATTCATCACCACCTTCTTCAATTCCCTCCCGTTCCTTTATAACCCCTCCAACCCCCCCCCTCGTACTAAGCTTACTGCTAGACATTGCACCATGACGTGACAAATGACATGACGGACTAGTAGTACAAAGGGTGATTCCTGAGCTTAGCACTGCCACATAAAAAAAAAAAAAAAAAAAAAAAAAACAGTTCCCCAACTAAATTCTAACCACTTCCAAAGCTGCTTGTTCTCCGTATCGAACGAGAGCGGGTCCATTGAGTGTGCTAATGTCACTCGCTCATTTGCATCGTTCTATAAAATTTATGAAAACTCCGGGAATGTTCCCTCGGTAGCGTATTTAACAACGCTCAAAATAAGCTCCCCTTTGAAGTGCTTCCAATTTTTCCCACTGGGTATGTATCAGAGCAGCAAGTGTACATGCCTCTATAACGGTCGAACATGAATATGAAAGGGCACGTCGACGCGATTGTCGAGTGCGGCATGCTATCACAGATCTTCTCGCGAGGGGCACGCGTGCCATAGGTTGCCGACCGCTGGCATAGAACATTCCAAACGCGCGTCTTGTTTTTATCAAACCGTCCCCCAGCTAAGTACTAATCACGTTCAAAGCTGCTTGACCTACGCAATCGAACAAGAGCTCCACTACTGAGAACTGCTCAGAGTTCCCGATTCTCGCGGGTGTCCCACAGGGGAAATCGTTAAGCATTCGATGGACGTCGCCGAATTCGATACGACGACAGCAACTACGTAACCACTTGATGTTAACAAATGATAGCGCCGTCTTCGCGGACACGGATGTCGAAGCAACGGACATTTTATACGACATTTCCCGCATCGCCCAGTCATACGGGTTAAAAATCAAAGTGCTCACAACTAAGAGATCGAGGGCCATTGTTCACCTCGATGAAACCTAAACCAAATGATTAAATATTTGGGATCATTGGTAGAGGAAAAGAAAGTGGCATCGACATTCACAGCCGTATCGGCCAGGCAACAGCCACATTCGTCTCATTCAATTGGTGCATATGGAAACGAACTAATATTGCCATCAAAACGAAAGTATGCCTTTACTGCACATTGACTCTGCCGATTCTTATTATTTATGGTTCAGAAACGTGGACACTGCGTAAGCCGTTCGTATATAAGCTCTTCAAAATGCGATGCTTGAGGCAGAATCTCTGTGTCTCACTCAGCGATCGCCTTCGAACAGGGCCGTCTTTTATTGCTTGAAGGCCCTGGGCCTACTTAGAGTGGAGGCCCACTTAAGGAAAAGTAAAATCTTGAAATTTTTTTTAAACTACTCTAACATTGATCATTATGATTTTTCTTTAACATAGATAATAGTCCAGACGCCGTAATAAAAATTTTACTAAAACCTGACATTAAAACCAATAGAAATGATTTTTGGCACACGAGGAATTTTTGAAGAGTACTTTAAGAAAAAAATTGTTACGCACGCGAACCGGGGCCAGTTCACGCAATTCGACACTCGACGTCGACATCGACGCTTTATGAAAACGACATTAGTTTAAACAACGTTGAATTTGGGTTCACGTAAGTCGACGTGTCGAATGTCGTTTTCTCAAAATAACTGACCCCAAAAAGTATGCAAAATCTCATGAAACCGCTATAATAATACTGTTGCTGTTGATATTGTACATAAGCGAAAAGAGTTACACATAATATTAAACTTCAATTAATTAATTAATTAAAAAAATTCATAATAACATTTGAAAATCTTAACTCTGAATTTACTTTCTGGTTTTTCTAACTAAACTCTTCCTGGAGCAGTTTTATTTTTTATTTTTCGACTTTCACGTAGTTTATCTTTTTCTATTGCATTTCGCTTGTTCAGAGCTGCAAGAAGTTTTGTGTGAATTTATTTCTTCTCTTGCAGTTCTTCTTCAGGAATAATGTGTGCTTCAGGAGATAAAAAGGTGATGTGAAGTGATGCTAATTGAAGCGTTACATACTTTGGAAGTAGCTGCTTGATCCGATTCATGAGACAATTTCTTGCGAAGGTCTATTTATCGAGGAAGAACATTTTGCATTACTGCTGCCAGAGCCAAGTCCATATGATCTCGCATTGGGTCACTTCTAAACATAATGTTGATATAACACTTTCATCTACTAGCGTTATAGGAAAAACTTCATACAATCCACAACCAGTCTTAGCAATTGAATTCTTATTTGTCACTAATATTCTTTTGATGTTATATTCAAAACCTCGCCATATACCTAAAACATGTTACATGCATTGTAAATTTTTACTTTATTTATTTGAGATTACTTTTTGCTATCCATTATAATATCTTATCTTCGGTCCATTTGAATTTAATTTTTCAGTTAATTGGTACCACAACTAATTTTTTAACATACCAAAAGCAAAATTCGACACCAACTTTGGCGTTGAGAAGATTAACGACACTTTAAAAACGACAAACATAAAACGTCGACTTGCGTGAACCCAAAACGACATTTAACGCGTCGTTTTCAGTCGACGTCGAATTGCGTAAACTGGCCCCAGGTAGAGAAAGTGGTAAAAATTCTCGGGAAAACTTGGAAAATTGATATTCCACCAATAATGTGAAAGTGGTTGATAATTTCTATATAATGTATAGGAATAACTTGTAGAGCGTAAAAAACTTCACCAAAAACGTCTTTACATGTTTTTTCGAAAATTGCTTTGTATGGGAGATAATGAGTTATAATTGATACATATATCCAGATTTCCGCACAAATAGCTCGGAATATCTTAAAATTTACATTGACGCTCGACTAAAATCTTTATACCTCCATTGTTTTTGGTCGAAAATTCATAAACTAAACGGCCAAAGATTCAGTAGGTCACGTTTGAACAAATCAGATATAATATTCACTCCCAATTTATCTTGGGCCTAATAGAATCCAGTTTTTCCGTAAAAACCGAACTAAAAAGCAACAGTTAGAGAAAAATTCGATTCAATTAGGATCGATTTTCTACGAAGAGGCCCCCTTTTTGCAGGAGGCCCTGGGCCCGGGCCTGGTGTGCCCTGCCTTAAAGACGGCCCTGCCTTCGAAACGAGATAATACAAAGATGCGATCAACAGACACTGATCGAAGAAGAAATACAAAAACGTCGACTGTGGTGGTTTGGACATGTTTGCCGAATGGATGATAACCACTTGCCAAGTAAACTTCTCTAGTGAGACCGTCCGGCATACTGGAGAATGCAGCGAGCGGCACCAAAAAATACCTGGCTAAAGAATATCTACGTTTATCAGTTATCGAGGTTCAACAAGTCGCCAAAAATCGGCAAGACTGCAAACGATTTGTGAATAGAGTTCAAGATCCGTTGTGGAGACTTCCCGCTCGGACCGCCCTATTACGAATCAAAGAAAGAAAAGAAGAAGCCCGTATATCTCTGCTGGCACAGAGGCCGACAGCTAGCACTACAGAAACGCAAATCCCAGTCTTTTAGGAGTTGTTTTGGCTGCAGTCGTTTATGAATAACGTAATTAGTGCTGAATAGACCGCGGTTCTAAGAAGTGAGCTATCACCGACGGTGTGCCTTATTGGGTGGGAAGTAAGATATATAGGCTAGGGAGTTGGTGTTATTGGTCTGCTAGGTCAGAGACCTTCGCAGGATCTATAACTTGAAGTAATTTATTATAATCCGCAAAGAGTCTTTCAATTTTGTCAAGGTTTTTGGGAAGAGAAACAAGAAAGGGTAGATGGCACAAAACAAAGAAGAAATTTGTTTAATTCTGACGATTATTTTGTATCGGGCCTTCTCATTTGTGTAAAATTGATAACCTCAACTGTAGGTTCTAGTCGGCTATTTTTTGACACAATTATTGGAGTGAACGTGAAATAACCTCGATGGAGTCTTATGCCCTCTTAAATGAGGTGAATAGAGCCAAACCGACTATTGCAGTCTCTATGAGGTTGTAAGTGTCGAAAGGATATAAGAAAACTTACATTACATACCTCGACTTTACTTTGCAACTGATAGCCACCCAGTTGAGTTACACTAGCACGGGCTGAAGTTAATCCATTCAGTCCAAATACTTTCTGAGCACAAGATTCCAGACTACCAATCAAACTACACAAACTTCAAATGTTAATAAATCATTTTTCTTACAAACTCGCAATTACTCTCAACTTTTCCTTGTCTGAATCAATTCAACTATTAGAATAAATAAAATATGAATTCATTTCAGTTTAAATTCTGAATAAATCGAAATGCAGAGAACCAATTTCCATTTTTGTTATTTCAATTCACGTTCTACAGTTCGACCAAGATTTGGAACACTCTTTTTTTGCTTAACCTTTTAAATACACAGAAATTGGAAGGAAGAAAATTCGAAAATCAATGAATATCTTCTTAAGGGTTTAGGTTAAATTATTTGAAGTGTTCAGCAATTTATTTCAGTCTTACCAAGTGACCCAATTGTTCAAGTTTAATAAAACCAATCTTCCCAAATCGACCCATTCCACCACCCACCACCAGCATAGAAAATTAACAATAAATGCAATCTAAACGAAATGTCCTTTTTCTCTTCAATATTTCTACTTCATATAAAACAAAACAAAAGTGTCAGCTCCATATTGGGTTTTCTTCAATATCATCCAGAATGGGGCTGCCTTCAAAAGTGTCACATCCAGAGCCCGGATAGAGCCCGGAGTCAGAAAGTTTATTTACATTATAAAGTTTTAATTAAAAATTTCCAATTGAACTTTTTCAGTTTTAATCTGGGAGCCGAGAACGCCTTAGTTTGGCTCCTTATGAAATATCAAGAATTGAAATTGATTTTATCAACACAACAACAACAACAAAAAAAGGACGAAAAGGAATCAGAATACATTTCATGACAAAACCGTTATCAATGTTAAATATTTACCTTTCGAGCTCGGATCAACCCTCGTTTAGGGGCCCAAGGAGCAAGCACTTATGACTTCGAGTATCTAAATTTTTTTTTTTTTTTTTTTTTTTCAATTTTCCACTTTTATTATAGCCTGGGAAAAATCAGTGATGGAAAATCTGAAAAGGTTCCATATTTTGGAACCTCTCACCGTTTTCCACCCTCTAGCCACCCCCTAAAAAGCCTGAAATTATTGCAAACTGATTTGGAAATTTGTTTGTCTGCTGAATGTTGTATGCGCTTTCAGAGCAAAGGGGCAACGGACTGCTGGGCACGGCGCGGACAAGGATCCCGAAATTGAGAAGCCTTTGCCGATGCAGAAGAGTCCCCTTAGTCCAGTAGCAGCTAGGGTTACAGGATCAAAAGCTAAAACGCAGACCAAAATATCGGGATATATGCTAAGTCATGTATGTATATGAAAAGCCACACCCGACGAATCCTGTGAATTCGTCCTGTTTGATGGTCAAAGTTATTGCATTTCATGCCCTCCGGCTGCCGGCCTTTTTTCCGAATGCTGTAAAGCGGCCACCATTATGAGAGTGGTGCTTCCTAAGAGCAGCCCCGGTGATTTATTTTTTGGCCCCTTTCTGCTCTCGGCTCACCCACCCCCATTCCATTGGCATCTTTGCCAACCCTTTTTTGTTTATATGCAAAAAGGGTTCTAATGAATGACCAGATTGCTGGAAGTTTTTCGAAGGTAAGCAACTTGCACAGAATTTCAAGACTGAATTGTTGCGGAGTGGGGGACAACTGCAGGTGGGGGTGGATTTTTAATTCTTTTTCTTTTTTTTTTTTAACAAAATAAAAAACCTACTTGCCCTCAGGGCTACCATGTTTCACTCTTAATTAATTTGCCAATAGCAGATTTTTCTCTAG
The DNA here is from genome assembly GCA_949987705.1 of Thereva unica. Lineage (NCBI taxonomy): Eukaryota > Metazoa > Arthropoda > Insecta > Diptera > Therevidae > Thereva > Thereva unica. Next base: position 73,843,470 of record OX465285.1, read on the forward strand.
AAAATTAATTACAACCCCTAAAACAAATGCGTTTTATTTCCATCAACAATTTTTTCTATTTTTTTGATTACTTTTAAAGGGGAAACATTTTTCTTTCACGGCTCAGCACCATAGAAACCCATCATGGTACCGCAGATGACCTTGAGGTTGAACTCCATTCCGCTTAAGTAAAATGACATTTTTCACATGCTCACATATCCTTAATGCTTCTCTACCGAAAACTCAGCGTTCCCGGATAGAAAGGATTTTCCATTTCACATAATTGCAGAAATATACACAAGCACATGTGTATGTGTGTGTGGTGGTCCTTAAATAATCATTCATAGATGATGGATTACATTTTTTGTGTACTGGACAACAGAAAATCCATTATCCGTTGTCGGTTACAGCAACTTTGCGTGTCAAGTACAGAATTTTATTTTATTTTTTTTTTTGTTTTTTTTTTTTTTCGAATGTTTCTTTCCTTTCAAGGGAGTGGATATTAAGTGGTTTTCCATGCAATTTAATTTGTATGAAGGTATATATGTAGAATTAACGGGATTTTTCTTTTCTACTGTAATATTTTTTGACATCTGTCAAATATTTCGTAACAATGTTGGATTAGTACTCTTACTTTGACAGACAATCTTAGATGGTTTATTATACAGTATTTGTTGCTATTACTTTATTAGAAATTTTGTTTGAATTTTAAGACAATTTTCATTGTCAGTTTCAAAGTCTACTACAATATTCAACAATTCATACCGATAGAAGATGGGTTTTCTGTGAAAAACTAGAGCTCAAACTTAAGGCCCCGTTATATTTTCGAAGGATTTATGCTGGGCCGGCGTTTGGCACTTTTGCGCCCGGTGCAGTATGCCATATTGCGCCCCCATCAGCTGTTCATTTTTGATCACAGTGACGGACAATGGTAAAAGACACAAACACTCTGTGGAGTTCCTTTAATATATGAAAATGAAGACAGGGGAACGCTTTTCTCTGAAAATGCGCCCGATGCAAATGCACCAATTGCATCTATGAGAGGTTTTTGCCTTGATAATACTATACACTCGAGAGGTCTTTATGTCGTTCTCCAAGCCTTCATACTTCAAGGTATAGTAGGTGGTCACTGCACGGCATGTATTAGTTTCTACTGTACAATCTTGCATAGAAAAAAAATAGTCCACTTTAACAGGCTTCCCGGGCATAAAAGGCGCTTTCAACAGGAGGAATTATTACAAATCAAGAACTATGGCACAAGGGCGTTTCCAGCCAACTAGCTTAGGGGGGTAATTAAAAAAAAAGAAAAAACTGAAATATTTTTTTTATTCCATAAATACAAAACAATCGACATCAAAAAATATAATTTGTATAAAAAGGAATTTATATAATAATAAAATAAAAAATAGGGGTTTTTATTTTGTTTTGAAAATCGCTTTCTACCCCCTACTTTTTGTGGGAGGAAGGGGGCAGAATTAAAAAAAAAGTACAAAACCCCTATTTTTTTGCAGATTTAGATCCTTCTTGAAAAAATATGAAGATTTAATTCTTATCATTTTTTTTTATTCGCCTTAGATGGCGCTGTAATCGGCGGAAATTAATAAATCATAAAAAACGTTTTTCTCCGATTACAGCGTCATCTATGGCGAATCGCAAAAAATGTTTGGGACAAAATCTTCATATATTTTTATGAAGATTCTGAATCTGCAATAAAAAATGAGGGTTTCCATTTAAGTTTTTGAAGTTGCACCCCCTACCCCTAACAGGGGGTAGGGGGCGTTTTTGGTATGGCTGGATAGAGTTTGAAAAAATATTTGATACATATTTTTTGGTTTTAATTTTTTTTTCAAAACTCTTCCAAATAATGGGGTGGTACGGGTGGTCTGAGACCCCCTGTATATTGAACTAAGAAATGCGCTCTCTTAATGTAACACGATGTAACGATTAACAATTGCTGCGTTATTTAATCTGTTCTGTTCTTTCCTGGTACAGCTTCCACACAAATTCTTGTCCCCGACAATTACTGAGAACCGTATCCAGGCCAAAGAGAAATTAAATTTAAATGAAATTTCCCTTTTCCCTTATACGTTTTTTAAATTGGCAGTTGACAAATAAAACAAATTCTTTGTTTACTGAATAAAAAACGAGAAAAATTGATAGATTTTTATAAAATAGTAAAAGAATTAAAAAGTCCACAGCCGTAATTTATGCAAACAGTTACTTCCTTCTCTTCTCTCTATCTTCCGGCTAGAGCTGCTGCTCGACATTCCCTATACGAAAAAATACATAGATTGTCGACAGTACAAAGGGACTTTCCCTAAGCCTCTACTCTGTCACATAAAAAAATAAATAAAAAAATGAAAATTAAAATGTTCCTTGCGTTTTTTTTAATGTTCCAGGACAGAACAGGTTTAAAAAACGCACCTAATATTAAAGAGACTAATAGTATCAACGTATGTCGCGTATATTTAGAAAAGGGAACCCGTGCAAAGGAAGAAGTTCATCACTTCTCTTTCGGCGCTTGAGCAGTTAACTTCGGTTTGTTTACATAGCGTGCCATATTAGCTTAAGTCACGGGTGTTTTTGCGTGTGACTTCTCTTTTTACGGATAATCACTATTTGTGTTGGTAAGTATGAAATGATCTTGATATTGATGAAATAAAAGAAGATATTAAATGGAATGGTTGTTATTTATTAACAAAACACTAATACTCGAACAATGAAGTTATAAATATGGAAACGCGTAATCTTAATGTTAATTCTTGTATAATTCTTGTTTAATTCTTGGTTAATTCTTGTTAGATTCTTGTTACTAAACCTCTGTTACGATTTGGTAAACCCCAAACCGCATCTAACCCTCTCTGTGTTAGATTCCTTACCCGGTGTGGTGAATCCCACTTGTAGGTAAAGAATGATTTGTATTTCCTGGAATTCGCCTTTTATACTGTTTTCTTGATTCAAGCTCACTGTAATATTCTAGTAGGCGAGCTTTTGATAACTTTCACTATAATTTTTATAGTATTAGAACTGCCATATATAGGATGCTTTGCTTTCCTGTCATCTCAAAATTAATTAATTATCAGTCAACATTTATTTTGACTTGTCACGTCAACAACGGGGATCGGTCCCTTTCACGACTCTCCAGGAGAAAAAATTCACAGTCATAGATCGCCGACTAGATTCACCATACACTTAACTTTTTGGTTTGTAATATTAGTAATTTTTAAGAATAAAAATAAATAAGGGAACGCAAATGAACGCACGGGGGGGGGGGGGGGGGTAATTACCCAATTACCCCCCTCTGAAACCGCCACTGCTATGGCACCGTTCTAGCCAAGAAAAGATAGACGACGTAATCAGGCGAATGAAATGGAATTGGATTGGACACACCTTGCAGATGACAATGGAAAAAGGCACAGACACACGCAGTTCCTTTAATATATGACAAGGAAGGCACAGGAACACTTTAAATTTTTTTTTCCAAAGTTCTGAAATTGCGCCCGGTGCAAGTGCACCTTTTACACCTATGAAAACGCCGCCCCTGGATTTATTGTTTAATGCAATGCCGGACAGCAAATTCTAGTCGGAAAGACTATGGAGAAGAGTGCAAGAAGTGACAACGCCAGCATTCGGTTTTGTTTCACCTGATTGGATTCTTACATATTATGCTTACAGATTGGGTTTTTCGGTTTTTAAAAAACGGTTTTCAAATCCGGGTTTTAAAAGAAAATTATGCAGTCGAGCACCGGGGTTCGTTTTTTTTTATACATTAAACTTCTTTTATTAGTTACCAAAAATTACATTATTAAGTTATCCAGATTATTCTACGGAAGATGACTGCGATGTTGCAAAGAGTCACGAAGAATAACATTAATACTATCATATCAATCAATAAGTTCGTCGGGTGGGTTACAGGTGGCACCACTATAGGCAAATACATATAATTTCTAGTGCCAACCTTCAAACGGTATATGCCAAAATTTCATGACATTCCGACCATTTCTTTACAAATCACAGTGGTTTTAGTGACGATACTTTTCAAAGCAAATAAATAAATGTCTGAATTTCGTGTATTGATACAGCTTTTCTTTTTAATAGGAAAAAAAACCGTTCAAGTAAAGCAATGGCTTGAAAGATGTTACTCGGGTTCTGCTGTATCGAAACAAATGTTAGAGAAGTGGTCTGCTGATTTTAACTCCGTCAGCACAAACGCGATGATACAGCGAATTTGCGAACTGACATCAGAGCATTTTAGTGTACTTATAGGAAGAGTTCTTCATTCTTCATTAGATTACATTTTCACGAGAGCTATACATATGTGCAAATTTTGAAGTTGATCGGTTGTATGAAAGTGGGTCACAATCAAGTTGCATTTTTTTTGTGTTATTTTCTTTTTTTTGTTAACACTTGATATTTACTCGGGGGCCGGGGAACACAATTAAAAACATCGGCCGCCATCTTGGATCCGCCATTTAATGGTGGCCACAAAATGGTGGTCAAGAAAACTACGCATATGAAGTAGGTCCAAATCAAATTAAAGGCTGTTTTTTGTTAACGGCTTTTCTATTGATTTTTACTCCCCACCTTTTTTGCATAGATACCGTTCTCTATATGCCACAAACTAGTCAGTGCCAATTTCCCATATCCATCCTCCATTCTAACCGGCACAGTTCCCAAAAGAACTGTCTGGCACTATGGGAAAGCCAACTGGTTGGGTCTCACTCGCTTTTTTCAAGTCGCTGACTGGAATTTGTGTTTCCGCGGTGCCAGTGCGAACTATGCTGCGCTCTGTATTACCAAAATAATACGGACAGGAATGTGTTTGTTCATTCCTCATTCTACTAAGTCTATAAAGCCTAGGCCAAATAGATGGTTTAATGGGCCTTGGTAACTTCCATCAAGAAGAATTTTACGTCTTCCACAATCCCTCCATTTATTAATGAGGAGGAGGTAATAAGAATAACAGAAAGCAAATCCAAGGCCGATTTATTGGCATCTCTGTTCGCCTCAAATTCTTCTATACCCGAAGCTGATACGTCACCACTCGAGCGCAACGCCCATTCAATGGACGGAATCTTCCTCAGAACGCGCGAGGTGTATAAATGTCTCAAAGAGCTCGACCTCAATAAATCCACTGGCCCAGACAATATTCCGTCTATGGTACTTAACAAATGTGCCTCACCTTTGGCTAAACCTCTGCGCAAACTTTTCGCCCTGTCATACTTCTCCGGAGTTTATCCCTACTCTTGGAAATTAGCTCATGTTCAGCCCATTCCCAAAAAAGGTGAAGCCAGCGACCCTTTAAACTACCGCCCAATAGCAAAACCATGGAGATAATAAATCAATCGAAGGTTGATGAAATATCTGGAATCCAACCAAATCTTACACGACAGGCAGTACGTCTTTAGACCGAAAAGATCTACTAGCGACCTTCTTGTGTGTCTGACTGAGGCTCTCAACCAAAACATCCATCGCTTCGGTGAATCTGGTTTGGTTTCTCTAGATATATCCAAGGCCTTCGACAGAGTATGGCATCCCGCTCTGATGTCTAAACTCCAAGCTATTGGTATCGACTCAGTTCTAAGGAACTAGATTGAGAGCTTTCTTTCCAGCCATGGTAGTGTTGGATGGCGTCGAATCCAACCCTCATTCCATCGCGGCCGGAGTTCCCCAAGGCTCGATTCTCTCACCTGCCCGCTTTCTTATATTCATTAATGATCTGCTCTCAATCCCCTCCAACCCACTTCACAGTTTCGCTGATGACGGTACTCTGCGTTACTCCCACATCTTCGATAATATAGGACAAGCACGTGCCAGACCTTGTTCCGTAGACCGTGAACTCATGTCCCATTCTATTAACGGGGACATTGAACTTATTCTTGCTTGGGGCCGTAAAAATCGTGTCGAATTCAACGCAACTAAAACAAAGTACTGTCTCATCTCTACAAAAACCTGCACCACCCGTCCCTCTATCTCAGTGGACAAAAAGATTGTAATGGCTGACCCATCTCTTAACATCCTAGGCGTAACCTTATCTTCAGACCTGCGATGGAATAGTCACATATTCCAAATCGCCAAACAAGCTTCCCAATGCCTGGGTTTCCTCAAGAGATGAAAATTCCTTCTTCAGCCAACTGCTCTGGCTACAATCTACAAGTCCTTCATTCGTCCCCGCCTTGAATACAACTTGTATATCTGGGCGGGTGCTCCAAAGACCACCTTGGCTTGGCTGGACAAGGTGTATAACCGCGCCATCAAACTCTTTGGACATCGCACCCTTTGCTCCTCCATCGACCCTTTAAGCCATCGCAGGAATGTAGCAGGCCTTAGCAAATTTTACCGCTATTACCATAACGACTGTTCCACTGAAATCAAAAACCTCCTGCCTACACGGCAATTTTTTCCGGCAACACAAGACTAGCCAACTCGGCTCTCCCCTTCACGCACATTACGTTTTAGCAGTTCGCTTATAAATAGAACAACTCGATTGCGGAACTCTCTTCCGCAGTCGGTGTTTCCGAACTCATATAATATCTTAGAGTTCAAACGCAAGGCTCATCGACATCTACTCACGCACCCTCCAGACCCCTAACCTATCCTTTCTCCTCTATCCATCAAATCAAGCTTACTACTAGGACACTGACCATGACTTGAACGACATGACAGACATTTAGTACAAAGTGTGATTCCCAAGGCTGAATGTATCACATAAAAAAAATGCAACGGTTCTTATGGAGTAAACTCCAAAAAAAGTAAACAACTAAAACTTTCATATATGAAAATAATTTTCACTCAAATAAGGCGAGAAATCTTGGTGGAGTTGAATAAACCCTAATTTAACAGAACTGCCTTATATGATCAGCCTGGACTGAACCTAGGTTTACCTTAGTCATATACCCGGTAATTAAAATTAATTTTATGATGATCCAGTTATCATCCAAAATTTGTTATAGTCTTCTTTCCAAAGATTGATTTTCTTTCTTAAATTTCCATCGTTTTCTGGTACTTGCATCACCAAAACGTATATAATAACCGAACTAAATAGATTACTTCATTATTAAGCCTTTTTTCGCCCTATCACACCGCAAAATCACTTCTCCATTAATATTACCAAATAATCCAACAAAAAAACTCCTCAATTTTCCTCATATCTATTTTCGTATTTCTTCCATCAAAAATAAAACAATCAAAACACTAATTTATTTACCTGTGCACGTACTTATCCCGGTCTACTTGTTGTCTAACAACATCGTCACCTTGCGCCGCTGTCTATTATGTCAATTACCTGTGCTCAGGTATTCATAATTCCACTTTCACTTTCAGAACACACAGAGAACCGATAAGTGGCTTGGGATTAAGAAGCCGCAAAACAACATACTCTTCACCTCAGCATAAGCTAAGAATAATTTAAGAAGATTTCACTTTTTTGTGCGCGTCTCGGAAATCACCTTTATGGCAATAATTCTTAGATAATCCAGAGAGTACCTTCCGCCTGACCCAAATATTTATGGGTAATGTAAAAAAAATGAATAAATGAATGCTGCGTAACATAATGAGTGAAAAATTATTATTGAAGGTTACCTGCAAAGCAGCACAATGCTCTCGTCGTTTCGCAGGTGCTCAATCTGTGATGATCGATGATAGAAAAAAAATGTCTGTTATGCTGTGCTGATACGACCCCCATTCGCGAAATAATAACTTACAATTTTTATCACTTACAGCACGGAAAGATTTATGAAAAAAAAAATGTGGATGTGTTACTGGGCGTAACTACGGGCGCACTGGGTCACGATTGTAACTTCCCTATTTCGCCGCCGCCTTATCAACAAAGAAAGATCAGGTAATATAGGTGCACCTTATTTCCGCTTAATTATATTTTTTAATGTTGTTGTTGTTGAAAATCTTTTCCATTGCATAATAAAATCTAAAAATCTTCGTTGCATAATTGCAAAGAAGAGAAGAGGAAACTGGCTGCAATTACATCATATATAATATAGCATTGCACACGTATAGCTGCCTATTGTTAGACGGCGGCCCTTGTTACGCGGCAGCTTTAAGCATCAGCGATTTATGAATTTCGCTTTTATTATGTTATCGCACTTTGGGAAATCAATCTTCTTTCAGACCAAACTTTGTATTTTTAAAGCCTGTTTATTATCTTTTACCAAAGCGGGGGACCACTTCAGTGTTGTATGTTCAAAATGTCAGCGAGCATTGATAACCATTCTTTACGCGTCTTTGTTGATTGCTGTTGAATGAACATTGAATCATGAGCGGTTTAGCTGATACTATTTATTAGATAGTGATGACTGATAGCTAATCTTGCAATTATAAATCTGCACTTGATCCATTCAATGAATTAATAGGTTTGTTTCTGTACTCGCGAAAGGGGATTCCACGGGCGAAAGAAGTTATACAAAACAGAAGTCCCAAATTTCATAGAAAATTACCCCACGTCCGGCTGCTGAGAGAAATATTTAAAAAAATAGATAAAAATCAGTATTAATATGGGTAATTCCATGTCAAATCGGACAAAAAAATTACGATTATTTTTTATATCGGTATAAGTATTTTTTTCGTTAGTTCACATCCCTTTACCAGAAATGATGTTGTTTTTACGAAATTGTTGTATTAACGCTGAAAATTCATTAATAACAAATTATATCAAAAATCACATATATAACAGCTCAAATTTAATGTTTTACATCCAAATTCATTAGGAAAAAAATATTTTCTACTTCTAGGGGATGTGTTTTAATAGATTGATACGTTTATAAAGTTTAATTTCAAAACTATTTGTTTTTATCAGCTATTCAGTCACAATTTAGTCACAATTTAGTCACAAACTTCAAAAATCAATTTATCAAAAACACCATCACCCATTTTGACGTTATGAGCGTCAAATTAAAGGGAAATGTTTATATTTTAACATAAAAAAATTCACGGTATTCTTTTTTAATTATTTAAAAATGGAGGTGACTATTTTCACCTTAAAACGTGAAACCAGAAACGTGAAACCAGAAAAAATTAATTCACCGGGAAAAGAACTTTATTGACTCCAGAAACAATACTCTGGAGCAGCGCGGGGCAGATGATCGGCGGAGAGCGCTTGCCCTTGACCGTTGACATGACCATTTTATAGGTTTCGCCCCAGAGGTCCGAGTCTGCTTCTCTGCACAACCTTTTGAAGTGGTCGGATTTACTTCTAGCGATGGCTTTGTTCAGCCTTTTCCTTGCTTCCTTATATTTCTTAAGGAGTTCATCGAAATCCGGACAGTTCCAGTTTCTCTGAGTTCTCCTTCTCGCTTTCAGGCAGACCCTTCGGCATTCGTCGATCTCGGCTTTCCACCAGAAGTTTGGTGGGTGTTGACTAGGGTGACCGTAGTGATAAGGGAGAATTTTTTTTAGCGAATTTTGCCAACGGGAACCCCACAAAATGATCAGCCTTTGCAGATTTTTAGATAGCCAAAATTTTAGCACGATTGGAGCACGTTAAACCGTGCCGCTACTCGCTCAAAGTTGGCAAAATCTCCATTTTTTTGCTGAACGGCGGAGTTTCAGAGTCATATCTCCAGAACAGTCCATTCTACACCCACGGGTAATGTCTTAAATTAAAGGAAATACTGTTCTACATAGTTTGTATTCATTTATATTTACCGTTACTTGTCGCCAAAAGGAGCTATAACAGCCTTTGTCACCAAAAACGTGTACCTCTAGGAACAAACTTCGAATATTATTTTTGATAAGTGATGACGACTAATCTCTATTTTAGTCTTTAATGTTTATTTAAAGAAAGCTCTTATATTTAAGTAAGTACATAATTTATTGAGGAAAGTAAAAAATAGGTTCTCTAAGAAGTTAAATATTACAAATAATGATCTATCCTAGAGCTTTGCTTAAGTGGATTTGGAGACATCAGGATACAGCTGTCGGCACCTGCTGACTAGTGGAAGGAAATATTGCTTTTGATCCTCATCTTTGGTCAGAAGATTATTGAAATCCGTTATTAATTTGACTGCTCGTTCGTCCATATCATTTACAACCTTCAATGATTGGACGATCCTGTATCCTTCTTTGGAATGAGCATTTTCCGGCCGGGCACTGGGAGGATTTTTGAGAAAATCTGTGTTGATATGAAAACGCTCAAAGAAATTCGTTGTCTCCTTAGTAATTAAATTGGACAATCCTGCTTCAACTAGTTGTTTCAATTGTTGTTTTTGAAGCTTTGGATTCATAACTCTAGAATGTTGTGACTCAATCTCGGAGCTCTCATGCAGTTTGTTTGCCATTTCTGATTTTTCTTCATTGGATCAAAGAACGCAAACGCTACCAATTCGGCATTCAAATACCATAAACGGTTAGAAAATTTTGCTAGAACTTTCTTAGAGTTATCCTTGTCAGTCTCTTGGTAGTCAAAAAAACTTTGCAAAAGATCAAGGTCTTGTTTGGGAGTCAGATGAGCTCTGGTGGCATTGAACCAAGCTTTGCAGTATACTTTGACGAGAAAAATACAAATAGCACCCAAAGAAATCTGTTCCTCGTTACTCATCTTGAATTGACCGCGGAAAAGGAATATTTTCAGACAGTAAATGGCCTTAGCCATCCACCTAGCGTGATGAATGGCACCTGGTGTTCCAAATCCAAATTCATTACCGTCGAGTGCTCCAACAAACACCATAACCAACTGTAATAGCTCTTTATAGTCAAAGTTTTTTGCAACTGAAACAATGTGAATCCCGAGAAAAATTATGTAACCTACGGCGTAGTTTTCATAATACTCGAAGTTTGTTCCTAGAGGTACCAGATCACGTTTTTGGCGACAAAGGCTGTTATAGCTCCTTTTGACGACAAGTAACGATAAATATGTATAAACATAAATTATGCAAAACAAAATTACCTTTAATTTAAGAGATTACGCGTGGGTGTAGAATGGACTGTTCTAGAGATATAACTCTGAGACTCCGCCGTTCAGCAAAAAAATGGAGATTTTGCCAACTTTGAGCGAGTAGCGGCACGGTTTAACGTGCTCCAATCGGGCTAAAATTTTGGCTATCTAAAAATCTGCAAAGGCTGATCATTTTGTGGGGTTCCCGTTGATAAAATTCCGACATCGATTTCTTACGGTCACCCTAGTGTTGACAATTGCAGGCGCGGCGAGTCATGGATGCATCGCATGCCTGTTTTATTGATATTGATTTGCTCTGCCTCTTACCTGAAACCTCTTGCCGACCTCGCATCATGCAGGAATACTTCCTCGAACACCTCTGCGTCGAGTTTCTTAACGGCCCATACTCTAGCCGTTCCGTACCTAGGATTCCTCTTTTCTATACCCTGACCAACCTCGAAGATGATGGTTTGGTGGTCGCTGTGCGTGTACCAATCGCTCACCCGCCACTGTAGGCCCTTGGCCACTGAATCGCTCACGTATGTGATGTCGATTACAGATGATCTCCCACCCCTTTGGAACGTGTTTTCGCCTCCAGTGTTGACTAACACCACGTTTAGTCGCGAGAATATTTCTAGGAGTATGCGCCCTCTTGAATTCTTGTGTCGACTGTCCCATTCGCCAGCCCAAGCATTGAAATCACCCGCTAATATTATAAATAGCGCAATTTAAAATATGCGCTCTTTAAAATTAGCTCTCTGGCTAACGTTAGAGAGACCTAACTTTGAAATCGTCATAACTTTGTCAAATTTCATTCGAAAATTCGAAATTGAGCTCATTTCAACGCTCTGAGTTTGCGCTTTTTGAATAAATAAAAAAAAAATTAAACATAGGTGGCGCTACGAGCACTTAACAAAAAAAAATTTCTAAAAAGAGCTGATATTCAAATCGGTATAACTTTGAAAAATTTCATTCAAAAAACTTAAGATTGAGAAGAAGAATTTCGAACATTAGCCAATGACCACATATTCCAAATCGCCAAACAAGGATCCCAGTGCTTGGGATTTCTTAACAGGTGCAAGTTCCTCCTCCAGCCATTGGCCCGTGCTGTTATTTATAAATTCTGAATTCGGCCTCTTCTCGAATACAACTCCCTCGTTTGGGGCGGCGCTCCAATGACCACCTTAGCATGGTTAGATAAGGTCCAAAAAAGGGCCCTTAAATTAATTAATGACGATACCGCTTGCTCCACCATCAACCCCCTGAGCCACCGTAGGAATGTAGCAGCACTGACAAAATTTTATCGCTATTATGTTAGTGACTGTTCCTTCGAGTTAAACGCTCTCCTGCCTCCACGGCAATCTTATACCCGCAACACCAGAATAGCCCACTCATCTCATTCCCTCCACCTGCAACTCCCCCTTTCACGCACTCAACAAGATATGAATTCGTTTGTGAATAGAACAACTCGACTCTGGAATAATCTCTCGCATTCAGTATTTCCGAGCTCATACAAGCTCATAAGAGTTCAAACGCAGGGCTCATCACCACCTTCTTCAATACCCCCCCGTACCTTTATAACCCCCCTCCCCTCCCCCGTACTAAGCTTACTGCTAGACATTGCATCATGACGTGACAAATGAGATGACCGACTAGTAGTACAAAGGGTGACTCCTGAGCTTAGCACTGCCACATAAAAAAAAGGAAAAAAAAATTATTTTACTGAGGTCACCGGTGACTCCCACGGCCAGGGCCAACGCGTAACCTTTTTTAAATATTGAAAAATTAAACTTAGGAATCACTCTTTGTACTACGTACTACTACCTTGCAAGGCCTAGAGCTAAAATAAGATTGGGGCTGTTTAAAGGAGATTGAATTTCCAAAAAATCTTTTACTAAAAAAATATTGATTATTTTTGAATTCTGTTATAGGAATATAGTAAGTTATCGAACGATCGGTTCTTGATTTTCGAATGAACATAGAGCAGCCAAGTATGGAAAAGGTCTTATGTAGACACACCCATGTGCTTGTATAGTACAGGATGTAGATAGTTTCTAAATTGTCATAATTGAATTATATTCGTATCTCTAGACCAGATGTTTTTATGGAGAAATACGCGAAGTTTCATTTCACTTCGAACTATGACTCTCAACGGCTCTTATGCTAAATTCATAAATCTGGTTGGCGATAGCTCTTGGTGAGACTAACGAACAATTGAATTGACACCCTCAGAGCAAAAGCGGGCTAAAATAACAAAGAGAGCGAAAACGGTTCGGGGTTTTTTTTTAGCGCAAAAGAGGAATATCTTCGTATTCTTAGAGTAAAAATGGTATAACTATACTTCAGCGCAAAAACGGTGTATCAAAAAACCGAGAGCAAAAGCGGGTTAACTTTTTACTCCGCTTTTGCTCTTAAGGGGGGACTAGGGTTAATTCGTGTAAAAAAGGCACTTTTTTGTGATTTTTTTTTGTATGAAGCAATTAACATTTATTTATTAACGACAATGGTACATTCTAGTATGATATTCGAAGAATATTCTGTAAAATTTTTATGAAGAAATATTGAAAAATACGGCAATGGCAGCAGTTTTTGTGGAGCGTCTCGGAAAAAAGTTGAATTGCGGTGCCCCTCATAACTCGGTGCTGGATAATCTGACATGAAAAAATCAAATAGATATCGTTAGATATTCGCTTTGCGCAGGTAACGCCGTGGGCGGTTTCTCGAAATTTCAATTTTTCAATTTTTGGGAACACTTTGAAGTAAAAAATGTATTTTTTGCGAAAAAAAAATCGGTTAATTTGTTATTATAAAATGAAAAATATTAACAAATTTGAAAAAAACTCTCCGGCGTTACCTCGTCAATTATGTATAGAAATAGTGTTCAAAATTTCAAAACGAACGGTGCAGTACTTTTGATGTTATGAGGGGCACCGACTTTGAAAACGTGAGTTGTGGGAAAAACACACATAAATTCTAGTTCTAATCTTCAAATTGACAGGTATAAAAATAGTCATAACTTCGTCAGTTTTGCTCCGATCGCCTTGAAATTCTGACACAACATTCTTGAAATATTATGCATTCATTTAAAAAAACAAAAAAAAAATGAAAAAAAAATCTTATAAACCCTAGTCCCCCCTTAATGAAAACTTATACCGCTTTTGCGTTGAACAAAAATTTAAATCGCTTTTGCTCTCAATAAACGCGTCAAATTTGTTTTCATCACACTAGGGTTGAAAACGCTGCTTTAGATTTTATTTTTTGATTTCAGCTTTTTCTCCCTTGTAACGTAATATAGAAAGTTCGCCGTCGCCTGGTCCGAAACCCAAGGTGTGAAAAGAGGCGGGTACTCGATCTGCTGAATTGACCAGAATCAGGAAACCGAAGAAACAGGGCAAGAGACCGTATTTTTCGAAGCGGCACCGACAGCAGCGTATCCATTGCTGGGACGTCCCGCTCGGACCGAAAATACTGTGGAAGAAGATGCTCGCCTTTCACGCCAACTAACTATTCCTATTGAAACCCACCTGTTTTACTATCTAAAGCGCCGACAAGGATATAGTTTATTACTATAAGAAAGATTAACGGCGAAAGTAAACATGCTTGTCGTACTCCTGAGTTCATCTCAAAGGTTTCGGTTAATTTTAACTATATTAACACATTTTTGCTATTTTTGAAATTTTCGTTTTTGAATACCTCCGGTTACCCGATCACCTTTAAATTTTGCACACAGCTTCAGCTCCGATGACAATGCAATATGGTATACTCATTACACCGTTAGATCCATGGCGGAGGTCTCCAGAGGACGGCTTACTGTTTTCTTCACGGAACAAATTTTGCAATCGATTTTTCAAATACTTCCGGATATCCTATCATTCTGAAATTTTGCACACAGCTTTAGCTCCGAAGACAATGCAATATGGTATATACTTTTTTTTCTATGTGAAAGACTAGAGTCTCAGGGAAGACCCTTTATACTGTCGACAATCTATTTTCTTCATATAGAGTGCAATGTCGAACAGCAGCTCTAGTCGGGGAAGGAAGGAACTGCCACAACCTACCCGCGATATTTTTCAGTCCACCTACTTCCAACCATTACTATTGCGACTTTGGCATCGGGGCATCGAGAAACAGCTCGCTGGAGTGTTATGCCTCCTGAAACGAGTTGAATTTCATCAACCAACCGATGATATGCGCTTTGGCGGAGCGGGGAAGGGCTAAGGAAGGCTATGACAAGAGGAATCAGGAATGTAAAGAGGGAAGAAGAAAGAAGGAAAGTTATGTAGGTGGGAAATTGGAAAAGGCGAAGGACCGTGGGGCTTGGCCGGGAATCGAACCCGGGACCTCTCGCATAGTAGCTAGACGCCTTACCTCCTAGGCTACCGAGGCCCCCAATTTAGATCCATGGAAGCCGTCTCAGGAGGGCGGGTTGAAATATTCTTCACAACCCCTTCGACATGGGTATCAAATGAAAGGATATGACAAGTATAACACCATAACCAATATAGTATGCTCAATATATCGTTTGGTCCATGGCGGCCATCTCAAGAGGGCGGATTACCATTTTCTTCACTGCCCCCGAAACATGGGTATCAAATGAAATGGTATGATAAGTAGAACACCATAAGAAATATAGTATACTCAATTTATCGTTTGGTCCATCGCGGCCATCTCAAGAGGGCGGATTAACATTTTCTTCACAACCCCCTCGACATGGGTATCAAATGAAAGGGCATCATAAGTCGATTGCAATGAGCTATGTCTTTAGATCCATGGCGGTCTGCTCAGGAATGCCGGTTACCATTCTCTTCAGAACCCTTTCGACATGGATATCAAATGAAAGCGTATGATATAGTATGCTCAATATATTGTTTGGTCCATGGCGACCATCTCAACAGGGCGGATTACCATTTTGTTCACAACACCCGAAACATGGCATTCACATAAAATGGTGTAATAAGTAAAACACCATAAGCAATAAAGGGTACTCAATTTATCGTTTGTTTCATGGCGGCCATCTCAAGAGAGCGGATTACCATTTTCTTCACAACCCCTTCGACATGGGTATCAAATGAAAGAGTATGATAAATAGAACACCATAAGCAATATAGTATACTCAATATATCGTTTAGTCCATGGCGGCCATCTCAAGAGGGCGGATTAACATTTTCTTCACAACCCCCTCGACATGGGTATTACATGAAAGGGCATCATAAGTCGAATGCAATATGCTTTGTCTTTAGATCCACGGCGGCCTCCTCAGGGGGGTGGGTTAACATTCTCTTCAGAATTCTTTCGACATGGGTACCAAATGAAAGCGTATGATAAGTAGAAGAGACTATTAGTAATATAGTATACTCAATATATCGTTTGGTCCATGGCGGCCATCTCAAGAGGGCGGTTTAACATTTTCTTCACAACAACCGCGACGTGGGTACTACAGGAAAGGGTGTGATAAGTAGAATACAATAAGCTAATGGCGTCATTATAAATTTAACTTGGCGGCTAACATAAACTGGTGGATTGCCTAACTTTACAACAACCTCGAAATGGGAATCAAATGAAAGGACATGCCATGTAGAACAAAATAAGCTATGTGACATAATTCAAAATTTAATATGCACACCAGTTACATAATGGAAATTAATACGGTAAATTATTTAAAGTAAAATGAAAGATAAAAGTTTCAGATAATGAAATATAATTTATAGATGTTATTTTAAACGAAAAAAACGCGGGGGTCATGCTATAGACAATAGTAGGAGTGTAGAGTAGCTGGGTTGAGAAGTCATTCGCATCAATCATGTATGCGCCCCACGTTTTTTCGTTTAAAATCTTACAAATATTTTCAAAGCTATTACAAAATCACAATCACAAATTTTCAGGACTATCTGTATGGGGTTAGGAATATGTTTGAGGTTCTAAATCTGTATGGGGCTTGGAGTCATTATTTTATTCTTTTTAGCTCGTTATAAAAACGTGCTATATTAAAAAGTTTTTTTTTTTTATCTAATAATTATTTTCCGTTCAGTCATGTCTTTATTGTGTAGTTAGATATTGGCCTTTAATTATTAAAAAAAATCAATTTTATTTAATATTTGGATTTCACAATTTCAGTTTCAAAATGAGTGCTCTTTTCATTTTAATATTATTAAGTTTCTTTTTTGACAATAACATCTCCAATTCTTCAGTTTTATGTTTGCAATTCTGAATTTTTGAACAAATTTAAATTTTTTTACAAAATACAAAAATTACTAAGTAAAAAAAGTAAATTAAAAAAAATCATAAATTGCAAACATTATAAAAATTGAAGTTAGTAATAAAGATAAAAGATAAACATGTGAAAAATTTACATATGTCAGAAATGTAAAAATCCCCAAATATGTAGTCAAAATGGGAAAATGGCAAAAACATAAAACTT
Organism: Thereva unica; assembly: GCA_949987705.1. Taxonomy (NCBI): domain Eukaryota; kingdom Metazoa; phylum Arthropoda; class Insecta; order Diptera; family Therevidae; genus Thereva; species Thereva unica. The sequence continues at coordinate 73,860,752 of OX465285.1, forward strand.
ATCATAAACAATTACAAAAACTTTACACATTCAAAGTCAAATCTTACAAACGCGAAATTTCCAAAAATTCCAATATTATGAATAGAGTTGCATTGTATTTCTAGGAAAATGAAGAAAATGTGGTCTAAAAATAGATTTCGAAGTAATAATGTAGCGACGGAGGTATAAATAAAAACTGAGGGCAAAAGCGGTTTAAGTTTTCGTAGAGGGCAAAAACGGTTTAGAGAGTTAATCCGCTTTTGCTCTAAGACTTTTGCTGTTCCGTTCTTGCTCTGAATAATAGTTGAACCATTTTTGCGCTGAAATATTTTTATTCCTCTTTTGCTGCAACATCAAATATAACCCGCTTTTGCTCTGAGGGTGACAATTAAGGAGCGGTGGAATCGGAACATTTTTAGTAGAGCTTTAAATATCACCCTGTATTTTTGTAGGCGTATATCATATTGTCATGTATAACGTACCTGTACGAATAATGCTCCCAATATACCGAATAGTGAACTTGTTCTGCAACTTTAAGTCGTTTGGGTTAAGAGTTATCATCCCATTCCAATAAAACCGCTCTTATTAGGAATCGGCAAATAATGTCAAGGAACCGGGTGGATAACAGAAAGTCGACCTTTGCTTTTCGAATTAGGGTACTGGATTAAGTCCTCAACGGTATAAATCGAGGTAATATCAAGACTATGGGACGGACTTACCAAGACCAGGCATATCTGCCCACATGGCAACTCCTTTTCATATTCTGGTAGGAACAAACCCGAAAACTGGAGGAGTGGCGTTGGCATAATACTCATCAAGCAAACCACGTCTAGCCTCCTTAGCTGAATCAGATTATTCGCTCTGTTCCAAAGGGGCCTTATTTTTTGATGGTTGAGTTAAACGCACAACCCTAGCAAACCCGACCTTGAAGACCAAATGGTGAGCTTTTCGTTGACTTCTGCAGTTCGCACCAACTGTTGGTGACCATTTGCTAAGAATCTGCAACAAATCTTAAACCAGTAAGCCCTTACCCCAACAATGAATAACTCTGACAGTTTTAAGCCGATTTTGAGAAATGAGCAAGATTTATTTAGGCAAATCTCTACCATTCATATCAAAACAGTTTCGTTGCTACTTCGGCACAATTGAGTTCGTCAATTGTCTTTGGTGTGGCAAGGTGTGCCGTCTTGTCAAAAATAGGCTCGCCCGACTTTTTCACGCGATTTCGGTGGCACAAAGTGCACCAGCATCCAACGATAGCGTGCGTCGCACAGTGGTCTGAAGTCCCCAAAACCTGAACAAAAGTACCAAAACGAAAGTTTATATTTAGGTACTTTTTTCACGTGGGTTAGGTATAGTGGTCCCCCTGGAGTATTTCAAGGCCCTTGGCAAGAGGAAGATGTTCGAAATCTCTTTTGTATTCCATTTGGAAAGTGAGTGTCGAACACGCTATACACAGCATGTTTTCTCGGAGCAAAAGCACGTGTTACGTTTTTGCGTGTAGATTGCAGTACGTTTACCCGTTTTCTTTTCTGTAAAAAGGTTTCTTCTCCAAAGAGTAAGTACAATTATACTGTGTTATTGAAATGAACATAAATAAATATTTGTATTGTTTATTTATGATCAAATATGTAGTAAATTGTGGTGATTTGATTAACGATTCGGCTTATAAATTGATGGCTAAGTACAAACTTCCACCGACTTCCACTACGAAATACGCATGTAATTGTTTATTAATCATCAGGTGTCTGCTCAGACTTGTATTAATAGAGCTTCAAATAGCTCTAGCATTGTTATTTTCTCCGACAGTCAAGCTGCATTGCTGGCCATTAAATCTCACAGGGTGTCATCAAAGACTGTCCTGGATTGCCTCCAATCTCTGAAATTCCTCAGCAGGAACAGCAGTGTCACGCTGATGTGGATTACGAGGGTCACATTGGTAATGAAATTGCCGACAGCCTAGCTAGAGTAGGCGCAAACTCATCACCTATCCGTCCGGAAACTTTCTGAGCTTAGCAAGTTGCCACGTTAGAACGGCCGTCAAAAATTGGGTCGACCGGCTGTTTCTTCATAGCTGGACAAACACCCAGGGGGCTCATCAAGCTAAAAGATTAATCCAAATCGATAAAGCTAAACCGGACAAACTTTTACATCTCAATATGTGGTAGCTAAAAATAGTAACAAAGCTCTTGCCACTGTTCGCTCAACTACCATCTAAACAAAATAGGTCTGGTGGCTGGTTGTAGCTGTTGGTTCTGCTAAGCAACTCCCGAAACTGTGGAGCACTTGCTGTGCGACTGTGAGGCTACAGCGAGGAAGAGATTGGCCTCCTCCATCGTGACTTCCCTGCCCCCCAGGGAGATTTGGGACAGAAATCCTAAATCAGTTTTAGGCTATATTAGAAGCCTTAACCTTGATGGTTTTTAAAGACGGGGATGGGACAATAGACCAAATAAATAGGTCGCAGTGCCGGCAAAGGCACCCCTCAACAAGAAATAGAAAAATCCACGATATATTACATATTTGCTCAACGTATAGTTTTGAACGTCCTATTCAGGCGCTATATATTAACTTTTTTTCATCTTTATAATAAAGTATTTATAACAAATCTTAGCAACAAATAAAGCCTAATGTATTTGAACTTGAAAAAAAGTTTTGCGTCTAAAATTAATTTAACAATTGTTAAATTAAATAAAAAAAAGTTTATTTTCATTAACAATTCTAGTACATTTTCGTTAAAAACTATTACTGAGCAGCCACATAACGTCCTTATTACAGATTTTCATTCAATTCAAAAAAACAAAATTGACCGCCATATTGGATCCACTATTTTGTTTAGTAAAAATCTAAAGACGGATTAATAATTAGCGACTCCGAACAGCCATTATTGCATAATTTCATTCAATTCATTTAAATATGATCAAAGTTGGTCGCCATAATGGATGCGCCACTTTGATTTTTTCTTGTTTTTCAAAATCTAATAACGAATTCTTACTCAATGACCCTGAAAACCCCCATATACCAATTTTCATCAAATTTGCTTATTTTTTCATACGGTTGGTCGCCATATTGGATCCGCCATTTTGTTTTTTGAAAATCCGATAACGGATTCTTACTAAGCGACCGCGAAAACCCCCATGTACCGATTTTCATCAAATTTGCTTAATTTTTCAAAAAGTTGGTCGCCATATTGGATCTGCCATTTTGGTTTTTGAAAATCTGATAACGGATTCTTAGTCAGCGACCGCGAAACCCCCATATACCGATTTTCATAAAAAAATAATTTTTTTTACGGTAGTAAATTAATTTTGTCCAGGTTTTGGGGATTTCAGACCACTTGTGCGTCGTCGAGTATTTCTCGAACTTTGAAGAAAACTGGGCTCTCTGTTCCCCAAATACGATAGTTTTGCTTATTGACTTCGACAGAGAGTGTAAAATGACCTTCGTCCATCGTCATCGGTTCAGAATCAATTCGACGGCATTTCCATATTGCAAGCGACGTGGCTTGTTCGTTCGCAACCATCTTTGAGTAAGTTGTACCATTTATTATATTTATATTATTATATATAATCAATGGCAGTACTTTGTATGGGAAGAGATGAAAATCTTTCGTCATAATCCTCCTTAGAGTCGCTCCACCCATGTTTAACGCCTGCAATCGGAGGCGATACGACACATTTGGATTATCGGCAACACTCTCTCTTATCGCTTAAACAACTTCATTGGATCGTCTCGGACGTGATCAAATGGGACGCTGGCGGGTCAAACAGTCCCGTACTCAAAGAAATTCTTCACCAAACTACGAATTATTTTGTCTAAAGGCACCGATGTCTCCCATGCGATAGGCTTCACAACCCAAAACAAGATACACCGCTAAGTATACGCATTCAGACGGTAGTGTTAGATTCGTACTAACTGAAAGCACCAAACCTTTTCCATGACGGTTTGAGTCCAGACCGAACGCCTTTTGTGCATTCTATAATTGCCCGTGTTGATTTACCTATCATAAAATTTATAGTAATGGATGCTGTGTACATAAACACAACTATTTAATTGACTGCTTTGATCTTCCTATCAATTAAATCTCTTCTTGATAATAAATCAAAATTTCCCCAAAACATAATCTCACATTAGTCGCTTACCCAGTAATCAATTCAAAAGGGCACAACATCCGAACTTATTATAGTAAATCGCACATTGAAAATTTATTTAATTTGCTCTCTTATTGCCTTATCGCATCCTTCAAATTAATCATCCCCTATAGAAATTCTAATAACCACTTTGTACCGAGGATAATAAATCATTCACAAGAATTTCCGCTTAAGTCTTATCAATTCTGAGTCAAGAGTTGATTTTAAGCTAATTGTAAGATGAATATAATCTTTTCCTGAAAAGTATATTAAAATTTATTCAAAGCGCTGCTTCGGGTGAAATTTCATGAATGAAGTCGATTTAATTGCTTAAACGTGTGATTAAAATTAATCTCAAAACATAAACAAACAAACAAAAACCATCGATCTGTTTACTGAGAACGAGATTCACACTTCAGTTGAAATCGGTGCTCCCAAAGACAAGGCATAGAATTGCAATAATAAAATTGGCTCTAGGACAATATTGTCTGGCACGAATCAATTAGAAATTGCAATTAAATAACAATAAATGACCGAAAGTGAAAGTTGTAAATTTCTTTAAAAAAATGATTAGATTAATTTTATTGGTGCTTTGCGTTACTGGAACGTTATCAGGTGTAACCACTTCTGTAAGGCAAATACTAGGCAGTTTCCAGGGTGATAGCCAGTGCTTTGGGATTTTTTGTGGAGTGCCTCCCGATGTGGAAGAAGACGCTAATCTATTAGTTGTAATCAATGTTTTTGATTAAGATTTATTGGATTTCGATATTTATAAAAATATTTTATCTCTCTCTAAGCCTGGACTCTTGACGAAGTATGGTTACCCAGTTGAAGTGCATTCGGTTACTACTGAAGATGATTATATTTTAGAAATTCATAGAATTCCAAATCCTGGTGCTCAGCCGGTATTTCTTCAGCATGGACTGCTGGATTCTTCCGCTACGTGGATTATTATGGGCCCTAATCAAGGATTAGGTGAGTTTTAATGTTTTTTTTCCTAGAATGATAAATTTAGTGGTTTTAATACTGTTATAATATTGTTATGACTTCAGAAGTGTTATTATTTTTCTAAAACTGAATAAGGTAAACATCTCTGAAATTTAAAATTAAAATTGTTTTATCAAAATAAAATGAAAATATTCCCTTCTGGATTAAATCATAGTGTTTCGCCCTAGATTCCAATAAAGTAAGTTTGTAAATTTTTTTTGTAAAAAACAAAATTATAAACAATCTATACCATCCCGTTACCTAGCAGTTCGGACGCACGCTTACCATCGCAGAGGTTCATGCGTCGATTCCTCGCCGATCGATGATCCGTCGTATTTACACTTCTGCCATATGCTCCGTAATTTAATTTGAACGAATCTATCTACAGTGGGCAAAATTTTGTCCCATATATTACTATCTAGGATAAGTGAGGCAGTTGACCGAACGCTTAGGAGGCAGCAGGCCGGATTTAGGAAGGGCCGCTCCTGTATTGATCATATTAACACCTTGAGAATAATAGTGGAGCAGTCTACTGAATTCCGATCCCCCCTTTACCTTGCTTTCGTAGATTATGAGAAAGCGTTCGACTCGGTCAATAGGAGCTTTATATGGCAGGCACTACGGCGACGTGGACTGCCGGATAAAATAATAGAATTGATAAAAGCCCTATATAACAATTCCAAATGCAGAGTTCTCCATAATGGAAAATTATCCGACAGCTTTGAGGTGAGCTCAGGAGTACGACAAGGATGCCTACTTTCGCCATTACTATTTCTTATAGTAATAAATGACATCCTTGTCGGCGCTATAGATAATAGAAAAGGCGGCATACAATGGGGTTTGGTAGACCGACAGGGAGCAAATGTATGCAACAATGCTGGACCTAAACATCCCCCTGAAGATAATAAAATTAACAAAAATGACAATGGAAAATACAAGATGTGCAGTCAGAATACAAGGAGAATTGACGGAATCCTTTTCAGTCAAGCTGCCTAGAAGGAGTAATTCGCAAGGTTAACATTGATGCGAACGCAACCCTGCTTAACAAATCTAAACAGTTGGCAGGATATGCCGACGATATAAACTGCCTTGCAAGATCACTGTCATATCTTAGAGAAATATTTACAGAATTAAAAGATGGAGCAAAACATATAGGGCTGCAAATAAACGCAGAGAAGAGTAAGATTCTAATTCAGGCAAGAGTGGAAAGAAGAAGAAGAAACCACAATACCACCTGGGGGGAATATAACTTTGAACGGGTAAACCAATTTAACTACCTGGGGTCCACAGTCAGCGAAGACAACGATGAAGCGATAGACGTACAAAGAAGAATAAACGCCGCGAACAGAACATACTTCTCACTACTGCCAGTAATGAAATCCAGAGACATCCACAGAAAAACTAAAATAAGAATCTAAAAAACCATCATACGTACAGTAGCTACGTATGGATGTGAAGCTTGGAGTATCTCCCAGAAATCCGCAGACAAGCTGGATATATTTGAGAGGAAGGTTCTCCGAAGGATATACGGCCCAATCAATGGAGAATACGCTACAATCACGAATTGTACGACTTATATGTACAAAGAATGTAAACTTTCGACCCATGCCAAACTACTACGTTTACGTTGGGCCGGCCATGTCCAAAGAATGGATGACTCAAGGATACCAAAAAAAGCCCTGTATCTACTACCAGATGGCAAAAGACCAGTTGACAAACCACGGTTAAGGTGGGAAGAAAATGTTAAGGCCGATGCAGCAAAACTGCTCAACACAAGAAACTGGAGACAAGCTGCGGAGCAGAGAGACGTCTGGAGGAAGAAGCTGATGGAGGCCAAGGCTCGAATTAGGCTGTAGAGCCATCGAAGAAGAAGAAGAAGAAGACCGCCTTAAGGATCTCGACTACGCCGATGATATCTGTTTGCTGGCCCACAGACACCAGGACCTCAAAAACATGATTAACAATTTGGCAACAGAAAGTAGTCCAGCAGGCTTAAGGCTAAATCCAACTATAACTAAAGAAATGCGGATAAATGCAAACACCATTGAACGGACTGCGCTGAATAACCGTGACGTGGAACTGGTAAATAAATTCTGCTACCTCGGTAGCATTATTACCGAAAATGGTGGGGCAGAAGAAGACGTCAGTTCCAGAATAAATAAAGCACGGGGCGCATATGCTTGCCTGTCCCGCATATGGAGATCAACGGAGATCTCAACTAACACCAAATTGCGGCTGTTCAACTCCAACGTTAAGGCAGTACTTTTGTACGGTTGCGAAACATGGAAAGTCACCCAATTTATCACAGGGCTCCTACAAGTCTTCATCAACAGATGCCTGCGTCGTATCCTAAAATTCCGCTGGCAAGATAGAATTTCAAACGAAGAACTATGGCGCCGTGCCGGCCAAGAAAGGATAGACGACCAAATCAGGCGAAGGAAATGGAATTGGGTTGGCCACACCTTGCGACGCGAAAACGAAAATCTAGCCAAACAGGCCCTTGACTGGAATCCGCAAGGTTCCCGTCGAGTAGGAAGACCTAGAACAACGTGGAGGAGAACCCTACTAGAAGAAGCCGTAACGACTGGGAGATCCTGGTCGGAGCTAAGAGCTGTCGCGTAAAACAGAGTCCGCTGGAGGGCAACTGTTTCCGCCCTATGTCCCATGAGGGATTAAAGGAGTTTAAAGAAGAAAGAAGAATCAATTGCAGCTGGAGGACGCGGTTTTGCACCGTGTCCAGTCACGCTAAGGTGGTACTCCGGCCCCTGCCCAGAGATACGAGTTGAATTCGAAGGGAGACCGAATGCAGGATTTGTAGATTATAGCCCTAGCCGACGGCTGAAGGAGAAAATTGCATCTTTTAAGGAATTTCAAGTATTATCATGCTTGTATAGCGATTTGGAAAATGTGATTACTCCAAAGCAGATCTTCGGTTATTGTTTTGCCTAGGATATTGAGAGATGGTGCTGCCATCAATGCTAGACTGTCACTGAAACGGGAGGAATTAACTAGCGCATTTTGTCAGAAGAGAGACGGTACTTCGTTTTAAGTGCATTGAATTCGACACGATTCTTGAGGCCCCAACCTAGAATCAGGTTTATATCCCTGTTAATTGAAATGGACATAAGTTCACGATCATGTAGACAGGGTCTGGCACGTGCTTGTCTTGCTTTATCGAAGCTATACGAGTAACGCAGACTACTGTCGTCAGCAAAGCTTTGAAGTGAGTTTTATGTGATTGAGATCAGATCATTTATAAATACGAGAAAGAGAGCTGGTGATAGAATTGAGCCCTGGGGAACACCTGCAGAGATAGTGTGGAGAATAGATACGACGCAGTTCAATACTACCTTGATTAAACGGTCAGGAAGGAAACTCTCAATCCAATTCTTTAGAAGAAAGTCAATAACAATAGCTTGGAATTTATTCGATAGAGCGAGGTGCCATACTCTACCAAAGGCTTTGGAGATATCGAGAGCAACCAGGCCGCATTCACCAAAACGACGAATGCTTTAGTAGAGGTGCTCAGTTAGGCATACAAGGACGTCGCCAGTAGGTCTTTTAGATTTAAAGCCGTACTGCTAGTCGTCCAATATTTGGTTGCATTTAAGATATTCCATAAGCTGTTCATTATTAACTTCCCAGTATAGGAAGTTATTGTAATCGGTCCGAAAATCGAAATCGAAAATTTCAACGTATTTTCATCTTTCAAGGTCCCAGGAGCATTTTAAGCAAAAAATTGGGAGGAAGTATGTGTGTGTGTGTGTGTGTGTATGTGCGTACGGATGTGGTCATTTTTTCCTGCACGATATCGCGCGAACCAAAACTGATATCGACTTCGTTGAGGTGTCGTTCGAAGCGTATCAACCGAAATATGATCTGAAAAGATTATCATGAAATTCGGTCCAGCCGTTTTTTTGTTTAAGCGACGTAAGTGATTTTTGTACCTGCACGATATCGCCCGAACCACGAAAGATATTGACTTACTTGAGGTGCCGTTCGAAGCGTATTAGCGACAATATAATCTGAAAAGATTTTTATAATATTCGGTCCAGCGGTTTTTTGGTTTAAATGACTTAAGTGATTTTTGTACCTGCACGATACCGCGCGAACTAAAAACTATATCGACTTCATTGAGGTGCCGAAAAACATTAACACATCAATTTTATATACATTTTCGTCATCCTAATCTTGTAAGTGCGCACATTTAGTTTGACATTTAAGCGAAAATATTGATAAACAATTGTGACAAATTCTCGGTATTATACATATTATATATTCTATGTATATTGCCTATTGTTCATTTATTATTAAAATATCCAATCATAATATTCAACATCCATCATACTGGGAAGTTGATCGTGTGGACCGAACGGGTCGAACCCACATCCCAACTAGTTGTCTCCATGATTTTAAAAAGAATAGAAGGGATTGCTATTGGGCGGTTGTTAGAGGAGTCGTTAGAATCACTTTTTTCACCAGTTTCCAGGATTTATTGGAGTCGAGCTCCTTGAGGAACTTGTATACTTCACGAGTCCTGAAGAAAATTCTGCCCATTAAGTGAGAGGAACACTGAAGGCAAAACAGGCAAGGAAAAAATTGATGCAAACAGAAATGCGAGTAAATTGGTCTTGGATTTGCTTTCTGTTAGCACCTTCCCATCGTGAATGAAAGAAGGAGTCAACGATGGAATGCAATTTTTCCTGATGGAGGTTACCAAGGGCCAGAAGTTTTTACTGCCAACAGTAGTGTTAATCAGATTACCTTTTAATCTGTCATCAAAGGATACTTTTGATCAGGCGTTTATCAACATGATGTACTCGCGTCGGGTTGATTCACTCGAATAAGCCCAGCCAATTTTCTTTCCCATAATGCCAAACAGTTCTTCTAGGAGCTGGTATGGTTGAGGTGGATGATTGGTATGGTTGAGGTGGATGATTGGTATGGGAAGCTTGCGCTGACCAGGCAGTGGTCTAAGTTGCCTAGAGGTGAATCAATTTCGATTAAGTACCCAATTTATGTAGTAGGTGATTAGTCTCTGCAAAGAGCTAGACTTCAGCCAATTTGTGTGGTGAACTTTTGAAATCACCGGCGACACACCGGATATAAGGATAAAAATTCGGAGATACGTTCTGAGATAGCGTCAAATGCTAATGAAAAGGCTTCATTATTTATATTAGGGCTTCTGTATGAAAAACAGAAGAAAATTAACGGGAGTTAACGGGTCTACCTTTCCCATTAATTTAAGTTGAGTCGATTTTCATTTAATCGCCTGGCTTAATCTCTCTAATTTTTTACAGTAGCACTGAGAATCAATTGTCTGGCCAATTGGAGATATCTAATAGAAGATGATTCCCTTCCAGTCCCACAAAACAGAAAAAATCACATTTTTCAACGTCAATCCTGGTTTCGTGAAAATTTCTGACCGCTTACCTACCCTTGTCCAGATTCGTTGACGCCTCCGATTGTCGTGCATGGCCCATTCCGTCACCGGTTATGAGACGTTTCAGAAATTGATTGATTTTATTTTCTTTCAGCAGCGCATACCATATGTTATTTTGGGATATCATGCTTTTCCCGCTCAGCTCATGAGAAACTCATATATCGAGTTTCTTTTTGTATTCTGCTTTATGTAAATGTTTTAAAGTAGTTTAGTGATCAATCCCTACCTCCATAGCCATATCGAGACTACTTACATGCTGGCTTGCTGAACTTTTTCAAGAATGGACGACCAAAGCTTTACTTATCTGCAATGGGCGCCATCTATCGGGAAAACGCCACCAACTTTTCCCCAGACCTGTTGATGAGGAATAGCTTAATTGATTTGTGCACACCTTGAATCCATTTATTATAAAAACAAATCGATTTTCTAAAAATATTCTTTAAATCCTTTAATTCACCCCCGTTTTAATCTTTTATTTCCTTAATACCTTTATTTCCACTCTTATCATTAAATTTATTTTTAAAACAGCTTACTTACTACACGACCTGGGCTATGACGTCTGGATGGGAAACAGTCGCGGAAATCGATACTCAAAACGCCATAGAACGTTAAACGTTGACAGCCGTGCTTTTTGGGATTTCTCCTTTCATGAATTGGGCATACACGATTTACCGACCATGATAGATCACATACTCAATCAAACTAATCACACTAAATTGCACTACATCGGACACTCCCAGGTACCTACTACTGATTAGCATTTATATTTATGTAAAAAAAAATACAAGGATAATAATCTGTGTAGGGCACTGCTGCATTTTGGGTTATGACATCGGAACGCCCACAATATAATGAGAAAATTTTATCAATGCACGCTTTAGCACCTGTGGCATACCTTGATCACGTGCGAAGTCCGTTTATAAAATTTATGGTCAAGTTGTTAAGTGGGGTTCATGTGAGTATTTGGATTTATTTCTTTTTTTAGTTTAATAATTTAAATTTTGAATTTTAAAGGCATTCACAAAAATATTTGGGATTAAACAGTTTTTACCAAGTAGCTGGTTGCTGTCAGAAGGTGGCAAAGTCTTATGCGAAGAAGAATCGTTGCTGCAACCGATGTGCACCAATATCCTTTTTGTTATTTCCGGTCACAATTCACTGCAATTAAATAGGGTTTGTTTATATCAGTATTAATTAAAAAATCAATTTCAATTCAAAAATATTTCAGACAATGCTTCCAGTTCTTCTAGCACATACTCCTGCTGGCGCATCTGTAAAGCAAATGGTACATTTGGGACAACTAGCTAAGTTCGGACGGTTTCAGTACTACGATGCCGGACTCCTATCGAATATCGACAAATATTCCTGGATAACACCGCCAGAATATAATCTAAAAAAAGTCACTGCTCCAGTATTTCTATACTATTCAAAAAATGATTGGCTAATCGGTGTACAGGATGCAGAAAGATTATGGGGAAATTTACCAAATGTCTATGCACGATTTTTAATAGAAGAAACAAGATTCAATCATTTAGATTTTGTTTGGGCCATCGATGCCAGGCCGCTTTTGTACAATCGACTAGCTCAAATGTTACAATATATGGACAAAGAACAACACACTAAGACAGCCGACACAACAAACTTCGATGATAACAACAACTTAAATTTATTTACACTTAAAACTTATTAATTTAATATTGATGAAAAAATTTTATTTAAACAATAACAAAAAAATTGAAACTTTTACTCCAACTTGGTGTAGTCATCAGGAATTTTAGCGTCTCGATAATATTATAAAGTTTTGCTTAAATTCTATTAACACGAATTTTAAACTATGCACCATCAAGGAAAGTTCGCTGCCTTTGCCAACGTTTTAATTAAATTCTGTCTCCACTATCTTGTCCTTGATGAGAAATTAAATTAAATTAAAGGAGAGAGAGACACAGGCCATCCAACTGGTGTTGCTGTATCTTGCAATTATGTTGGTTGGTTGCAGCCACTGTAGGAATTCTGAAGTTTAGTTTTTTTTTTCGTCATTTTTGAAACATACAATTTTGCAATCTGAAATAATTGTTGTCTACAGTCTTAGGTTTTATGGGTGGTATGGGGCTAGTAGATGTCCGACTGTCATCTCAGGGTCTAGGATTCGAGCCCTTCGCAAAGCAAGGTCTTATTTTTACTTTTCTTCTCTGTTAAGAGACATCCTCCACTCTTTTACGATAGCAGAAAGCGGCTATTTAACAAGGTACTTTTTAATGGAAACTGCGCGTTGGCTCTCTCAATCGCATTTCAAACTAGACCTTGCTGTTTAAGTACGTTCGATATGTTTTCTAAACATACTCTATTGGTGTTTCCATTTACAGCACCGTGTGTCAGAGTGTTTCATCAACGACATGTGTAAATATATTTCACTCGGCTGTTCACAACTCTGTTGTTGATGGAATGAATACCCTGTGTCTCGCTGTGTTGTAAATGGAAAGCACCCTGTGATAAGTAAACTACCAAAGAAGAAATGGTACATACCTCTTCGGACGGAGCTCTAATTTTCCATATAAAAGAAATATTTACATCAAGTATCATCATCATCATTGCGCTCCTTTAATCCCTCAAGGGACATAGGACGGAAACAGTTGCCCTCCAGCGGACTCTGTTTTGCGCGAAAGCTCTCAGCTCCGACCAGGATCTCCCAGTTGATGCGGCTTCTGCTAATAGGGTTCTCCTCCACGTTGTTCTAGGCCGTCCTACTCGACGGGATCCTTGCGGATTCCAGTCAAGGGCCTGTTTGGCTAGATTTTCGTTTTCGCGTCGCAAGGAGTGGCCAACCCAATTCCATTTCCTTCGCCTGATTTGGTCGTCTATCCTTACATCAAGTATACTTGCCTAAATTTAATCTCTTCTATGCCAAAAGTTAGGGAAAACCCAGAACAGCAATCATGCTCAAAAATAATATATGCACCTTTCTTCTAACTCAATTTAGTGAGGGAGACCTTACTGTGGTCGACCAAGAGTTAAAACAGGAGAAACTCAGGATGGCCTCTTTCTTTCTAGTCCACGAAGATGAGGGCCCTCCATCTCTTATGGCTTCTCAGGACCTGTTGAGGTACACCGATGCTACCACGGTCTTGGTTATGGGAGATGCACACCATACACAATGGGGCAGCACGGGCACCAATGGTATTTTCAACTACCTATTGGTGACAAAGATAATGATTCCACCGTTGTAATCAAAAACAGAAAAGAAGTGCTGGACCTTAGCCACTCCGACCAACTATCGGTCTGAAAGGGCTTGAAGGAGCAATCCTTCTCAGACCACAAGTTAATGGAGTTCCAACTGCAAGACTCTAGGTTGGCGAGGGCGAGGGGGTTGGTTAAGCAAAATAAAAACCTCAAAAAGACAAATTCGGGTTACTATACTAGGCTAATAGAACCTTGCCCTAAGGCACCGTGTATTCCCAAAAACCAAGGACATTTTCCCAGAACAAGGCTCCTACGCCATAAATAAAGCTCATCCGAGCAAAAAGAAGCTTCCAAACACCCATGGATCATTCCGAAAAGAGGAATTTAAATTATCTAGACGCAGCAACAATGCAACATCCTGGGCCTGCTATAAGCCGAAGCTGAATAGATGCAAAAGGAAAGCCAAACGCACCTCCTGGGCTGTGATTGTCCGCCCAATACTCTTATACAGGGTCTTAGTATAGTGGCCCACCTTGAGCAAGTCCACTGTGAGAAACAACCCAGTGGGAAAAAGGAGTGCTCCAAGAGCCATCTTGGAGCGCTCCAAAAGGAGCATAGAGTGCTCCCGTTGCCATACCCGTTCTATATTCTTTTTAACATTGCATGTCATTGCGAGGGAGCATACGTTTTTATGCTCCCAAAAAGACGTTGTTGGAGCATTATAAAAAGCTTTTTAAAAAAGAAATATTCATGGGCGCCTGTAGGTATGTGATCCGGTATCGAAAAGCTTTTATTTTGTTTATCTTTTGCAATTGCCTTTTTCTTTCCAAGCCCGAGAGTGGCTTTACCAAAGCAGTCCCCCAACTAAATTCTATCCACTTCTAAAGCTGCTTGTCCTCCGTATCGAACGAGAGCCGGGCTATTGAGTATGCTAATGTCACATTTTATGGACATGAATATAATTGCCTGTTTTCTTTTTTTATATAAAACTTATGAAAACTCCAGGAAAGCTCCCTTGAGAGTGCTCCAAGTGCACTCCCCTGTGCAACGCTTCCAATTTTTCCCACTGGGAAACTACAGCGAGTACAAAGATGTGTGGAGCTATGTATAACAGGAGCACTTCGCTCCCAACCTACCCATGACCTAAATGTTATGTTATACCTCCCTGATATGAGCCTTGTGGCAAGGAAAACACAATTATCGCAGCCCTTAGAATAATAGAATCTGGTAGACTAAGAGCCAGCGCCTGCCAGACATACGTTAAAGTATAAAAGCTGAAATTTTTTTTGCGTGTTCTCACCAGTGTAGGGAACAATGTTTGGGGGTTACAAACCTTGACTAACGGTGCCTTCGGTAGGTTCGGTAGGTATCAGGTAATCTAGGCGCGCAGTACATGAGTTCTCTCACGTTAAAGTATAAAAGCTGAAATTTACACAGAGGGTTCAAATGACCATTCTAAGTCATTATTTAAAAAGCCAGACCTATCCAAAGGATCTTACACTCCCCCAGACGCGGTAGAAGGTCGAATGCACTGAGAGAGAATTGCTCAGGTACATGAATGCATTTAAGAGAGTATTCGTGCAGTTTAAATTTTATAATTCATGAAAATTATATGTGAATATTACTTAAAAATTATCACACAATAACTTTTAAATATCCAGACACATTCGAAGGGTTAAATACCCCCTTAGACTGAATATAGGATAGCTAGAACTATACATGAAAGAGCATCACAAAACTGTTAAGTGAATTTGATGCGAAAAAAATTATTTATTCAATACATAGATCATCATAATTCATCATCCTCATTTTCATTGTTGTCATCGTCATCTTCATAATTTCCATAATTGTCATCATTTTCCCAGTCATGTAATTGATTGCTTTCAGTAGTTTCAATACTGTCTCCTTCTGATATTTCTGTAAAAAAGAAGCACGTTTATTTAATACTTAGCTGCTGTTGAATTAAAATTAACTTTTGATTAAAAAACTACCTGATGGAGTTTTAAGTGCATCACTGACGAAGTTCGGTAATTGATCGCCTTCGAACCATTTAAAGTTATATTGGTTGTCATCATTGATCGTCCATCCATAATCTTCTGGGTTGTAAATGTGAGGGTTTTTTAAGTGAGCCTTGGTCCAAACGCTTGCAATATATTTTGTTCTTAAAACGTGCTGAAAGACTTCACTCTTACAAGGTGGTAGATTACTCGCGTCGAAATTTCTTAATTTTATTTGAAATGATTCAATTACATCTGCAGCGGTGTAGGTATTAATAAACAATTGGAGTCGCGCTGCATCTACATCATTTATGCCTGCTACATTATATAAATCACAGATGAACTGCTGGACCGTTTTGAAAGCGATAGTTTTCTCCTCTTCATTATGAAAATCAATATTGGCAAAATTAGCAAAGAGTTGTTGATATTCTTCTTTTTTCTTCAACAATTTAAAAGGCTTGACTTTGCCTTTTTTTTGAAAAAAGCAGGATTATAGTCACATCCTGTCATAGCGTGAAGTGCAGGCAAACTTTTGCATATTAGATTTCCTTGATTTTTATGAATTGTTGTGAGATCTATGTATCTCATTTTATTTCCAGTCCCTGAAAGCATCCATACCTGTGATTTTTCGTTTTTGATATGATCCATATGACCAAGTATTATAGCAGCGATGTCAGTATCGCTAGCTCTAATAACGATATACGCCTCATAGTCGATGTTGCACAAATGATATACAATTTTTGTGTCTGCTTCTTCATGATCTTGACATGTAAGATCTTCAAGTATGTTGCATATCACTTTATCATCATTATTAGTAACGATCGAATGACACTGTTTGAAATTAACATTAACTACTTTATCGCCAATCAATGGAGCAACTTCATCGCTTGCCCAATGTATTATAAAGAAATCAATAAGAGCTTCTTTAAATTTAGAGTTTTTTAATTCTTTTGGGAAATCAGAGGGTCGAACTTTGTTCAAGTTCAAAACAACCCCAAAAAAACACCTGGAGAAATACCTACACTATATAAAATAAATGTAATTAGTTGATTGTGTCAGCGTATAATAAAAAAGGCTGACAATTTTTGTAAAATAAAAGTTTAGTTTTGCAAATATATTCATTGTGCGCAGACGAGGTCTTTAATAATTATACGTATAATATTTTAAAACCCATCCCGTCCCCACACATTGGTCCTTCGAGCCCATCCCCATCATTTGCCGGATTCCCATCATTTGGTTCTTCGAGCCGGATCCCCATCACTTGCCGGATTCCCATCAAACTTGATCAGGTCCAGTAATGGTAAAATCCAGTTTTGAAAATTCTTGACGGAGACTTCTTTCGTAGTCTTTGATTGATGGCGTGAAATATTGATCGAATATGATATCAATTCGCGATGCATTAAAATTACAAAACTTTTGTAACATTTTTTTGGAGATATTCCCGAACGGCTTTGGAACTTCTGTCATTGTATGCAATAAGAAGAAACCATCAATTATCACTACATCTATGTGAGGAGGTGGTTGGTGTTCAATTCCTTTTTCCAAATGTTTCATTAATGCAGATTTTTCAGTTTTACAAATAGTACCATCTAGATGGCACATCGACATAGGCACTGGTGTTATTGGATAAGAAAGAATTTTAGATATATCGATATTAAAATCTATTGATATTCCAAGCATACGTCCAAATAAATATCGCTGGATCTTTATTTCTTGTATTTTACCTCCTATTTGAACTTTTTTATTTTTCTCATAATCACAACTAAAATTTTTAAATGGAATTTTTTTAATACTCTTTTCAAATCTACTAATATTGGTTTGACATTCAGTTATGAAAGTATGTCTCCCTTGATCGCCTGCCTTCTCTAAATTCAAAAGAAAATTTTCTACTTCATTAGACGCTGCTTTACCAGATGAAATGTTGATTAATTGATCTGTAGGTATTGTTTGGCTAAAAGGATTGATGAATTTATCAAAAGTTGTAATAAATGTTTGCAATTGTGTAATACTATTTTTAATATTGTTATTACCTAAATCTGCTGAAACATCCTGTTGTTTTTGTAAACCTAAATCTTCGCAAACATGACTTATTATTGTTGCTCTCACATCATGGCTTCGAGCCCATCGTTGACGAGCAGAGATCGAATTTGTAAAATGTATAACTCCTGTAAGCCTTCTAGCAGCATCTGCATTGATTGTTTGCTCCAAAACTAAATCAATGGGTTGTTGCGAAAATGTTTTATCGGTTCTCTTGATTCCAAAGAATCCTTTTCTAAATTCATCAGATAAGCCAGGATGAGTTTCGTTGACTTTCAATAAATTATCTAAGTATTTGACAGTCCACCGAGCATAATTTGGCTGGTTACATGTTACATGTGATTTTTGGTAGAACATATTTGAGCAGCTCAAAATCTCCAATGCGGATAGATCTTGACAATGTTAAATAATAATTTACTAAATTGATATAGATTAAATAAAATTGAGAAGTTTTTCCATGCTCTCCATTGAGTGTTTGTTCCTTGAATCGTGAATAGTCTTCATATATTGTTTTAATTTTATCATTTTCGATTTTGAATGATGACTTTTTACAACTTTGTAATCTTTTTACTTCATCTATCATCTCATCAGTAAATTTTATATTTTTCATTTGCAAAAACGATTGAAAGTGAAGTATCTCCAACCCTAGTGCCACAAGAGGATGTAATCTTTTGCATCTGTTAAAATGTTTTCCTTCCAGAAATCCCTTCAAAGATCCATTTGCTATCAAGTTACTTTCAACCATAACATTAGTTAGTCCACAGTCAGTTATTACTTTTCCAACAGCTTTAAAATATGCCATCATAATATGGAAAGGTCCTAAATGTATGAATAGTTTATCAAACATAGGTTTTTCTGTTGATTGAATTTGCAAAGCAACTTTTGCAATTGCGAGATCGTATGTCACTTGGATATAAGGTTGTTTTAATTCTTCTGCAATTTCCAAACTTCTTTTCATTGTCTCTAAAACGACTGATGTATTTGTTGGTGATGCATTAATTGGAGGTAAATAAGAGATTATTTGTTTTGGACTATTATTGTCATCAATCCGACTATTAAATCCAACCCACATAGGCACATCAGATATTTGTAAAGCATGACTTATCATCCAAGACATATCAATGTTTGTATATAATTGAAGATTTCCAGGTGAACAGTTCTGTGTGTTATTACCAGTTGACTCTAAAGTATCTGTCATTTTTGGTTTCTTAGGATAAGAAACAATTTCTGATGTTATCGCTTCAAAAGTTCTTCTTTTCCTACGTTTTTGTAAGGGATCATCGTTTACACATGGAGAATCTGAAGATTCGACAATATCAGAAGAAATGTTCTGGTAAATGATTCCTACCGTGTCGTGAAGTGTATCCTCGCCACCTCTGGTTTCGACAAACCGATCAAAATTATTATCATCTTCGAATTGACCGATTCTGGCAATTCGGCAGATCGACCACCCTGCTCCTTTCACACCCTGGGCTTGGGACCAGGCGACGGCCGAGTTTTCGTCATCTCTAAAACCCACTAATACTATTTTATACGCATTCACGCACACGAAGACATTCTTTCGCTTGTACTCCACCTTGTTCTGTGTCAAGGAATACATATATGAGACCCTCCAAGTGTTTGAATGTTCTTGCAAAATAATTATCAAGAAAAATATATAAAATATAGTCATATTTCGTTGAATATTACTAAATTATTCTAAATTTTCTTAGTTATGTCATAATTGTTGAATAATACATATCTATTTATGTATATTTTATATTATATTAAAACTACTAAAAAATTCAAAAATACTATAATAAATATTTTTTTTTCATTTATTCATATACATAAGTAACGACTTATCGATGCATGCGACTTTATACCACTAATTAATATTAAGCTAAATTTAATTTATTTACTTATATTAATAAATAAACAACCTAAATTTAATTTCTATGTACTGAATAAATAATTTTTTTCGCATCAAATTCACTTAACAGTTTTGTGATGCTCTTTCATGTATAGTTCTAGCTATCCTATATTCAGTCTAAGGGGGTATTTAACCCTTCGAATGTGTCTGGATATTTAAAAGTTATTGTGTGATAATTTTTAAGTAATATTCACATATAATTTTCATGAATTATAAAATTTAAACTGCACGAATACTCTCTTAAATGCATTCATGTACCTGAGCAATTCTCTCTCAGTGCATTCGACCTTCTACCGCCCCAAGTAGCATTTTTAAAAGCCTATAGCAACGATTTTCAAATTTTGCTCTATAACTATTTTAAAAGAGTATCAAACTAAGTGGCCCGCTTTATATAATCGGCAAAAGTAATTATGAGCACAAATATTAATGACCATGCTCTATAACTTATTTTTTTTATTCTATCAGCTCTATTTCCTTATAAAGCTTAAGGCTGTAATAAATTGCTCTATAATTATTTCTAGAGCAAAAATTGATTTTATTATAAAGCATCTTTTAATGAAAAGTTAAATACTTTATAACAGCTCTATTATGGAAAGTTAATCTCTTATAGAGCATTTTTAGAGGAATAAACTTCCACACTAAAGTTGCTCTAAAAGTCAGTGCTATAATCACTATATAGAGTAATTTTTCTGACAAAAAGCGATATGTGTTAAAAGATGTTGATATAGAGCGTTAAACTCTTTTCTATGGCTGCCATAAAAATGAGAAATAAAATAACTGCATTAATTTTTATTTCAGAGTTTTCTTTTGTCATAACTAAGATTTTCAGGTATTTTCCACTCTAAGAAATTCATTAGAAATTTTTTTAATTGCATTTAGTACATAATTTAATTACAAAATTTTTTTTGAAAAGAACAATATTAATTTATTTTTTAGAATTAAAAGAGCGCATTGTAATTTATCGAAGTATTTCCCCAATATTTACGATAAATTTTAAATGGCATTAAAAATTCCGTTTGAAATACGCAGAAATGATTACTTTTCTTGTTTCATTTGTAATGAAAATGAATAAGTATTATTTCCATATTGGTTCAATTTGTCAAAATATTAACCATTGAAGAAGGGAAGATGTAATGCTTTTTCATTTCCTCTTATTTATTATTATTGAATACTGGAAGATAAAGTCTCTATTATAAAGCCATTTGGATCCAGAAGTTCAATAACAGCTCCATAACAAGCTTTACAAATGCTTTTGCAACGCTTATAGAACTAACATTATAAAGCAAAGAACTCTTAATAAGCTACAATATACAAAATTTTAAAGCAAAATTATGCTCTATAAGCGGAACTTTTTGCTGTATAGAAGCTCGAAAAAAGTTTTAAGGGCGCTGTTGCAGCTTAAAACTAAACTTATAGCTCTAAGTAATAGCTCTATAAGCATCTTTAGAGTATATTTAAAGCCCATTTTGTTACTTGGGGCGTCTGGGGGAGTGTTAGATCCTTTGGATAGGTCTGGCTTTTTAAATAATGACTTAGAATGGTCATTTGAACCCTCTGTGTAAATTTCAGCTTTTATACTTTAACGTGAGAGAACTCATGTACTGCGCGCCTAGATTACCTGATACCTACCGAACCTACCGAAGGCACCGTTAGTCAAGATTTGTAACCCCTAAGCATTGTTCCCTATACTAGTGAGAACACGCAAAAAAATTTTCAGCTTTTATACTTTAACGTATGTCTGGCAGGCGCTGGCTCTCACTCTATGGATCTTGCACCGGAATTAAGGAACGGCACAAGAAGGTGTTGAGCTTTGTCGAGATTCCCACAGAAACCGAATTTTCGCTTATCCGAGGCTAGCTTCATGAATAACTACGGAGTCCTCCACGTCGTGAATGGAGAAAAAGACCACACAGTGCTCAGGGTGTCATAAACTTCTTTACTGATGGCTCCTTCAGTGGGAGGAGCCGGAGCTTGGTATTGAAGTGTCCTTCCGACTACCAGATCACTGCAGTGTATACCAAGCGGAGCTTTCGGCCATACATGAGGCTTTTCTGCAAATCAACCAAGGCGACAGGAAACGAACTGTATACATCTCGGATAGTCATGCGGCTCTGGAGGTCCTGCGCTCTTGCACTAACAACTTCAAAACTATATCTGAATGCCGCAGATCTCTTAACGAGATGCCTGAATAGTTCAGAACCGTTCCCGTATGGGTGCGCGATCACCGAAATATAGAGGGAAATTGTAAAGCTGACGAACTGGCTAGGAAAGGCACGATCGCCGCTCCAGGAAACGAAAGGGTTGGTATGACTTGGGCAACAAGCAGAGAAGCATTAAAGATATTTTAACAAATGCATCTCTCCCAGGCGGACCACTTCCCCACTGAACCTCTCGGAAGAGAAGACCGGACACTTGCAGCCCGCTTAGGTCTCTTCCTCATCCAGTGGCGGATCTTAAAACTGTTGGTTAAGGTGTTGGGGTACGGCAAATATAAATAAAAACTTAAAGTTTTTATTTTGAGTAAACTTTTATTTATTTAAGTAATAAAGTTAAGCCCTGTTATTTTTTGCTTAGCAAATCGTTCGATAATTTTGTCAGTGAATATTTAACAGGACTGGACCCGGAAGCTGGACTTCAACCATACAGGTCTTTAGGGAAGTTTTAATCCGACGTAGTGATCGTTGTTACAATAACATTTACAATTTTGCTTCGAAAGAAGATGGGCTTACCGCGGGCGAACAATGGCCGCTTGTCTTTTTAAGGGGGATATAATGGCCGCATTGTATTTTGTAGGCAATTATGATTTGTATAAGTAGATAAAAAATGGGTGTTTTTTGGTCGAAAAGTAATTTTTGGAAACTTTGATCTTGAATAACTTCGAAAGGGTTAAGTTTTTGAAAAGATGACAAGAGGGATTTATGTAGGTTATAACCGTTCGTATTGACTGATACTGATATTTCCGAGGAAAAAAAACAGTTTTAGAGTTATTTTTGATAACTGTGACCTTGAATAACTTTCAAAGAGTTAGTCGGGTCAATTTTAGGCCCGAAACCGAGGTACAAAGAAAACGCGATATCTGTGTGGACTAATTTTCAGGCATTTTGTATTTTTATCTCTTTTCGTGCGTTTTTTTCATGCTAATTTCCCCGAATTGAATTGCCGATTAAAATGCTTTGTTGACATCTTCGTTGCTATCAGTCATATGGGGTGCGCCATCTAGATCTTCGGTATTTCAACATTGAATAACTTTCACATTTTTTAGTCGATTTTGACAAATGAGCAAGATTTATTTAGGATATTCCCTACCATTTATTCTAAATCAGTTTTTGAATACAATCGATTAATTTACCACCATACGCGAAATGCAGCTCTTTTCTGGACATCCTGTATAACATTGTCCATCATTTCGAGGGTAACAGCAGCTATTCCATCTCATGAGTTAGCTTTGAGCTGTTCAATGGTTTTCGGCTTACCGGCATAAACTTTACTTCTTAAATAACCCCACAGAAAATAGTCTTCTTCTTCTTCTTTAACGGCTCTACAACCGGGATCCGGTCCTGGCCTCGCGCAACTGTTCTCTCCACCGGTCCCGATTCTGAGCCGATGTCATCCAGTTTGGCATCCCTAAACTCTGAGCGTCCTGGTCCACGCCATCCTTCCAGCGAAGGTTGGGTCTCCCTCGCTGTCGCACCCCATAGGTCTTACCGCAGAGAACTTAACGAGCAGGCTCATCTTCACTCATACGAGCTAGATGCCCTGCCCACGGGAGCCTACCGAGCTTTATTTTCTTCACAACATCTATGTCGCGATAGCGCTCGTAGATCTCGTCATTGTAGAGTCTCCGGAATCGTCCTTCCTCACATACGGGGCCAACAATCCTCCGAAGTATTTTCCTCTCAAACACGCCCAAGAGGTTTGAGTGCTTTTTGCTAAGCACCCACGTTTCGGATGCATATGTGAGAACGGGTAAGACCATCGTCTTATATAGTAAAAGTTTAGACGATATTTGGATTTGAAGAGCCTAGACAGACTATAGTAGGCTTTGTTGGCTTTTAGCAGTCGTGCGCGTATTTCTGGTTCCATGCTATTGTCGGCCGCTACTATTGACCCAAGGTAGGTAAATCCTTTTACCACGTCAAACTCGTGTTCTGCTACCTTGATTGTGGGACCAATGTTAGGTGTTCTTCCAGACGAGGCCACCATGTACTTTGTTTCGCTTTCGTTAATGTGCAGTCCCAGATTTCCTGCCGCTTTCTCAATCTGAGTGAAAGCTTCTTGTTGTTGTTCTTCCAATGATGTCAATGTCGTCTGCGTAAGCCAGTAATTGGGTGGAGGATTGTACCCCTTGATGTCACGACCGAATCTCGGATCACCTTCTCCAACGCCGGGTTGAAAAGGAGGCAGGCCAGACCGTCCCATTGTCGGAGTCCATTATAGATGTTGATTGGTCTGGACAGTGTTCTGGATAACTTTACTTGGCTTGACAAATTGATCATGGTCAACCTACATAGTCTGGTCAGTTTGTTGGGGATGCCGAATTCTCTCATGGCTTTGTAGAGTTCTACCCTGGCTATGCTATCATAGGCGGCTTTAAAGTCTATGAAGAGGTGTTGAATTGAGTTTTGGAACTCTAGACATTTTTCCATAGCCTGCCTCAAAGTGAAAATCTGATCAGTCGTTGATTTGCCTGGGCTGAAGCCACACTGGTAATGGCCTATGATGTTTCTGGCGTATGGGGGCCATCCTGTTTTGTAGGATAGCGGAGAATATCTTATATACGGTACTCAACAACGTTATACCGCGATAATTAGTGCACGCTGTGATATCTCCTTTTTTGTGTACCGGACAGAGGATGCCTTTTCTCCAGTCTTCTGGCATCACTTCCTGCTCCCAGAAAATATAGTCTGGTCCTGTTAAATCCGGAGAACGAGGAGGCCACTCCAAATAACCATTTTTTGTTACAACATGTCTCGGAAGCTTGCGCTACAAGAATTTCATTGTGTCGGCTGCGGTGCTGCAAGGTGCGCCGTCTTATTAAAAATAGAAGTTTGTCAGCCCTTTTTCATTCTCACAACTTGTAAGCATATCCAAAGAAATCATCTGCCGTGCAATTGCTTGAATATGACGTTAAATCGGGTATTGAAATTGGGTGTATTCTTCTGATTAGATCTTTCTGTTCGGTATTGAGATAGTTCTAGTCTTTCACATATGTGAAAGCTAAAGTTTATAAGTCGCACTTTGTGTTACCAGTCGCACATTTCGTACTCGTCATTATGCAATATCTAGTGTATTAAGATTGGTTCGAAGGAAGGTGTAGACGGCAGGATAGGTAAATAATGGGGTGCTAAAATGAGACCCCATGGAGCTTGCGTTTGAATTCCTGGGTATTATAGGAGTTTAAATCGTTGTAGGAGTTCAAACCAAAGAGAATAAATTTGCACTGTAACAAAAATCAAAACAACAAATTTTTGTAACGGGGCTTAAGCAAAGCCGATACCCTCAATAGTAGGTCTCTCATATATGCTTCTCCCAAAAAGATTTTATATGTATGCGGAAGCAGTCTAGCGAGCTCCTCACACTTAGCGAGAGCTTACTGAGTGGGAGTGTGAAATTGAACAGCCTTCCAGAAAACAAAAATTACGAATGTACCATAGACACAGGCTCACTAAGTTTTGCAGCTGAGGCGTTATTTTTGAAGTGAAGGTGGGATTTAAGAATTTGTGTGGCATTCTTTTGCGAGTTTCCTTTACTAAATCATAAAAAGTAAATAAAAAAAACGTTTTTATAAGCGTATAAAATTTTGAATATTTATTTCTATAAATCGAAACATAAAAATCAGTCAAGTCATTGTTCAGTCTTAATTCATTTTACTTTCTACCAGCTTCATAACCCTAATAACCTCATTCTGAACCATTTCCCTGCTATTCATGGCCAGCATAAAGTCCAAATGATTGAACTTCGGTGATGGCACTTGATACTCCTTAATAACATTCGGCAGCTTCTCTTGCAGCTTCTTAACATCTTTCTCATGCGCTAACCAATCATTTAGTGAAAAATGAAGGGCAACGGGAGCTGTTACCTTTGAAAGATCATACGATGGCGGACTAAGAGTTCCGTACTTTTTCCGATTACCTGATAAGCCATAATCGTACATACGGAATCTTCCGGAATTAAGAAGCTGTCCAAAATGGACAAATTGTTTTGTTGAGCTGCCAGCGGGTAAATGTGCCAAAACAACAGGAAGCATAGTCTGTAGAGTAGTAGATGATTTGGTGTTTTTAGTTAAATTGCTTGATTGAATTTTGATTGTTATAATTACCCTATTTAATTGTTCGGAGTTGTAGCCAGTAACTAAGAAAATGCTGTTCATGCAGATATCTTGTGTTATTGCTTCTTCGTTGCATAGTTTGTAGCCGGCATACTTGAAGAAATCATCATTCGGCTGGAATTCATATTGGCCAAGAATTTTCAAGATGAACTAAAGGAATGATTTTTGTTAGTTTGATTTTAAATATGGATATTAAGTAAAAACTTACATCAAGTGATGTGGTAAATGGTGCAATGAATCTAATAATTGGGCTGCGTACGTATCTCAAGAATGCAATCGGTGCCATTGCTTGCATTGACAATACCTTATCACAGTATTCGGGTCTTATAGAGCACATTGCCCAAAATGCTGTTGTACCCTAGATAAATAGCGAAGGAGTTTTTGTTTATTAAAATATTAATATTTTCTAGTTTAATTAATATTACCTGTGAGTGTCCGATGTAGTGGATTTTCTTGTAGCCAGTTGTTTTAATAACATGATCGAACATTGCTGGTAGATCGAGCATTCCAATCTCATGGAATGAGAAATCCCAGAAATCTTTACCTTCAGTATTTAGATAGGTGTGATTCCTAGAGTATCGGTTACCTCTAATATTTCCTAACCAAACATCATAGCCAAGATCAGCTAGTCTATAAGCTACACATACACATAAATCATAATTAATTACATCATTCTGACTTCTATCACAGAAATTGTCTCACCAAATGCTTGCTTAGGACCCATTAGAACCCATCCAGCTGAAGAGTCCAAAATTCCGTGTTGCATGTAAATTGGTACGGCACCTGGCTTTGGTATACGATGCATTTCGAGAATATAACCATCAGAAGTTTGAACATGATGTATCTCTACTTCGTATCCATATTTTTTTAGTAGTCCAGGCTGTTTGAAATATTTTAAATTGAAAATAAAGATTGAAAATGAAAATAGAAAGATTTAAACTCTTACCGTATTCAGGTTTGCATCTTCAATAATATCATTAACGACTTCAGCATCTAAACTGGCAACATCAAGCCCATACTTTTCTAGATCGTCTACAGTAAATAGCTTATCCTTATTCAACAAATCCTCATCCTTGAATTTTTTTTCAACTGGTACAGCATACGTCAAGCTGATTACAGCCAAAATTAATATAGTAAAGGATTTCATTTTCTGATTGATTTTCAGTTGTTTGTTTTCAGTAATGTTTGCTACTATCCAACTCTAATCCGATACTAGTACCGAAACCCATAGGCCCATCACATTTTATACCTAAAAAAATTTATTGATAGCATCAAATAAAAATTGCGGATTTTGATAACACGAAAAGATTAAGCAAAAGTTCATAAAAATTTGCGTTTTTTAAACTTATCACCTTTCCAGACAGAGAGAGAAAAAGTGTAGTTCATAAATTCATTTAGATAAAATTCCATTTGTGAAATTGGTGAAGTTTTTTATTTTATTTTTCTTATTTTTTTCTCAGCTACTGTTATTATAAAATGCGAATTTTTATATTTTATGAAATGCGTTTCTCTTTTATTTTAGGTAATTTTTGATAAGATTGCATAGGTTCGAAGGTGACAAGTGCGGACATAATATGGGGGCTTTATTTGGAAAGTATTTGATATCAGATTATGCTTCCTGCGATTGTATCTATAATTAGCCGGGTGGTTATTGTAATCGGTAGTTTATTTGTTTGGACATTGGGATGCTACTGTTTATGTTTATGATAGGCCCCGGTAGATACAGGAGGTAGTCGGGTACAAGGTCTGAGGTATGTGGGGTGTGAAAGGGCGCTCGTTTTTTAATCGCATTTGTGAAATTTCGCAACGTAAGTATATGGCAGTGGGCATGGCATGACTTTAGATTTGGCTTGTCTTATTCAAGTGCCAGATTATATCTACTACAAAAGTTTTTTTCCTACAAAACGTTTTTTAATCCTTGTAAGAAAAGAATTACAAATGCACGATGTCTGATCAAACCCACAGCCAGACAATTGCAAAAACAATGTTCGGTTGGCATATGATCCACAGGTGTGCAGTGACGATCGACACCATTGTGACAAAGTCCATGAGTCGCATCATTTGGGGGTCGCGCTATCTCTACGAGTCATATTAAGCTTTCCTACTCTTGGCGCATTTGTCTAAGGTAGACTGATATTGAAATTTTTTGTTTTAGTGTTGAAAAACATTGGCCGACAGTAGTTGAATCCATCCATCCAATGGCGCTACAGCCCAAATCGAGCCTTGGCCTCCTCTAGGGCATTTCTCCAAGTTTGACGGTCCCTTGCAGCATGTCTCCAGTTCCGGATGTTGAGCATTGACTCTGCGTCAGCCCACAGAGTCTATCCATCTCCTCCTGGGTCTACCTACTGGCCTACTTCCCGAAATTTCTGATGCCATAAGCCGTTTTGGGATGCGATTGTCCTCCATCCTGATCACGTGGCCGGCTAGTCTCAATCTGTTGATTTTTATTAAAGTTGAGAGTTGTGGGTCGTCAAAAATTTCATACAACTCGTTGTTGTATCTTCTTCGCCATATTCCATCCTCTCTGATTGGGCCTATTATGCATCTGAGAATTTTCCTCTCGAACCTGTTGACTTGTTCCTCTATGTCCTGGGTCATAGTCCAAGTCTCGCTACCATAACACAGTACTGGTCGTATTACTGTTTTGTAGAGTGAGAGTTTCGTTTTCCTGTGCACAAATCTTGAGTGCAGGATTTGTTTTTGGGCATAAAAGGCTCTATTAGCCAGTAGTATTCTTCTAGTTATTTCTTCTTTTTCTTCGTTTCTTTTTGTGATAGTAGACCCAAGGTAGACTGTTTTATCGACTACTTCTAGGTTATGTTCGTCGATGGTTATATTTTTTCCCATTCTAAATCGTCCTGCTCTGGATTGTTGCATAACCTTCGTTTTTTCTTCGTTAATCTTCAGGCCTATGTCCTTTGCCGCCTCTTTTAATTCAACATAGACTTCTTTTGCTGTCAAAAAGGACCTTCCCACGATGTTTACGTCATCCGCATATCCAAGTAATTGTACCGACTGGGTAGCTATTGATGCACTTCTCTGGACTGACGTTTTCCTTATCACCCATTCTAGGGCCAGGTTGAAAAGCATGGGGGCCAGCCCATCTCCTTGTCTAAGCCCTTGACGTACTTCGAACTCCTCTGTTACAACATTTTGGATCCTTACTTTTGCTAGTGAGCTGTTTGTGGCGCATTTGATTAGTTGTATCAACTTTGAGGGGACTCCTATTTCCGATAAGATCTCGTATAGCCTCTCTCTGTTTATTGAGTCATATGCCTGTTGAAAGTCGACAAATATCTGGTATACATCTACATTCCTTTCCCAGGTTTTCTCCAGAATTTGCCTTAAGGTCAGCAGTTGGTCCGATGTTGACCTGTTTGTCCTAAAACCAGCTTGATATTCTCCTATAAGGCTTTCCGCTATAGGTTCCAGTTTTTGTTTCACAAGGATTGTGAAGATTTTGTAGCTGGTGCTGAGGAGTGAGATGCCTCTGTAGTTTTGCAGTTTAATTTATCTCCTTTCTTGTATATTGGACATATAATCGCTTTCTTCCAGTCCTCTGGTATAACTTCTTCCTCCCAGATGGTGCATATGAGTTCGTGTAATGTTCGTAATAGTTGGGGTCCTCCTTCCTTTAGCAGCTCAGCTGCTATTCCATCGGCGCCAGGCGATTTGTTGCTGTTCTGCCTTTTTACAGCTTCCCGCACCTCATCCAGTGTTGGTGGTTCTATTGAGATGTTATCTTGGGGAATTACAAATGCCTCTGTCTCTGCATTCTCGTTTGATAGGGAGATAGGATTCAATAGGTTCTGAAAATACTCTCTCCACCTTTCCTTTATCCTATCAGGATCTGCCAACAAGTTCCCATCTATGTCCTTGCAGATGTCCGTTCTTGGCTGGAACTTATTGGTGATCTGGCGAGTTCCTTTGTACGCTTGTCTAATTCTCCCTTCATTGAAGTCTTCCTGTATCTGTAGGATTTTCCTATTTAGATATTCCCTCTTCTTCTTTCTGCACAGCTTGTCTGCGATTTTTCTTTTTTCCTTGAAGACTTCCATCCTTGCTCTTGTTGGCCTTGCGATGTACTCTCGGTGGCTCTGGTTTCTTTCTTCAATTGCGGTTCTACAGTCTTGGTCGAACCAATCAATTCTAGTCTGTCTGGGGGCCCAGCCTAGTGCCTCTTCTGCTGCCCCCTTTATGCTGCTTTTGAGCTGTTCCCATTTGTCGTTGATGTTGGGCTGCTCATCTACCTCTCTCAAGTTTTGTACGACAGCATGTTGGTAGGCATCTCTTATTTCATCCCGTTTTAGCTTATCTATATCGTATTTTGGTTGAGTTTGCACTCTATGCGTTTTAGTTGCTATCCGGGTTCTCAATTTCACTTTGACTAGATAGTGGTCCGAGCCACAGCACGCTCCTCTCATTGTTCTTACGTCTAGTATACTCGTGGCCCCTCTTCTTTCAATTAGGACGTGGTCAATTTGATTATTAGTTACTCCGTCTGGTGATTGCCACGTCATCTTATGTATATCTTTGTGCGGGAACACTGTTGAACTTACTACCATTGCGTTTGAGCTTGCGAAATCGATCAATCGACTACCATTGTCATTGGTAACGTTGTAACGACAGTAGTTGAATACCTTTAGTAATCTTTCTAAAAGTTATATGATATAGAATGTCAAAACAAAGGTTCACAACAATTTTCAGCTTCTCATTCCAAAGTGAAACCCTAATTTGACTAGACTATTATATTTCGCCTGGTTTCTTAAAAATCTTCATACCTCGTCTAGAGTTAATTTTATTTCTCAACTCCTGCTTCACGGTATCAAAGTTTCCCTCGACTTTTTTTTTATGAAAAAACCAAGCTTAGGTATAACCCTTTATACTACCAGTCCGTCATGTCGTTCAGTTCATGGTGCAATGTCTAGTAGTAAGCTTGGTTTGAAGAATAGAAGAGAATAGGAAGACTGCGAGAGATTATTCCACAGTCGAGTTGTTCTATTCATAAACGAACTTCTAAACCGTATTGTGCGTGAACGGGGGGCTGTAGGGTATGGGGGGTGAGCCGAGCGGGCTAGTCTTGTGTTGTGGGAAAAGTATTGCCGTGCAGGCAGGAGGTCCTGAATTTCAGTGGAACAGTCGCCATGGTAATAGCGATAAAGTATGGAGAGGGCTGCTACATTCCTACGGTGGCTTAAGGTGCCTATGGAGGCGCGAAAGGGGCCATCACCAATGACTTTGAGGGTGCGATTTTGCACCTTGTCGAGACAAGCTAAGGTGGTTTTTGGGGCGCCTACCCAGATATACGAGTTGTATTCGAGGCGCGGCCAAATGTAGGATTTGTATATTGTAGCCAATGCGGCTGGCTGGAGGAGGAACTTGCATCTCTTGAGAAATCCAAGGCATTGGGAGGCTTGTTTGGCGATTTGGAATATGTGATCATTTAATCGCAGATGCTCCGTTAAAGTTACCCCTAGGATGTTGAGAGTTGAGTCAGCCGTTAGATTCTCTTTATCCACTGAGCAGATCATTAATGAAGATTAGGAAAAGTGCGGGTGAGAGAATTGACCCCTGGGGAACTCCGGCCGAAATGACATGTGGGTTGGATTCGACGCCGTCCAATACTACCTTGATTGAACGGCCTAAAAGAAAGCTCTTAACCCAGTTCCTTAGAACTAAGTGTATACCAATAGCTTGGAGTATATTCAACAGAGCTGGGCGCCATACTCTGTCAAAAGCCTTTGATATATCTAGAGCAACCAGTCCAGACTTGCCAAAGCTGTGAATGCTTTGGTTGATACGCTCGGTTAAACACACAAGCAGATCGCCAGTAGACCGTTTAGGTCTGAAGCCGTATTGCCTGTCGTGTATAATTTGGTTGGATTCTAGACTTGGAAGCATGTTTTAATCATACCCATTCCCAAGTGCCCTTCCCCTACCAGTAGATGGAGAACTCCGATTTTCGGCTTATCAGTATTCTTCCATTTTTGGCAAAGGTCCTTGAAAAGCTGATGGATACTTAAATAACTGCATATTGTGAGCATTAAAAATATATGGCAATCTGGCTTTTGTAAACATCACAGCCTTAGAGTCACGACTGATATTCGCAACTCACTTGATAAATATGACATAAGATGTCTTTTACTGCTTGACTTCTCAAAAGCTTTCGATAGTGCCAATCACGCCCTGCTTCTGCTTATTTGTACTTTTAAACTATTGCAAAATTTCTAATTCAACCGCTCTCATAACATTAAACTATTTGGCGAAATCTCCTCAAGTGCTCTACTCCACGATGGCGTCCCTCAAGGCTGCGTTTTTATGCCACTTTTATTCAGCATTTTTATTAACTATTTTCTAAGATTCATATGTGTATAGACGATGTACTGCTTTATTTCCCTGATGTACTGCTTTCATCTCTGAGATCAAATATATATGTGTGTGGAGAAGCTTGCTGTTGACTTGCGTCATGTATCGTACTGGTCGACAATTAAATTACTGCCGCTAAATCCTTTGAAAACCCAGTGTATTTTTATCGCTCGCACTCTGCTACTGTTTGTATTGACTTGTTTTGACCACATTTCACCCTACACGAACTTGGTTGTGGGCTGCTATAAGAGCGCAAACCTGCAACCATTTTGTGCAGCTTTCGCAAACCCTTTATCATTTAATAATTTTATAATTCGGCATTTCCACAAGTTAATTGGTCATCGTCTTCCCAACACAACTTTGGACCTCTCTCCCTAAATTATATCAAATTAAATTTGAATCTCCAAATATATCACCCCGGCGTGCGGAATCATAATGCATTTTCAAAGTGGCCCCACGGCTCGCCTGAACTCAGTGTCACCCAAAAGTTCTGGCACTTCTGATTTTATTGCGGCAACACTTAAATTAACCTTTCAGAAACTCAAAAAAACTAACAAGAAAAACATGTGTCGAGCTATTTTAGATTGCGAGCGTTTTTTCGCAAAAAAAAAACCTTAGGTGATTTTTGCAATTTATCGACAGCACCCCCCCCCCCCCCCTGGTGAGATGTCGTGAGATTTGGCTCGACTCCCTCCCCCATCTAATCACTAGTGAGGTTTTTCAAATTTTAAAAAATCTCTAGTATTTACATAACCACAGGAAATCGGGCTGGTCGTGTGCAAGATTTTATTTGAGATAACTGATAATTTAGACTTCTTCGTCTTTTTCTTCTTTCTTTAACGGCTCTACAGCCGGGATCCGGTCCTGGCGTCTCGCAGCTGTTCTCTGCACCGGCCCCGATTCTGCGGCGATGTCAACCAGTTTGACATCCCTAAGCTCTGAGCGTCCTGGTTTACACCATCCTTCCAGCGAAGGTTGGGTCTCACTCGCTGGCGCACCTCATAGGTCTTACTACTCCTGACTAACTCCTTCTTACCTTTCCTCTGTTCCATTCTCTTTTCCGCTTGTAATGGACACACAACTACCAGAACGTTATCACTCACTCGACAAGAATTTCATTACGCTAAAATTTGGCGTATGCCTTCTTGTATTTCTATATTCTAAAGGCCTTTTCGTGATTCAGTGCTGCTTGGTTCGTACACTGCAGTATTCGCGGAGTCGCGCGTTTAGCTGGCCGTTGGCGGCTTAGCAATCTACTACTATGCTACTTTCTGGAGTTTGTGTAGGATTTAGTCATATCTTAAGGCTTCCATTTACACATAGGCCGCCGGCCCCCTGAAGGTTTTCGCCTTGAGGCCAAATATTACCACACGTGCACCGGCCGCCAACTGTATGGGGCCTGCAGTCCAAGAAAACTGACAAAAATCTTTATGTGTTTGGGCATTTATCGTCAGTTCGTGCCTGAAGAGCTATACTTCTATTCACTCTCAAGCCGTGAATTCACGGCACAAATTTACGCCATACCCCCTTGAAAAGGAAAACAAGGCGCGAGCTAGGCGAGAAAACCATCCGCATACGCGTTCGCGCTTTTTCGCGTGTGTTCACGGCGTGAGTCTGGAGCTCCTTGAAGTTTTCGTAGAGGCCATGCATATTTTTGCACTTGAATTACGTGAAATTGAGTGAGATTCGGCTCGACCCCCTGGCCCAAAACGCCTCATGTAATTAATGGACGACCCCTTAGCAATTATTTTTTACAAAATATGAACAAAAATTTTAAGCTTACATTAACTTATGAAGTGTAAATACATACTAAACCAATTTCAAATATATAACAAAGAATTGCGTTCTTCATAAAACAAAGAAATAAACAAGAGAATTAACGGGCTTCTTTTCTTTTTCGAACAAACGCTCGCAATCGAAAATAGCTCGACACATGTTTTTCTTGTTAGTTTTTTTGAGTTTCTGAAAGTTTAATTTAAGTGTTGCAGCAATAAAATCAGAAGTGCCACAACTTTTGGGTTAGACTGGGTTCAGGCGAGCCGTGGCCCGCGATACCATTTGAGTTGGCCACCCATGATCTGTAACAATGAATATCTGCGCCGAATATCTTATAACTTTTGCATACAAGGTTGTTTTTAAATTTTCACCTTTACGGCTTCCCCAATATCTTCGTTAACCTGAAAACATACAATTAAGATATCACAATTGTATTTTCAGATTGTAATGTGGCCTCGGGTTGGGGTGCCCGGAGAGTCCAACCCCGGACCTCATTCAATAACACAAACAATTTCTACTCCCCAAACACATTCTCGAGGTGTACCAATTTTTTTTTTTTTTTTAATTTTCCCCCCAGATTTTCCTAGGTGATTTTTCCAGTTTACCATAGAGAGGTTTTGTAAAGTTTCAGAAAACTATAATAGTAGATTTCAACATATTTCGAAATTTCAAATTCACAATAGCTTCGTTGAGGTTCCGACCT
The DNA here is from genome assembly GCA_949987705.1 of Thereva unica. Lineage (NCBI taxonomy): Eukaryota > Metazoa > Arthropoda > Insecta > Diptera > Therevidae > Thereva > Thereva unica. Next base: position 73,895,590 of record OX465285.1, read on the forward strand.
AAGCGTATTAATGTAATCTGAAGAAAAAAATTCAAACCATTCGGTCGAGCCGTTCTTTTTTTCAAATCAAGCTCGTTCCTCAATTTTTTTGGAATTTTGGTGGCAACTGATGCTGGCCTAGCCAGCTTTATCTTAAACCTATACAAGATTCGAGCTTGACAGCAATAGACCCTATATCTGGAGGGTATAGTGAACTTTGTAAAATGATTAATGGTTTTTTATAATTGTTTTGGTATAATTATTAGAATCATTCAAAACTTCCATTGGTCTAAGTAAAAAGCACAAAATCCGTAGAACTGAAAATCAATTTCGGAGCCCATCGAGATCCATAAAAAAGAAAGTCTACACAGAAAATGTTTATTCCTCTAGTGGATTACGAGAGATAATAACAAAAAGCGATAAAAGTGACTACTTTTTATGAGACGTTCGATTTTTATAGTTCTATTTGGGCATGCAGCTTGTCCCTTTAGGACTGGAATAGGGCTGGAGGATTTCAAATTGATGTTCATTAGGTCTAGTTATTGAGTTTCACTTGCAGTACTTGAAGGATGCTTTAGTAACTATTTCAAAGTAATGCTTGAGTATTGTATAAACAATTTATTACAACCAATCCGGGAGTACAGAATTTTATCATTATTATATTAATATACTAGCAAAAACCCGCGTGCGTCGCAACGCCTTTTAATAAAACAAAATTATGTGTGCATGTCCGGAATAAGAAAAGGGTATAATGAAACAAAGAACAAATCTGCAAGACATGATTTTGGATATATAAAAAACTTTAGAGTTGACTATAAAAATATGATACCTACAACTTTTTTTAAAATTCGAGGTTAATCATCGGACAACTTTTATACTACGTGCACAACAGATTCCTAGCCAATTTTATTCAGAATATGTCTTGTGCGCGTAGATTTTGAAGTTCTCAGATAATTGGCACCCTGAACTTGCCCCATGGCGAACATGGCTTGAGACGAAGATTGCCAACATTTTAAGACGATACAGCTGATTTGATCCTAAAAAGGACAGTTGCTGCTTCCCGTTTTCGTGTTTCGTCGTTTCCGGTCATACCGCCCGCACCGCACTGGTTAAAAATCCACTGTAACGCTTGTTTATAAACGATGTTAGATATTTCACTTGTAAGTATTACAATCTTTGTGGCATTACTGAGTTGAGTCGATTTAGTTGAGTTAATATTTTCGAAATCGTCATAAATGTCGCTCATCACAATATCCTCGTCTATTACGAACTTTCAAACAACATCCTGCAGCTCACTGTCATCATTCTCATTAATCTCAGAACATTTTCTATTGTATATCCTTTGTTGAGGAGAATAGTACCTACTGAATTCTGAGTTTTCCGATTGCGCTCTCATCTTTTGCTTTAAATGACGTTTTCCAATATGTCTCTAAATGAGTGATCACTTCAGATATGCATCAATATCATCGGCCCACATATTTGTCCGGACAGCCGGCAACATTTGCCCGGAATCTATGCCAATAAAACAGTTACTCCCCAAAATAATTGGTTTTTACATGTAAGATGTATCGCGGTGCTCTGTTAATAGATACTTTATTTGCCATGGTACACTCATCGCATTCCCAGACAGTCATCATGCAGTCTTGTAAAACTTTAGATTTTTTCCACGCAGGTTTTTAGATTTGTTCTACGCAGGATTTTCCATATGATCTTCTTCGATCGGTATCTTAAGCATAGAATGAGCTGTTCTTCCTGATGTGAGTAAAGTTGCCAAAATCTGTGCTACTGTCCTGATCTCATATTGGCCAAATAGCCTACCTTTCGAAATGTTAAAAAGCGTGGGACTTTACCTAATATTCTTGTTTTATTATTACTGCAACTTTTCGCTAGCGCCCCATATATTATATACTGGCTTGAGCAAAGAAGGTTTCATTCAACATAATTTTTTACTTTTTAATTCATTCAAAGCATATTTTTAAGTTTTTTAAACTATATTTTTAGTTTTCTACCTTTTAATTTATTATTTTGTCTTCGGTTATTTTGTGGTGACCGATATTTAAAATGAGGTCACCCAGCTTACTGTACTCTACTCATCATACACTTTTACTTGGTATCCATACCGAGAGCGTTGTAAAAAAATGTAGTCCGCCATTTTGTGTTGGCTGCCATTTTGAATTTGGAATTACGCCACCCAGCTAATAGTATTCTACTTGTCATATCCTTTCATTTGATACCCATGCCGATTGTGACGTAAATAAAAAAGTAATCCGCCATCTGTATTTGGCCGCCATTTTGTTCCGGCCGCCATTTTGAATTTGGAATGACACCAAATAGGTAATTATATTATACTTATCATTCCCTTTCATTTGATACCCATGTCGGCGGTCAGCGAGCACAATTGCGAAATTCGGCCACCAGCTTGAAACGGCCATCTTGATTTTTTTCTAAAATTGTCACATTGCATTGTCATTTGAACTATGCTTGTGTGCAAAATTTGAAGCTGATCGGTTATATGGAAGTGGGTCAAAAATAATTTTCAAGATTTGTCTTCATACATACATCCATACATACATACAGGTAGAGCTAATATATAGTGCACATAAATAGCCTAAAACATGCCCGCCAAAATACTGAATCTTCCAGTGAAAGTCCCATCCCAATCGGATTAGCCGTTTCCGAGATTAGCCCGAACAAACAGACAGACAGACATACAGACATACAGATATACAGACACACAGGCATACAGACAGACAAAAATTTTAAAAATGCGTGATTTCGTTTTAAAATCATGTAAATAACCATATGAAATTAAAAAAACACAATTATTTTGAAATCACAGACAGACACTCCAATTATATTTATATAGATAATATAATACTAGCAATAATAGTACTGTGAAACAAAATCAATTCTCACCTAAGATAGTGTGTACATGCACTTGACTCAAATTTAACACAAAAAATATGTGTTATCGCTTCAAAGAAAGTGTTTATCACCTACGATTCAACAGTCCTGCACCTACCACAAGCCACAAAACAACAATCAGTTTTGTTTACAAAATTTCATTCTGTGACTTCGTACATAGAATTAACCCATCAAACTTTCTTACCAAAAAAATTGATAATTGCACTTGTTATTTACTCTGTTACAGCAGATAACACAATCAATTTTTCCCACTTGTGAAACTCTCCCGTTTTGTTGATTTACAATATGATAAACAAAATATAGACTTAAAGAAAGTTTTTTCTTCGTTCTGATAACTCCGAAAGGAAATGCGAAAATCTAATAATAAATAAAAATAAGTGATTGAAAATAAATAATAAGAAATGATTGACGTTACAATTATGGGGATTTGTGAAAGTGTTTACGCAATTATTTATACACGAGGCATAATTGTTTTTGTTTCAAAAAAAATTTTTTTTTTTTTTTTTGAATATTTTTCAGAAGCACTAAATATTGAATAGTACAACAAGATTTTGTTAATGAAATTATTAAGCCGAAATTTCGACGCACATTTTGTTATCTAACTGATTGTAATTGATGAGTAGCTGCTAATTAATACTTTTTTGTATTTATGCAATCTAAAAAGTTAATGATTATTTTTGAAGCGCAATTATGCTAGGATTTTTATAAAAAAAAAATTAGAGTATTTTGTAGACTGAATTCGGCATATAGTTCGGGGAAATGAGCAAAAAAAATCGCACCAAAGGAAACAAATCTCCAAAATGGCTAAGAATTGGTACAAAACTTCCTTGGGACTTTTTAATAAAACAATTTCGGAATACAACATAAAAAACATGGCCGCCGGGGATACTGCGTTTTCCCGAGTTTTCCTTGTATCTTGGCTTCTATGTCATAGAACCCCGTGCGAGGGCACAAAACGTTAACAATTCTCTACAACTTTAGTTGTTACAAAAATGTTCACCCGAGTAACCCTATGAAAGTTATTCAAGATCAAAGTTATCAAAAATATCTTTTTGGCCAACCCTCCAATACTTGAGATTTCTTAAGAAATACGAATTTCGAACTCTCAATTAATGTCTCGCTTAGGATATGTTAAGAAATACGCGGCTACAATATATAGACTATCTACTAAAACGGAAGGAATGATAAAACATCTTCTGTGGTATACTACGAGGGTGGCTTGAAAAGTTCTCGACCTCAACGTGAAGATGGAAGTACTCGTCAAAAAAAGCTAGTGAATTTAGTTGTTCATCTTTTGACAGTTACTCACCAAAATGAGTCGATGTCAGTGTTTTTGTAAAAATTATGAGTGAGTGAGTGATGATGAAATGATGAGTTGGACTCTGTGCACGGGGACTATGCACCATCATTTACCACAGTGAAATTTTGGGCAGCTGATGTGGGCGTGAGAGCTTGGAATACGATGAACGTTCGGGACTGCAAGTACTGATTTTCACAAAAACACTAACTATTTTTTACGTCATTTATTTCGCTAGGCAGCGAGGGGCACCTGGTTTCAGCTAGTTTCAATATATTTACAACTCGAGATTTTTCGAACTATTACAAGAAGCTCGTCTAAAGTTAAGATTTCGGCCAGTTAGAAGGCGTGGGAAGTTCAGTAATACTAACCGAATAAAAATTTCCAATTTATAAAAGACGCATCGTTTCATCCTCACATAGTGCGAAGGATCCAATTCACAAAGATGATTTGTAATAATCGAGTTAAAAGGCGTATGTGAGCCATTGAACTTCCTGCCCGCTTATCATTTTAATTCGCCTGATTACCAAATAGGTATACATATTATACATCATTTTATCATCATAAAATTGTGTTGTTCTTCTCTCCACCTATCGAGCCATGCTTAGTAGTATAGCTATATTGTTCCGGTGCCACATATTGCGCAATCGAGCTCTTCGTTTCGACCGGACCGAGAGACCAAACAAACAGAGAGACCAGATAAACCAACCAGGCAGACTAGATAGACTAGACAGACCAGACAGACCAACTAGTCTAGCTGTGTTACTGTCTGCTTATTATATCTGTATAGTTGCATCAATTTGTAAACGTAACATTATAAGTCAAATTAAAGTTCTCAGGTAAACAGCTATACGGGCAGCCAGCTACACAGCAAGACAGCCACCTACATAACTTTCCTTCTTTTCTTCTTCCCTCTTTGCATTCCTGATTTCTCCTGTCATAGCCTTCACTAGTTCTGCTCCCCGCTCCACCAAGCGCATGTCATCGGTTGGTTGATGAGATTCAACTCGTTTCAGGAGGCATAACACTCCAGCGAGTTGTTCTCGATGCCCCGATGTCAGAGTCGCGAAATGGTTGGGAGTAGGTGAAATAAAAAATACCGCAGCTAGGTTGTGACAGTTCTTTCCCACTTCTCTCTTTATCTTCCGACTAGAGCTGCTGTTCGACGTTTCAAAAAAAAAAATAAATAAAATACATGGTCGACAGTACAAAGGGGCCTTCCCTAAGTCTCTAGTGTGTCACATAAAAAAAAAAAAAAAAGATAGATTGGTTTGCATGGCATCCGACTCCAGCATGAAAGCTCACCCAATATCCACTACAGCGAAGTTCGATTAGTTTCATACATGTGGCGCAAAGGTACACCAAAACACTTCATAAAACCGCAAAGGGTTCCCAAGACACAAACCGCCAAAGCTTCAGCCCAAGACACAAACGAAAAGCTTGATGGCGCAATATTGTGGAATAAGTGGCCCGGACCGACATAGCTATACTACCATGCTGGTATGCGCCGCATAAAAGGTTGAGCTCATAGTGTGCATGTAATAAGAACGTGTCGCGCGAATTTGTGTTCTTCTACAGTGCAACGATTATGCCAAGTACCTAGTTTAGCGCCCCCGGAATATATGTGGTGCGATCATCGCTTCCCTGTGCAAATCAGAAAGAAAAGCTCTTGCGCTGTTTTGGTGAATAGTTGTGTGATGTTAATGGAATATACTAGAAATAATAACGAATAAACACTTTCGCTCCCGTTCAAGTTCCGGCCAGTGTGTGAATACGCCAATTGCTTTTCCTGTAAAAATATTTGACTGGACCGAGAGTGGCATGAAACTGGACCGAGAACGGCACGGTAGTGTGAAGGGACCTTAAATGCGCAAGAGAAGTTATTCACTTATGTCATTTAAACCAAAAAACGGCTCAACCAAATTTTATAAAAATCTTTTCAAATCTTATTTTCGTTAATACTCTTCAAACAACACCTCAACGAAGTTGTTATCTTTTTTGGTTAGCGCGATATCGTGCAGGAAAAATTAACCACATACGTACGCACACACACACACACACACACTTCTCAAATTTTTGCTTAAAATGCTATTGGGACCGTGAAAAATGAAAGTACGTTGAAAATTTCGATTGCGATTTTCGGACCGATTACAATAACTTCCCCTATGCAGCGAAAAGCTCAACATTATTATTGGTAGCTTGGCTTAGGCTTTGATGTCTAATTATCTATCTATCCCTATAAACTGGGAATTCCGTTAAAAGGCCCGTCTTAAGTATTCGTAGAAGACAGTGAAGTATCGACTGGCGGCTACTAAATTAGGATGAACGCTCCGCTAAACATAGGGCCTCTTTCCAGATCAAAGCGTCCACACGCACCTCTATGTTAAAACCTTTTGTTTGACATATGAATCGCATTGTGGTATTTAGGGAAAATACCAGGATAACCCAGTTGGCCTTTCGTTTTCGACATCAGCTTATAGAGGGATTTCTCTACACCTAAATGGAGTTCCGAGATTAGTAAAGTCTCCACTGCTGCAATCAGCATGATGAAATAAATAATTTTGTCACTTTTGTCATCTAATTGTTTCGTTGTGTTCTCTAGGCAGTTAAATACTTTTAGGCAGGACAAGGTCTACTGGGTCAGCTAGTAACACTTTTCAATTCAGTTTTTCCAAAAAGAATACTAGTTACGAAAAACTTGTTCAATCAATAGGCCAATGGATAACAGAGACTCGAGACCACGAGGTCGAACACTTAAGTTGGCGTCTATTAGATAAAATCTTGTTGAAATAAAGTAAGTCTCAATTCGAAATAAATAAAAACAATATTTTATAAAAATTCCACTTATATTTAATCAGTCCATCTTACATACTCATCTTACTTTCTACAATTCTCATCGACGTAATTACTTCATCATGCACCAATTCTCTACTATTAATAGCCATCAAAAAGTCTAAATGATTAAATTTCGGCGACGGCACTTCATATTTCTTAATAACATTCGGCAGCTGCTTCTGCAATTTCGCAACATCCTTCTCATGTGCTAGCCAATCATTCATCGAGAAATGTAATGCAACTGGTGCTGTCACTTTTGACAGATCATATGACGTTGGCTTATATGAACCATATAGGACCTTATTCTTTGATGTACCATAATCATATTTCCGGAAACGTCCAGATTGAACTAATTGACCGAAATGTACGAATTGTTTAACTGAACTACCAGCTGGTACGTGTCCCATAATAGCAGGGAGCATAGTCTGTTAAAATAAAGGGGTAAGAGTTTGATTAATATTTCTTTTTTTTTTAAAGAAAGTAATTAATATTACCGTGTTTAGTTGTTCGGAATTGTATCCAGTTACTAAAAATATAGCGTTTGTGCATATTTCTTGTGTAACTGCCATTTTGTTACAGAATAATTCTCCGGCAGCTTTAAAGAAGTCGTTATTTGGAAGGAATTCGAATTCTCCGAAATATTTTGTTATCATCTAAAAAATAATGTTTTTAATAATTAAATTGTTTAATTAATTAAGAAAAAATTGTACTTACAGCCATACTTCCCACAAATGGTGCCATGAATCGGATTATGGGACTTTTGACATGACTTAGAAATGCTATCGGCGCCATTGCTTGCATTGACAAAATTTTGTCACAATATTCTGGACGTTCAGCGCACATTACCCAGAACATTGTTGTACCCTGGAAAGATTTTTGTTTGTTAAATTTTGTTTCAATGTTTATTCTATTTCTTTTAATAACTCACTTGTGAATGACCGATATAGTGGATCTTTTCGAATCCTGTAGTATTTATTATATAGTCGACCATAGCTGGAGCATCGAACAAGCCAAGTTCATGAAGGGAGAAGTCCCAGAATTTTCCATCTTTTGTAGTTAGTGTAGTGTGATTTTTTGAGTATCGATTTCCTCGAATATTTCCCATCCAAACATCATAGCCGAGATCAGATAGTCTGTATGCTGTATTGATTTATCGTTATTTTTGTTTTGAGCCTTTTAACAAATTCTAAATGTCTTACCAAAAGCGTGATTTGGCCCCATAACAACCCATCCACCGGACGAGTCCATTAGACCATGCTGCATGTAAATTGGAATACCACCTGGCTTTGGAATACGATGCATTTCTAGAATATACCCATCTTCCGTTTCCACATGATGGGCTTCTGCGGGATATCCATATTTGTTAAGTAGTCCAATCTGTCGTATACAAAAAAATAATTGTTTAAACCCTTTCTTATATGAAAAGTATCAATCCCTCAAACTCCTTACCGTTGTCAAATGAGCATCTTGCAGCACTTGCTCATCAACGGGGTCCAAATCAGCCGATAAGGGCTGTAGATCCGCTTCACTCCATTCCTTACTAAGTGGTGTAGCATAAGCCAGGCTTATTATTGTTAAAGTAAAAACTCCTAAAATTTTCATTTTGTATGTCTATTGACCAATTAACACTGAATGAACACGTATTCGGTGATCACCCCCAATTTATAGCAAAATTTCGAGATTGTATCAGGTAAAAATGAATCAGATTAAAAGATGTTCTTAAGAATCTTATCAACTGTAGATAGGTTTAATTAATTACTGTGATATGTTTCTTTGTTAGTATACTACATTCATAGATAGCGCCACAAAAAAACTGATTTATTATTGTTAATGTCGTGCACGCGTTTCAGTTATTCTTTTTAGTATTTAAGCACACGTTTTTCATTACAGGTACATAATACTCGGAAAAAGTGGTTTTGATAAAAAAAAAAAAAACTTCTTCAATCTTTATCAGAACTAGCATCTGAAATAACCTTTGATTTGGAACATATGACTGATGTGTGAAAAGATATTGGTGTAATTGAATGTCCCTATCGACGATCTTTAGTTGAATAGTACATATATCTATTTTTAGCTGTGGCTTCCGAATATTCTAGAAATGTTCTTCGGACATTATTCATGTAAGCTAATTACACGATTTGCATGCTAATTTTTAAATATCAAAAAAATTAGTTGTTTTAAACATTTTTGAAATGGGAAACCCCGATGTATGTAATTTGAAGATTTTCTGTATCAGTCAGTAACATAAGGGTTAAAGCTTCCAATTTATCGTTTCAAAGATCAGAGTTTGATTCGTCACGACTTAAAAGCATAAAAACCATGCCATACCAATGCTTACGTTCTTACTTAAGGAAACTTCTTCTTCCTTAACTGCTATACAAAACGGGATCTGGTCCTGGGCTTTCGTAACTGTTCTCCCCACAATCCCGATTCTTAGTTGATGTCATCCAGTTTGGCATCCCTAAAACCTGCGTATCCTGGTCTACGCCGTTCTTCTAGCGGAGGTTGTATTTCACCCCTTGTCGTATCCCATAAATCTTACCGCAGAGAAATGGTATTTGCATCAAACTAATTTCCACGATGCATAAATCCCTAGCCTGGACAGCAACTGAAAAAATAAATTTACCACCATTAATCTACTCATTTGGAACAACTGCATCGGCTGAAGAAGATGTAGCCTCAGAACCCACCCTTTGTCCAACTTCATCTGTTTAAGATAATGTTCTACCTGAAACGTAAACACAAACAATACCACCTTACTTTCTTCGGCATATTACAATTCCATCAAACTATTTTATGTCATCTTAGTAATCCCTCATAAAAAATTCGGGACAGGTGATTCACCACAATAATCTAGCTAAAGCTATCAATAGCGACAACAGCAACGGCTGCATCGGCTCCCGATTGTACGTCTGATCTATTTTCATCAGTTATAGTTCTGGAGAAGAGGTATTCCGTCCAACCGTCCGTCCGTCCACTGTTAGTGGCAAAGGTAACAAATCTCTTCGCAGACACAAAAAAATTAACTGAATTGAAGATCATCCTACATAAGTTTCTTACATTACAGATCAAGGAGAAGATCTATTTCTTTCTTCGCACGCAATGGGGTATTCCGTCGAGATAGATCTACCCATTTTTAACTCGGACAAACTGTCAGCGCGGCATGAATTTTCTATATCATTATCCTGTCCCTAGAATTCTTAACTTTTCTGCAGTTCACCGAAAATTTACCTGCGATTGGTCATTCCCCATACTTTTTCTTCGATAACTCTACACAGCCCAATTCGAGCCTTATCCTTCATCCCCTTCATTCTTCAGATGTCTCTCTACTTCGTAGATTGCCTCAAGTTTCTTGTGTGAAGTTCTGCTGGATTCACCCTTAACACCGTTTTTCCACAATGACCGTAGTTTGCCATTTGATTTTTTCCCATCTGGTAGTAGATGCTGAGCTTTTTTCCCATCCGTAATCCATTCTTTAAACATGATCGGGCGAACGTAAACGCAATAGCTTAACTTTTCAATCGTCAGGGTCTTCAGGATTCGCGAGGTATATGTAAGTGTCTCAAATATCTTGATGTTAATAAATCCACTGGCTCTAAAAATATTCCGCCCAATTAAATGCGAATCGTCTATGTTTAAGCCTCTGCGAAAACTTTTCGCCCTATCATACTTCGAAGTATATCCAGAATGTTGGAAACTTGCACTTACTTAGCCCATACCGAAAAACCCATGTTCATACCCCTCAAACTATGGCCCAATAGCAATGATTTCTGTTCTCTCAATTTCAGCACAAGCTTTCTCTCCAAGTATCTCTCCATAATCAGCAAAAAGTTTATAGGGTGTACAGAATATAACAGGTCCAAGTTTCATATTTTAGTGTTCTTTACAGAACAAACCTCAACCAAAGTTTGCATTGATTTGGTAAGTCTAGCTTAGTCTCTCTAGTTATCTACAAAGTTTTTAATAGAGTCTGAAAACCCCGCTCTGTTAGCTAAACTAAACTCAATTGATATTGACCCACCTAGAAATAATTGCGTCAAATTTAAGCTTAGCTCCATCTATGGCGATATCGCCCAAGGTTAAATTTTATCACCCGCTCATTTTCTATTTTCCATAAATGACCTACGCATACTCCTTCGAGACAACAATGTTCCAGTTATTATGTTGACCAAATAAATCAAAAGAGGCATCAACTTATTCTGTGTTGGGGTCGTCAGAGTCGTGTCGAATGCAATGCCTCCAAAACAAAGTACTTTTTGATATTCCGTTTTCCGATTCAACATGCCATAAATAAAAACTAAATTAAATCAGCATCAAAATTCCCACAACCTGGTGGACTATACATGAAATGATTATGAAATATTGAGGAAAAATAACACCAAAAGTTGTGTCACACAACAAGTTATAACGCAATTCACTAGCAACTAACAATTAATACTCAGTACTAAAATGGGCACAGTTCAAAATCGAGATAATGAGGAGATTACGATTGGCGTCATATTTCCCAGCTGGTTTGGGATACCCCTAAAATATGAATAAATGAGCCATGTTTTCAGTCATTGATTAGAGAGTTTATACCGTGACTGCATTTATGTTTCAATCGGTGATGAGTTCGTTTTCTGCCTTTTTACTATTTCGAACTCGTGAGTACTCGACTTCTGCTTTATTCGGATTAGGTCATTCTGCATTTAGTATTATGCCTCCCCCCAGAAATAATTGAAAGATAAAAAGGAGGCCTCCATTTCATACCACCTTAGAACTCAATACGAGATCTATAATTTCAGTCTACAGCTAGTTTAATGTGGGTCCTATAGGAGTACTCTCTTTAGACTTTTTTGGGGGTCAGAAGGAGCCCTCTCTTCCAATGACATGCAAATGTTAAAATCATGGCAAATGGAGGCATTTCGGAGGCATTAATATCTCTCCTAGGAGACATCCAGCATTACTCCTTTTTTTCCTGTTGGGCTATTACAGGGGAATCCAATTGCATTAGGTTGTTTGAAAATATGTAGATGAAGATTAAAAAGAACTTTTTTTAATCACATTATATACAAACGTATACCCGTCGGTGTGCATGGTGTAACGCCGTACAGCCCTGCAAACAACCTTCTGATACCCGTCACATGGCCGAGGGCTATGTTTCAATCATGGTCGGTGTTCGCCCGTTGTAAGGCCATCTTTTATTTTTACTCGGAATTACATCCAGACAAAAGCCCGGTTTGGTATGTTTTATAAGCTGGAGGAATCACAGGTCCATATTTCTTCGAAAATTGAATTCCATGATTTCAACTGAATTTGGTTCCAATATGACGGTGCCCTTGCCACACCATGAAACCCGTGAAACCATGGCTTTATTGTGAGAAAAATTCGGTGAGCAGTTAATTTCGCGCTTCGGACCGGTGAATTGGCCGCGTAGATCATGTGATAAGTTTCCGTTCCTAGTTGTTAACTTCCCAGTATAGGAAGTTATTGTAATCGGTCCGAAAATCGAAATCGAAATTTTCGACGTATTTTCATCTTTCAAGGTCCCAGGAGCATTTTAAGCAAAAAATTGGGAGGAAGTATGTGTGTGTGTGTGTGCGTACGGATGTGGTCATTTTTTCCTGCACGATATCGCGCGAACCAAAAAAGATATCGACTTCGTTGAGGTGTCGTTTGAAGCGTATTAACCGAAATATGATCTGAAAAGATTTTCATAAAATTCGGTCGAGCCGTTTTTTTGTTTAAGCGGCGTAAGTGATTTTTGTACCTGCACGATATCGCCCGAACCACGAAAGATATTGACTTACTTGAGGTGCCGTTCGAAGCGTATTAGCGACAATATAATCTCAAAAGATTTTTATAATATTCGGTCGAGCGGTTTTTTGGTTTAAATGACATAAGTTATTTTTGTACCTGCACGATATCGCGCGAACTATAAAAGATATCGACGTAGTTGACGTGCCGTTCGAAGAGTATTAACCAAAATATGATCTGAAAAGATTTTCATAAAATTCGGTCGAACCGTTTTTTTGTTTAAACGACGTTTATGATTTTTGTACTTGCACGATACCGCGCGAACTAAAAACTATATCGACTTCATTGAGGTGCCGAAAAAAGAATATTAACGAAGAAATGCTCTGAAAAAAATTTCATAATATTTGGTCGGGCCTTTTTTGTTTAAATAGAAAAACTTCGGCTAATTGTCAGAAAGACCTCAAATTGACAAGTTTTGCTAATATCTAATAAACATGGAATGAGACCCGTTCTAAACGAAGTGATCTTTTTTGGGTTCTGCACAGCGATAGCCTTTGAACAAAACATCACTTGTCAAAATCCGGCAACCTTTCAAGATCGTGCAAAAATTTCGTTAGCCTTTACCTTGGATGAGCACTTTTTGACGGGGAATTGTTTTCTACGCGTGATACAGTTTCAGGAAATTGCGGTTCATTCCGGTAGTTACGTTTTGCTAATATCTCCGGAAAGCTTTGGAATTTCCAAATGAAGTCATTCGCTTCTCAGTTTGTCAACGGCGCTTCAGCACACTCAATAAGAATTTGAACACCCGCTTTAGTGCAGCGAACGAAATACGGAGGAAATGGTTGTTTGCTAACGTCCAGGAAAAACAAATTCTCTAGAAAAATCTTGTGGATTTACTACTATTATAGTTATTTGAACTAGCTTCTCTCGGGATTGCTTTGTCATCAGTTCTGATACTAGTCAATTTTCCATTAGTGCTAAACGTACAACTATTTTGTAAGAAGTCAGTTTATTCCATCTTCGTTCATCATACCGGGAAGTTAATCGTGTGGACCGAAGGGGTCAAACCCACATCCCATCTAGTTTTTTTTTTAAGATTACACGATAAATGTTTTATTTGGTTTTTTTCTTTCTGAAAAAAGTACTTCTAAATGGATCACCCATTATTTCAATCCTGTTCTGTTGTAAAACCCAGTTGTTTACATTTTAGCCCGTACTTTCCAGCTCTTTCCCCTTTGTAAATTCAATTGTAGCAAAACAGTTTAATATTATGTATGAGATGTAGTTGTAACGAATTAATGATTTGAATGTATTAATAAATTTAAAACAGATAGTTATAAACTTAGGGATATTCTCCTATTCCCAAACCCAAGTGTTACCTAACTGTCATCGGGAAGTGATTTCCAGATTAATTCTATTGTAGCTTGTAGAGAAGTTAAATTTTTAGAACGTTCAAGACGAGCCCTCATACTGACATTAGCTTTAGCCGGGACTAGTCTAGCATTCTATTAGCATCCCCTATAACATATTGGATATTACACCCAAGCACTGGTACTACTTCGACTACATCTCATGCGATCTTAAACATTAAATTCTAACTGCCCCTTTTGATACTTGATCTCTGCAAAAAAAATTTAACAAAATAAAACATCAAATAAATAAAACCAAATTTTTTTGTGTTCTTAAAAATTAAAATCAGTCTTTTTTATTAATTTGGCTTTCTACTTCATGCATAACTCTAATTACTTCGTTTTGTACCATTTCTCTGCTATTCATTGCAATTAAAAAATCTAAGTGGTTAAACTTGGGGGAAGGTACTAAATATTGCTTAATGACATTTGGTAATCTATCTTCTAATTTACTAACATCCTTCAGGTTGGCTAGCCAATCGTTCATTGAAAAATGCAAGGCAACTGGGGCTGTTACTTTGGAGAAGTCGTACGACGGCGGACTGAACGATCCGTACTTTTGCAGATTCTGAAATAGACCATAGTCGTACATTCGGAATCTGCCAGACCTGACTAATTGCCCGTAGTGTATGAACTGTTTTGTTGAGCTGCCAGCCGGCACATGACCCAGAATTGCTGGGAGCATTGTCTGAAAGGAATAATATAAAGTTTTAGTAGAATTTTGGAGTCGGTTGAAAATTGGGAGATGTGGTGGGTTATTCACCTTATTCAGTTGCTCGGAATTGTACCCTGTCACTAAAAATATCGCATTTAAGCAAATGGCTTGTGTTAGGGTTTCTTCTCTGCATAGGAATTGACCGGCTATTTTGAAGAAGTCGTTGTTCGGAAGAAACTCGTATTCGCCTAGGAGTTTGAAGATTATCTGGAATTGAAGAAACATTTTAGAATTCACACTAACTTTATTTTCATATAATTGGAAAAACATAATTAGTAAAAATTGGTATTTTATAATGAGAATAATAGGCAAATCTAAGCCATCAGTCCGCCATATAATTTCCCATGCTACTGGACATAGTGAAACTTAGTTATTACAGGTAGGTAGAAGAGAAATTGTTTTAATTTGTGCCCTTAAGCAACATCTGACGTAGGTTTGAGTGATAGTGTATTAACAAAACCATGCTTCAATCTTCTATCACCGAGAGTAATCGTACCGCACCTAATGCAGCATGGGAGACCAGAAGTTTATAAGTGCAAAATATATGTTTCGAGAAAATCAGTTTAAAAGAATTTTGTAAATATGGGTTGCGACATTCAGTATTTCAATATTGAATAACTCTGACATTTTTTGGCCGATTTTAATAAATGAGCAAGATTTATTTAGGATATTCTCTACCATTTTATGGATTTTATGACATATATGACTGATCATTTTTTTAAACAATTCTTATGGCCTTACACAAAAGTTTGAGGAGAATTGCTTGGTAAAGGCGAAGATTCGGGTCCACTTATTAGGTTTCTGCAAGATCATGTAAATCTAGCCATGAATAATGATCAATTGGTTTCAAAAACACGACATGGCACCATTATTGATGCTGTATTTGCCCGATACGATAATGTCGTTAGAATAAAACTCTTCGTATCATATTGGAGTTAGCATAAGTCGCTCAATTCAATTGAGTAACCACTAGAAGAAGAAGCTAGTGAAGTGAGCATAATATAGAAGTGACGATTATTTCAGCAGTGGCAAACAACAGGAATCAGTCTATCCACAGGCTCATAACAAACTAGAGCGCCTGGAAAAGTGATTTACGATCTCGCAAAGTTCTTGAGTGGACATGTGTTTCATGTCATACCTACATCGGTTCGGACAAGGCCACTCCCCACGTGTCTGAAATTCCTAAATGTGATAGAGGACACAGACTATGTCCTTTTGGAATGCTTATTCTGTGTTGGGGTCGTCAGAGTCGTGTCGAATGCAATGCCTCCAAAACAAAGTACTTTTTGATATTCCGTTTTCCGATTCAACATGCCATAAATAAACTAGTGGGATGTTGTGCCTAGAGACTAGCCACTAATTACGCTTTTTCATGGTATTCTTTCTGTTGAATAACACCTCAGATTGGATGACAATATATTAAGTGGAGATTGATCCGCACTCACTTCCGACCCGCCGGATCTGGGAATCGAGGCCACTGCCCAAAACAATTACTCAAAAATTATGGAAAAACAAAATAATATGGCCTCGATTCCCAGATCCGACGGCGCGGAAGTGAGTGCGGATTTGACACTTTGCGATTCTCAAATTCGCAGTCGCGGATTTAATTAAATCAAAAATTCGGAGTAAAGACTCACACGCTAATGAAATACCCGATGTCGGATTATCTTAGGCGCATTTGTGGTTTCAAATCCTCAGAAAATTTGTTGCGGATCACACTTTTAAAGCACGGAAAATGTCAAAGAGAGATTCGCGGTTGCAGATTTGAGAATCGCAAAGTCTCAAATCCGCACTCACTTCCGACCCACTGGATCTGGGAATCGAGGCCAATAAATCGAAAGTGTCAAATTGAAAAAAAAAAAAAAAAAAAAAAAAAAAAAACAAAACACATCACACATGTAAACACTATATAATTATGTAAAACGAATCTAAAAATTTTTCTATGGATTCGAGGCAAATCTAAAATCACTTTGCACAGCAGAATTAGGTGTATTATTTTACTTAAACATACATTATTGTTAAAAATTCAGCTTACCGCGCCTTTTGTATTTATTTACACTTCAATTTAACTTTATTTTTTATTTTTAAAGAAAATATTATCATGCACGCACTTCACTTTTCTTTAAATGTAGAAAACCTAATGAAAAACACAGGCACCTGTTTATCCATAGCATATATGCACGTGCACGCACACAAGTACCCCCACTTCGCAAGAGACCAACACCAATAATTACCCGCCAAAAATATGAAAGAATTGATATATTTTAATTGCACCCCATCTATGACAAAGAATAGTAAACACCATCTATGGCAATATTACATTACTCTTCGTTTTACCTATGATTATCAATTTCCATAAAATATACAAAATACATTTCATAAATAATAGAAAATCTGTTGTCATAAATCAGTTGTTTACTTCCTTCTAAAGTTTATACATATCTTGCATTGGAATGTACCTTTTTATGAAAGCATGAATAAATAGGTTTATTGCCACATTCCTACGAGTTAGAGTTTGGAGCAATGGGTTGGTGCTAGCTCGGGGTGCGACAGGACCCGGGTTCGATACTGGTGATGGCCGCGTACTATTTTTTTTTTTAAGTTATGATGATTTTGGTAGTGTTTGTTAAATACTTTGTTAAGTTTTAGATTACGCAAAGTCTCACAACTTATAACCTACATAAGCCTTTAACAAAAACTTTGCAAGATTAATTATATATAGCGTTGGTCAGTGTAATACTTATGAATCTCCATGGCCAAACTAGGATACAGCATTATGACAATAATTAAATCAATGCAACGTGAAATAAAAGTTTTAGTTAAAAACGGATTTGGCTTATTTAGCTTATTATAGATTGAGTTATATAGCTCACAATTGAATATGTCCCAAAGGTTTTAATTAGTCGCCGCTTTGAGATTTTATCATCAACGCAGGCTTAGTTTATTATACTACAATAAATCATCATAACTAAAAAAGCTAAAAAAAAGTACTTAAAAAATTCATCAAGAATCGAACCTGGTCCTTTCGCACCCCGATCTAGCGCCTTCCCATTACTCCAAACACTAACTTGTAGTAATGTGGCAATAAACCTATTTATTCATGCTTTCATAAAAAGGTACATTCCAATGCAAGATATGTATAAACTTTAGAAGGAAGTAAACAACTGATTTATGACAACAGATTTTCTATTATTTATGAAATGTATTTTGTATATTTTATGGAAATTGATAATCATAGGTAAAACGAAGAGTAATGTAATATTGCCATAGATGGTGTTCATTATTCTTTGTCATAGATGGGGTGCAATTAAAATATATCAATTCTCTCAAATTCTTGGCGGGCAATTATTGTATAATTCTTTCAGCAGCATCTCCATGAAAGATGCGTTAGTTTTTCGAGTTATTTGTTTGAATATTTTCGCAATTCTTCACAATCTTCACTTAATATATTGTCATCCAGACTGAAGTGTTATTCAATAGAAAGAATACCACGAAAAACCGTAATTAGTGGCTAGTCTCTAGGCACAACATCCCACTTTTGTTTTGTTATTCTGAAGAGATACATACAAATTTAGTTAATAAAAACTTAAAAATATGCTTTTAAACAAAGGGCTGCAAAATTTTTTAGATATGGGGCAAATCTTATATTCATGGACTATAAGGACGGTCTTAAATACATCGTTCGTGAAATTTATAAATTTCCATTCATTTCAGTAAGCGTTTATATGCCCTGGTAAAAATTAGATATCTACTTTTCGTTTTAAACCTACCAAATGTTTCGTTTAAATCATACATATTTTTTGTGACAAATCCACAGCGAAGTTCGATAAAATTAAATTTTTGTTTTGGTCTACAGCACCACCTACATGACTAAAAACTATAATAAAATGAACAGCATATAAAATATGCATATAAACAAATAAATACTTTATATTATTTCCGCGAAATTTCTTAATGATTTATAAAGCCGCCGAAGAGCCATAAAACCTCAAGAAAATGATTTTTTGCACTTCTAATTAAATAAATGTTTATGTTCTCCTGAGTATCATTATTAAATAATATAATTTTTAGTGAGAAATAGAATTAAAACATGTTACACCGAAGTAAAAAAAAAATTTTTATTTCACCATTTTGCGGTCGGGGATCGAACTTGGTTCGCCTGGGATAGGACTCCAGCGCCTTACCTCTAGGCTACCGATACTTTATTAGAAATCTCTTTTTTGTTGTGTAAATATACTTCTGGTTGATTGTGACAAATCCACAGCGAAGTTCGATAAAATTGAATTTTTGTTTTGGTCTACAGCACCACCTACATAACTATAAACTATAATAAAATGAACAGCATATAAAATATGCATATAAACAAATAAATACTTTATATTATTTCCGCGAAATTTCTTAATGATTTATAAAGCCGCCGAAGAGCCATAAAAACTCAAGAAAATGATTTTTTTGCACTTTTAATTAAATAAATGTTTATGTTCTCCTGAGTATCATTATTAAATAATATAATTTAGTGAGAAATAGAATTAAAACATGTTACACCCAAGTAAAAAAAAAATTTATTTCACCATTTTGCGGTCGGGGATTGAACTTGGTTCGCCTGGGATAGGACCCAAGACCCTTACCTCTAGGCTACCGATAAATGAACTTTATTATAAATCTCTTTTTTGTTGTTAAATATACTTTTGTTGTTAAATATACTTCTGGTTGAAATTTCCAGACCATTTTCTCAGTTTTTGGTCTTTTGACCAAGAGCTACATTTTGAGATATTTCCCAAGTCTGTATCTGCAGTACTTTCAGAGATGAAAGTAGGCTTCAGACGGACAGACGGACAGACGGACAGACGGACAGACGGACAGACGGACAGACGGACAGAGCCTCTGTATAAGCTTTTTTTTTTTTGAAAAAGCTAAAACTAAATCAAATCAGCATCAAAATTCCCACAACCTGGTGGACTATACATGAAATGATTATGAAATATTGAGGAAAAATAACACCAAAAGTTGTGTCACACAACAAGTTATAACGCAATTCACTAGCAACTAACAATTAATACTCAGTACTAAAATGGGCACAGTTCAAAATCGAGATAATGAGGAGATTACGATTGGCGTCATATTTCCCAGCTGGTTTGGGATACCCCTAAAATATGAATAAATGAGCCATGTTTTCAGTCATTGATTAGAGAGTTTATACCGTGACTGCATTTATGTTTCAATCGGTGATGAGTTCGTTTTCTGCCTTTTTACTATTTCGAACTCGTGAGTACTCGACTTCTGCTTTATTCGGATTAGGTCATTCTGCATTTAGTATTATGCCTCCCCCCAGAAATAATTGAAAGATAAAAAGGAGGCCTCCATTTCATACCACCTTAGAACTCAATACGAGATCTATAATTTCAGTCTACAGCTAGTTTAATGTGGGTCCTATAGGAGTACTCTCTTTAGACTTTTTTGGGGGTCAGAAGGAGCCCTCTCTTCCAATGACATGCAAATGTTAAAATCATGGCAAATGGAGGCATTTCGGAGGCATTAATATCTCTCCTAGGAGACATCCAGCATTACTCCTTTTTTTCCTGTTGGGCTATTACAGGGGAATCCAATTGCATTAGGTTGTTTGAAAATATGTAGATGAAGATTAAAAAGAACTTTTTTTAATCACATTATATACAAACGTATACCCGTCGGTGTGCATGGTGTAACGCCGTACAGCCCTGCAAACAACCTTCTGATACCCGTCACATGGCCGAGGGCTATGTTTCAATCATGGTCGGTGTTCGCCCGTTGTAAGGCCATCTTTTATTTTTACTCGGAATTACATCCAGACAAAAGCCCGGTTTGGTATGTTTTATAAGCTGGAGGAATCACAGGTCCATATTTCTTCGAAAATTGAATTCCATGATTTCAACTGAATTTGGTTCCAATATGACGGTGCCCTTGCCACACCATGAAACCCGTGAAACCATGGCTTTATTGTGAGAAAAATTCGGTGAGCAGTTAATTTCGCGCTTCGGACCGGTGAATTGGCCGCGTAGATCATGTGATAAGTTTCCGTTCCTAGTTGTTAACTTCCCAGTATAGGAAGTTATTGTAATCGGTCCGAAAATCGAAATCGAAATTTTCGACGTATTTTCATCTTTCAAGGTCCCAGGAGCATTTTAAGCAAAAAATTGGGAGGAAGTATGTGTGTGTGTGTGTGCGTACGGATGTGGTCATTTTTTCCTGCACGATATCGCGCGAACCAAAAAAGATATCGACTTCGTTGAGGTGTCGTTTGAAGCGTATTAACCGAAATATGATCTGAAAAGATTTTCATAAAATTCGGTCGAGCCGTTTTTTTGTTTAAGCGGCGTAAGTGATTTTTGTACCTGCACGATATCGCCCGAACCACGAAAGATATTGACTTACTTGAGGTGCCGTTCGAAGCGTATTAGCGACAATATAATCTCAAAAGATTTTTATAATATTCGGTCGAGCGGTTTTTTGGTTTAAATGACATAAGTTATTTTTGTACCTGCACGATATCGCGCGAACTATAAAAGATATCGACGTAGTTGACGTGCCGTTCGAAGAGTATTAACCAAAATATGATCTGAAAAGATTTTCATAAAATTCGGTCGAACCGTTTTTTTGTTTAAACGACGTTTATGATTTTTGTACTTGCACGATACCGCGCGAACTAAAAACTATATCGACTTCATTGAGGTGCCGAAAAAAGAATATTAACGAAGAAATGCTCTGAAAAAAATTTCATAATATTTGGTCGGGCCTTTTTTGTTTAAATAGAAAAACTTCGGCTAATTGTCAGAAAGACCTCAAATTGACAAGTTTTGCTAATATCTAATAAACATGGAATGAGACCCGTTCTAAACGAAGTGATCTTTTTTGGGTTCTGCACAGCGATAGCCTTTGAACAAAACATCACTTGTCAAAATCCGGCAACCTTTCAAGATCGTGCAAAAATTTCGTTAGCCTTTACCTTGGATGAGCACTTTTTGACGGGGAATTGTTTTCTACGCGTGATACAGTTTCAGGAAATTGCGGTTCATTCCGGTAGTTACGTTTTGCTAATATCTCCGGAAAGCTTTGGAATTTCCAAATGAAGTCATTCGCTTCTCAGTTTGTCAACGGCGCTTCAGCACACTCAATAAGAATTTGAACACCCGCTTTAGTGCAGCGAACGAAATACGGAGGAAATGGTTGTTTGCTAACGTCCAGGAAAAACAAATTCTCTAGAAAAATCTTGTGGATTTACTACTATTATAGTTATTTGAACTAGCTTCTCTCGGGATTGCTTTGTCATCAGTTCTGATACTAGTCAATTTTCCATTAGTGCTAAACGTACAACTATTTTGTAAGAAGTCAGTTTATTCCATCTTCGTTCATCATACCGGGAAGTTAATCGTGTGGACCGAAGGGGTCAAACCCACATCCCATCTAGTTTTTTTTTTAAGATTACACGATAAATGTTTTCTTTGGTTTTTTTCTTTCTGAAAAAAGTACTTCTAAATGGATCACCCATTATTTCAATCCTGTTCTGTTGTAAAACCCAGTTGTTTACATTTTAGCCCGTACTTTCCAGCTCTTTCCCCTTTGTAAATTCAATTGTAGCAAAACAGTTTAATATTATGTATGAGATGTAGTTGTAACGAATTAATGATTTGAATGTATTAATAAATTTAAAACAGATAGTTATAAACTTAGGGATATTCTCCTATTCCCAAACCCAAGTGTTACCTAACTGTCATCGGGAAGTGATTTCCAGATTAATTCTATTGTAGCTTGTAGAGAAGTTAAATTTTTAGAACGTTCAAGACGAGCCCTCATACTGACATTAGCTTTAGCCGGGACTAGTCTAGCATTCTATTAGCATCCCCTATAACATATTGGATATTACACCCAAGCACTGGTACTACTTCGACTACATCTCATGCGATCTTAAACATTAAATTCTAACTGCCCCTTTTGATACTTGATCTCTGCAAAAAAAATTTAACAAAATAAAACATCAAATAAATAAAACCAAATTTTTTTGTGTTCTTAAAAATTAAAATCAGTCTTTTTTATTAATTTGGCTTTCTACTTCATGCATAACTCTAATTACTTCGTTTTGTACCATTTCTCTGCTATTCATTGCAATTAAAAAATCTAAGTGGTTAAACTTGGGGGAAGGTACTAAATATTGCTTAATGACATTTGGTAATCTATCTTCTAATTTACTAACATCCTTCAGGTTGGCTAGCCAATCGTTCATTGAAAAATGCAAGGCAACTGGGGCTGTTACTTTGGAGAAGTCGTACGACGGCGGACTGAACGATCCGTACTTTTGCAGATTCTGAAATAGACCATAGTCGTACATTCGGAATCTGCCAGACCTGACTAATTGCCCGTAGTGTATGAACTGTTTTGTTGAGCTGCCAGCCGGCACATGACCCAGAATTGCTGGGAGCATTGTCTGAAAGGAATAATATAAAGTTTTAGTAGAATTTTGGAGTCGGTTGAAAATTGGGAGATGTGGTGGGTTATTCACCTTATTCAGTTGCTCGGAATTGTACCCTGTCACTAAAAATATCGCATTTAAGCAAATGGCTTGTGTTAGGGTTTCTTCTCTGCATAGGAATTGACCGGCTATTTTGAAGAAGTCGTTGTTCGGAAGAAACTCGTATTCGCCTAGGAGTTTGAAGATTATCTGGAATTGAAGAAACATTTTAGAATTCACACTAACTTTATTTTCATATAATTGGAAAAACATAATTAGTAAAAATTGGTATTTTATAATGAGAATAATAGGCAAATCTAAGCCATCAGTCCGCCATATAATTTCCCATGCTACTGGACATAGTGAAACTTAGTTATTACAGGTAGGTAGAAGAGAAATTGTTTTAATTTGTGCCCTTAAGCAACATCTGACGTAGGTTTGAGTGATAGTGTATTAACAAAACCATGCTTCAATCTTCTATCACCGAGAGTAATCGTACCGCACCTAATGCAGCATGGGAGACCAGAAGTTTATAAGTGCAAAATATATGTTTCGAGAAAATCAGTTTAAAAGAATTTTGTAAATATGGGTTGCGACATTCAGTATTTCAATATTGAATAACTCTGACATTTTTTGGCCGATTTTAATAAATGAGCAAGATTTATTTAGGATATTCTCTACCATTTTATGGATTTTATGACATATATGACTGATCATTTTTTTAAACAATTCTTATGGCCTTACACAAAAGTTTGAGGAGAATTGCTTGGTAAAGGCGAAGATTCGGGTCCACTTATTAGGTTTCTGCAAGATCATGTAAATCTAGCCATGAATAATGATCAATTGGTTTCAAAAACACGACATGGCACCATTATTGATGCTGTATTTGCCCGATACGATAATGTCGTTAGAATAAAACTCTTCGTATCATATTGGAGTTAGCATAAGTCGCTCAATTCAATTGAGTAACCACTAGAAGAAGAAGCTAGTGAAGTGAGCATAATATAGAAGTGACGATTATTTCAGCAGTGGCAAACAACAGGAATCAGTCTATCCACAGGCTCATAACAAACTAGAGCGCCTGGAAAAGTGATTTACGATCTCGCAAAGTTCTTGAGTGGACATGTGTTTCATGTCATACCTACATCGGTTCGGACAAGGCCACTCCCCACGTGTCTGAAATTCCTAAATGTGATAGAGGACACAGACTATGTCCTTTTGGAATGCCCGACATCAGCAGAGCAAACTACAAACGACAGCTCCAGCACGACTAAGATCAGGGAACGTCATAGACTATATGGTAAGATCAGGTAATGAATGGATTAAAGTGGAGGAGATGCTAAATATCCTCCAAGCGAAGGCGGAAAGAAACCAAGAGGAAGAGAGTAAGGCTTAGAAATACCAACAGTATTAGCAGGTAGATAAAAGCTGATCCAGCTGGCGACGCCTAACTGAAAAGGCCTTCTCGCAGGAAATGGTTCAACTAGTAGGTGACCGGCTGAACAGTATTGACATCCAGCTGGCGCCATATCCATGCGTACATACGTTGCATTCGGTGATAGATAATATTGAAGTGTGTGTATTCAAATGTCACCTGACGAAATATTCCGTGAAGGGAATGCGTGCCACGCAAATGTCGGTCTATTTTTAACTTTTTCTGCATTGTTGCATGCGTCATAGCACACACAAGCATATGCATAGAACGCATGCAATCCTTTCTTAGATTTCTAGGTTATGTGTGAAAGCCGGGACGGAACGCAACCATGTAATTATGTGTCAGTGGAAATTCGCCGCATATAATGAAACCGCTGAATGCATGCACGCTTGTATATGTCATCAGCTTTATGATCCAATCCAATAAATTATTTGTATGCAAATAAAAAATTAGTCTTAAGATCACGCTAAAGAAGTATAACTTCTAATCTAATGCACGCATAGTGTGTACATGTCCACTGTTTTTTTTATCTTTTTTCATTTTTAAGAAGAGGACCTCTAAATGTATCCCGGAATAGATGCAAGAGGAAAGCGTTTTCAGATCGTAGAAGAGGTAAAGTAAAAATCACTGGAGGCACTAAGTGACGATATTCAAAAATACTTCCATCTATAGCTGAATTGCTGGAAAAAATGCATTACCGGCGCCGTGCCGGCCAAGAAAGGATAGACGACCAAATCAGGCGAAGGAAATGAAATTGGGTTGGCCACACCTTGCGACGCGAAAACGAAAATCTAGACAAACAGGCCCTTGACTGGAATGCGCAAGGATCCCGTCGAGTCGGAAGACCTAGAACAACGTGGAGGAGAACCCTACTAGCACAAGCCGCAACAAGTGGAAGATCCTGGTCGGAGCTGAGAGCTGTCGCGCAAAACAGAATCCGCTGGAGGGCAACTGATTCCGTCCTAGGTCCCATGATAGATTAAAGGAGCGTAAAGAAGAAAGAAGATAGCCAATGGTCTTCTTATTTTAAGATACCCTTTCGTATGGTCGTTTCATCGCCGATGTTTGGCCAAGACGGAATTTTTCACAGAGATCAGATGGCACTTTTTAGAGGTATCGCATACAACACGATACTTGCAGCCAATGTTCCCTCTATTTTGTTTCGCTGACTGCGTGGTGTAAAGTATATGAAAAAAAAACTATTCAAAAGCGGGCGGGGGGAGGGTCCCCCTTGTCCTTATATTTGCAGTCAATTTTCTTTTAATAAATATTCTTGAAAATTGATTTTGGCATTATAGTTCACACCTTTATTTATACAGGTGCGCCATCTAGAACGTTCGGTATTTAAACATTGAATAACTCTGACATGTTTTAGCCGATTTCAACAAATGTACACGATTCTGAAACGTCATTGGGTGCCATTATAACTATGGGTCAATACACACCGGAAGAACGCGCTGAAATTGTAGCACTTTACATTGAAAACTGAAGGTGCTTATTGTATGCCAATCGTGACGACAGATATAGTTCATTTTACACTTTCTGGCGGAGCCAATAAACAAAACTGTCGTATTTGGGGAACAGAGAATCCACACCCACACGTCATTCACGAAGCACTACTGCACAACGAAAAAGTTACTGTTTGGGCTGAAATGTGCTATTTTTATTCAAAGTTGGAGAAAACGTCGATTGCGCTCGCTATCGTTGGATATTGGCGGACTTTGTGTGTCCGAAAATGCGTTAAAAAGGTCTGACGAGCTTCTATTTTCATCATGAGCTTGGCAACGCGTAGCCTCTTCGAAGTCTTGTAGCCCAAGTTCCCAAGACACGGCAAGATCTACTATGTTTGAACGACAAGCTATAAAACAAGAGGAGTATACAAACAGAGGTTAATCATATGTTACGGTCGGTGACGTTACTAGATACGTGACTGCAACCTCGCAGTATTGTCTACAAAATTTCACACCATAACGAACTCCCCTCTCTTATAGAGCCAACCAAGCATATTTTACTTGTTTGGTGAAATTTAGATTTTTGCCATTTTTAAATGCAATTCTTTAATAAAATGAAATAAAAAAAATGGCGAACAAGCCTATTGTCCGCAGAATACAAAAACAGCTGCGCAACTCCCGAAAAATTAATGCGCACGCACATTAAAGGGGACTTTCCTTCAACATCTATCAATATTTAGTTTGAAAACTTTCTGAATTAAATTGGAAGTAAGTTGACCATAATAAAGACCAACTCTACCTCTACATCTTTTACCAAACTGTTACAATATAATTATTGGAGAGTGTCATGCTTACTCAAGCGGATTTCAAAGTGGAAACATTTTTCATGACCAAATTTTTTTGGAAAGATACAATTTGCAGTCGTGAAAAATATCTAGAAATAAGCAGAACGAAGACAATGCTATTAGATATGACATCAGTGATGATTTGCCATCAAATTATTATTTGTTCATTGAAAATTATAGAAACCTCTCGATATACTAATTTAATATTCAAATTTGATTCATTTTCTGTAAAATTTATACGAAATGCATTCACATTCGAACACCTAAAAAACGTCATAACCCAAGGTTTTTTTATGGCAAAAATATAAACATATTTAAAAAAGTCATTTGCACTCACATTTAGTTGATCCAAGAAAGGAACTATAGCTCTAATAAGAGGACTTTTCACATGCTTCATAAACGCAATCGGTGCCATAGCTTGCATCGAAAGTACCTTATCACAATATTTCGGTCGTTGTGAGCACATTACCCAAAATGCTGTTGTTCCCTATAAAAAATATTATTATTTTATTATTTATATTTTTGTATTATATTTATCCTACCTGAGAGTGCCCAATGTAGTGTGCCTTTTCGAAACCAGTAGTTTTAAGAACATAGTCCAGCATAGCAGGAACATCGTAAGTTCCAATTTCGTGGAAGGAAAAATCCCAGAATTCTTTACTTTCGGGGCTTAAGTAAGTGTGATTCCTTGAGTAGCGATTGCCTCTTATATTGCCCAGCCAAACATCATATCCAAGATTCGCCAGTCTGTATGCTGTGAGATAGGAATTTTAGTAAGATTTTTTCTTGTGATTGATGATAGTAGAAATAATTACCAAATGCAGTACTTGGACCCATGATGACCCAACCAGCAGACGAGTCCATGATTCCATGCTGCATATAGACTGGGGTACCGCCTGGCTTAGGTATTCTATGCATTTCCAGAATATATCCATCTGGTGTCTGAACATGATGGATTTCGACTTTGTAGCCATATTTCTTGAGTAGTTCAGGCTAAAGGAGATTAAAAATTTTTGAGGTTAGAAATAGAAAAAGACTACACCATTTGTTTTATACCGTTGTTAGAAATGCATCAGCGATAATTCCAGAATCAAATTTGTTAACTTCAAATCCATATTGCTGTAGATCGTTAAGGTTCAAGGCTGCGCCCAAAGGTTTTAGCACTGCATCACTCCAAGGCTTCTCAACTGGTAGAGCATGCGCCAGACTGATAACAGCAGCAGCAACAATAACAAGAAATGCCCAAGTTTTCATTATTTGTTATTCAAAACCAGTTCGATACTAGTAACAAACGATGGGAAACATCACGTTTTATACACATAGCAAAAAAAAAAATCAAAGCTGTCTTCGTTATAGTAGATACTATCGATCTATCTATTCGACTAAAAACATGTGCGTGGGGGATCTGATAACTCAAGGTAAAAAACCACACGCCAAGAATAGTATTCTCGACTTGAGACCTTCCTTTATCGATCGATCGTGTCTAATCAGATCCAAAAAATTTTATTAAAAAAAAAAGTACCAAAGTAATTTTCCTTTTTTATTGCAATATTGTAAAGATAATTTCCATTCCGGTAGTAAAAATTGGTGATTTCTCTCTCTTGCGGAGCGCTACTGCAATAATTTTGTGGCACCTTTCTTTTAATCTAAATGCGATATTTATGATCTTGAGCACGATTAGATTAAGGTAAAACAAAAAGTGTAGATCAAAGGTAAAAATGCGGAACATCATGGCTCGTCTCCAACATCTAGATCAATATGATCGAAACGTTTTCTGGGGTTTTTTATCATTTAAATACTGTGCAAAAAAAAATAAATTATATGATAATAAAAATATTTTTGCACGTCTGAACTTTGGAAATAGGTTCAGTGACCTTGACAGAGAACTCAATCCAACCAGTCGCACAATAATGAGATTACAAAGATACTAAACCAACCAAAAAAAAAGATGAATTAATGTCTAGCAAGAAATGTTTAACACGAATATTAAGCCGATCTGTTTTTTATGATAACGTCAACATAAACATTGATCGTAGACGACAAGACGATTATGAAGTGATGCAAAGATCCTTATCTTTTAAGCTCCGAGTTGTGATTGTGTAAAATGGCTTAAAATATTTTTTGGGTATTTCACACTATTGAGAAGCTATCGATTTTTAGTTGAATGGTGGTTAATGAAAGATAAGGGAAATATTTAATCAATAGGGTGGGTAATGCATTCTACGATATCATCTAAGAGGTTTAATATTATAAACGGATTTTGTGGGGGTTTTTTGGAAACATTGAAAACCCTGTACAGTTTGACGACTCTATATTATTATTATGTGAGTATAGAGCAACGCATATGGTGGAGATCGTGGCTTAGTTAGATCTATAGTGTACATATGTCTCACTAAAAGAAAAGACAGGTGCCCCTCCGGACAAAGCCGAAGGCAAGAAGGTCGTTAGTGCAAAGTCAAATATCGCCCCAAACCATAATCGCACAACAGCCTAAGTTCCTGTTTAGAGTAATAACGCCCTTTAAGGCAAAGGGTCTTATTTGTTCTTTAGCCTTTGTACTACCAGGGGCTGATTCCTAGTAGATTCAGGTTCCCTTAACCAGCTCTTTAACAGCCACTTGCCGGTGGACCATGAGATGTCACAGACGTTTTTTGAGCCCTGGACCAGCGTCTCAGATCTCTATCTCGCGCCGCAATGTCCGGGACTCCTCAGAGTGTACCTTATTTTTCCTGGCCAGGCTCTGCAATACGTACACACCGCAACTATTTTGGAGGAAAACTTCCACGATTAAAATGCCTTGACGTTAAATTGTCTGTCCGAAAAAATTCTAATATTATAGCTTTCACAAATTTCTTAAGGTCGAGCATAGCACAAGTCCTAATGGAAAGTATTTCAGAGTGCAAAAGTCAAGTGTTCACAGTGGCAGATAATAAATACACCAATATGTTAATACAACGAACATTTTGTAGTTAATTCATATATTTTGCAGTTCACCAAAGACCATTAGAAGACGAGTGATCAACTCTTTTTATGTGAGGCACCCAAACTCAAACACCTTTTTTTAGTAAAGAGTATTTCAACAAGAGGTGCCATTTTAAATCTCGCGCCGTTTTTTTGACGCGTTAAACTTAGGAGATTTTCAAATATGGATCATGACATTTGACAAGTAAAAAGATCGGGCTTATTAACTTCCCAGTATAGGAAGTTATTGTAATCGGTCCGAAAATCGAAATCGAAAACTTCGACGTATTTTCATCTTTCAAGGTCCTAGGAGCATTTTAAGCAAAAAATTGGGAGGAAGTATGTGTGTGTGCGCGTACGTATGTGGTCATTTTTTCCTGCACGATATCGCGCGAACCAAAAAAGATATCGACTTCGTTGAGGTGTTGTTCGAAGCGTATTAACCGAAATATGATCTGAAAAGATTTTCATAAAATTCGGTCGAGCCGTTTTTTTTTGTTTAAGTGGCGTAAGTGATTTTTGTACCTGCACGATATCGCCCGAACCACGAAGGATATTGACTTACTTGAGGTGCCGTTCGAAGCTTATTAGCGACAATATAATCTGAAAAGATTTTTATAATATTCGGTCGAGCGGTTTTTTGGTTTAAATGACATAAGTGATTTTTGTACCTGCACGATATCGCGCGAACTATAAAAGAGAGTTGACGTGCAGTTCGAAGAGTATTAAAAAAAATATGATCTGAAAATATTTTCATAAAATTCGGTCGAACCGTTTTTTTTTTTTTTTGTTTAAACGACGTTTATGATTTTTGTACCTGCATGATACCGCGCTAACTAAAAACTATATCGACTTCATTGAGGTGGGCCTTTTTTGTTTAAATAGAAAAACTTCGGCTAATTGTCAGTAAGACCTTAAATTGACAAGTTTTGCTAATATCTAATAAACTTGATGGAATGAGACCCGTTCTAAACGAAGTGATCTTTTTTGGGTTCTGCACAGCGATAGCCTTTGAACGAAACATCATTTGTCAAAATCCGACAACCTTTCAAAACCGTGCAAAAATTTCGTTACCCATTACAAACAGCGCGATTTTTTCAAACCTTGGATTAGCACTTTTTGACTGGGAATTGTTTTCTACGCGTGATACAGTTTCAGAAAATTGCGGTTCATCCCAGGATTTACGGTAGTTACCGCAAAATTTGCTCTTTTTGGTTAAGTCTGACAAGTACCTAACAGTTACAGTTTTGCTAATATCTCCGGAAAGCTTTGGAATTTCCAAATGAAGTCATTCGCTTCTCAGTTTGTCAACGGCGCTTCAGCATGCTCAATACGAATTTGAACACCCGCTTTAGTGCAGCGAACGAAATACGGAGGAAATGTTTGTTTGCTAACGTTCAGGAAAAACAAATTCTCTAGAAAAATCTTGTGGATTTACTACTATTATAGTTATTTGAACTAGCTTCTCTCGGGATTGCTTTGTCATCAGTTCTGATACTAGCCAATTTTCCACTAGTGCTAAACGTATAACTATTTTGTAAGAAGTCAGTTTATTCCATCTTCGTTCATCATACTGGGAAGTTAATCGTGTGGACCGAAGGGGTCAAACCCACATCCTAACTAGTTGTTTTTGTTGTCGATTATTTGAAAGTAGCTCACCATCGAGTTTAATACCTGAAGGATGTAGCAACTGGGCACCCTTGTCTGAAATGTTTATAGTTCATAAGAATAGCACCTCTCATAAGATAATCTCTAATAATAGATATCCGAGAACAACATTTGGTTCGTAAAGAAACTACAAGATGGAACAATGTTTTGTCTAGATTGATGCATATTACACTTTATTTAGCGGTAAATAATATGGTGTTCAGAGGCGCACTTCAGGTAAACTATATACGCAGCACGGAAATTTCTTGGGCCTAGTCCAACTACCAGCCAAATTTGATCCAATTATGCAGGAGCACTTGCTATTAGCTTTCAGACAAATATTCAAAACAAATTAAAATGGGTGAAAAAGTGAAGTCTAAAATCACAAAGCGCGTCAAAAAATCCTAATATTATGCTGTTATAGCTGGTTGCACCCTGGATATTAGGCACGTAGAGCAAATTTCATTGACAATACGATTTGTTGACTTATTATGTTGTTTCTCCAAGCATTGAAATGTCGCTATGGAAATCCAAGCGGGCTAGTCTAATGCTGATGGAGAAACATTGTATAATGTTGATTATTGTAAAATGTAGTTAAAATTAAGTTTGTGACTTCAATTTTATATCGTACATATTATTAAATTATTTTTCATTTTTTGTTACTAGTTTATCAAGGAACCAGAGGGCGCCCGTCCTTCTGCGACACTGGGCCTGCGGAGGCGTTATTTACGTCCCTGTTTCGTCTTGTATTGACTCATAGCTACAATGGTACTCAATGACGTTTCAGAATCGCGTACATTTGTCGAAATCGGCTAAAAAATGTCAGAGTTATTCAGTGTTGAAATACCGAAGGTCTAGCTGGCGCATCCGTATTAACAAAGATGTGAGCTATAATGTCAAAATCAATTTTCACGAATTATGCTAGGTTTCCACTTGTCGTTTTGAAATTGACAAATGGCCTATTATGACGTCATTTAGAAAATTCGCAAGTGGAAATAGCGAAAAACTGCCTATAATTGAATTGACCAACAGCACTTGTCAATGACTTACCAAGAATTTAAATGATTGGTGCCGTTGGTTACTTCAATTATAGGCAGTTTTTCGCTATTTCTACTTGCGAATGTTCAAAATGACGTAATAATAGGTCATTTATCAATTTCAAAACGACAAGTGGAAACCTAGCATTAGTTATTAAAAAATAAATTGACTCCAAATACAAACACAGGACCTTCTTTGGGGGGCATTTAAATCGGCTTGTTGGTTGAATAACCCATAGGACCGCGATAGTGAAGAAAAGATTTTACACATGTTTTTCTGGCATTATCGAAGACGTGTGAGCCGGGCAGAGTACATAAAGTAAGTTATTTATAAAGATAAGAAATAGAGTGGCAAAATCGATCTCTGTGGACACCTGCTGAGTTAGGGTGGGTTTGGTAGTATTATTACCTTGGTTAGTTAGAAAACTTTTCGTTTCAGTTCTGTACAAGCGAGTCAACTCCATCAGCTTTGAATTTTAACTCAGGGCCATACTCTATCAAAAGCCTTGCAGATATCTATAGCAACCAGACTCACCAAACCGCTATACAAACTTTGATTTAGGTGGTCTGTTAGGTGCAGTAAAAGACCGCCAGGGATCGTTTTTGTCTAAAGTCGTATTGTTTGTTGTTTATGATAAGTCTTAATTGTAGATATCCCATAAGCTAATCAATATTCGTCTCCAAAGTTTTAGAGAGAGTAAAAATGCATAATTGCCATTAGGAGGAAGTTTGAGGGATTATTGCACATTTTTCTTTTTATGGGCTGTACATGTTATATATATATATAAATATATCAAATTTGGGGACAAAGATGCCAAAGTCTCAATGTCTATTTATAATTGTTACTCTTTTGTGTGTCTATAGTAACCGGTATTACGAGTACCCTCTTGAATCAATTGCAAGTGATTATTGCAAAATTAGATTTACAGATAGAGCTGCTCTAGTTCCAGCAAGTTTGAAGATATTTGCGAATACAAAAGATAAAACAAAACATTTCGCTGTATTAATATCGCATTTTCTGCACTTTAAATTTTTTTGTTATCAAAGAAGCCTGGTGGGGCCAGCGAAGAAGTGTATATATGTTATCTTCGATAAAATATCGTAGAAGTCAGATAAAAAAAATAATGTTTCTAAGGTCATTTAGAACAAAAAATCAATTGATTTTGTTTAAAGGAGTCATAATAATTCATGGCAATAATTATATATTAACATACGCACATATTTTTTTAATATTTAAAATTTTGCAGTTTTTTAATTAAGCATTTTACCATTATTTGTACATATCTCGAAACTGATATCGTATAAGCTCAGATAATATGATTACAAATTATGTGACCTTGCAACTTTCTTTACGTAATCAACTTAACTATACGATGGGATTACATGCAACTATTGAATAAATTAATGACTAGAGACTGATAGTTTTTCAAGGGCAATGTAGAATAATAAGCAATAATTTTAAAATACTTAATTTGGAAACTATTTACAACATAAACTATAGTTTTAAATTTATACAAAATGTACTGAAGTGTATTAAAATTCCAAAAATACAAAAAAAAATAGTTTTAAATCATTTCTTATTAAAATATAATAAAACTATTTCTTTGGCATGGATCACATTTAAGAAAATCTGAAGCGATGTAGTTATATGCAGATACAGGAAAAAATTACTATTTTACTATCTAAAGTCTAGCAGTGTTATGCAATTTGTAATTCAATATTGCTAGTAACGACATTTTCAAAAAATCTATCAGTTTTAACAATTATACGCAAAACTTTCAATATTTTAAAATAGTTTTTATTTAATTTTTTCAGCACATTAAGTAGTTATTGCACAAATTTTCAACTATAATGTAGTTTATGTTGTAATTAGTTTATTTTTTTATTTATTAAATATTTCACAACTGCATAAAACTTTCTAGACACATTCGAAGCGAGAATAATATTTTTCAGTACTATACTATAAGTTGAGCCGTGTGTATTTTTTATCAAAAAACCTACATTAATCCGTTTACACCATATAAAATATTAAAGCCAAAGTACAGCTAGCCACTTTAACAATATATTTTTTTATACTCAGAAACGACAAAATCTGATACGATCGATATATAATCAGCACTTGAAATTATATTTAAATTTTATGAGAATCTCCAATTCAATAATGCACCAAGTAACGAAGTATAATCTATAATGCCACTCAAGAACAGAATGTACACTCGAAACTTAATCTTTCATAGCTCTTACTTGTGGTAATCTCTTAAAAACCAATAGAAGATGTCTGTATTTACTAATCACACAAATTAATACTGATCACAAAATTTAATCAAAAAAATCGATCTACAAAAGAGTCACTTTAAAATAAAGTTTTTGAACAATTGCAATTTTGCCAGTAAACATAAAAATACCACATATAAATATCACATAAATTGATAATATCCAAAACTACCCCGTCTTATTAAGAAGATCACCGCGATCAAAAAATCCAAATCAAAAATCAAATTCCGCTTAATAAAAATGCATCTTAATCGGCGCGCGCACATTGAATACTAGACAGCCGAGATGCGTGCCATGGTTCGTTATACTAGCGCTAGAGAGATTCATTAATATGTAACGCCGTATATAACGAATCCAATTACAATTATGTAATTTAAGCCCAAGTTCAGCCTTAAAAAGCAGAAATTTCTTCAGAAAAAGCTATGCCTAAGCAATTTTTACCACCACATTACATATTGCCACATATATTTTCGTATTGATCACCCATTGATCATTGCGTAATTGCAAAAAAAGATTTTTGTTGTGATTTTAAGGTGCGCGCGCTGAAAATGAAATAAGAAAAAAGTGTATATAATGTATATATATGTATAAGAAAAATAAGAAGAAGAAGAAGAAAACGTCTGAAAAACGTCTAGAAAAATCCTGTCTTATTCAGGAATTCCTTGAATTCTTCGTCGGCTACTGATACACTCTGTCTGACTAGGGTGTTTTTGTTATTGGTTTTGAAAATTGTATATAAAGCAAAGGCTGAGTGCATGGATAACTTACTTACACTTAACGAAATCTGAATGTCGATACTTTAGCCGCTGGTGTCCACTACGTCGGTGGTTATTAAAGAGAGAAATGTAAACACTTTTCAGCATCCAACCTAAACTTTCAAAAGTATGTTGCATAACACACCTGAGCTCCACCGCAGCAGCAGCAGCAGCAAGCACAACGGCAATAACATTCGCGGCTCAGTAAACAGGTTTCTTTTTTTCAATTATCCACACTTGTACTTTTGTGATCGACTTGCATTTCTCCCAGATTCTTCAGCTCTTTTTACAAAACTAGAGTTTTCCCCCATTTTCCCCCACAGTCGAACACAGGCCCCAGCTTTCTTCCGCATTGGCATGTGGCTCTAAAATACCAAAGCGCAAATTTCTTTGCAACTTGCAAGGCAAGTACACGGCAACCAGCACCAGAAGAGAGCAACAGCAAAACTTTGAGGAAAAATTGCATAACAAGGAGTGGACTTTGGAATGGTTGAGGATTGTCTTCTTGTCCAAAAAAATTCACACCTACTTAGTAATTGCTGGTGTAAGGTTACCTCAATTACACCATTACAACAGGGCTGGTAAAATTTTAAGTCTTGGCTCTTATAACGAAGGTTAACAAAAAACTCTTTCGTTAAGGTTGATAGGATTTTGAATTAAAACTGAATTTACACCTGAGACCTAGTGCTAGACCAGAAGAAAAAACTGTTGTGATTTAATTGACACGAACCTAATTGGATATGCTGATTACAGGTTTTTATCTGGCGGGACACAATGAAGTATTTTTTTTTTCTATATTAGGAATGATGGTGATTGTGATTGCTTTCAGTTACTAAAATGGTAGTCTAGTGTTTTCGAGTTAAATAATTATTCTTATTACCACTTCAAATTGGTGCGATTGTTTTGTTCGAATTTTGGCGATGATAGATGAATGAGTAATTGTTTCTAATGATTCAATGGATCAGCAAATGGTTAATGTGGTTTTTATGTTATCTACACTAAAAAATTATAGAACTCACACGTTCTCATGTGATTATATAAAACCAATTTAGCCCTTATCACATTCTGAATAGTTAATGCAGTAATTTAGTATTTATATTTTAATTATGCACATCCTCACAAAATGGGAAATAAAAACACGTAAAATACGGTGATTTCAGTTGACGTAAGACCAAGGACATTTATACCCAAGTCAGGGTGTTTGGATTATACCTTGGTCTTTGCCTTGAACAATAAAGTCTTTTACCAACATGTGTACCAGGCGGTTAAGTCCACTGAGACAGCACTGCACGATCTGTGGTTCAAGTTGGAATGTGCAGCACTAAACAAAGAGCTGCACTGGTGGAATTACTCGATATCGAACGAGTCTTCAACAATACATCCTTTGATACTATAAATAACGCTCTAAGTAGACGTGATCTAAGTAGCAGTTTCTGCAAGTGGGTCGATTCTATGCTGAGAATTCGCAAACTAGTGGTCTCTGGAAGGTACTACAAAAAAGGAGGTCCACATCGAAGAGTTTTATCTCCACTTGTGTGGTGCCTTGTTTTAGATAACCCCAAGAACTACATAATCGCAAAAACTTTTTCGTGCAAGGTTACCTAGAACAGTGGTCTCCAAACCTTTTTGGCCCTTATGACGAAAATAATCATAAATTGAACCTCCGGCATATTGTTCCATCATACCATAGGGCAGTGGTCGGCAAACTGCGGCTCGCGATCCTCATGTAGCTCTTTAGCCCGCTAAGCGTGGATCTTTCACAAAATACCATGTGGGGATAGCTGATGCACTGAAGTCGGTTTTCGGCCTGTGTGATTCTAATTTGGAAGAATGTCGTTCGAGTTGAAAAACGTGAAAAACTTTTGCGTGAAAGCAGCAGTAATCTAGTGATTTAGCTTCATCCCGTCAAATTTAGGTATCGAATCAAATCTCCTATTTTAAGTTTCGAAACATCCAAATACACGGTGTCTGATATTGGCCAGAGCTGGAAATTCGCGGAGAAAATGTTCGGTGGTCTTTAGCCTGTCCAGTGGGTGTTATCTTAATCTGACTGCATGTTGGCTAGTGACCCGTTATTATTGACACGATTCTGGCAATATCCTTGCGTGGGATCACCAAAAGATCTCGCGATGTTTGTTTGTTCTAACAAGGTCAAGTCTTCCTAGACTTGTCACATAATAATGGGTTCCTCCATCTGGAGCCAGGTGCTAAGAGAAAGTACATGGAGATGTCTCTCTTTAGCATGCACTGTGGCTTCTGTACATTCTCCACCGGTGTGCCTGTGAGAGTTAACCCCTGTGTGGGCAATTTATCTGCCCTCTCATTGACCTGGATGACCCGCTACCCACTGTAGAGTGACCTTGTGACTTCCGGTCATGGAATAAAACTCCTTCTGGCCTAATGCCTTGATGGCCGCTTGACTATCTGGAGCGCGTTCAAAAACCTTACTATAGTAAACCACGAGGTAAGCTGTGGTTATGCTACATCACTTCACTTAACCACGAAAGTTTATGTTTAACCATGGAGGTTTTTGAACGCACCGTGGTTAACTACGTGGTAAAGAAAATTTAAAATTTTTTTCCATAAAATAGTGTCGGCTATTTCCCTCAATTATTTCCAATAATTATTTATTTAAAATAATCTCACAAATCCCACTTTGGTTTGTTCATTATTAACATTAAAACAAATGTCAAAAAATTGTTTTTATTCTTCTTCTTCTTAACTATCGCTAACCATGCTCCCGAGCATGGTTAAAATTTAACTACACCATGGTTAACCACGGGAGTTTTTGAACGCCAAAAAGTTATGCTCGTGGTTATGTTGTAGTTAACCACGGAGTTTTTGAACGACAAAAGTTTACCATAGTTAACCATGGTTAACCATAGTAAGGTTTTTGAACGCGCTCCTGATAACAATATTACCCTGGTTCCCGGCTTTGGATTTGATTGGAGTGCTAGGCAGGAATGAAGAAATTCTTATGAGGAAAACACTCTAGTTCCTACACCCGACTCTGATTTGGAGCCGTCTGTGTACAAGACAACGTCATGATCCTTGTCCGGTTGGAAATCTTCAAATTCCTCTCTGGTACTGATCCGTAGAGTAAGGTTACTGCTGAAATTGATTTTGCGACCAAGTAGTCAGTCTGTGATAGAGACCGCCCATAGGTCTTCTCGACGCAGCAACCCTTTTCACGTAGCCGGAGGGTGGTGCAGGCCGGCTATTGCATGTATATATGTACTACATTGCCAGCCACTGCACCTGAGCTTGTAGATACTAACTACCTTTCAACCTCGATGACTGTTAGTTCATCCAAGCGCTCACTGAACTCTTCATCAGAGTCAGAATCTTCGTTAGATGAAGCCGTTTTGAAAACCTTTTACCATGACTGCCTTGGACTAAGTTTATAGTCAACTCTTTCGAGCTTAGAGTTCTACAATTTCGCTGGGGTTGCTCGATCCTTGAGCGATTCTGCAATTCTGCCGAGACAGAAGAAGGCGCGAAAAAAATTGTATGATTTTTTTGGTGTTAATCATGTGCCAAGTATCTACATAAGTCAACCATGTAATGAAAAATATTGTAATTTTACATACGCTTGGATATAAAGCAAAAGTCTTGGCGACAAAGTAGCGAACGTACGCCAGAAAATATTGATGCAGTGAGGCAGAGTGTCTGTGCACGTCCGAGCATCTCTTAACGCCGTCGTGCACAGGAATTCCGAATTTTTTCGTTATGTTTGTTAAATATCCTTAAGAAAGATTTGCATTTGTTGTACCCGCATAAAATTTAATTACTACAGCAGCCACAAGAAAATGGCCATAAACGGCCGCGAGAATGGAAATTGGCTTGGAACATAAAATTCAGCCTGCGGAATTCAGTGCATCGGCAGGTAATTCATACAGGGCTAGATTTTTTAAAATACTACAAAAGAGAAGCCCATACTCTTGGAAAAACTTTATATCTGTTGAAGAATACGAAAAATATTATGAGCGAAAGTAAGCGTCTTTATTAAGCAACCTTAAGGTAAAAATATAAGCAGTAGTATAAACATATATGTAAGTAGTGAAACATGGAAGTAAAAATGTGATGATGTAGAGCGTTCAAAATTTGAATGCGGTCAGAAATTTAACTTTAACAGACAAATAGACAAATATAATTGTTTGGTAGCTTTTAAAAACATTTCAAATTTAATTATTAAGAAATCCAGCACGAGACTGGGAGTAGTGTCTAAACTAAAGTCCGATCAAATACCCTTGGACTTTATTGAGCACATATCTTGAGGGGAAAAAAGTTTCGATCATGGATCAGAAAAGAATTCCTTAAATTTTTTTTTTTTTTTTTTTTTTGTGAAAAACTAACGCTAAGATGTAATGTCCCTTTGTTGGCAACCAAGTTTATCGCATGTAAGCTGCTTTGGGCCCTCTGCACACGAGTGGACTAATTTGCAATCCCAATTTCAAACTGGTTTCACAATAATCGCGCACACAACCACTTCGCAATCAAAATGAAACCTTGGTCCACACCCGAGGGTAACTGCCCACAAAGTTTTAGTCACCAAATATTGTTGAACACATGTTGACAGCTACAACCACGCAACTGAAATCGTTTATGACAGCCAAAAACAGTCGCACGCAACCATATGCATACCAGTTTCAAAACGGTCTCGTTTCTGTCGCCCGTGTGTGGATTCCCACTTCCGTACCTACACGAACAAGATCACGAAACAGGGTGAATTCCAAAACGCATCATTGCGGTATCACTGCAGAATTCAGCTATAGACTTCCAATTGCTGAATTCTGCAGTGATACCACAATGATGCATTTTGGAACTCATCCACAGTTGCGTATGCAACTGGGATTGCAAATCATTGGACTCGTGTGCCGAAGACCTTATTTGGACGGTTAAAAGTAGATTATAAAAGATATGAAATTTTTTTTTTCTACATTTAACGACTAATGGTGGTTCCACAAGAAAAGCACTATTATTCACTATTATTCGACCAACCTGTGCGAGTTCGATACAGACTGTGAAGTTTGAATGCAACGACGTACGGAATAGCGGACATATCGATGGAATGTCTTTAGGGA
The DNA here is from genome assembly GCA_949987705.1 of Thereva unica. Taxonomy (NCBI): domain Eukaryota; kingdom Metazoa; phylum Arthropoda; class Insecta; order Diptera; family Therevidae; genus Thereva; species Thereva unica. The sequence continues at coordinate 73,936,460 of OX465285.1, forward strand.
CTCTCTAGGGCTTTGCCACCCACTTATTATAACACGTAATATTTAAAACTTTTATTTAAAACTTCCCATAAAAAAATCAATTTTTATAGTGTATCTGATAATATCGAGTTGATTATGCTTTAAATTTTTAAAGTAATAGAAAAATTTCAAATCATCAAACAAATTCAAATCTGAATAAGTAAAAAATTAGATAAAAGTTAATTTCATATAAAATTTGTAGGAGATGAGAAATCCGAAAACGAAATTACACTATGCTCAGTATAATGTAAAAAAAAAAACAAATAACACCAATTATAACTAAATAAAAATGTAATGATTGAAAGGAACGTCCTTACCAAAAAAATTAAAAATACCGTCTTAAGGGATTCCAAAAACTTCGTACTTTTGCTTGGTTAAACCTTTTACAATGCAATTTTGATGACGGTCATCTTAACTTTATCCACAACAACCTGTTAGTGAATATCAGTTGAAAAAGTGGCTGCACTTTCAAGATCTCCCTTTATAGGTAAACAATGTAGCAATCAGGTTTGCGAAAAGTACGTGTACTTCAGACATGCAGGTACTCGAAGGTCAGGTCTTTCATTTCGCGATAAAAGTGCGAAATTTTAATATTAACGTCGAAATTTTGCAAGTTAAACTTAGAGGCCAAATTTTTGTTGGTTTTACTGTAGGCCCGTAATTCAGGTGCGGGTGATAATCTAAAAACTTTTACTGGGTCTGGAGTAATAGGCTTTAAGAGGGGATTATAAAATATCAGGGAAATTAGAGATTTAAATTTCAAATGGCTTAGTAGAAATACCGGAAATTTCTGGCTGATTTTTTATTAATTTTATTAATGGGTAACTAGGTGATCGTTGGTTATAAAAATAAAGATAGATAGTGTGTATGGAACTAATGTAATGACAACGTGGCCTTAGAGTCTCCGTCCTTCAAATCCCCTGATTATCTAGAGCTGGATGAACGGACCCTGCAAGCCTCACGGCAGTTACTAGACGTGCGCGGATGGGTATGTATTCCATCATATAGCCCCACATACCGAATCCTTGTTACTGATGATCTAACGTGGAAGTTATGAGTCCCGGTGGAGTTAACCTTTGCTCACTCGGCATGGTGGCGTGAGGAAAACCTTGGCCAGACTACGAGCCAAATATTTTTGGCCGGGAATGATCAAGAAGGTTCAAGAGGTTATGTCATAGTGTGACATCTGTAAGTGCACGAAGGCCCCCAATTCTGTCCTGCGACCGCCTATGGGTAATCCCTTGGACGTCTCGATACCGTTCCAGTTCTTGTATGTAGAGTTCTTGGGTCCATATCCCCGGACGAAGAAAGGGCCCACGGACCTTATTCGTCATCCTGGACGCTTACAGCTAGTTTGTATTTCTCCACCCTCCGTCCGCTGAAACTACCGCGGCGTCCGACAAGTTTCTTAAGCAAACAGTGTTTCACACGTTTCGAGTTCCTGAAACTATCTTCTCCGACAATGGTCGGCAATTCACCTCCAAAGAATGCGCCAAGCAGTTGGAGGATTATGGTGTGCGACATGTTCACACAGGCGTATATTCACCTCATCGCAATGCTTCTGAGCGGGTGAATAGATCTGTCCTATCCTCCATCTGGACATATTTCAAGGAAGATCATCGTGAGTGGGATACACATCTTTCGTCCATAGAATGTGCTCTTTGTAGTGCCCACCACGAAGCTATTGATATGTATTGGTAGTCATATAATCCTACAAGGATCATCATATCCAGTCCTGAAGAAACTGAAAGTTTTGCAAGAGGGAGAAATATGTTTTTGCCTTTGACGGACCGCCTGCAATTACTTCGTGAACGGGTCGAGGTTAATTTAGCCGCCGCTCACACTCGGCATGATAACCGGTACAATTTGCGTAGCCGTGTGGTTGATTTTAGCCCGGAGATTAGGTATTTCGGCGAACCTCTTGGGTTAGCAACCGGGCCGGTCACTTTAATGCCAAATGGCGCCCAGATTCGCCAGATACGTGCAAAGATTGGAAACTGGAGGAGGAAATTGGAGGACTTTCGTGCGAAGCTGCTTGGTACCTATCATGCCAAGGACTTACGCCCATAGCACCACGACAAAGCAAGCATGTCCCTTAGTAACCCGAAGAAGGCATCTCGCCGGTTTCACCGGTTATCAATAGGGTGCCGTTGGTCCGCTTAGGTAGCTTCCCTAGCGGACGGTACACCTTTTCTTTCTTCCCTGGTTGTCTGGGGCCCAGTTCCCATGCTGGTTATCCCCAGGGCATCCAGACCAGCTCCCTACTGAGTCATGGCCCGCCCAGTCCTTTTCAACGGCCTCAAACAGTCTGGCGAAGTCTTAATGGCAACATATCTCCTTGCGGTTCACCGGGCGAAGGCAATGTGGTATTGCTGGAGATTCCAACTGATGGATCGGAAGATGATGTTATTCGAGTGGTAGAGTTAAGAGTTATGGGAACGCGGAAGGGGCAATGTAGTATTATATGCGGCTACGTCCTTGTTCTTCAACATTGCCCTTTGTTAGGTGAACGCACAACTGCCGAGGAAACCCGACGGATCATTTTAAGTTTTTTTCCTTCGAACCATTTTTTGGGTGGTTCCTACATCTTTGTCTTTTCCTCCAATTGCCTTAGTAGCGGTTTCAAGAAACCTCAGCAAGTTCAGAGCATGATACCCTTTTTTTTCAGGGGCATAGGTCGAGCCACACATTTAGTCGTAGGCATTGGGACTAACCCAAAACCACTAGCAGGCCGTTTTGGTTTTTTTCGGCTCCTCGCTCCCTCGCAAGTCGGGTTAGTGAAGCCGTTTCGAAAATCCACCTTGTAACTACGGTAGAATTCCAAAATCCTCAAAATTAACAGGAAATTTTTGGTGAAATTTAAAATGAAGGTCTTGGAAAAGAGCAGTCAGGAAAACTCATTGTTGGAAGTTCGGTGTAAGAGAGACGATGGCCCATGAAGGACTATCGTATCCCCACTGCGTGGACCATGAAAATATTGGTATCACTTTTGCTGGTAGCAGGTGGAGGGTCGTTCCACACAGTTGGGGACCGGAGTAGACGTATACAAGGCGGGTCTTAAGAAGAGGGGCGCAAGTATCTCGGCTCTAACCCCTGGTAGTACGGTTTGCTACACAACCCGTAAGAGATACAAGTAAGTCCGAGTTTGTAAACTAGTTCCTAGACTAAACATGATGTTGTTCTTTGGTGTTAAATAAAAATTGGGCAGTGAGCCTCGCGTTTGCACTCCTGGATGTTACACGAGTTCATTCATTTTTTAGCAGCCGGGTGTGTCAGAACCGTCACGGTTAGCGGGAGACAGTCTTGTTGGAGTGTTATGCCTCCTGAGACAAGTGAATACCACTAACCAGCGGACAAAGGCTGTGAGGCCAACAGTGCCAGAGTACCAGGCGAACAAAGAGGCCGACCGCTAGGAGAAGACCCGACCTAAGCGGAAATTTGGTACCCTATTATTAACCGGTTAAGCCTGCGGGATGCCTTTTTAGTACTACCTATGTTGAAGTTGTAAGGCGTTCTGATGGCGAAGCGATTCAGCTTGACCCGACTTTTTGGTATCAGGCACCCTCCCTGTTCAACTAGGTTTTCCGCGTCTACCCAGAGGGAGGAGCTCACAATCAGGTAAGTGGTGGCGCATGAAACTAGATCGTATCTGCGGGGTCTCTGCCCCACGACCGTCCGACGAGCCAGCCCTTCTCATGCAGGCCCCGCTGTGGTGTGTTTCTTGGAGACGACGGTGGTTAAATTGTTAGTTTTTGTATGAGGGTTGGAGGTTGGGCTAAATTTCTGATCTATTATTCCTTCCAATTTATTTAAAAATTAAATTGTGTAAAATTACTGGTATGTTATCAAAATCTACACTTTTATTTAAAAAAAAAAATGCACCGAAAACATTTTATTCTGAGTACAAATTGATAAGTGTCCAATGACTGTCCAATAACTTTGCCCTATTTCATAACAAGTTTAAATTACTCCCGAAATGAACGTGACTATCTCCAAACGTAGAGTATTTAGTCACGTAAATCTGGAAATATTAGATATAAATTTAAACTTAATTACGTTATCACAAAAATTGTAAATTCTATAATCTGATAAGCCACTTAAAAAAATCGTGGTCACATGACCGTGAAATGTTTTCCTTTTTATTTTACCACTTGATTCAAATCAAAAGAAAACTAATAATGATTGTTTTGTCTACCGAAAAGATATCAAAAAGAGTACTTTTACCTCTTTTAAAGGAAATTTTCAAACTGATAAATAATACTACTTACTATGGTGGGCATGTGCCACCATGATTCTGCGTTTATTTCGAAGATATAATTGAAACTAGAAACAACTTAATTAAGCCAATTGAACTTTACCACTTTTCGAATAATTATCGTAATTAAGAAAGATAATTTGTGAAATTCTAGTGAAAAAAACCTTTTATCATAAAGATCTATGAAAACACACTTGACAATAAAAAAAATCAAATTATTAAAACAAAGATTAAAAAAATCGTACGATATTTTGGTAAAACTATTTGTGATTTCCCTACTATAACACCTATCAACATAATTTATTATTTCCTTCCTCTACAATTCATTTTTTTCTTTTCATCTCTATCAAAGTTTATAAAACTTTTTGAAATTAGACACTTGAAATCATTACCAAGTGTCAGTTACCTGAGGCGCATATAACTGGAATAGGTAACTTTCTAGTTCCTGAGTAGTGTGAGTTTACTAACTGGCTTTTAAATAACTTTTAGGTTACATGCAAATTATACCAAAATGATATGACATCATAAATTTTCTAGTTAGGTAGTTGAATACAAGCAGACATGAAAATAGGAATTTGTATAATTATGTGAAATATACAGGTAAATTCCAATTAGTAAATTGCACATATTTTTTAGTGTGCTGCAAGACTTACGGTGAGTACGGTTGGAAGTTATTAAAATTATTGGCAATAAAAGTTTTTGTGCACATTGAAAATGTGTGGGGGGTTTGCATTGACTGCTTTATGGGGAATCTCCTACCATCATAGATAATGAAAAATTTATACCTGGTCTAGTAGTGTTTGTTTATGGCACTGAATTCTTTGCCTGTTGAAATAGTTTTACAATGGATTGTTTAAATGTAACAATGTAAGTACTTTAATTTGAAGATATAAGCAATATAACAGCTAAAAACTTTCGAAAAGATCACAAATAGTCCAGTGGATAGTGGTTTTTGGCTCCGAATTCTTTCGGACAGCACCGAAGATTGACTAAAATAATATGTATTCAAATATGTATTCTCTTTCCCTTTAATTAATATGTATTCTCTTTCCCTTTAATTTGATGTTTAGCGAGTGCACAGTGTCATGCCTGAGTATATGGCCGCCTGCGTGCCAGGATACGGGGCCGCCTCCAAGGTAACATCATGTAAAGAAAAAAATATTAAGAATTGGAGCTCCACACCAAAATCGTTCCAAATTTCATTTCAAGTATTTAGAGTGATTTTTGAGTGCTAACAAATTGAGTGTTCATCAATTTTAGTGTAGGGTGGCGTCGGGCGGAGAAGGATACCACGCAAAATACCCTAAAACATTTTGAGGAACGATTTTGCCCTGCCCCTCGGCTATCGTTGTGACGATTGTAACTTACTGCTGGGGCACTCAAAAATCACTTTGAATACATGAAATTTTTTTTTGCAATTTTGGTCTGGAGACACAATTCTTAGCATATGCTATACATGGGTAGGGGAGAAGTGGTATGAAGGAGCCAGGTTTTGAAAGAGCCACTTGCATTATTTCGGTATACCGGAATAATGCAAGTGGCTCTTTCAAAACCTGGCCCTTTCATACCACTTCTCCCCTATATTGTAATATATAACATGATTGAACGCATAATACCTTGGAATGAATGGCGGGCTTAAGACTTGATCTTGCAGACGAATAGGTTTTCTTGGTATTGCGCAGCCAGAATGTCGTGCATTTATGCCGATTCGATTTAGGCCCTGCGAAGATATGTGAATAAAAAAAAATTCAGTATAGGTAAAACTTTATCTGGCTTTCATACCTTTCCCTATGCATGTATCTGAATAAAATATATATTGTGACAATTTTAGGTGCTTGTAACCCTTAGTTGAATTCTTTTCATTTAAACAAAAAAAGGGCTCGACCAAATGTTATGAATTTTTTTTCGTTAAGGCTGGTCGTCCACTGGAAGCGTATTCGAGCGGCTACGCGCTTCGGCTACATGAGCAGCTACACGCGGCTATGCGCGACAGATCCAATATAAAGAAGTTCATACAAACATCGTCCACTGTAAGCGCGTGGGCGGCTATAGGCGTATTCGAGGGTGCCCCGCGAATCCAAATTAATTTGGATCGGTCGCGCGTAGCCGCTCGAATCAGGAAAAATTTTTCTGTAAGGCCTCCAAAATTTTCAAATCACAAAATTTGAATGTCAAATTCACTTCAAACTGAGCAACATGAAAAGCTTGCAGTGGACGACCACTGTAGCGTGTAGCCGCGTATCTCAGAGCCGCTTGTAGCCGCCTGATGCCGCTCATGTACCCGAAGCGCGTAGACGCTCGAATACGCTTCCAGTGAACGACCAGCCTAATATGCTTCGATCGGCTCCTCAAAGATGTCGATATCATTTTTAGTTTAACCGATATCGTGCTGAACTATAATCATGACCGTCGTTGAAGCAAACAAAACGAACGGGTCGACCGATTTTTATAAAAACCTTTTCAGATCATACTTTCGTTAATGAGAATTAATGAGAAAGTCATCTCAACAATATTGATATCATTTTTGGTTCGCGCGATGTCATGCAGGTACAAAAATCACGTACGTCGTTTAAACGAAAAACCGCTCAACCTAATTCTATAAAAATCTTATCAGATTTTAACTTCGGTAATGCGCTACGTTCGGCAAGTCGACATCTTTTGTGGTTCGCGCGATCTCGTGCAGGTACAAAAATCACTTACGTCGCTTAAACCAAAAAACGCCTCGACCAAATTTTATAAAAATCTTTTCAGATCATATTTCCGTTAATACGCTTCGAACGACACCTCAACCAAGTGGATATATTTTTTGGCTACTACATACGTACGCACACCCACACACAAACATATGTACCTCTTCTCAAACTTATGCTTAAAATGCTATCGGCATTTTGAAAAATGAAAATATGTTGAAAATTTTGATTTCGATTTTCGGACCGATAACAATAACTTCCCTATTAACTGGGAAGTTAAAACTCCATGTTTAGAGCAGTCTTTCATGAATAACTTAAAACCTTTTTTCCAAAAAACCTACTGTAGTAAAAATGAAGTTTTTAGAATAACGAATCGATTGGTGCTCTATTTATTTCTGTAGATGAAACCCAACTAGTTATGAGCCTTTAGAGATGACCGTTTACTCGCCGAAAGCTAAACTTGCACCATTCGACGTTAAATAAAGTGAAATTCCATTCACTGTCCTACAAGAGGTAGGGTTCCAGTTGTTGTTTGACACGATCTTCTTGATTAATATGGCAAATCTTTAAACAGATTTCTGAAACTGGACAAGCCGTCTGGCCATTGATTTGCGTATACATGGATTTTTCTAAAATCCAAGCAGGCTTGAACCCAGCTTCACTTTCGCATGTATACGTACTACTATTTTTTGAAGGGTTGAAAAATGCATCAACCACCATTCTAAATACGTATAGTATATAAATTTTATAATAGTTTTATAACAAGCACTTCTATAATACCATTTTTATTTAATTTAGTTACAAACCAACTAAAACAATAGTCATCATTATAAAATACTACACTCCATTCCATCATACTCCAAAAAACCATCAAGATGTTTACTTCTTCACATTTCATAATACTTGCACTCGGGTCTTTTCCAATTCTTCTTGAATACAAATTTGTAATCCAGCCTCCAATTTTCGAGTGTTTTGTCACAGGTAGTTATGCAAATCTCACGCTGGTTGCACCGATTGAACATCTGAATCTACTGTCACCTCTCGTAAAGTAATTAAATTTTTGTTGTATACAATCCGAAAATAAGGTCACCATGAGTATTGAATCTGGTGTTTTTTGTTCACAAGTACTTAATAATTAGTTAATGTTGTGTTTTGTTTGTTTCAAGATATGCAATGGCAATTTTGTTACTTTTGTATTATGTAATTGTAATAAAAATATGGAGGCACAAATGGATTTGCACATTTCTGAAAACTCAATGATAAATTGTAGTCAGTTTTTGGGAATGTTGGACAGTCATTTTGTTAGCATAAAACAATTTTTCAATTTTAATTAATAGCTTCTACTGGTTTCTACTACTAATAAATGTGAAATTTAGTATTTAAGGCTTTAGTGATGTTTACCAAATCGACCATATTAATCTTTGCTTGAAATTGATTAGTTCATTCAATAATTCGTCGTATTAAAATTTTTTATATTGCCACTAGATGTTTGCAATGGTGTGATAAATTTTCTGCTTTTACACAATTTTGATAACTGGTAAAATTAATAAAAATTTGGCTCCATCAATTTTATTAGTTTAAGGTTGCATAGGAAAATGCAGTTTCTACTTAAAATTTATCATTATATTACTTTTTGGAAAGCTAGCCTGGTATATTACCAGTTATCAGTGCTAACACCCGATTTATAAGCGATCAACAAAATCAAGCAGCACTAAATGAAAAACATATTTAAACAGACATAGAAATATCCCCCTTCATTCTAATTTATTAAGTTTACATGATTACAAGAAGTATATTTGAAGAGGCTTCCAAGAAACTCACAATATGATTTTTAACTCATCCTGGCCAAAAAAAACTTTATGAGTCAAGTAAATGACAAAAAAAACGTTTTGCACTTCATCAGTTCAGAGAAATATTCCTACTGCTATTTCTGTATGTGGAAATGCTTCCTTCAAATCCTTCTGCTAAATAAATAGAATAATTTTAGCTCATTGTGATGGTAGGAATTGTTTTGGAGTTTTAAGGGCAATCCACATATTGCCGTGACGTGACGGTGACTTCAGAGCAGTACCGACAGAATCAGTGAAAAAAATGGTAGCGGTGGTAGCTGAGAGTGCACGCGATGAACTTAATGAATTGATTCGACGACATTCAAACGAGATTGAAGAGCTCCTATTAAATCTAGGCAAAATAACGAACCATTGCCCCATATTTCTTAAAAAATGTGGCCGATCGGAACGTAACTGCCCGATTAAAAATAATTTACATGATTAATTTTCTTACAAGCACGCACGCGACCGCAGCTGGCATGCATAGCTAACAATAGGCTAACTATTAAATATACCGTTAGATCCATGGCGACCGTTTCAAGAGGACGGATTACTGTTACTTACTGTTTTTTCTAATGCTTCCGGATATCCTATCATGCTGAAATTTTCACACAGCTTTAGCTCCGATGACAATGCAATATGGTATACTAAATATACCGTTAAATCCATGGCGGCCGCCTCAGGAGGGCGGATTAAAATATTCTTCACAATCCCTTCGACATGGGTATCAAATGAAAAGGCATCATAAGTAGAATACAATAGGCTATGTCGTTATACCCATGGCTGCCATCTCAAGAGGGCGAGTTACCATTTTCTTTAGAACCCCTTGGATATGGGTATCAAATGAAATGGTGTGATAAGTAGAACACCATAAGAAATATAGTATACACAATATATCGTCGAAGGTGGCTATGAACCCTGTATTTGAACTGTTGGATGTTGTAGGAACTCGGAAATAGTCGAGTTGTTCTATTGACAAACGAATTGCTATCTTGTTGAGTACGCGAAAAGTCGGGATGCAGGTGGTGGGCGTGGGCTAATCTAGTGTTGCGGGTGTAAGATTTTCGTGGAGGCCTGAGAGGGTTCATTTCGCTGGAAGAGTCACTATGATAGTAGCGATAAAATTTTGTCACTGCTTCTAGGGGTCGATGGTGAAGCAAGCGGTGTTGTTGTCGATTAATTTAATTGCTTTTTTTTGTACTATATTAAGCCACGACAAGGTGGTCATCGAAGCACCGCTCCAAATTAGAGGGTTGTATTCAAGAAGAGGCGGAATGTAGGATTTGTATATTACAGCCCTGGCCGATGGCTCGCAGGTCTTTGGCTAGCTTCACCTACTGTCATGGATGGAGAGATGTTGTTCTTCACTAAGAAAGAAGATCGTACTTGGTTTTGGTTAGGTTGAATTCGACACGATTCTTGCTTCCTTGAGTTCATTGTCTCTGTTTATAGACCTGGACATTAGATCGCGGTTATCAAGGCAGGATCTGGCACTTGCTTGTCCTCTATAGTCGAAGCCGTAAGAGCAGCGCAGAGCACCATTGTCAGGGAATCTGAGAAGTGGGTTAGAAAGGATCGAAAGGAGGTCATTTATAAATATAAGAAATAGAGCTGGTGATAAAATTGACCCCTAGGGAACCCCCGCAGAGGTGGGGGGTAAGCTTCAGATTTGACGCCAATACTACCTTAATTAAACGGTTGAGCTTCGGAAGAATGAGTCCTCAGGCTGGATTTACAATAGTAGAGAGAATCAGTAAAAAGGAAAAAGAATTGTAGGATTGTGTGTGGATTGATGACTTGGTAGAAGAAATACGAAAACTTCATATAATAAGTCGGAAAGAACTAGCAAGACGTAGCTCGATGGCTCGAAGAAGAGACTTCAAGAAGCCCGCGTTATACAAGGACTGCAACGCCATTTAAGATAAAGTAAACTTCCATTTTTTTTGGAAATTTTTGTTATCGATCCATTTTAAGCATCAAGCATTTATTTATTAAAACATTTTCGTCAAGTTTGCAACGAAACGATATTTCATTGCTCCAAGGAACCACAGATGGTAATCTGTTAAGTTTACTTGCATGGTAACAATTTACGCAATCGCGGCTCATTACTTATATGTACCCATATATGGAGTTTTTCGAACTTAATAATCATCATGTATTTATAACTCATGCACCGCAGGTCAGTGTCTATAGATTTAAAGATGATACCCTTTATATTTTTTAACGAGTTCTTTAACCTTAAGTATAAAATCATTAACGTGAAAGCCTCTGTTTTTTAACTAAACCATGAAAATTTTTCCATAAACAACATACTCATTTTTTTTTATTTATAATCGAAAATTGGTTAAAACATTTTAACAAATGGACTTTGTATTATTCTAATTTAAAGATACAGTGATTCAGTTTATTTAAAGAAAAAAAATAATTTCTAAGGTTGGAGATTTGCGAATTTGTTCCAGACCTATTTCAAGTCTATCTACTAAAAATCTGCATAAAAGTTTCCACAAAAACATAACTCAACTAATTTTAGGTTAGTCATTGAAATATGTTAAAAGAAAATTTATTGAGAAGATATTAATAGTAGACAATAAGGCACCCATCTGGTATATTACATATAATTAATAGTCAGTGAAGCATAGAAAAGGTGTAGATGTAGAGAAATTAGAAAAAAAGTGAAATGATAGGAAATACATATGTAGAGACTTGTTGGTAAAAAAATTACTTCTTCTTCAAGGAATTTAAATACGTGTTAATAAAAATGTTAAGAAGGGGCTTTATCTACATTAATATAAATATAATTGGGGTGTATGTCTTGGGAACTTATTAGCAGCCCGGATAGGATAAAGGGAAGATGGAGACTTATTGAATCCAACCCAAAGAATAAACGCAGATTCACAGCCCGTACCAGATGACTGGAAGAAAGCGATTATATGTCCAATCTACAAGAAAGAAGATAAATTAACCTGCAAAAAATACAGAGGCATCCCATTGAGGCAAGTTACACGGCATAACATTTCTTCCATCAACACTTCCAATAATTCCAATAAACCGGTTTTATAGGCAAGGGGTCGCGGGGAAGTTTGTTACTTGTGCATCCCAAAAAATTCTCGACTGCACAGAGCACCACACTAACACAATCATAATTTCATTCTCGGGGTCTACGAAAATGACTTAGCTAACTGACAGTTTGTACACAGCTACATAGACAATAGAATTGTTACACGAAAAAATGCAGAACAGTCAGTTTATCGTGTAATTCGTATAACACGCACAAACCGGTTTGTTACAGCAGAAAGTATTATGCCGTGTAACTCGCCTCATTCCTCAGCACCAGCTACAAAACCTTCACAATCCTTGTGAAACAAAAACTAGAACCTAAAGCGGAAACCCTTATAGGAGAATATCAAGCTGGCTTTAGGACAAAAAGGTCGACGACGGACCAGCTGCTGACCTTAAAACAAATTCTAAAGAAAACCTGGGAACGGAATATAGATTATATACCAGAATATGATTATATATTGGGGGGCCTCGGTAGCCTAGGGGGTAAGGCGTCTGGCTACTATCCGAAAGGTCCCGGGTTCGAATCCCGGCCAGCCCCACGGTCCTTCGCCTTTTCCACTTTCCCACTTACATAACTTTCCTTCTTTCTTCTTCCCTCTTTACATTCCTGATTCCTCCTGTCATAGCCTTCCTTAGCCCTTCCCCGCTCCACCAAAGCGCATGTCATCGGTTGGTTGATGAGATTCAACTCGTTTCAGGAGGCATAACACTCCAGCGAGTTGTTTCTCGATGCCCCGATGTCAAAGTCGCACTAGTAATGGTTGGAAGTAGGTGGACTAAAAATATCGCGGGTGGGTTGTGGCAGTTCCTTCCTTCCCCGACTAGAGCTGCTGTTCGACATTGATATACTATACGAATAAAATAGATTGTCGACAGTATAAAGGGCCTTTCCTGAGACTCTAGTCTTTCACATAAAAAAAAAAAAAAAAAAGATATACCAGATGTGTGATCCAACAATCCGGAGCTGGAAGATTAAGAATGGCAAGAAATATAACTATCGACGAGCACAATCTAGAAGTAGTCGATAAAACAGTCGACCCTGGGTCGACAATTAGAAAAAGAAACGAAAAAAAAGAAGAACTAACCAGACGAATACTACTTGCTAATAAAAGGCTCTATGCCCAAAATCAAAATTAGTAAAAATTAGCAGACTCAAGGTGAATCTACATATCCGACGTTTTTCTGTCGCGCCGCTCACTTTTACAATTTCGACCAATAGGAAACAATTTCTGCGACAGCTTACAAATTGGAGGCAACTGAAATGTTTGTTTATTTGGATTTGTTTGGTTTTGCATGGATGTAAAGGGAAGTTCTATTAAAATTTCTTTGTTTGTTAATTTAGTTGTTGTTGCTTTGTTTGATAATGAATGAGTCGAAAGCCACGACTGTTTTTGGCTGAGACAGAATTCGTCACAAATGTAAAACGCGTATTAAGAGTCTGCGACAGAAATTTATCAGCTGTGATACGGCGTGACGGAAAAATGTCAAATATGTAAATCCACCCTAACACTAGCCGGCCACGTAATCAGGAAGGAAGGCAATCGTATTCCAAAACGGCTTATGGCATCAGTAATTTCGGGAAATATGTCAGTAGGTTGACCCAGGAGGAGATGGATAGATTCAGTGACGGCTGACGCAGAGGCAAAGCTCAACATCCGGGACTGGAGACTGCTGCAAAGAACCGCCAATTTTGGATAAATGCCTTAGAGGAGGCCAAGGACCGATTTGAGCTCTAGCTTCATTGGATGGATGGAAGGATGTGCAATAAATTCCCACGTTTGATATCATTTTTACTCGACCTTTACTTGAATTTTAAATATTATTTACACGAATGCAAGACGTTCAGTATTTTTAAAAAGATTTTTTTGAATTTATGAAATATCAATAAATAAGTATTCAATTTCGATTTTTGATTTGGAATATGCTTATTCAATCGATCTTCGATTACTTTTTTTATACACTCCTATAAGTAACCAAACTAAAACACCATCCAACAAGATCAATCCGAAAAAAACAAGATAAGGGAGAGGGCGGTATTGTCTGTTTTGCGGCCGGGCGCTGAAGTGGCTAGCGATGGGCCTATGCACAGAATGCCAATTACCTGAGAAAGTAAAATCTAAGTGCACGAGACGTCCCAGTAGGACCTGTAAGCTTACAGAAGTACTGAAATAGGCACTTACTTGGAGCACTGAAATAAGTAGTCATCTGGTAAAGGGTACACCTTATTTTCTTAGTGTTAAATGAGCCTTTATATAACCCATTACAAGAGAAAGCATATGGTAAGGTGTAGTCCAAAAATAGACCAAACAACTGAGAATGTGCCTAATGACTCATGTGTTTTCGTATTTTTGTAATACCCCGGTGCGACTTGTAAGCTTACAGAAGTACTGAAAAGAGCACTTACTAGTAAGGGGTAGGCCTTACTATACCCCTTACAGATGAGCTGTTCTGTAAGTACTCTAAGGTAAGTAGAAAAGTAAGGCCTTACCTCCTATGACATCGTGTGTAATAAGCACTTCTATAAGGGGTATGGTAAGGACTACCCCTTACTGATAAGTGCTTATTTCAGTACTTCTGTAAGCTTACAGGTCCTACTGGGAGGTGGTGCTCGACTTCCAATTTTTAAAAAAATTTGTAGGTAACATTCTTTTTATAGGTTACTTCAAATTTTTTTATACATGTACCCAAATTTGTTTTGCAGATTTCTTCTTTTTTTCATTATACCCTTTTCTTATCCCGGACTATGAACACATAATTTCTTTTTATTAAAAGGAGTTGCAACGCCCGCCGGTTTCTGCCAGTAGAGAATAAAAGCTGTAGTAAAATAATATAGTATTAAAAAGAAGTAAGGAGAAATAGCACTCATTTTGAATGAAATAAGAATTGTGAAAGACACAAAAAATGAATGTGATTGGTCGAAAAGTTGAAATAAAACAATTTGTCCTAATCACACAACACACTCTAACTCTTTCACTGCCAACACATACTATTTCGAAATTAACCTAAATTCTCACAAAGAATAATCAATTGACACATATACTTTGTCCAATAGCAATAAAACCCTAGTCACGAACTATTTGTGGACGCTAGTTTAATGGTAAATAAAAACACATAAATATTTTAACATAATATTTAAATTTCTTAACAATAAATGCAGCGAATATTAAATTAACTGAAAAAAATTTCGAAATATTTCTAGATAAATTCGCCAATATAAATATTTTTCGCAATTTCTCATAATGACATTGCCACCGAAAAAGACCTGGTATTTCAGGGACATGCGCCGCGGACTTAGCACCATTGGTCGGATTGGACTAATGTGCAAAAAATTATATTTAGAGAGAGAAATATTGAGGCAAACGAGAAAAAAAAAACTTAACAATATCAAGGTCAAGTTTAATGACGATTATTAGCACCTGGATTTTTAGGGCGGTATAATTTTTTTGTTTTTTGTTGGATGAAAAAGTTACTTTGAAAATAATGTTGATGCAAAAAAAAAAATAACAACAAAATATTCCAGGTGCGATATATTGCCTTTAAAGAAAGCTCCGGCATGGACTGATTGTAAAAAAAATAAATTATTGCATTAATACGCGAATATACCTGAATCTTTCAGATATATAAATTGCAAGGTAACAATCCGTGAAATTAAATTCAATTTAATAATTAAAAGACGGAATCGATAATCATTTTGTTCCGGTGAATGTAGGATACTTTTTGGTACTAGCCACGGTTCCACATGTGTTTCTTCCATACTATTTTGTTTTTGTTTTTTTTTTTTTATATTTTTTTTATAGGAAAAGTGCTTACCATAATAATCCGGTAATAAGTGACGGAATTATTTCCGCTGTTGCAGTTGCCGCCTGGGTGCTTATGTTGTAAATTGATTTCGCCTTTGATATGATAACATCAGTTATTGTAATGGCTGTTGTTGTAGCTGGCTTTGTTGTTGGATTTGCTGCTGTTATTGCCGCTATCGTAGTTGTAACTCTAACCATTGCGGCCACAGCCATTACCAATAATCTTGGCGTATTCCTAGTTAAGTTATCCAGTTTTTTGTTTTTACCTTCAAATTATTTACTATGTAATATTATTGTAATATCCTTTATAGCAGGAATAATAACGATAATAATAATAATTATCAATTGCAAAACTATTCAAGTTTAACAAGTATTTTGTGGTTATTGTTGTCGTTTGTGCTCGACAAGAGCACATGTACATCTTTCACTTTTGTCTCAAATATGTTAGCACTTTTTGTTTTGCTTTCTCTTTCTTTATGTGCATATAATTACACTTAATCGGACAAAACTTGCACTTTTCTTTATTGTATGCATTCGTACATATACATATGTATATAAGTTCACATATCGCGATGACGAACAGGCGAACTGGATGTGTACTCTTCCTGTACTCTATACCTATGGGGCACAGTTCGTCAAATCGCGCAAAATCACAATTATACAATTTTGTATAAAAAAAAAAAAATAAACAATTACCAAAAACCGGATCAATAACTTTGAAAAAAATATATACAATATATTTTCAATGTAACTCTTTAACCAGCTTAAGACCGTGCTTTTGTTTTCGAGGATCGATTTCTACTCGGCTGGGTCGAGGTCTATTGATCGCAAGAAACCTCGCCAACCCATTCGCGCTTATATTCCCACCCTTTCAATAAATTCAGCAAAATTTTTGTAGTGAGGTAATGGTGTCGACAACGACGTCGTCGTCGTCCGCAGTCGTAATGGGGGGTTTTTGGATAATATAGATGCGCGCGCACGTCAGCCATGTTCAAAAAATTCATATTCGTCGATCGTGTGCAACACAATACTGTCGTACAAGATCGACGAACACCTGATCTATGACTATTGAACATACCCACTCTACTCTATCTAACCCAACCTGTGTACGCAGGTGTGCATCACAGGTTAAATAAGACTGCTCAACAAGAAATAACAGTTAATCAGTATTTTGCACTTTTAATTATTTTGACCGTCTTTATTACATCAGATCGGCGACCGATTGTTTTTGTTGTTTCCTTCGATTGAACCAGGTCATGTCTATATTATGCAACCTAACTCTATCTGCCCTCGCTCCATCATCGTCGCATATATCTACCTGCATATATAGATATATATAAGTTTATTTTCTGTTTATATTTTATGCACGTTACGCGGGCATTCATCGACATTAACGTTACCTGAAGAAGAAGACGAAGATGGCAAGAAAAACCTGTAGAAGAAAACAGAAGGAAGCCGGTTTATATTATTGCAAAGAAGCGCAAAAGCTTTTGACAAATTATGAAAACTTTAATGAAGATGAAGTAAACGAACGACATAGGACAAACTTTTATTTTATTTGGGGACGTTCGTCTCATATCCATATAGTATGTTATATATTTATTCTTTATGCTTTCTCTCGTTAGTAAATTTTAGTAAATATATATACATGTATTGTTTGGTGTGATGTTAACAAGATATTTACCGCAGATTACGTCAAGTGATTAAGCCGACATTCATCTTTTGCATATATATCTCGCGTGCGCGCGTGTGCGAAAGACTTTCGTAGAAAGCATTTTAGTAGGGTTTATTTTGTTTTTTCTTCTTCTTATTTCTTACCTGTGTCTTTCGTCTTTCGCTCTCTGTTTGAACGTTATGTCTCGTTATATCTTCGTTTGAAATTTTTTAAAGTTCAGAATGTGGAATGGAAATGAAATTGAAATTTGTCTGTTTCTTTTTTTTTGTATTGTGTCGTTAAGTTGGAAACTAGATAATCAAAAATTAAATCACAGTTGAGAGATGGCAAATGTGTTAAATAATAGGATTGGAATTAATTAATGTGACATATAATATTTTGAAAAAGATCAATCACCTTTGTTTCGAGTGTTTTTTTGCGAAATTAAGGTTTTTACTGGATTAGAATAATTTAGGCTGGTACTACATATATGCCTAAAACAATCTTAGATATTAGAAAGTTCTGTTGCATTGATAAATTTACAAATTTATTATGTCAATGAAGCTAATGATTATATTGTATGTATTGCCAAATTTTTTTTATCTACGTGATGTAATTTTCGAGCTATTGATTTATTTGTAAAGCTATATTGTATTTTTTGGCTTAATCAATTGGGATTGGGTTCGTTTTTTATTATTATAACCTGGTCGACGGGTCTTATTCATAATTTGAAGTTTGTTTTTGTTTATTTTTTTCTATCTTCAGTTTATTGTCGATTGTATGTCATTTTGATTGTTGATTGTTTTGATTATTTTTTGTCGTTGTTTTTTTTTTATAAATTTTAACTTTGCTTTTTAATTTGTATATGGTTTTCCATGATATTGTTGATTCTAGAATATGTTTTTTGCATGATTTTTTAAATATCACATTCACTTCTAGTCCAAGTTCTAAAATTCGTCTTACCATCGTCCCATGTTTTTCTTCAAACATTGTTATTGATACAGATTTTCTTTATTTCTAGCTTTATATTGGGGAAGTACATATATCTTTGTTTCTTCATACTTCAATTTTATGATGACAAATGTGTATTGCAGTTTCAAATAATTTTCATAAATAATTAAAGGTGCACTCAAGCCTAGCTTAAAAATAAGGAACGACAAATTCCGATCAACACCAGGACTAGCAGGGGATAACATCGAACCATCACTTAATCGTGGTGCCCTCTGGATAACCAACTAACGGCGGCAGTAGGTAGCACACCCTTGAAAGCCTATCAAGCCAAGATGTAAATGTTCATCGTGTCGAGAGCAGCATGGCAATATATAGTGATGCACCTTCCTGACCTCCTCTTTCTGTCATACTCGTGGGACTTTTATGAACCAAAATTTAGAAAACAAAAAATCAGTTGAAGAAGGAAGCTGTGAGCCTCGGATCTCGTTATAGGTACCTGGTCCAACAGAGAAGCTTTGGCTTTTCAATGAACTACAGTGCCCCAGGCAGCTGGCGGTAATGTTGTTGAAGAACTCTAACGAACCTCGATTCGTTACTAGTCATCCCTGTTACAATAAAGCTTTAGAAAAATAAATCTTCACCTAGCAGGCTAGGTGATTCTCTTTTGAAAGATTCAATTCGAAGCTTTAAAGCTTCTTACTCCAACTAGCTTTCCAGCTATAAAAAAAACCGCTTCACCAGGCCAAATACAGTCTTTTACCAGACTCGTTCCGGAGAGGCCTTCTTCTCCGGTCCTATGCCGTGTCGAGGTGTCCAGGCCTTGTCGAGGGGTATGATCCGACAACGTTCCTTTCAGAATTTGCTGCACCGTGTCGAGGTGTACGAACAGACCAGTGGGTTAGATCATATCCACACCACATACC
Source organism: Thereva unica (assembly GCA_949987705.1). NCBI lineage: Eukaryota > Metazoa > Arthropoda > Insecta > Diptera > Therevidae > Thereva > Thereva unica. Next base: position 73,955,640 of record OX465285.1, read on the forward strand.
GACCTTATACCAAATACTTACCGACCACTACTGAGAATACCTTTGGAATGTTGCTCAGATATTGTCGAGGTGTACGATCCGACAGTGTTTCTGGCAAAATTTTCTAGACTAGTGTCAAGGTATGATCGGCGGATTCTCCGGCAGAGCAGGGACCCCAGAAAAAAAAGAATAGCCACAAGGACCAATAAAAAGAAGACTCCCGCTGGTTCACAGCAGCAAAAACAACCTCAGGATTTGGGTGGTCCAGTGCAATCAGCAACACAGTAGGACCGCTTCGTCGTGGCTCTTGTGCAGGGGCTACGGGTAAGCACCGGTGTTATACAGGGACTGCCACGAGGAAGATATTCAACGCAGTCAAAAAGAGTGGCAATTGGGAGAGTTATAGACGCCCGCTAACCGCCTTTAATAGGGCGATCAGACGAGGAAAAGAAACAGCTGGAGAAATTTCTGCAAGAGGATCGAAGACATTCGAGAATCAGAAAAATCCACAAAGCTTTATTACAGCACTCATCTTTTACGCAGTCCAGGGAAGAAACCTTGATAATACTCCTTCAAGCACACTTCCCAGGCGCAATCATCGGTTCAAATGAGAATCCGACTTCTGCTAGGCAGCCTATAGGCCCACTTTCTAAAGCAACCAAAGCTGCCTGGACAAAAGCAAACATCGTGTTTAAGCACAAAGCTATTAGGGAGGCGATTAGATCGTTCAAACCATTCAAGTCTCTTGGAGCCGACGGGACCTATTCTATTCCGCTAAAGTAGGGCTGCAACTGCAACCTAGTGATTCCCTCATTATGCAAAATATTCAGGGCTTCCTTCGCACCTGGTTATATTCCATCTGTCTGGAAGAACTTCAACATAACATTTATACCTAAGGATTACACCTCAGCTAAAGTTTTCAGGTCTCTCGTTTTTTGCCCTGAAGACAATGGATAAAATTGTCGAAAGGATGATAAGGAAAATTTATCTTTAACGGCCAACCACTAAGCTCCTACCAGCATGCGTACCAGGTGCCAAGTCCACTGAGACAGCACTGCATAATCTAGTGCTCACGATGGCATGAGCAGCACTAAACAAAGGAGTTACGCTGACGGCCTTCCTCGATAACGATAGGGGCCTTCGACAAAACATCCTTTGATACTATAGCTAGGCCTCCAACCAGACGTAGTCTAAGTAGCACTTTCTGCAACTGGATCGACTCTATGCTGAGAACTCGCAAACTAATGGTCTCTCGTGTTGAGGGGTCTCTGGAAGGCACTATAGTAAAGGGCTGTCCACAGGGAGGAGTTTGTTGGAAATGAGCTCCTAGAGCTACTTAATGACCGAAACTTTTTCGCCCAAGGTTACGCTGACGATCATAGTAGTTATAGGTGAAACTGAAGGAGCCATATCAAGGCGTCTGCAGCAGACACTAAATCTGGTCTCTAGCTGGTGCGCCGGCGTGGGACTAAAAGCCAGTCCCGACAAAACGATCGCACTCGCAGGCAGAATTATAGGCTTTTCACAAGAAGCCAAATATTTAGGAGTGACGCTAGACACCAAGCTTAACTGGAAACACCACAACGACATTCTGATGATCCGGACGCGCAGATCCCTGAGGGCTTGCGGCAGAGCTTGTGGATCCACATAGAGTTTGCAGCCGAAACCCATGTACTGGATATACCACACCAACATTAGGCCCATGGTAAATCATGGAACTTCATTTTGGTGGCGCAGAACGGCGTTTAACGATTTCATAACCGATTTGGAAAAAATTCAAAGAATGACCTGCTTTTCCATCACTGCGGCCATCCGTACTTTCCCGACGGTAGCGCTGGAGACTCTCCTTAATCTGGTACCCCTACAACTTGAGGTTGAGAAGTCCGCTATAAACGCGGTGCTGCATTAATCTGGAGTCAAACCCCAGATTCAGTAGGGCAATAAGCCTAAGCACCCTAGCAGCAGCTAACCAAACTGGCCCTTGACCAGAATATGGAAGGATGCAGTCGGGTCGATAGATTTAGTACAAGATGGAGAAGAACCCTATTAACAGAGGTCGCAACAGATGGGAGATTCTGGTCAGAGCTGAGAGCTGTCGCACAAAATAGAGTCCGCTGGAGGGCAACTGTTTCCACCCTATGTCCCATGAGGGCTTAAAGGAGCGTAATACATAATACAATACCAGAAGTATGCGGCACAGAGCTGTCCCTCCTAGAGGATGTGGGAGCTAATGCCACTTTTTTCTGGGAGGCCTTGGGTGGAGCGACAGTAGACGTCATCTGCACTTTAGAACTTCCCGTGTTTCTCATTACCGCCCACCTTTGATTAGTAGAAAAAGAGGCGGCAATAGTGTGACTCAGACTCTCCTTCGCGCATCCTTGCCTTAGTCATAAAATCCTGTTCAATACAGGCAAGCAAATTTTCAACATTTCTGCAAGTTCCTTGGGCAATGTTGGGGGTTTTGACCCCAAAATTTCTATGCTGGATGTAATTTCAGCACCCGACGCCCAATTTCCATCTACCCCATTTTTGTATATTTTCTTGTCCAATTACAAAAAAGCCCAGCACTACGGCAGGAAGTGGAAATTCCTGGCAAGATCAGAATAAGGGATTGGTTCAACTTTACACGCCTGGTGCCCATCGCCGATCTTTTCCGACAGTGCAGAATTAGATATCGCCATACAACTACCGACACAATTAAATTTCCATCTTAGACTGATAGGCTTTGAATGCTGTATATCATTTTAAAAGGCTTAATACCGAATATTTATTAAATAGCTATCTATAGTCATGCATTTTATTCTTAATAACAGCATTTACAAACTAAAAATGCAGTTCTGATGAATTTGTACAAATTTCGATCTTTGTGTGTTGAGTGGAAGCGAACACTGCTAATAAAAATCGACTTTAAAAGAGTCGGATTTGAAAATAAACTTTTGTCTGTTAGAAGTTCATTATACCCCCAGGGGTTGAAAATGTTTAGTGTTCTAAAAACGACCTCTTTTTTAATTATGATCGATTTAATACAGTGCTAGAAAGGCACATTCCTCCACAATGCACATTAAAAATGAAAATAAACAGCATGTGCATAAAGCCGACAATTTCCGCAGGATCAAATTTATGCATAACCTATTCATAACCAAAGGATCAAATTCGCACAGATTTCTCTCCTAGTTCGTTTTTAATATGTTTAAAAACAAAAACAAGAAAATCACGACATAGTGGAACATTGCAGACGAATTTTAATTAAAACCAGTATTAGCCTTGGGCTGCATTGAAATTACACTTTGCAGACGGCGAGATATCAGGGCTGCATGGTCCCCCATAAAAAAGAACCTAACACAGGAAAAAAGCAGCTATTATTCCACCCAGAGCCGGGCCATGTATTAGGTGTCAAACAACTCAACGAAAAAACCATGGAAAAAAATAAAAAACAAAAAGAAAAATTTATAAAAAAAAAAAAACTTTTGGAAGTAGCATTACCAGCACCTCCGTGCACAGAGAGCGCCATTTTTATCATAGAACGAGGAAGCAAGAATTTTTATCATAATGCCCGAGGCGCCGTCGAGATATGCCAGAGCAATTTCCCTTTTTATCTGGCATTTTTCCATATTATTTTTTATTCGTTTGCCAGGATATCCACTTAGGCTCCTTCACATGTTGAATTTCCATAGAGATCGGGAATTGTTGTAGAGGTTCATTCATGGAAAGGTCCTTGAAAAGAGAGAAACTACTTAAAGACTACATCAAAGTCCATTTGAAGTTTTACATGCTATTGCCATTTAGTCCAACATTGCCGGGAATATTTCCTCTCTCTCTGCCATTTTTCTTCCTTTTGCATTTTGATGAAACTAAAAGCTTTAAGATATTTCAAGGACAGCCTTTTAGGAATTTCTATGCAGAAATATGAGGCTTTCTTTAAACATTTTATGTTATTACGCCGACTAAAGGAATTTATGTGTTTACTCCAAAAAAAAAGAACATTTGATAAACATATTCAAAGTTGCTCCTCTCCTCTTTCATGTGTTTAAGGAGAAAGCTAAATGAGGGCATCCTCGTCAGTCGGCACTTTTAGACTAACAAATCTTTGCAAACGCAGATTCACAAAATATCCTTAATGTGAAGACACGACACAATATATTTCTGCAAACTTCCTTTTGAAATGATAGTTTCATGTGTTCCAAATGAAGTAGACCTATGTATAACCTGCTCTCAGTCCTTTCTTACCCACGTTACAGCTTCGCTGATGACGGTAGCTGTGTTACAGAGGAATTGCACATACACTCGTCACAACAATTAGCGCCTCACCTAAAATTTTCGAAAAATTTGGCATTCTTCAATTGCCCATAACTTGGGCAAATTCCACTCCAAAAAATCAAACCAAATACCAAATTAAAGATTGGATCCTCTACTTTCTTTATGTCTGATTAAAAAAATGTTTTTTTTTCGATGCAGATGGCGCTGCTGTCGATCAAAGAAAGTACTAAAATTCGTAAATTTTTTTTCTTATTTAACAGGCGCAAACTTTTTTTTGCGCTATGAAACATGCTAATCTGAGTTCAAAAACATAAAATTCAAAGTTTTTCCAACAAAATAGACTGTAATAAAGTTAGATTTCATTGGAAATTCGCGAAGTTATAGGGTTTTCAAAAAAAACGCAATTTTCGCGTTTTAAGCCTTAATTCTGGAAAAATTAAAAAAAAAACAACAAAATTTTAAAAAACTACAAAAAAACACAAAAAACAAAAAAAAACTTTTGGAGTGTAAATCCGACCGTGCGACCTCCTCGTGGTACACTCTGGGTAATGCAAACGCCGGCGGTTAAAAGAAAAAAACAAAGTTTTTTGGTACAAGTTTACTTTAACCGATTAAACGATCGCTTTTTCGAATCAAAAAAGATTTACAACTCGAAATTAAGATTTCTCAGGTCAGAATTTCAACAATGTAATCGAAAACTTTTTTTACGCTGAACCAAATTGTTTTTGATCGCAATTTGTTGAAATTCTGGCTTAAAACGCGAAAATTGCCTTTTTTTTGAAAACCCTATAACTTCGCGAATTTCCAATGAAATCTAACTTTATTACAGTCTATTTTGTTGGAAAAACTTTGAATTTTATGTTTTTGAACTCAGATTAGCATGTTTCATAGCGCAAAAAAAAGTTTGCGCCTGTTAAATAAGAAAAAAAATTTACGAATTTTAGTACTTTCTTTGATCGACAGCAGCGCCATCTGCATCGAAAAAAAAACATTTTTTTAATCAGACATAAAGAAAGTAGAGGATCCAATCTTTAATTTGGTATTTGGTTTGATTTTTTGGAGTGGAATTTGCCCAAGTTATGGGCAATTGAAGAATGCCAAATTTTTCGAATATTTTAAGTGAGCCGCTAATTGTTGTGACGAGTGTATTTTCGATTCAGACTGCAAGAATAATTTTGTATTTAACGCCTCCAAAACGAAGTGCCAACGTCGTATCCTAAAAATCCCCTGGCAAGATAGAATTTCTAATGAGGAGCTATTGACAGTGCCGGCCAAGAAAGGATAGACGACCAAATCCGGCGAAGAAAATTGAATTGGATTGGCTGCATCTTGCGTCGCGAAAGCGAAAATTTAGTCAAGTAGGCCCTTGACTGGAATCCGCAATGATCCCGTCGAGTTGGAAGACCCAGAACAACGTGGTTCAAAACCCTATTAGCACGGGTAGCAAAAACTGGAAAATTCTGGTCGGAGTTGAGAGTGGTCGTCTGAGTCCGGTGGAGGGCAACTGTCTCCGATTGAAATTGAATTTTAGGTATAAATTTAAACTAGTTGGGATGTGGGTATGACCCTTTCAGTCCACACGATCAACTGCCCAGTATGATGAACGTAGACGGAATAACCTGACTTCTTCCAAAATAGTAATACCTTTAGCACAAGTAGGAAATTAACTAGTATCAGAACTGGTGACAAAGTAATCCTGAGAGAAGCTAGTTCAAATAACTAAAATAGTAGTAAATCCACAAGATTTTGCTGGAGAATTTTTTTTCCTGAACGTTAGCAAACAAATATTTCCTTCGTACTTCGTTCGCTACACTAAAGTGGGTGATCGTATTCGTATTGAGCATGTTGAAGCGCCACTGATAAACTGTGAAGAGAATGACTTCATTTGGAAATTCCTAAGCTTTCCGGAGATATTACCAAAAAAAATTCAAAACGCTCTAGCGGCTAAGCCGTTGCGATCCCCCACCCATACGACTCTTTCTTCGCCTATCCAACACCTATACACAGGCGTCTCCACATTGATTTCAAGGTTCGCAGTTAGGGTCAAAACTGTTCGGTGAAGTGGCCAAATTCCTCGGCACTCATCAAATCCGACCACCGCCTTCCATATGGAAAACGGACAACTAAAAACTGCTGAAATGGCAAGGGATAGCACTATTCATTGTGAGTGAAGAGTCGCCCTTTGTCATGTTAGGTAGTCGCAACTTAATCAAGACCGACTTACGATCGTATACGGTCAAATGTGAGACTTCCCAATTTGATTTCTTTCCATCACAACTGATTAAAATCCAATTGAAGAATCAGAATTCGTCTCTCGCCTTCGTTATCGTATGCAGAACATCAACGCAATACATCTTCCACAACAGATTTAATAGAATGTTTATGTGCCAGCGGCCCGCGAAACCCTTTCGAACCTCCATAAGAGGACCCATATCAAATAATCAAACCATTACGACGGCGTCAACCACGATCTATCTATCGACAGGCTAAAGCGAAAGTTCGGTTTTGACTGCGACTATGAAGCCAAACCATTCAAAGTGACAATGCTCCGTTATCGCTACGTTGAGGGGAGTATGTGGCCACCACATATAAAATTTAATTTGAAAATTTTACGCAAATACACACAAAAATCCATAACGATCAAACTTTGGACACCTCCGAGATCACTAAACTGTGACTCAGTAATCTAGCAGATTTCTGGCATTTCCATCCGTCCATTCTTCCCTAGAACATGTCAGAGTATCAAAGAAGAAGAAAGCTCTGAAGTTCTTAAAAAGAGCGCAGATAATAATAATAAAATTTAAACCATGTTTAAATTGAAAATACCTTTTCTTTTGGCCCAATGTTTTGAATTGGAGCTCCAGACCCAAATCGCAATTCATCAGCACTCAAAAATCACTCTAAATACCTCAAATTTTTTTTAAGCGATTTTGGTCTGAGGCGCCAATTCTAAACATTTACCTTTTTCTCATATATGATGTTACCTTGGAGGCGACCATATACCTTGGTACGCAGGAAGCCATATACTCTCATGCATGGCCCTGCAAATACGTCCAGTTTTCTTACGGTCCGGCACGTCATATTAAGTTCAAGCTTTAGGTTATGTTGCCATCTCATCATTAGACACTTTGAATGAGACTTCCAAAGCCCTAGTAAATCTATCGGTTGCTTCCTCCAGAGCATCGACGGTTACTGAATCGGTAGGCCAGTTATTGATGTTAGCTTACTCCTTCGTACAGATCGGAATTTAACTCAGTCTGTATTTCTAGGGTGAATTGGGTTTGAGATCAAGGCTACCATTGAAGAGTACCCAACTGTGATCCGAACAGGATCTTTTCCCAGATACTCGCCAATTCCCTACCATTGGGGTTATATCAAGACAAAGTAATATCTATGCTATTTCTGAGATCGAAAATTTTTAACACTTTGTAAAATACCACACAAAACTTATAGAGCGTTCAAATTCAGGAGATGTTACAATAAAGAGAGCAAAGCTGTACACACCTGCTTAAACATTAAAAACATCTTTCGCAACTTTTCAACTCCTTTCAACAAATGCAACATCATGGATATACATTTATATGCTTCCCATCACTAAAGTGGAAACTCATATTCTTAGAACTCTTTTCCTTCATACACAAGAAGACATTTTTTGATTGTTAGAAAATTGAACATTCTCTGGCGGAGTCATTTTTACAAAGCGTAGAAACTTCTTAAAGTCTGCTTTTAGAGCACTTTTGAAACGTCTTCAGAGTACTATTTAGATAGGAATGGTTTGTAGTCATGAGGGCAAATTTGATGAATTAAACTATGTTTAAAACTACAAATTTTGTGATGTTTCTTATCTATTTGGAGTTTTTTGTGGACTTAGATTTAATTTCTAAATTTTAGTTTCCATTTTTGAAGTTATACTTCTTTAGGCGCGTTTTGAAAATATTATGGGAGTAAATTTTGAGGAATTCGCAACACAGGAATCCGAGAACGGAGGATATGGGCGAAGGGGTGGAGGCAATGAAGGGCAAGCATTTCAACTCCCATTCGTCATACGCACTGGGCATATGAAAATTCGTAGCCGGTGCCGGTTCACGATGTCGATGGCCACTTTTACAATGCCTTCACTGGCTAGTTTTCTTAGCAATTCATTCGGGTGCATGATTAGTTTGCGTAGTATGTCAGGATTGGCGTAATTTTCGCCGATTCATATATTTTTTTATATTTTCCGCAGCCGCTAGGATATACATATGTAAGTACTTTCTTTTCGAAAACCTTTAACTCATTTGCCACAGTGAGAATATTAGACACCATACGGGGAAGGCTTAGGTTAGTACTGGTCGTGCAATAGCCTTATAGCGAAAGGTTTTAGTTTTTCTTGCAAGCATCTTAGAATTAATGAACGGCTTTAGGCTTGCTACTATTATACGGGCGTTTTTCAGTTTTAGTCCACTTGAATCTTTGATGCATCTGAATTCCCAGGTACTTCATAAAATATTTGGGTATAATTGTGTGATAATCGCGCCGCGTTTCTATGTCCTTTACCTGAGGGATCCCTGAAGCTCGTTATTAAACATTTCCTCTGATTAATTTCTATGTTCCATTTATCTAGGTAGTCTATTATTTTGTTGATGTGTGTTTGGAGTTCTTCCGTGGCTTTAATAGGTAAATCACTTGTATCCCAAACAAGTGTATGGTCAGCGTATTGTATGTAAGTTGTGTTAAGGAGGGGAATTTTGTGGGGTAGTCGTGTATAAATATATTGAAAAGCTTGGGGCTTACAGTGGAGCCTTGGGGGACTAAAGATTCAAGTTTGAACGGCTGAGAAGTTAGCTCTGTGAAACAGCCTGAAGTTGTGTGAGTTGTGATAGCAGTATGCATTACTACAAAGCAAAAATCTAATTTATGAATCAAGTATTATGACCATACACAAAATAATGAAGAGAATTTCTTGGCAGAGGCGAAGATTAGGGCCACCTATTAACTTTCTTCAAGATCATGTAAATTTAACCATGAATAATGATCGACTGGTTTCAAAAACACGACACGGCAGGTCTTTAGCATGAAACTCTTCGTATCATATTTCAGTTACCCTAACCTGTACTGTTCTACAATTTAAATAATAAAAAAAAACACTTATGGTTGTTTAACAATGATCTCTTTATTTCCTAATTCTCTACTGCACGTTATCTCCGCATCTATGTTGCGAGTGGAGTGGGCTTCGACGGGGAACTCTTTCTTAAGTCATTGATGAGTGCGTTCAATATACTTTTTTTATGTGTGTTCATTCTTATTACATAACCCGTTCAATTCAATTGAGTAACCACTAGAAGAAGAATCTAGGGAAGTTAGGGAAGTGAATACAATTTAGAAGTGACGTTTATTTTAGTAGTGGCAAAGGAAGTAGAATAAGTCTACCCACAGGTTCATAACAAATGTGGAGGGATTGGTCAGAAGAGAGCATGGAGAGGTGAGTTACAAGAGCTTACCTCTATCTGGAGCGCGTTCAAAAACCTTACTATGGTAAACCAGGAGGTAAGCTGTGGTTATTCTGCGTCACTTTACTTAACCACGAAAGTTTATGTATAACCATGGAGGTTTTTGAATATACCGTGGTTAACTAAAGAAAATGAAAAAAATTTCATAAAATAATCTCTGCTATTTCCTTCAATTATTTCGTCTATGTCCATTAATTATTTATTTGCAATAATCTTACAAATCCCACTTTAATTTGTTCATGTGTTTAACATTAAAACAACAGTCAAGGAGTTGTTTTTCTTCTTCTTAACTATCGCCAACCATGTTCCCCAGCATGGTTAAAAATTAACTACACGATTGTTAACCACGGGAGTTTTTGAACGGCAAAATTTTCCCATAGTTAACCATGGTTAACCATAGTAAGCGCTCCTGTTCGGGCAACATGAGTTCATGCTAGTGATGAGCAAAAATCGTCTTGTTCTTGTAGTCTTGTCTTGTCTTAAGACCATCTTAGGACCATTGTAGTTAGACCTAATGAGTCGACTATTAGGTGTTTTTAGTTAGGATTAGAATCCGGTATAACCGACAGGCTGGAGCTTGTCGGCATCATGATGCTTCCACCTTCCAACGCACGAAAATAAAAAGAATCCAATAAATTATTTGTATGCAAATTAAAAATCAGTCTCAAAATCACGTCAAAGAAGTATAACTTCTAATGCGCGTACATAAGTACACACACCCACTGTTTTTTGGTACAAAATACCCCTTTAAAAAAACAGGACAATTTACCACATTGTTTTTCTTAAATTTGAAGTTAATTTCCAAACTTTGGTTTCCAATACTCCAACCACAAACTGATAAATCACAGAACAAAAACAAAACCCCTTGACAACAAATATCTGAAAATTCAATAATTGTCGACTATTGGTTCATCAGTTCATTAAGCATCATTTCAAAAACTAATTGAAATCGCTGAATTGTAACCAAAAAGGACTCTGAGTGCGGACAGGACTCGCCACGGCTCCTGCAAGGTCCTGCTCCATTTGCACAATGGCGCTGCTATTTACCAATTTTAATTTCGATCAGCGCGTTGTTCCCACCAGCGCCAGTCCCGTCTGTGCGTCCATTCTCACGTTGATTTGGCATCCCCATAGCATTTCGCCATTTTAATATGCACTTTATGATGGGGGGTAATGAACATTAAATAGAATCAGGGGCGGTTTCGTCAGTTATAGACCTGTGCACAGCGGATTTCAGGTGATACTAACCGCAGCATAGCGACTGAACGTGTGAAATGCTCGCTTCCTGATAAGGACTCAATGGCTGATTGCCGATCCAGGGTCAAGGGTGTGTGTGCGAGGTGCTTAGGAGTGTAATGGCCTCGTATATATCGAGAGGCTTTTATGGGATTTGATAAATTGGATTTGAAAGTATCAAGCGGGAATAGAACTCGGCGTTATTATTTATTACGGCAGGATTTTATTTTCACACAGAGTGGGTGATAATTTTTTTTTATTATTGTGGCATTTTTACTGCCTCGGGATTAATAAAATTTGAACAATGTAAGCATAAATATTTTTCAATTGAAGTTGACTGCCCCCTCTTGGCATTTTTAGATCGATGTGAAAATGAAGAGTCGAGCAAGTGTTGCTGATGAGTTTGTCACTGACTACTTTGCTATCTATATTTATAATAATTATCGGCCCGCCGTTTTACGCTTTCTTATCTCAAAAAACTTATCTAAATCTAGATGCACTTAGCCAGTACGGCTGTACCGCTTGAATTTACCGGGTTCATTTTCGTTTGCATACTAATGGGCTTGACACCTAGACAGCACCTCCTATTCTCCTCTTGCATATTTTTAGGCTACGCGCATGCGTTTGCGAATTATTCACGATAGATAGTCACAAAAACATTCACAAACATTATTTTGATCACAAAATGAAAATGATTGCGAAAATTATGAAAGTGATCAAAAATTGAGGAAATAAATTTAAAAAAATGTGGATTCTATGTTTAACTAACATGGTATAGGGTACAGAGTTACGGACTGTGTCTGTAATTGATGCTGATCGCAATCAATATAGAAATGTGGAAAGGAAGTGCTGGAAATCGAGATCATCGATCAATACTCCAGGTGCCATTCTTTTTATGGTTCTGATCGGGTGGTAGTTTTTTTTTAGTTTCGCATGTCTTATATGTCGAGCATCATTGAACTTGATCATACGTTATAGAGACTGTACCAGGGTAAGGTAAGGTAAGGCATGAAATAACCATTTTTCTCCTCCCTGACAGTGACTAGGATCCATAATTTAGAGCCTGTCCTCGTATCCTCGAAAAGGAGTAATTTCTGTTAAACGGACTCAATCCTTTTTCTATCAACCTCAAATAGGGGGTCCCAGATTGGGCAAGTATACTCCAGGATTGGGCGAACTAAGGAACAAACAAGCGTTTTTGAAACCCACACGTTACTGAGCTCTTTAGCCCTTTTCTTTATAAAGCCACGAAACTTATTGGCCCTGGCAGTAATATTATAGTAATCCATAATGAAATTTGGATTTCCGTCTAGGACAACACCTAAATCCACAATATGATCGACATGATTCAAAATCTTGTCGTTGAGATAATAGCTCTACATCTGAGTGGTATACTTTATGGGAGAAGGCAATTGCATGGAACTCACTAGTGTTAAAATGTAATTTATTAGCTATGCACCAGTTTTACAGTACGTTAAGTTTCAACTGGAGAAAGGATATATCGGTTTGATTTTAAGGTCATATGCGTCGAAGAGATGAACAATAATCCCTAATTTTTCAGATAAATCGGAGATGAAGATATTGAAAAGTAAAAGGTCTAGATGGCTACCCTGAGGAACGCCGAAAGTTACGTTACTTTCCTTATAGCATGTACACACCGACTTGGTTATCTCTTTATGTGGTTTCAAACTATTTCAAAACTAACAACTGTACACACTACTCGATTGGTTATTTCTGTCATTTGTATTATTCGATATCGATGTCAATTCATGTTTTAATGTGTCAATTATATGTTATGTTTGTTTTTAATTATGAACGTAATGGTCATAAAAATAATAATTAACAGAAAAGAGGAAGCTACATAGTTGGAGAGCAATTTGGAGTATAATTTGTTATGTATTTTTTAATAATGTTGTGCAAATATGTTTGGATTTCTTGGCCACAGTAAATAGAGCCATGTGATGCTAATGCACTCGATATTTCTTTGAAAATGTGTTAATTTTTCCTATTTCCTTTTGACCCTTACCCTTGTGGACCAAACAGATCTTTGTTTCGTTGGCGGTCCTGCATGACTCATTTTAATTCCACGAAAAATTTAAAAATATGTCAACAAATAATATTCAAAATAAATATCATGACTGTTGACAACAAATTTTGGTAGATTGTTGAAAACTTTCATTGATAGGTGGCTCTCATGCCAGTTAATTATCGTGGTTAAACGAGTTAACCATTGAAATTTTGCTTGGTTTGTGATTTTTGCTTGGTTTGAATATGTAAGGCAAACCACGCACAAACCATCTAAATTATTGTGGTTAAGGCTTGAAACCATCTCAATAGTGGTAACCAAGTCGGTGTGTACATGCTATTAGACAGAAATCCTTGAAATCTGATAACTTGTGATAACAAGGTGTGATTTTATCCATTCCAGCGGAAGTCCTGAAATTTCAAATTTTTATAGCGTTACAAATAGGGTATTGTGGTCAACTCCGTTAACCATCCGTCAGAGAACCGTTAACCATCTTACGAAGCAATTTGGAGATTAGAACCATAAGATTAGAAGTGGCTGACCGCCCTTTTTTGAAACCGTGTTGTGGTTCGTTAAGATGAGGAGCAGTCTTGTCGTAAACAAGTTGTCGATAAATTTGGGGATTGATGATAAGATTGCAATGCCTCTACATTGTACGATTGTATTTAACCAGATTAATTTATGAATTGGTGTGAGTTAGGATTTCTTGCATAACTTAAGAAACTTTTCTAGCGATAATGATTTGTTAAAGATAAGATAGAGGGGAAACAAGATCTCTTTTGAGCAGCACTGCAGAAAAATTTCAGGTAGATTGTCTGGGCCGTCACCTTTATTACTGTCGAGATTGTTTAAGCCGGACATAATATCGTCAACAGAAAGATTCTTTATAAGATTCGAAGTGTCAGTGAGCGTATTAGATTGAACATTGTGCAAACTTGCTACAGATCTCTTAGGGCATGAAGTTTATATTCTACAGTTTGTCATTAGCGTCGGATAGCTTAAGGTCTTTTGTTTTGTGGGAAAAACTGGGTTGAATTGCCTGAGGCTCCAGATCAGAGTGGGCCCCGAAAAAAGATTGAAAGCCAGAAAGTTAAAATCCCTATATCCCTGTGTTCTAACCCTGCGGCCAAAACGAATCCGCCAACGCTCGTCCCGTCCTACTGATTCAATTGTTATGGAAATTCTCGGCGAATCTGCGAGAGATATCGGCTTGGAACCGGTCTATTTCGAAATAATTGACAGCATTTGAATACGATATCCAACCTAAACAAAATGGATCTAAGCATCAAAAAAAAAAGTATTGGAACCATTGGAACATATTGGTGTAACATTGCCATATGAAGCAGAATTAAATGTGGACCCAAATTTTCTGATAACCTGAATTGTATTCATTATTTTCGTCATCATTTCAGAAAATCAAGGTAGTAAAAATACTATATATATTTGCATCTTTTATTCTTCCGTACTACTGTACGTACCGGGTGCTATTGTTCGATGAGCGCCCTGAGATATGTCTTTGGAGCTGGCTACGGCCTTGGATAACGTGTCCCACGAACGGCATTGATGTTCTGTGCACCTGTTTCCTCCAGTTTTCACATCAAATACTCGTACTGCCCAATCCATAGGTCATAGAAACATCTTGGATTTGCTACCCGAGGGTTAAATGGCCACTACCACAAACTACCTTCTAAGAATGGAGAAACGAAGTCATTCGCAAGAATTTTGATCAGGGCATATTCATACATGACTTCAAAACGTCAGTGGGTAAATGTTTATCTAAAGATCAGCAACAGTTCATTGCCCTGGTATCTTCCAACCCACGGTACTAGCTTTCAAGTGGAGCCGTGATCCTGAATGAAACTTGATCCTGTACAAGGATATAGAATTCGAATTTCTATATAAAGTCAATCCTTTACAGAAACTCCAGAATCGGTGATGAGTCGCTCCGGCCTAGTGAGCTAGATAGGCTCTCGAGAAGGCATAACCTCGGCAGAGAGGGAGAGATTTTCGGACTAGTGGTCAAGGGCCCTAATAAGCTTCCTAAACTCCACAGGGTCGCTACAAACACCAATCACAGTCGGTTAAGCAATCACCACACCTTAAGGCACAAACAGATTGGCCCGGAGGTCGTGGTGGTAGCCGCCTACGAGAGAATTACATATACATTTAATTTTTCCCGGAGCTAATAGGGCCTGGGGTCGGAGGCAGTTAGTTATGCACCTAACCAAACATATATTCTGGTGCATAAATTTCGGGCTCAGCTGCATTTTGGTTGTATGCTTCTTCCTTTGTTAGGGTTATGTTTAAGAAGCATTACCCAAGTATCGGACATTAACTATATTCAGAAATGTTTAGTCTACAAATCTTCAAAGAAACCTCAATTTATTTCCCCATAAACAGCACCGAAATTCCAGTCCGATGACTCACAGTCTCTCCCTCCACAAATCCTTTATCGCCAATCCTGTGTAACGACCACGAAGAAATTTATCAATTTGCAGCTGAGTTAATGAATTTCTGCTGCATGTGAATGGATACCGCTAACAGATTTGCAATTATCAACAAACCGCCAAATCCGGACAATGTTTAATAAACAAACGGAAGTCCCCAGATCAGCAAACATGCGGCAGTCAAATGGGGGCTCTTCCTACTACCGTCGTCCCCAGGAGCACCCCTCCGCCATCGGATACAATGCAAGATGTGCATCGCCTCCTCATTAAAACCGCGCCGGGAAGAAAGCGAGAATCGCATAAATATCCCGGGTGCTCCGTCACCTTATTTATCTTCCAGATGCCGTCCGGGCCGAACCCATTGATCTTGAGGAGGGGGGCGCGGAGTCGATCAGATACAAATAAAAACTTGCCAACTTGCTGATCCCCGCCCGCCACGCCGCCGGGCATTGTTTACACTGCGAAAAACTTTAATCTTTGATGGCAATAAACAAGCGGCGCCTGCATCAGAAAGTCATTAGGCTGCACCTCTGCTGCACTGATTCGGATCCAGATGGTTCCAGATTTGAGCCTGGGACCACGGCTGGACATTGGGAGCATCAGTTCTTGACACCGGCCCTAGAGTCAGGACATGAAGGATGGCTAATGAGTTTGTGGGCCGAGGGGGCAATCGATACCCTGGATCGGGATTCGGAGTGGTGCAATCTGCAGGTCGGCTGGGGGCGGGTAGAGATTTATTGCCACCGCACGAGTTAATCCAGAAGTGATGCTGCAGGCCCGGGGAAGATTCATGTTCTTGGATGTCGGTTCGTTTTTTGGATACAATACAACCAGATGCTGGTTGCTCGCCCTCCGGGTGCTTCGCCCTGTGCGCTACCGATGTGCCATGCCCCTTTTCTCATCTCGGCCGTGCTTAACAGCTATTTTCGGCATTTTTTCTTAATGGTCTGATTGAAGTCGGGGACTCATTGTTAATTACACGGAGTATTCTGCTCCTGTCAGGCACGGCGGATCTACTATTCTCGAGCTTAAGCTAATTGCGGCCCCACTCGCACTGGCAGACCGCCCGTCTGATTTCCCCTTTCTTATCTGGCATCTCCCTAATTTTTGTGTATTTTTTTCTTGTGGGAAGACAGCGGATGTCTACTGTTGTTTGGGAAGCAAATGATTTGTGGCGGATACTAATTCAGGATTGAGGTAGGGAGCCGAGTTGGTGGGTCTCTTATTTTGACAGTTGGGTATCATCAGCTCTTATTTGTTGAGCTGGTTGGGGATCCTGAGCGGCTTTTAATAGGGAAATTACACAACTGAAATAATCGAATGTGAAAACATTTAATGGGCATCGATTTCGGTTGGAATTATTTCGGTCTCTTGGGATTACATTTTTTGGGTTAGGGGTGCGATGATAATCGCTGGAAGATCCGAAAAAACAGAAAGAATTTTTGTATTTGATCAATCGTGAAAATCTACTTAGAATAACATTTTCGAAAGGGTTTCCGATTAGCTTAAAAATTTTTTTTTTTGAAAATTGTCTTGAATGATTGAAACAGAGTTTGGTTCGTTTTTAGTAATATTTCAATCAATTCTGAAATGTTTTGTTTTAAATTTGCCAGTTTTAATGTCTAATTGTCCAAAATTTGAAACTCAAATCGAAATTAATAATTTGTGATACTCAACTTGAAGGCCTTTACTTAATGAAAAGTAACGTAGAAGCGAAGAAGAAGTAAATGTAATTTCTGTTAGCATTAATATAAAAACCAAAATAAGAATATTATAAGAAGTAAGTGAGAGTCAATAAACCCTTTGTCTTATCACTGGTCACAATTTTAGAATCCCGTGTAAAAATAAAAAGTGGGCTTTTGGCGGGCGAATCACGGCCGCTTGGCTTTTTAAGGGAGGTATGACGGCCGTAGAAGTTTTACCCATTTTTATTGGGACCACATGCGGCCTCACGAAGGCCAAACTTGACCAAAAGATTTAAATGGCCAAGAGTTAAAAGCTGAGCTCCAAGAAAAATCAGTCGAAAAAAATAAAACATTTAATTGCAGTGCGTTTATAGAATTTTTGAAATGTTCCAATTCGAAAGATATGAGCACCGGAGCACATGTTTATCTCAATAAATACACATCAAAATGAACACTTATGCCAAAACAGCTTTAACTGAAAAAAAAAAGCAGAACAAAAACCAAATTATCAAAAAAACAATATTAAAACTAAGTATTTCCTGAGTAGATATTCCTCTATAATGCCACCTAAAAGGGTATCAAAAAGCTTCTGCCCGGGCGTATTAATACTTGGTAATATTGGCGGTCCGTTGACACCATCCTTAGAAAAAAAAACTCTGGTACTGGCAATTACTTCACCAGACGATCTATTGGTCACCTTTATCAAAACTTCCTTATCATGATATAGGTAACTAACGTGTAAATTTATCATTTATTTTATTTGTTTTTCTTATCGGATGGAGACTCCCAATTATTTTTCTTGAACAATTATCAGCCTTGCTTGGTGGTCCCTATTCTTAGGTGGAATTTTGATCCCCTGTTTCTACATCAATAATCTTTCCTCGTGGTTAAAATATAAAGTTCACTTCAAGATGTAATGTTTTCCTCATAACCGTTTTTGTTTCGAACTCAATATATTCAAAATATCAAAATGTGCATCAAAAATTTTTCTGACTTCACAAAAAAACTCTTAACGTTCGCCTGTTTTTGATATCTCACCTTTCGAAAAAAATCTCCTTAATTGCTTCCTTCCCTTTTTCTTCTCTCGATTTTTTCCAAAAAAAAAAAATCACTTTGTTTTTTCCGTTGCCTCCTCCGGCAAAAAATCTAAAATTTTCTGAAAAACTAAGTATTTTTTCCTGCCCTTTTTTCTACCTCTATTGGAAATTTCAAAATTTATTTTACAATTTTGCAGGTCGATTTCGAAATGGGGATACGCCCGACGCGACGTTACAACCAAGGGTGCATAAATGGGACTCGCGAGGGAGCGTGGAGCCGAAAAAACCGACGGTGGGGGGGGGGGTACTCACGTATTCCTCTTTAGTAAGTATATTGACGGTGTGGCTCGACCCATGACCCTGAGATTAAGTGTTTCATGCTACTATAAGAGAAGAAACTTGGCCCCAGACGACCAAGAAAGATGAAACGGTGTACTCTCTAGCGGATAGAAGCTACCTACGCGGACCAAAGGCACCCTATTATTAACCGGTGAAACCGGCGAGATGTCTTCAACGGGCAACCAACCAAAGGTTCGCATTACACCTAGGGCGCGAGATGTGATAGCGAGTCATGTGGGAGACACTGAGCTACCATTTACGCAGTCAACAGCACTGAAAATACGCCACGCCAATATTACGGCGATCGGACGGACACACGTTAGCATTCGATGTTGAGCAACTTTTGTACAGTAGGGATCGAAGTGAGCTACTGAATGCACATGACTATTGTGTGCAATCTCGAGTAAAAATAAAAGATGACCACACAACGGGCGAAAACCGACCGGGTGTGAAACATAGTCCTGGGGCATGTAAGGGCCATCAATTTAAATCTGCCTTTGATATCACAATAATTGTAGAACTTGTCAGAGCCATAACAGACTACCGTCTTCCGCAATAAACTGACACCATTACATGGCTAACCAAATCCAATGTAAGTTAAGTAAATAACACTGTTCAAATTAACAAGCGTCCTTAAAGCAGAAGTCAACATTGGTATCTAAAGAAAGAATTTGTTCTGTTTGTTGATTTCCACATAGTACATGGCCAGTATTTGAGATGAATTTGGTTTCACTATAAAGTTGGTCCCACAATGATTCTGCGGCTTGCACTTTACCTGCACTTCCCTTACACCCAATTCGTTCTAGTAATGAGACGTGGTAATAAAAAAACGAGTTAATGAATCCGAGTTAATGGTTATTTTTGACAGTCTCATAATTTATTTTCCATTATTCATTTGTCTTCGAATTCAATCAAATTCTGTAGAAGAAAATCGTTTTCTCCTTAAGTTAATATTTTCCCTGCCAAATCTCATTTGTCCGAACAAATGAACACTCCTCGATTGACCTATCCACAAATCTTGCAATCGTTAACGCATAAAACATTCCACAAAAAAAAAAAAAATTCCGAAATGATTTCTGACATAAATTAAGACGATAATAAACGAATTAATCGATCCCTCACATATGGGGAAAAGTTGGAGCGGTCGGCTAGTAATTATTCACGCCTCTATACATATGTACATATTGACCAGTCAGTCAACCGCAACGAAGTATTCCCTCAAGAAAGTTACTACCGCAATTCAAGCCAAGCTCGGGGGAGTCTTCTGTACTAACATCAAGGAAGGGTGTGGCAATTCTGTCTTTAACAAAGTCATTTCATGCATCATTACCAGCTGTCAATTAATATCGGAAGACTCACTGAATATAGTAAGACATTCCCGGTTGCTGGATCTGCTGATGGCCCATAGCACTTTAACATCTCAATCAAGAACTTGCAAATGCCTCGCGGTGGAAACTTTCTACGTCCATCTATAGCAGTCATCTATCTGTCCATATCGACCGTCGTAATTCGATCAAGGCGTATTCCGCGTGTGCACGTCCTTCTGTTCCATTAATTTCATTACGTCACAAAACCTACCCCCGAAAAACGTTGAATAAATTACGGTCGAGTTGTAAAAAAAAAAAAGTTTTTATATTGAATTTACCCCGAACACGACAACCGGACGAAAGTTTGCGGCAGAGTTATACCATTCTGGCAACAACCGAGGCGAAATCATCTCCGGTGATCAAGGTAAGGTACGAGCGGGAATAGATTCTTATCGGCAGGCATTCGTGTCTCCAAATTAGTTCTTAAGATCGGTTAAAACGTTTTTAAATTTCACCTTTAGGAACAGGCATAACTGGCGCCAATTTCCTCGCACGTGACTCCGGGTCACGACTACATCGTCACGGTGATTGGTATCTCATTATGATAATGGTACGGCACTGCCGGTGTCGAAGTCGTTTTCGGTTAAAATCACTTTTATTAAAGCCCTTTGTTCGATATTCAATGGCCACCGGTAATCGTTCAATAAAGAGCGAAGAAGGTGTAACCTGGTGTAACACTCCATTTCCTCCATCTCCTCCTGCCCGTCCCGGTACGGCATCCAACCATGCGATAGAAAGGAGAATTCCGCCACCAGGGCAAAGGTATCTCTTCCACGTTTCAAGGAAAACGATAAAATTGATGGCATGTCATTGTCGTAATGGCTCTCGAATAACAGACGAAAAAAAAAATATATTATGTTTGCCTCATGGTAATTTTACGCCTGCTTTAATGCCGCTTTTTCCAATTCCTTACTTTAGGGCTTCGCCTAATTTTTCCAGGTAACAAAATTCAATGGTATTCGACGATTGATTGAAGAGTTATGATTTCATCAATAAAAATCAATCTCCTCCCTTCCCTACCTGTAATGCATAGACCGACATTAACCTGATAGCGGAACTACTCCCGTGTGGCTACTCAGCCTTGTATGAGTAACTGCGCCTGAACCGAGTCAACATAATAAGGACACAAAAGCCGCAAGTTCGCCGAGTGCAAGAATCATTAAATAATTGGGTTAAGGTAGTATAAACACGTTTAATTGCTGCTGTAGCTGGTAATCCCACTGCAATCCCCACCAGGTATTACAGGCATAATCCCTAGATCCACTTCAGCTGCAATTGCTGTAACACAAATTGGCTCCTCTTTCGTCGGATCCTGAGGATTCTGCAATTTTCTCTCAAGCATCTGTTGGAGGCTTTCTGGTGGGAGCAACTTCCTTTTGTGATAAAGAAATTACAGGGAAGTTTCCTAATCCAGTTTTAATTGCCTCATGATTGAGGTAAGATTAAAAATTTATTTTAGTAATAATTGGGCCCGTTTTGAAGATTTTGAACAAAGTTTATCGCCTGAGAATTTACATAAATTTTCCATTTTACTTTTAATGAATTTCGAAGGAGAGTTTTTGCGGTGGCCCAAAAGTCATTTGATCAAGGTAAGTCGTTTTATTGTGGGTTACAGTTTGGTACTTATTGCGCAGTTTTCTTATATCCACCCCCTCCCACAAAGAAAAGAATAATTTATTGCTGACTAAGGCACTTGAATATACTTGTCGACACTTATAAAATTTTGTTCCAACTGTGGGTAATGTAGCTGGTTATCTAGTGCAAGGGTGGGCAACCTTTTGGTGACCTGTAATTTTTATAGAGTTAGCTGGACTTACACGAGGCAGTGCATTTGTCCCTTACAATATAGTAAATTGTACTGAAGCTTTTTTGAAATGTTCCGGTACAAAAATAATGTCCTACTACTGTATCGAGATAAATGAGGCGAGGAGTGAATGTAAATACGAGCTGCAGAGGCATTTCTTAATTAGGGAGGTGAGATTGTACTCTGAGGCTGTTTAATGCATATCAGAATGAAACTAGCTCTTAATTGGTTTTTATTTTGCTATTTTACCTTTGGATTGATTGTTTTTGTCGCCTCATTCGACATTGTACTGGCTCAAAAGAAAAAAAATACGAGTGTGCGTAGGACCACACTTTAGAAGTGTTAACTTCTATGGCTAGTCTAAATGTCCAAATCAATCTTATTACAAGACGATAAGGATTAATATATTTTATTTATGAATATTCTGTTAAAGTTTATTTAATTGTTACTTATATATGCACTCCCTCCAAAATGTGTTGCAATGTTTGGAAATTAAACAATTTATCTTAAACTTATCACACAAAGATCGGACGATGGATGACTGGGATAATGTAGTTTTTAGTAAAAATAGTAGATAATACATATATAGTAATAAATACATAGTACATAGTTCATAGGAAAAATGTAGTACACAGTACTTGTCGTCGGGTTGATGCAATAGTCACGAAACAGAAATTTTTGCTATTTTAAACATTGTGCAAATATGCAAAAAAGTCATATTATATTCAGCCAAAGTCACGGATCTAAATTTTTATGGGAATCCACTGGATTCATTTTGAATTCTTTCAGAACATAGTACATAATATGCAGTACATTGTATATAGTACGTAATAGATAATATATAATACATAGAAAATAATATAACATAGGGAAGTTAGGGAATGGAATTACTGGAAAAACTACTTCTACAGAAGCAGTTCAGTACTTCCACCCAGTACAAAAAAGGCATTACATTAACACGGCGATGGCCTAGGCTGGGAAGTACTTCTTTTTTCCCTTCCATTTGGAAGTACTTATACTACATTTATTACTAAACTCATAATGCAAAGTTATTATACTGTAAATTTTTATAATGTAATTTAGTTGGCGTAGGCGTGAAGGGGTGGGGTAGCTTGAAGTAAAATTAAGCGATTTATATTTATATCATAAACATAAATTCAAATATACATATGTTTATACATTAAAGACATAAAACTTAATGGCTGAGACAACTGTGATGATTAACAAAGAAAACGAGCAGCTACGAAGTTTTTCAACACGCTTTTTGGGCGAAATCAAACGCTTGGTCACCAAACCCATTCTCCTCTGCATTACTTATAAGTCATTACAGAGAACACTAATTAAAGAAGTACTTCCAAATTGACTTCCCACAGTAAATACTTGCGATTTTCCCTACTGGGATACTACCTCAGATATGTACGTAAAATACAGATGCCCAGTCGAATAGGCGAAACGCCGAAACGTATTCCATGTCGCCGAAAGCGATTAATCCAAGCAAAAGATTTAAATATTGCAGCCATTTAGTTGGCTAGAGCATGGCAACTTTTAGTCGAGGTCCAGCAACAGACATCAGCGATGGTGACGCGCATTTTTGGTTCGCACCCGTTTCTGGGCACTTGTGCCTATGCAGCTGGCTAGAGCATGGCAACTTTTGGTTTAGCTCCACATAGAAACAGCAGCGTATAATTCTATGTGTGCGAGGAAAAATGGCCCGCGCTTGGTGAGAGGGATTCAAAATTCATGTCATATTCTCGCACGCCATCGCACACAGCAGCGAATGTATGAATGTATGCAGACCCGCTCTCAAAATCCATGGCATATTCTCGCACCCATTCACTTCATATTTTCGCAATGCAGACGCCGCTCTTAGCATTCATTTCATCCTCTCGCATACATTCGCTGCTGTTTGCGATGGCGTGCGAGAATATGACATGAATTTTGAGAGCGGCGCGAGAGTATAAAACGAATGCTGAGAGCAGCCTCTGTATTGCAACATTCAAACACCAAGCGCGGGCTATTTTTCCTCACACACTTATAATTATACGCTGCTGTTTGTAAGTGGAGCTCAACTAAAAGTTTCCATGCTCTAGCCAGCTGCATAGGCACAAGTGCCCAGAAACGCGTGTAGCAACAAAATGCGCGTGTCGCCATCATTGCAGCAAGTGTCCAGAAACTCGTGTAGCAACAAAATGCGCGTGTCGCGAATTCTTTGTTTTACCCCCAGCGAAAAAGTGCCAAACGCGCCTAAAGAAGTTAACACTTCAAAAAAGAGGCACCTCTTACAAACTCATTTTATAATCTACTACACTAAGTTTTTAGTTTGTTTGTGAAGTCAAAGATGTTTTAATTTTAATTACACTATCCATCACTTGGTAGGTATTATACTAAATATTTATTTCTCTGTTCCTTTTTCGGGTAACGATTGTGATGTCTATGTAGCTCTCACGCGAATGAGAGGCAGAGTTTCTCCTAGTTTTCGCAGACTCTCCAGAACGATGTTACAATTGGGTTAGTGTAGTGGATTTTCTGAGGCCAAGTGTATTGGCAAAGCGGTTTGTGTATTGTGTTTTCTGAGGCAAAGCGGTTTGTGTATTGAGATAATAAAAGAAATGATGCTGATGATAGTTTAAGTTACCCCAATGGATGTAAGTTTTAACATTAGTACTAAATTATGAACATACATGTTTGTATTTGCGTTTAATATTCAAATCAAGTTAGACGAATTACATAGAAAAACTTCCTCCAAAGATCTCGTGGGCCGGACAGAAAACATTCTGGAGATTGCCCACCGTTGATCTATTGTTTTGGATTCCACATAAATCGAGATGTTAATCTATGTATAAAAATTTTGGAGAACTTGAATATCTACTAACATAATTGTTATAGAAACACTGGAAAAGAAGTCTACGATTTAGCTTGCTTCTATCTCATAAATCTAATCGCAGAAAATACCCCGAGCAAATTCCACATTGCTCTTTCAAGCTAGATGTCCTATCTTCCTGTCGAGCTCACGTCGCCTTAGCGCCTTGGAGTCTCTGCAATCGCCTGGATTTCAAACAACAGCTCTCTGAAAATCTTCTATATTAATTTTTACAAATTTCAGATATACGTGCAAGTATTAGTAGTCCGGGAGCCCGCGGTCAAAAATATACGAAATCTGACCACTTATGAAATATAGTGAGAATATGAAAGTATGAAAGAAGAACCATTGGCATCAGGGGCGACAAGTCCATTTTTTATTTCCGTTCGATTGAGAAGTCTGACAACTACAAAATCCAACGTTTTCTAGAAGCAATTCAAAATGGCCGCCAAAATATGAATTTGCCAATTGTGTTCCGATTTCCATGAAAATCGGTATCTGGGGATTTTTAAGGTAGCAAATAACGAATTTATGAACAAAACTTTAAAATTTTAAATATGGGGACAATATGGCGGACGAAATTTGGCAAATAAGTGTCATTTCTCGGTCAGTTGTATGTAGGTTGTTTAAGAGTTTAAAATCGTTACAGTTGTGCCGGTCAAACGCCTGCAAGGATGATCTTCGGGAAACAAATTACGCTGCCAGGTGATTTAAAGTTTGGAAACGGGCCAGAAACACGCTAACCATTAGCGAATACTCCTCTGTACTAAGAGCGAAATTAATGGAAATCCACGAGACGTTCCGGAGAAATCGGCAATCTGCCAGCAACAGGATGAGGACCCGCTACCACCTAAGGGCGAACGGATCTGTATTTAAGCAAGGCGATCGAGTCTATCTATAAAATCCTCCACGAATAAAACATAAATTTCCAAAACTGAAAACGTAAATTTCCAAAAAAGGAAAAGCCTCTCCTCTGTCATTACGAGGTTAAACGATAACATCTATCGCATCCAAAAAGTTCGAACGGTAACAGCGTGACCTGGGGAAGCTGTGTTCGGGACGAGCACTCACTAAGTAAGAAGGGGGCAGTGCTAACCGAAAAAAAAAAGTTAAAATTCCAATTCAGCGAGAAGTTTCATGTTCAGAGGCATCTACTTGAATATGGAAGCCGAGTTTTGCAAATGTGTTCCCCGACCCTCCGACAAGGGTATCCAACGAAAGGGTATGAGGGTACCAAGGTATGAATACAATTAGATATGTGGTGTCATTCAAAATTCAAAATGACGGTCAGCACAAAATGGCGATATACCTTTTTCTTTACCACGCCCTCGGTAGCCAGTTTATGGAAACAACGGTATAAAAGGTATGTGAAGTCTGACACTAACGAAAATTTCCAGTGTTAGTAATATAAAAATATAGGTCCACCGATTTTTTTACATGTACAAAATGAAGGTTGTTTCGTTTCCATATACTGGCCAGAGCAATAAAATTTTTTCCCTTGGTCCAATATTAACGAGGACGTATGCAAACAGGCGCAAAAGCTCTTTTTGGCAAGGGAGGTGGAGAGTTCCTAGTTTGCGTAGTTGACGTTTACATCCACTTCAGCAGATTTTTGTTGTTTGGCTGTTGGCCCGTGCAAGACTGGCCTTTATATCGATATTTGAAGAAAGGAACACATGTAAATTTTTGGAATTACAAAAAAGTTGCTTTGCTTTCGTGGCACTTTTTGCATCTGGATCGACTCTACGTTGAGAAGTGGCAAATTAATGGTCCCTCATTTTGGATGGGCAGAAGCACTGAATTTGGTCTCCTGCAGTTGGTTTAGGATTCGATGAAAATCACAAAAAAAGTATTGTTACTATTCACCCGAAAACGAAAATGCTAGGATTGACTGATTTGGCCCTTGCAGTAAAAGTTTGCGACTTCTCGCTACAAGCCAGATACCAAGGGTAACACAAGATGCCAAGTAACAAAGCGGCCGGCTACGGTTTTGGATAGACGAACAAAAAATCTTATGGGTGGGAGGAAATCGTAACGTTTTAGTCGCTAGGACGTTTTGAAATTATTTTGATAGAGGTTTACATATCATCCTGTATTTTTGTAACCCTATGAGAGATTTTCAGGAATAGGGTAGCAGTCTACGCAGGATACTCCCACCTATCTAAAACTCGAATTATGGAATCCATTGATCTTTTTAATTTCTAACTTCTGGCTAAAAAGAAAAAACAATTTCAAGCACGAACCGAGCATTAACTGGCATTTGCCGGTGATGCCACTTATGTGGACTGTACATTATTGAACTGAGATCGGTGAAGCCGGGGAATTTAGCCCATCAGTTATGCTCAGTATCAAGTTCCAGTGAATTCATAATATACTCCGTCGAGCATATGTTTGGAGCCATGAATGCTTGGCTTGGCCGTCAATGTTTCATTTTAATTATTATCGTTCTGAATACACTTTTCCTAATTGTAATCCATTTCACAATACTATACAAAAAATCCCATCCTTCTTTGCCATCGGAGCAGCTGTCCGCATGTACAAAAGCCACAATGGACGCCTCTCGGTTTCAACGGGTAAGGCACCCAATATCAGTACTTTTGAAACCTCAATCCTCTGGCACAGCTTTTTTTCTGGATTTGAAAGCAACTTCCCGAAAATGATGCATATTTGGCTCAAAGTTCGGGATTTTCACGCACAAAAAACATATGACGCTGAATTTCATCAAAAAACATAAAAAAGTAGATTTTTTTATATAAAAATTAAAATTAGCTTCAACGACACGAACAAAGAAATGTTAAGTGGTGCAAAATAATCAATATGTTTTATTTTCCTTTACCCTTTAAGTTTATCCTTAAATGAGATCTTTTCGTTTCATCTGATTTATTTGACCCAAATTTTGTGACAGGATTATTAAAATGAACCTAATCCTAAGGTACGGTAAAAAAAGAGGCGTTAAAACGCTTTACACAAGTAAAACGCCAACTCTCGCCCTAAATTCAAATAACTGCTATTCTCCCTCTAAAATATTCCCAACCTTAAGGTTTCTAACATCACGCAAATCCCTAACGAAACCAAAACGTGACTAAATATCACGAAAATCCATCAAGAAAAATTTCCAGACGCGAAAATTATTTTTTCACCGATCGATGCCAATCAATGACTTACTCTCATTACCGGCTACGAGTTTCGAAATCTTATTACCTTCCGCACACAAACACACACACCCAGAGAGTGCTACACCCATAAATATCCCCAGGTGTCCAATTGTGCGATGAATAACAAAGGAAGCTTCGAAGCCAGTAATCATTTTCACCTAAAGGAGCTAATCAACTATCCTGGGGGCTACCTGTAATTTCAATATTTTACCACGCAAATGAAAATCTTTAAAGTCGCCATCATACCTGGAGCGCGTTCAAAAACCTTACTATGGTTAACCATGGTTGACTATGGTAAACTTTTGTCGTTCAAAAACTCCGTGGTTAACTACAACATAACCACGAGCATAACTTTTTGGCGTTCAAAAACTCCCGTGGTTAACCATGGTGTAGTTAAATTTTAACCATGCTCGGGAGCATGGCTAGCGATAGTTAAGAAGAAGAAGAATAAAAACAATTTTTTGACATTTGTTTTAATGTTAATAATGAACAAATCGAAGTGGGATTTCTGAGATTATTTTAAATAAATAATTATTGGAAATAATTGAGGCAAATAGCCGACACTATTTTATGGAAAAAATTTTTAATTTTTCTTTACCACGTAGTTAACCACGGTGCGTTCAAAAACCTCCATGGTTAAACATAAACTTTCGTGGTTAAGTGAAGTGATGCAGCTTAACCACAGCTTACCTCGTGGTTTACTATAGTAAGGTTTTTGAACGCGCTCCTGGTGTAAAGGAGAGGCGACGCGACGCGACGCGGTGAACAGCAGAACAAGTCGAAGAAGAAGAAGAATAACAAGCGAAGGGAACGGCCTCGAATTTTTAGAGGAGCACAACCCCCGGGGGTTCATAAATAACTTGCAGGGTCCCGTCATTGCGAACGCGCATCTTAATTTCTCCAGGGGGTTCCTAATTTGTAGCAGTCATCAGGAAAGGTAGTCCTTAGGTCCTCTCACCTTCATTCTGTCGTAATTTTCGCTTAAGTAAGGATTACTCATAATTAGATATGGCGCGATAGAGTGGAATTAATTTGAAACGAAAACACCCACCAGGTGGTGTTTATACAGGACTTACAAGGACTTTCTTTCAGCCAACATTGATGCTATTGGTTGGTACCCAGTTCGTTTGGCTTGTTGACAGCAGGTGAGGGGCCAGGTGGGGGGGACAAGAGAGCTTGAGTGGAGCGAGGGAGTAAAAATTATCGTAAAATATCATTAAATATGTAAAATTGCCAATAAAGGACATAAAGACTCAAGGAGCAGAATTTCTTCAAGAGCCGGCAATGACTCTATCATTCACAAGGTCTAACTAAAAATTTTGGATAGGGAGCGAGGAGGGACGTTGGTACGAGGACCTTCGGGGTATCCTTTTTGTGATTTAATAAATGCATTAGGGTCCCTTGGGGGTTGTTCGGCTCTGTTTTATCCCAGTTTTGGGTTATGTTTGAACGAAAAACTTTTGTTCTATTTTCTTCTATATTGACACGGGATGAGTGTATAAGTTTTAAATTGCTACAAAATAGAGAAAACCAAAAGGGTTTGGCTTTCCCAGTGCCTGGGGGTAAAAAGTGATTTTTAGGGAGCTATTTTTTTATAATAACATCCGTTGGGAATTTTCATATATAGTAGGCTAAAGAGCTGGGCGCATTCTTTTTTTGTATAATCGCTTATTGAAGGTAGTTTTGAGTATTTATAGTTATTTTTATTTTTTAGGGTATAGTATAGTCAGAAATGTCATATTAAGGAGCTGTAGTAAAAAAATAATTTTTAATTTTAGGATACACATGACTATAGGCGTACCTAGCCAGGAGGAAGTTTTGACGGTTCAAATATTCCCGAAATAAAGGCAAGCAAATTGTGAACACTCATGTCATTCGAAGTTCAATATCTAAAATGAGCGTAGGGGGAAATATCGCCACCGGCCATCACAATTAAATAAGTATGTTTGGAGTTTATTTCGACTACTACTGTCATGACAAGAAGACGTTTAGATAATCTTATTGTGACTGGTTTGAAGAAGAACGGAATGGATTGCCGCTTTGTAATTGGTCAGCAGCAATGAACGGACTGCTTTATGTACCAGAACAATGCCCTTATTCTCTACGTGCACTGTAGTATGTATTGACTGAATCTGGCGATATCAGATTCTTGCTGTTAAGCTGAAAATTAAGTTGGTGTAGTGCCGATAGTTTTTTTCACACGTTAGCTCAGACATCCTGAAAAGACCAATACGAGAATTTCTTCCAACCAGTAGTTCTGGCAATGTGTAAACTCGGTGGATGCACGAACATGAAATTTTACGCTGGAACAATCATTGGAAAAGTTTCAAGAAAGCCGTGCTGTTGTATTAATTGAGCGCAGAAGGCATGGCAAATGTTGAGGAAATTGCTATCGACCAACTTCATAACAGCCTTGTTTATATTGGAGAAAATCATGAGCTATGCCAACAGTGGGCAACCTCCGGCCCGCGGGCCAACTACGGCGAAAAGTTTCCATCCGGCCCGCGAGGAAAATAAAGAGAAATAAAGATTTTTCAATGTAATTCGTCTAGTTTAAATTGAATATTGATCACACATTGCAATAATTTGGTACTAATGTTAAAACTTACATCTATTGGGGTAAGTTACACTATGCATTACTTCTTTTATTATCGCCATGCACAAACCTGTTTTATAGACAAGAGGTCGCTGAGAATTTTGATTTTCCTTACTTTGCCTCAGAAAATTTACCAGACTCACCCATTCAACACACTAAAACAATTATAACATCGTTCTCGGCGGTCTGCAAGAGAAATTCCGTTTCTCATTTGCGTTTATTGTAAAACTACATAGGTATCACATCGTTACACGATAAAGAGACAGAAAAATGAATATTTAGTATAATACTTACATTATACACAAACCGGTTTGAGTTGAGAACTGAGTGATTGATAGTGTGATTAACCCCATTTTATATAGTTCACTTCGTTGATACGTACACGATTATAAAATGAGTTTGTAAGAGGTGCTTTGTCTTTTCTTTTGAACCAGTACAATGCCATACTTCAAATAAGACGAGGTGCCATAATAATGCCAAAATTACAAAAACAACCAATTTAAATAAAGAAGGAAAATAAGTACCAATGAAAAGCTTTTTTAAGAGATTCGAATATATATTGTATTGTATGTACTTGGAGGCAGAGTACATTGGTAAAAAAGCTATGCCTCCACAATGTATATTTATATTTGACAGTCTCGCTTCACCTCATTTTGCTTGCAAAAGAAGTAACAAATATCTCTCCAGTTCGTATTTACAATCTCACCTCGATTCATTTATCTCAATACACCAGTAGGACATTATTTTTGAGCCGGGACATTAAAATGAAATTGAGGCATCAGTACAATTTACCATATTGTAAGGGATAAATGTACTGCCTAGTGTAAGTCCGGCTGAACTCTATAGAAATTTCAGGTCACAAAAAAGTTGTCAATTGACTACTACGGCTCGCGGAAAAAACTTAATCTGGCCCACGATATAAAAAGGTTGCCCACCAGTGTCAGTGAGTCGGGACCTATTTGCAATTGACGCCATCTATCCGGAAAACGCCACGATATTTTTCCCAGAACTTTTTAACCAAATGGCTAATTTTTGAAAATAATACAGGACCAACAAAAAAAAATCTTGTCAGTTCAATACAAAAACGGAAAACATTTGAAACAACTGAAAAGTTCGTGACGTGCTCAACTTGTCCTAGTCAACCGCAGGCCAAACTTAAAGTTTTCAAAATTGTTTCGAAAGTTTCTGAAATTTTGTTGTTGTTGTTATTAATTTTTTCCCAATTTCATGAACGACAACGTCCAAGTCCTTCCGGTTTCAATAATGGCTCCAAGGAGCCAAAGATTTTCAATTAATCTGCTTCAAAATCGTTGAGAAGCTGTTGGTGTACCTAGAAACTATGAGCCTCGAAAATTCCTGAAGTCAAACGGCAATCCTTCCCTGCATTCCTTTTCGTCCTGTTTTTTTTTTTTTTTTTTTTTGATATAATAAATTGAGAGAAAAAATTATTCCCATTTTTCATTTCAATTACAAGTAAGCAGATGTTGTGAACGCATTTCGCTCAGCGCTCATTATTCGGGTGCTTTATAAGGCTTGGTTTTCAATTTCTTAAAGTGGGGGTTGGGGGGCGGAAGACAAAGTAAATTCCGATGGTATCCGGGCCGGCTTCAGAAGCTACCAGGAAATACACAAGCTTTTCAAACTAATAAATTTGAATCAAGGACGCTTGAGTGCTCTTAACTATTTATTTGGTAGCAGCGTGACTACGAAATTGTGGGCCCCGGATACATAACCGGCCTCAAAAACTGGAGCAGATGGATGAGTTGTGTTTGGGTGCTTGTTGTTGGTGAAAAGTTTCAAGTGAAATTTTGAGTTTTTTGGCAGAGTGAAGGGGTGGGTGTGCGGGGGCGTGGAGGCAGATGAATATATTTCAAACAAATAATAATTTTCATAATTACTTTCAAGAAAACTTATGGAACTGACATCACCCGGCAGGACTGGATCGAATTTCGTAATTTACGCTTTACAATTCAACCCTTTTTTGATGTCCTTTCGCCCATTTTTATTACCATGAAAATAACAAACAAACAAACTTTAAAACTGATTGTATTTATTTATTTTTTTTATGTTGTAACAATACAAAAGCAATGTGGATACTCATATTATGTGTATTTTTTTTTGCTACATTAAATATATAAAAATGCCTCGCATAGCCGCCGCCGGATCATGGCATAAAATAATGATAACTTTAACGGGCATGACCTCGCATATATTAAGAGTGTTATCATCACTAACACAGGATGCGAGGTATGGCAGCGTATACAAGCACATAAATTTGCTAGGACATGATTTTTATGAAGGAGCAAATGTTCGGAAGGTAAAGGATGCAATGGTATGGCAGTAACAGCAAAAACAAAAACAATGAAAAAAAAAACATTTTATATCCCTGTAAGAATTTATGGATAATTTCGAAAAGGTTTTCTCTAAAAAGTTGTTTTTATGGATGCAAATTATTAAATATATTTTTATTTGTGTTTTTTTTGTTGTTTATGTTTTTAGTGTTTGTTTTAATGTTTTCTCTTTTAAATCAATGTGCTCCTGTAATCTGATAAAATATTTATGGATGAGAGAAGGGCGGTTTTTGTTTTCGGAACAAGGATTTTATTTAAACCGATTATACTGCTTCGGAGTTAATCCTGACTCTTGGAAACTATACCGGAACAAAATTGCCACTAAAAACCCCTCTAAGTTCCGCCCAAAAGCAATCGCTTCAGTTCCATGCAAAATCATGGAGACTATAATTAACAGAAAGCTAATAGAAAATTTTGAAATATTAGACGACAAGCCTTACGGCTTTAGATCGATCTTGTGTGTTTAACCGAGAGTCTCAACCAAAGCATGCTTCGATTTGGTGAATCCGGGCTGGTTACTCTAGGTATGCCAAGTCTTTTAATAGCATATGGTACTCGGCCCTGTTGACTAAACTCCAACCTATTGCAGTTCGAAAGAACTGGAATGAGAGTTTTCTTCTAGCCGTTCAATCAAGTCGGCGTCGAGTCTAAATCCCATACTACCTCTGCAGGTGGTACTCAGGGCGTAATCCTATCACCAGCTCTCTTCTTTGTTTTTAAAAACGATCTGCCGTTTCAACCACCTCACAGCTTTACTGACTGCGGTACTCTGTCTTACTTCTATGCATTTGACGATGTAAGATACAAATTACTCCTTCACCCCTCTGCCCGTGTTATAATCTACAAGTTCCACATTCGTTCCCGCCAGGTCCCCGAGAACTTGGCTGCACAAGGTATAAAGCCTGCTTCTATTACTTTTACCACAATGAAGCTGCTTTTATTACTTTTACCGCTGTTCCGCTGAAATAAAGAACAGTCTGCCTCCATTCCTATATTTTTCAGCAGCACAAACACTGGGCTCACCCGCACAGCTTACAGCCCCTATTCCCCTCCACATTACGAGTTGGCAGTAGTTCTTTTATACGTAGAGAAACTCATCTAAGAAACAACCTTCCACAGTCAGAATTTCCGAACTGATACAAAATCCAAGATCTTGATCCCGATCGTAAGTAAAAGTTCAGGTGTCACCCTTTGTAGGCTACCAGTTAGTGACGAGCAAGACTTTTATTGCAGTATTGCGAAATCTTGTAAATTTAGTAAGACCGAATAAGACCAACACAATACAGAACAAGACAAGACTGCAAGATATCAAGTCTTTATGCTAAACACTAAGTGCCGAAAATCTTGCAGTGACGAGCAAGAAGTCTTGCAAAAAGTTTTGCAAAAAGTCTTGCAGAGAGTCTTGCAATAAGTGCAATTTTGTCTTCGAGTTGCTAAATGTGCAAGACAAAACTTTTTGCTCAACACTGCAAGACTTTTGGAGCTTAGTGATGAGGTCCTGCTATCTCGATCTAACAGTCTTGTTTTATCCTCGTCTTATCTTGTCTAGGTCTTACTTTGGTCTTGCTTAATGTGCAAGACCAGTCTTGCTCATCACTAGTACCAGTCCGCCATGACGTACATGACATGGAGCAATATCTAGTGGTAAGATAGGCTAGATTAGAGGGAGTTGAGTGCATATTGGAGGAGATGGCGGTGAACCTTGTGTTGGAGCTCTTGGGTGTTGTATGAGTTCGGGAAAGCTATTGTTCTTGTTAAAATTGAATTTTTAAACTGGAGTATGCACGAAGATGACAGTGACTGTGACTGTGACATTGCGCTGTGCAGGCAAGTCTAGTATTGCGGGAGAAATTTTGCCGTGGAGTCATAAGGTTCCTTATTTCCGTGAAGCAGTCACTGGTAAAAGCGGTAAAATTTTGCAAGAGCTGCTAGATTCCTACGGCAGCTTAATGAGTCAATTGAAGAGCAAAGGTGCTAACTCCAAAAAGTTTGAGAACACCATTCTTGCACTATGTCCAGCCAAGCCAAGGTGTTTCTCTGGGCGTCGGCCCGGATACACGAATTGTATTCGGGGCAGGGACGACTTGTAGCCCTGACCAACGGCTGTAAGAATAATTTGCATCTTCTGAGCAATTCTAGGCACTGTGATGCTTGTTTTGGAATATGTGGATCTTCCAGCGCAGATCTTCGGCTAATGTTGTGGCCTAGGATTTTTAGAGACGGTTCAACCGTTAAGTTCTTATTGGCCTCTAAAATCGAAGGATGATCGATGCAACTTTTATTGAAGATGAGACAGTGCCTAATTTTTAATGCATTAAATTCGACAAGGTTCTTGCTGCGCCAATCAAGAATTAGTTCGATGTCCCTGTTGATTGAATGGGACATGAGTTCGCAATGATGCAGACATAATCTTGGCTTACATTATCAAAGCGGCAGTAAAGCTGTGAAGTGAATTAGAGGGGATTGCTATAAAACTATGAGGAGAGCTGGGGATAGAATTAAGCCCTGCGGAGATGATGTGGGGGCTGATTCGACGCCTTCCAATACTACCTTGATTGTACGTCCAGAAAGAAAGCTCTTAATCCAGTTTGGAGTTCAGTCAACAGAGTGAGATGCCATATACTATCTTGTTGGGTGGGAGGGAAGAAAAGATCAACGAAGTGGCGCCCTTGATCTGCAGTGCCAGGAAAACGCATGGGGCCATGGCCTATTTGGTGCAGGTTATTTTTCTCAGAAAAGAGCTCAGCATCCTTGGCAGAAACATTCACATTTGAGTAATTCAGCCAATTTACATGGTGAGCGTTGAAATCACCCCCAACGGTGCTTTCCTATTTGTTTGGAAGGATAAAAATTCGGAAATACGTTCTGAAATGCTAAGATGAAGGTTCATTATTGATATTACAACTCATGTATAGACAACAGAAGAAAGTGACATGCTTCGGAAGTAAACTTTTAAGGCCGAGATGGTTAAAATCATAAGATGTACTATTGTGCAATAGAAAATCGTTTGCAGCCCACGGATGTTAGTGAAGTCAATACGAAATTTTTGGAACGTGGCTTTGTATGCGCAAGGTTACAAACCTCCGTCGTAAGCATGAGCTAAACTTAGTACTAGACATTCCACCATTACTTGAACAACATTACGGATTGACCATAAATGATGATACCGTACCTAAACTTAGACTCTTAGTATTTAGAAAATATTGTTCCACATTCAGCGACATTATGGAAATGACTTTTGGAAAAGTTAGCGAGTTGGCTAATGGGCTACATGCGAACTCAGGTTTTGGTATATAGGTGTTTGCTAAAGTCAAAGGGGAATGAGAAACCAGCCAGCCTGGCAAAAATTATAGACAAATGACTGCAAATCAGCTTTCAGGAGTTTTTCTCCTGGCTTAACGTCCAAAAATTCGGCCACGGCTTTGTAGTTAAAATTACTAGAAATCCTGAAAGCCAGAGAGTGTAAAATGAGCTTCGTACGTCCATTTTGCCCAAAAAGCGCCGAATTTCTCCCATATTTTTAACGATAGGCACGCACAGTTTTCACAGTTGAACGATTGTTTTCAATGTCAGCGCGGTCTTTCGATGTGAATAAACTCATAGCTAAAATGGTACTGAATGACGTCTCAGAATCGGAAACATTTGCCGAAATCGGCTAAAAATTTCAGAGTTATTTAATATTGAAATAGTGAAGGTCTAGATGGCGATGAGATGTTTAATAAAAAATGAGTTAAAATAGTCAAAAAGATAAAATACGCCACTGGCCTGGCCAAGTGGTTAGAGTTGTAGAGATCTTTCAAAAAGAACTCTATTCCTTGGATAGGAAATTCAAGATCACTTCGCATTTCGTGCAAGGGCTAAGTTGGAAGCAAGAGAATGTTCAGAAACGGCGGTGTGTGACGAAGAGGTGTATCACCACGCAATTACATTCAACAACCTAGATTTTACAAATCTCCTCGTATATTTTATATATTTCCTTTAAAAAAAGAATTTTCCTTAAAGCTCTGAACTTCACAAGTGCAGTTCAATTTTGCCCCGGAAGCTTTACTTTATTCATCTTGAAGCCTTTCGCAATTACATATGTCTCCCTTATTGTCCTTTTACATTTACATATGAAAGGGATATGTTTATCCACATTTCTTTTCCGCAGTCTTCAATCACAAGGTATATATTTACATATGAATTTAAGGTATATTTCACAGTAACAAGAATGATTACTTACGTGTTTGGTTTAACCAAAAATTCCTTAGATATTCTCCAAGCAAATCGTGCCAAGCTTCACTTTCCAAATAAGCCTAACAACATTTCATGCAATTTTCACGAAAGGGTTTCTCCTCCCATAAAATCTGCTATAAAATATTCCACCTTTAAACGGAACTCCTTGAAAACTCGTTTCTATTTAAATTTTTTGCGTCTTTTATCAAAAAAAAAAAAAAAAAAAAAAAAAAAAACGTTTAACAATTCAGCAGAATGAAGAAAAAAAAGTTATCAAAAAAAGTAGCAAAGGTAAGTCATCACATGTGATAAAAGCAGCTCGAAAAGGTCAAAACTCAATTCCATTCGTGGACGACCTTTTTGCTTTATGAGCAAGACCTCAACATTTCACCTTAGCTCTCCTATCGCCAGCATCCGCAGTCGTTTCATTTGAAATAAGAACTGAACTGCGTTGACATTTTCATCACATTTCCAGAATCCACCTTTAAAGACTCTGGAACTGAAATCGGATGCCATTGTTATGGAAATTGTGCCACCTCTGAGGTCGCCTTTGTGACATAAGCCCCCGTCTTAGAATCTCTGCCGTACACTATACACTATCGTCGACAATGGCTCTACACACAGCTTCAAGTAGTCCACGTATCGGTTTCAGTTCCAAAGACGACGACAAGAAGGGAAATGGGAGATGTGCCCTGGCCCAGTCCTAGATTAAGCGTTCCACAATCTTACCGACAGTCTACAATCCACACAATCCAGATAGTGTGACAATGGTCTCAGGAATGGACGTTCCAGCCCAGCCTAAATGGCACCTATGAAAAGATTAATGAGTGTCTGGCGATTGTGACGACTTTAGGGTCTATTTTAGTGTGGGGGTGGAGAGAATCTTCATTTCATTGTGATGTTATTAATTTATGCTTTTCGGTGACACCGCCCTTGGGGGCATTAAGTACTCCCCAGGAGCTCCTTCTGTATACTGTGGGAGCACCTTCCAACCGAAAAATCATTAACACAACGAATCGAGTCAGGTTGACATCCGTGTAATCACATAAAGGGGACATGAATTTGCTTGGGTTTGCTTAATAGATGCCATTCCCTTCCGGGGGCCCAGCACTCAGGGATGATTACAATGAAGTACCATAGGGTCCACCCTATCGCCCTGAAGGTAGCTTTACGACTCACACATTTTGCTCGGGTGAAATTTTATATCACATTGGCACGAACCTGGCCGCGGCGGCGGCTTATAAAGAAAATTCACCAGCGGAAGAGGTTGTAATTATTATATAAAATGACAGCAATAACACTACTTTCCGGGCTGTTCCTGATTCACGTTCAACGATTAAAAAGGACCAGGAATTGTGTGGAAAGAAACAGTTTACACTGGAGCCGAGGCTAGTTGTCGGTGGTTCTTATGAATATTAATGAACTGCCTCGCCACTAGGTCAGCTGTTTACAAAACATGTAAATTACGTTGTAAATACTAATTTATATTTGTATAAAACAGCTATGAAATAATTGTTCTGCAAACAATTAGGCAACACCAGTGTTATGTTTCCAGTTTTAAATGGTCTTTACGCATGGCATGGGTTGAGCGGGAGAAAGTTCAGCTTAGTTAAAGAAAAATGCTGGTGAAGGTCTGGTTAAAATTCAATTTTTAAGTCATGCACACTTTTTGCAGTGAATTCGCGGAAATTTCGTAAAGAGCGTGCGTGTCAAGTAAATACCTTCTTTCTATCAAGTTCTGATAATAATCCTAGTAGGATCTATTTAGCAACGACTAGGACTCAACTACCATCCAAGGGTCTGTGGTTCGATTCCAAGCGGCGCCATAGTCTGTATACTTTTCTTAGGCAGCAGTAGTCCTCTTTCTGTCTTTGCAGCAATTGGATGAGGAATTGGTGGAATAAGACCGCGTGTTTAAGCTGTCAGTATTTTCACTGTTTCGTCTACTATCTGTTGGATCTCTCTGTACCCAAAGCTGGATTCACAGCTCCACATCGAATGGCAGTAAACAGACCTTCGACAAGAGATGGGGAATAAAGACACAATTGTTGCACTAACCTTATACAGCAATGATTAGATCAGTGCTAAGATAAGAAGAAGTTACGGGGCCTTAGTGTATAACCCACACAAAGGAAATGAAAGGGATTCTCGAAATGTGGTCACCTGATCTATACCTACATCACACAGCATGCACGGCGCCCTGAGGAAAATGCGGGCTTCAGGGTGAAGAACACATATACAGAGGGATGGGTTACGACTATATGATATCGAAAATGTATTGCAACTCAAGTTTCAGATCCAGATTGTCTCCACACTTAAGTGGTTGACGTGGCGCTTTATACAGGCGGGTCCAAATCAGAGTGGAATGTAGGCGGTGGGGTTTCCCCTCTCTCGTTAAATTTCCAACAATTCTACTGCCTGTCTACTTTTTCAATTGCCTTCCAGGCGGAATGCAGGCAATCGTTAAAGCCTTTCTAGCAATGAAGACGAACCCATGCCCAGGATCCATGGTAATACTATTGTCAGACAGCTATCAAGGTACCAAGAACGGAGTAAGCAACGTCCTAGGCTCCTAGTTTTTTGCGCACTCCGTCTTTATCTTATCTTTAACAGATCATTATCGTTTCCTACGTTGTGGAAGAAATCCTACCTCACACCAATCCACAGGGCATCTTAAAAGTATTGCCATCTTATCATCAAATCCCAAACTATTCGGAAGCTCGTCCACGATAAGATTTCCCCTTTAATCGACCCATATCTCCTTAAATGAGCAACAACACGGCTTCACAGTATGGAGAGCGGCCAACAAATTGATGCTATTTATACTGATAAAGGCTTTTGATAAGGTTGACCAACCTGTCGGCGACTCTCAAAATTTGGAATATCGGGTTCGGTCCTGCAATGGTTTAGATCAAAACAGACAGAGGTTATTAGATTACAAAAAAACAGAGGTTATTAGATTCTAAGGATTCCTTTTAAATGCAATCGAAGTAACTTCCGGAGTTCCTCAGGGTAGTCATCTTAGCCCACTTCTATTCATTATTTCATCTCTGACCTGTCTAAGAAATTAGAGAATATTCCGCATCTCTTTTACGCGGACGATCTTAAAATTTATGATATCATCAAGTTTCAAACTGGCGTATCCTTTATTCAAGCGAAACTCAATGTACTGAAAGACTGGTTCACCACTAATTTCCCGAAAAGGATATTAGGAATACAAAAAACGTAACCGCCACTGTAAAGATTAGAATTCAGAATGGATCTGGGACTTTTTTTTCGGATTTTTTGGATTTTTCTATTTTTATTATTTTAATAAGTTTTACCTGGCTAATTTTTTTTTTTTTTTTTTTTTATGTGAAAGACTAGAGTCACAGGAAACGCCCTTTATACTGTGTCGACAATCTATTTTCTTCATATAGAGTGCAATGTCGAACAGCAGCTCTAGTCGGGGAAGAAAGGAACTGTCACAACCTACCCGCGATATTTTTAGTCCACCTACTTCCAACCATTACTGTCGCGACTTTGACATCGGGGCATCGAGAAACAACTCGCTGGAGTGTTATGCCTCCTGAAACGAGTGGAATCTCATCAACCAACCGATGACATGCGCTTTTTGGTGGAGCGGGGAAGGGCTAAGGAAGGCTATGACAGGAGGGATCAGGAATGTAAAGAGGGAAGAAGAAAGAAGGAAAGTTATGTGGGTGGGAAATTGGGAAAGGCTAGGACCGTGGCACCGCCGGGAATCGAACCCGGGACCTCTGGGATAGTAGCCAGGTGCCTTACTCCCTAGGCTACCGAGGCAACTTATCGGTTCTGTATAGTAGGTTCCGATACACTAGGGCATCTTGTGCAACCGGCATGCTAAATCTCCTCGGTTAACTATTTCTAATACCACGGGAGTTCTGTGGAGCTCCTCGCCTTCTATTCTAATGTCAATCAGAAATACAGTCCTTGTAATGTCTTCACCACGATGACCCTGATACAATATTGTACTTGTCAACACAAAACTAAATTTTGTTTATTCAACGCATGACCTGTCTGTCACTATAAGAATTACTGCATAAATCTTCAAATCAAATACTCCAAATCTAATTCTAAACTCACAACAAAGTGAACTTCCAATGTTATATGTGTAATATGCTCCCTTCCCAGTAAAAATTGTGTCTTTCAACCAAAAACACAGCAATTATTTGAAATTTGAATAATAATATTTTTGTGCAAACATTGTCCAAGATAAATTGTCCAAGTTTGCCACAAATTTGCGCCCTTTTGTATATACAACACTCAGTCCAGTAGCCGGCAGTGAATTGCAATTGTATAATAAATGACGAACAAAACCGCATTTTAAACATGCCATGTACAATAACAAAATGAGCAAAATGTCAGCAAGCCATTCAGAAGCGGCCGACAGGAATTCGCCTATGGACGCACCACAATGGAGGCCTATGCAAATGTCCATATCTCTCTAGGACTCCCGCTCCAATGAGTCTGGGGCACCAGCAAATCCCATAAAGACGAAATTTGAATAAATTCCAGGATTTGCCGGTCAGTTAATTGTGTGTGTTCTTAAATGTAATTACATAGGCCATATCCCTGCTGCGGCGCCCGCCCACTGTTTCAGATCCCTGAAGGACGATGCCAAAGTGGACACAAAGGATTACTCGAATACTTCCTTATCGTGACATTTAATGTCGAAGATTATGGGCAATTGATTGCAGCAGTTTAAGCAGGGATAGATTATTAAACAATTGATCTGGATATCATCGTCTTATCTTCCTTCAGGAATGCCGGCGAGATTTGATTGTTGTTTTCTATATTCGAAAACTATTTTTATCTGGGGTAC
Organism: Thereva unica; assembly: GCA_949987705.1. NCBI lineage: Eukaryota > Metazoa > Arthropoda > Insecta > Diptera > Therevidae > Thereva > Thereva unica. The sequence continues at coordinate 73,997,326 of OX465285.1, forward strand.
GCGTTGCTTTATAAATATGCGGATTCTACTTCAAGTCTTCAATTGTCTTATGTAACAAGGGCATGTGCCTTTAGAGTAGCTTCAGTTTTTTTGATAAACGCGTTTCTTATCTCGTGATTCCCCAGCGATATTGGAAGTGGGAGATTCTATGTCGCGTGCTGGAATTCCTCTAATCAGATTTTAGTCATATTGGAAAAATGTCGTTGTGAAATTGTTTTGTTAATCATTTTGAAGATTTTATCTGAAACTCTGTGAAGAAACTTGAAAGTTGGAATGAAACGTCTCTGAACAAGCAACAGTTTTATTTGAAATGGAGGTTTTTGGAGAAGATGGTAAATCTGATGGATTGCATTGGGAAAATGGATGCGAAAAACTAGCCAGACGAGATGGAAGAAACAGCAAAAAACAAACCAAGTGGCACACAGAAATATCCAATCCATTTAGTGGAACTACCGAGGAATTTTGAAATGGAGTTTGATCTGACACTAATGTGGAACTCTACAACAGCAAAAAATTCGCAAATAAGAAGCAACAGTGTATTAGGTACGCAAAACAACGAAATAGGGATTAATTAGTTTGAGGATCAATGTAAGAACGTAAGAATCAAAAACGAAGGCAAAGCAGTCGTACTTAGCAAAAATTTTCCCTCTTTAAGCCTCTGCACTGACCCAGTGCATCTAAAGGAGTATGCGAAATTTCTAGCTTTCGTACTCGATAGAAAATTAACCGAGACCGAATCTTTTAGAAAGAGCCTATAAGGCCAAAACAGCTCTCTCCTTATGCCAGAGAATGATCGGAGTCAATTGGGGTCTTAAACCCCGCATCGTCCACTGGCGTATACAGCCGTAATCAAACCTATACTTATGCCTTGCTTATCGGTATGGTGGACTGCATTACAGAAGATTACATATCGTAAGATACTGGAAAGGGTCCAAAGAACAGTGGTGCAATGAGAAACACCCCAACAGCTGGGCTAGTTTGCATCTTAGGCTGCGGTTACGCTGGCTGAACGTTGGTGATAGTCCAGCTGGTGCCAGCTGTTACAAAAAAATTAAACACAAGGAACTATTTCAGAGTGGTTAGGCTGAAACTTGCAAGCTTTCACACATTCATGAAAGTTCATGACAGCGTGATAGCTAATCAAATTTGTTTAGTTAGCTGGCACCAGTTGAGGTTGAAATTAGCAAAATGGATTCAGAAAAATTAATTAACGAAGTGAGGAATAGAAAATTGTTGTGGGATGCAACGGCGCCTGATTATAAGGATAAAAAGAAAGTGAAGCGTGCGTGGGATGAAGTAGGGGACGCATTAAATTTAGATGGTAATTAAGTTTTTATTATTATTTATTTAAACAAAAATAAGTCATAAAAATATTTCGAACGTTGCTGGCACTAAAACTTGGATGATTTGAGGAGGTGCCATCGGCGGAGCTGGACGTTGTACTAGAAATTTGATTTTGTACACGAAGTAAAGCTACCTTGTCCACACCTTCGTGGTCAATGATAACATTATGCAATAAACAGACAGTTTTCGTAATATCTATTGCAGTTTGCACATCTGTTTCTATCTCCTTTGTGAGGATACGCCACTTCATAGCAGTTAACCCAAATGCACACTCGATAACCTTTCGTGTTCTAGAAAGGTTTTCGTTAAATATATTTTTCTCGTTGGTTATATTTCTTTGGGGGAACGGTCTTAGCAAATATTCTCGCAACGGGTATGCCTCATCTGCTAATAAAACGAAGGGTGCATAAACGTCTGTACCTGGTAGCCGAGCTGGTAGTGGCATATTAATTATGTCGTTTTCTAACATTTGGTAAAGATTTGACGAAGCAAATGTTCCGCCGTCACTTTGCTTACCATAACCACCCACTTCAATAAATATATAACGGTAGCAGGCATCTGCAACTCCTTGCAACACAATTGAAAAGTAATGCTTGTAGTTAAAATACAAGCTTCCTGAATTAGGAGGACATTTGATGCGGATGTGTTTTCCATCAATACAACCCACACAGTTGGGAAATTGCCAGCGGTCATAAAATTCCTTAGAAATGGTTTTTAAGTCCTTTGTGGTGGGTCGAAGCAGATGTTTTGAAGCCAATTTTTTCCACATAGCGAGGCATACCTCCTTTACTATTCCAGATATTGTGCTGTGTGCTATCCTGTAGCTGAATGCCAGCCCCCTATACGACAAACCAGTAGCTAGAAATCTGGAATATAAAATACTAATAAGAAATTTTTCCAGGGGATTCTGCTAAAAAGAAATGGAGGAGTTTAAGGAACAACTACACTCAGGAGAGGGCTAAAATTACAAAACAACTCAAGTCGGGTAGCGGCGCATCGGAAAGCTATGCAAGCAAATGGAGATTTTTTGCCGACATGGATTTCCTACGAGGCGTGACAACACCTGCGAAGCTTTCGGGAAATTTGGACAGCTCCCTCCTGGACAGCACACTCTCTGAAGAGGTAAGGATTGCTGAACCCCGAGGTACCCCCCCGATTGGAGACCCCGAAGTGGGAATCACACATGAGATCACACAAGATACAGAAAAAGAGCAGACGGAGATTGGTAATGGCATAACTCATTCAGAGAAAAATAGGTGCAAGAAAAGAAGAATTCCCCAAGAATTGGAATTTATAGACTTAGAAAGGGAAAAACTTAATATATTAAAAAAAAAGCAAGAGAGGAAAACCGATGGTGACTACCACTTTTTAATGAGTTTTTTACCTCATATGCACCAAATGTCCCAGCATAAAAATGCGCGTTTCCGGCTAAGAATGAGCCAATTGCTAATGGAAACGCTTGAGGGTGACGAAGGAGCAGGACCATCGCGCGAAACAGCAGAATATAGTTCTACGCCCACACCGACACCTTCTGTTAATTGGGCAACATCAGAGGAGATATCAAATGATATTGTTTATGTTTTACCATTTGAAAATATTTAATCATTATACATATGTTTTTCTTATTTTTGAAGTAATAAATAATATTTTATTTTGAATATTTACCTTAAAGTTAACGCGTGTTTCAAGTTCCACCACAATCAGCAATCAGAAATCAGTGATGGAAATTAACCCTAATCATTGATGGACAATTGTTCGAATCCGACAAAAAATGATGGAATCTGGGACATATGTGATGTTGAAAAGATGGAATGATTGCAATCATTGATGGAACTTGAAACACACCCTAAGTCTTTCGGCAGCAGAAATTGGTCTTTGGAAGTTTGTGTGTTGCTTCTCAATTTCATCTTTTATTTGACACAAAATGTAGTCGAAAGTTTTGGGTCTCATCCTGTAGTATTCATAAAATCGATCTTCATCTTGCCTTAACTCCATGTGCAAATTATGGAACTCGCCGTGTTCAGACCGTTTTTTATAAATGGGATGTACACCGAATTTTCTATTTCTTTTATACAGCATCATGTACTTAAGATAACTACTTTCTGTTAAAAATAGCATATCTTCAAATGATTCGTCCATCATGAAAAATTGTTGTTAATAAACACAGAAAAGTTTATACCAAAAAACGATTCGATCCGAGCTAATCGATGCTGTGTACATAACTATCATGAACTGTCTTGCAGCATAACCACTAAACAATGAAAGCTTCAATTGTAACAGCTGGCACCAGCTGGACTATCACCAACTTTCAGCCAGCGTAACCGCAGCCTTACTCCTTTGAACATACACGCCGACCAAATGGCAGCCCGGACGGCCGCCAGGACAAATGGATGGACTCCATATTCATATGGACACTCATCCACCCTTTGGAGGTTCGCCACCGCTGCGAACAATCTAGACTAACCTACACTTACGTGGACCGTGTAGAAAGGTTTCAATACCATCATTCCGGCCAGAGATGACTGGACAGATGGTGTTATCCCAGCTGGGTCATTATGTATCTACCACAGATGGCTCAAAAAATGGGAACAGCGCAGGATTTGTTATTTTCTCCGAGGCATTGAATATAGATACCTATCCTCGTCTACCCGACCACTGCAGCGTCTTCCAAGCGGAAGTGACTGCGATCTGGGAGGCTCTCGAATGGCAGAAGATACCCAGTAGGACCGGTAAGCTTACAGAAGTACTGAAATCAGCACTTACTGGTAAGGGGTAGGCCTTACCACTTCCTATTACAGAAGTGCTTACTTTTACACACGATGTCATAGGAGGTAAGGCCTTACTTTAGTACTTACCTTAGAGTACTTATAGAACTGCTCATCTGTAAGGGGTATAGTAAGGCAGCAAATGGAACATTGCAAAAAGAGATATTCATGGGCGCCTATGGATATGTGATCCGGTGTCGAAACGCTTGAATATAATTGCCCGAACGACGAATATAATTGCCCGTTTTCTTTTTTTCTATAAAATTTATGAAAGCTCCAGGAAAGCTCCCTTGAGTCATCGGGCAGACTCTCACTTGTTTGGGTATAATTCTGGACTACACCTTACCATCTGCCTTCTCTTGTAATGGGGTTTGTAAGGGCTCATCTAGCACCAAGAAAATAAGGGGTACCCCTTACCAGATGAGAACTTATTTCAGTGCTCCATCGGTAAGGCCTTCCTAGAATTCCTACTGGGTAAATAATATACATATCTCATAAGAATATATGTATGTATTTGTATTCTATCTGATAGCCAAGCGGACCTCAAGGCTCTTAATTCTGTCGTCACAACATCCACGACTCTTCTGAACTGCCACAGGTCTCTGTGTGAGACTGCCACTCAGTTTGACATAACGCTGTGTTGGGTTGCTGGGTTGCTGGACACAGTGGGATTAGGGGAAACTGTAGGGCAGATGATGGGAACCGAAGTGGAAAGGACACCCCACTTAACCCGAATGGGAATGCCTTAGCCACCTACAAACTAGTGGTAAGGAAAATCAGCTTAGCTCGAGCTGGGTTGAGATGGAACACAGCAACCGTGTGCCGCACACTTAATGCAATGTGGCCAACTTTGGACGCAAAAAGTTCAAAATCTCTTGTTCAGTTGAACAAAACGGAGATAAGCCATGTAGTAAAGGTGCTGACCTGTCACCGTCCCTTTGGCCAGCACGCCGAAAGATTAGGGCTTCCCCACAACGACTTATGCAGAAGTTGTGGTAATGAAGAAGAGGAAGAAACTGTCTCCCATATTCTTTGTACCTGTCGCGACCTCGCAAGGAAAAGAGGGACCTTCCTTGGCTCACCCTTCCTTGATGGATTGAAAGAGCTGCAAAATATTGGTGTTCCTAACCTCTGTCGCTTTATCAAAAGCTCAAAATGGCTTGAAATGGTCTGAACTTTGTCCCAACACTAGAATGGCATCTAGTGGGCTCCCTGGTGGGGGCAGCCCTTTCAACTTAACCTAACAAAAATGACAAAAGGTAACCAAACCATTCGTAAAACTTTTAGCATGTTAACAAACGATCATAAAAATACTAAAAATTTCGTTGAATTTTAATTGAAATTTTTAATTCATCCGCAGTTTTTTAATGGAACATTTTAACTCACATGAAATTATTAATTCAGTAGGCAGAGTTCTTTCAAAGTATTAGTTAGGTCGTTTCAAAACTTCTGAGGCGGAAAAAAACGCGAACGAAGTAAACCAAGTAATGAAGTTGTTGTGGATGAACATTTTTCATCAAAAGAACTCAATTGACGAAAAGGCAAGCGGAATTAATAACGTACCAGTAATTTTTTAAAGCGAAGTATTCGAAAAGTTCTGGGATGATATTTTACTTTCGTTTTAAATTTTGTTCCTTTAAAAAATTTCCAAAAGAATTGAATTGGAATATATGATAATCGAATAGAATAGGTCCGGAGAGTGTCAATTAATGTCCGTTGGCAGAGCTGACTTCTTTGTTCAATTGACGAGAATTCATTTTCTTTTCTCTTTGCAATCCGCATCATATATTGCTTCTCTTTTGTACCACACGTCCCTAATATCAATTTAGTTGATTAATTTTTTTAAGGGCCGTAACAGAAATGAAAAACTAAAAATACGCCCGCCGCAGATGCCTCGTAATCCGCCATTCCAAACGTGAGTGTCGGTTTACCAAGCGGTCCGCTAATTAAGCACTAACCTTGTACAATGCTGCTTGACATACGCAGTCGAACAAGAACCGGTTTACCTCGTATGATGGCACCTGCAGCTCCATTTTTGCTCCCTTTGGTCTTGTATAGGAGTACGGTATTTTTTTTGAACTATTCTGTAGGTCTTTTATTGATGCGTACCTACAGCTGGATGCGTTTGGGAAATTTGTATTTTTACTAACGTGTACCGTGCTTGTTTTGGGTGCCATGCAGGCGTTATGACATGCTTGTTTTAGGATAAGAATGGAACAGCCTTATTTATACTCCGAACAGTACTAAGTTTAATTTGAAAGACTCTACGTGCTAACGGGGATGATCTGTCCTGACGGAGGGGATGGATTTTGAGCTATTGTAATTCTGACTGCAGTAAGTTGTTCCACAATGCTGTTCTTCTGTCGAGGAATGCATTATTTTAGTGTAGTGATCTAATTTTGTGCTGTGGAGCAAACTTACATACTTATTCCCTCATGTGACATAAGGCGAAAATAGTTGCACTTCAGTCGGATTTGTTTTGTGGGACAGCTCTCAACTCAGTTCATAATCTCCCAGATGTTGCGGGCTCTGCTAATAGAGTTCTTCTCCATGATGGGCTGCTTGCAGGTACTAGTCAAAGGCCTGTTTGGCTAGATTCTTGTTTTCGCGTCGCAATTAGTAGCAATTCCATTTCCTTGGGTTGATTTGGTCGTCTATTCTTTCTTGGCCGGGACGGGGCCAAAGCTCTTCATTTGAAATTCTATCGAGCCATCGGATTTTTAGGATACGACGCAGGCATCTGTTGATGAAAACTTGTTGGCGCAATGAATTGGGTGACTTTCCATGTTTCGCAACCAACTGCCTTAACGTTGCAATTGAACAAAAGTAATTTGGAGAGTTTCGTTGATCTCCATTTTGAGAACAGGCATGCATGTGCGCTTCGTGCAACTGTCATCTTCTTCTAATTTTCCATTATGGAGAACTTTGCAACTGGAAATGTTGTATAGAGCTTTTATCAATTCTATTATTTTGTCCGTCAGACCACGTTGCCGTAGAGCTCGCCATATAAAGCTCATATTAACTGAGTCGAACGTTTTCTCATAGTCTTACGAAAGCAAGGTAAAGGGGGGATCGTAATTCAATAGACTAATGTTAATATGGTCTATGGAAGAGCGGCCCTTCCTGAATCCAACCTGCTGTCTTCTAAGCGTTCGGTCTACTGCCTCTCCGCAGTAAATAATAGACCGATGCCTCTCCAATTGTAACATATTGGTAGCCCTAATAAGGTATTCCGCCACCTTAACAGGCTAACAACAGGGTGTTTTTTTTCCGCTTAAGTCGGGTCTTCACTTAGCGGACGCTGTACCAATTTATTCATCTGGTAGTGTGGTACTGCCACACATCTGCAGGAAGAAGAAAAGGCAATTCCTCAACAATCACATCCTGAAAGCAGAGGAAAACTTTGCCTAAAACAAAACACGGGAAGCATACAGGGAAGTAAACTTCTTTAAGAAAGGCTTCAAACCCTCCTCCGGTATATGCAGAACAAAAGAAGGCACTATAGTCACAGGCAGCGAAGATGTAAAGAAAAGATGGAAGGAATTTTTTAGCGGGCTGCTGAACGCAAACGAGAGCATCAGACATGTACCAGAACCCCGTCTACAACATAACGATGACACCAGAGAAACAAATGTACCCACTCTGGAAGAAGTACAAAGTGCCATACGATCATTAAAAAACAATAAATCTCCAGGAATTGATAACATCCCAGCAGAGTTGATCAAACAAGGAGGCGAATTGCTCTCAGCAGCTATACACGAATTACTATGCTGCATATGGAGGAATGAAAAAATGCCTGAAGAATGGGAGCAAAGCATTATCTGCCCAATACACAAGAAAGGGGACAGATTCAACTGTGAAAACTATAGAGGCATGTCTCTTTTAAGCACAGTATATAAAGTAATGACCAATATAATTAAGACCAGACTGGAACCTTACGCAGAAGCTGAAGTGAATACCAAGCTGGATTCAGAAGAAATGGTCAACAATGGATCAACTTTTTACAATAAGGCAAATCCTCCGAAAATGCTGGGAATACAACATTGGCCGTGTATCAACTTTTCATCGACTTTAAACAAGCATACGACAGCATCGACAGGGAACAAATGTATGCAACAATGCTGGACCTAAACATCCCCCTGAAGATAATCAGGCCTATTCTGAACTCCGCCGGAATTGCGATTCCGGCGGAGAGAAAATTCCAGCGGAATTTTTAAGGGTATCATGAACTCCGCCGGAATTAGTGAAATGAGGTGCCCGATGTGAAATAATTTCGAAAACCCAAAAAACAGCTGTTAAATGTCACAAATTTGTTTGTGAACTGTTTAAAAATTTTGTTGTGAAAAATGTACGTGTTGTTTTTGTGAAAAATTGAATTGTGTTTTCAGTTTTGTACTTAGTGAATTTAACAAATAAAAATGGATTCCATTGCGGCGTTTATTGTCGATGAAGACCGAGAATTTCGAGAAGAATTATTGCGGAATTTGCGGCAGGAAAGAAGAATGTTAAGGAATAGACAAAATCCGAATCATTTATCTAACGTCGCGTAAGTTATTTTAGTATCTTGTCATGATTTATTATTTAGAGACATTTTTTACAGCTTCAAAAAAAACTATCGCCTCAATAAAAAAGCTTTTGCATATGTGCTAAGAGTATTAGAGGCAGAGATTGCTCCTACACTTTAACGTTAATGAGGACGAACAATACCCAACTGATCTGGAAGATCCAGATAGTGAAATGGTAATTGATGATGAAATTGAAACGACTGGAGAAAATTCAAGGATCTGCAGGGACGCTTCGAATATGCGGAATAATATAATGGAGTCTTTTCTATAAATCATAAAAAACAAAATGATGTAAATAAAAATTTAATTATCTTTTTAAATAAAATTAATATTGAAAATAACAGCCTTTTTCAAATAACATAAAAAAATTAAAATAAATTCAAACTTTTCTTAAATAACCGCACCGTTCCGTGAACCTCCGTCAACAATTTCTCGCGGAGAGATTATGGTCGACTTTTGTCATTCCGCTGGAGTTCATGATACCAAAATTCCAGCGGAATTGTAAATTCGAAATGTTTATGCTACCGATGTAAAAAAATTCCAGCGGAATCAATTCCGGCGGAGTTCAGAATAGGCCTGAATAAAATTAACAAAAATGACAATGGAAAATACAAGATGTGCAGTCAGAATACAAGGAGAATTGACGGAATCCTTCCCAGTCAAGCAAGGCTTAAAGCGGGGCGATGGGCTGGCATCCATGCTATTTAATCTCTGCCTAGAAGGAGTAATTCGCAAGGTTAACATTGATGCGAACGCAACCCTGCTTAACAAATCCAAACAGTTGGCAGGATATGCCGACGATATAAACTGCCTTGTAAGATCACTGTCATATCTTAGAGAAATATTTACAGAATTAGAAGATGGAGCAAAACATATAGGGCTGCAAATAAACGCAGAGAAGAGTAAGATTCTAATTCAGTCAAGGGTGGAAAGAAGAAGAAGAAACCACAACACCACCTGGGGGGAATATAACTTTGAACGGGTAAACCAATTTAACTACCTGGGGTCCACAGTCAGCGAAGACAACGATGAAACGATAGACGTACAAAGAAGAATAAACGCCGCGAACAGAACATACTTCTCACTACTGCCAGTAATGAAATCCAGAGACATCCACAGAAAAACTAAAATAAGAATCTACAAAACCATCATACGTACAGTAGCTACGTATGGATGTGAAGCTTGGAGTATCTCCCAGAAATCCGCAGACAAGCTAGATATATTTGAGAGGAAGGTTCTCCGAAGGATATACGGCCCAATCAATGAAGACAGTGCATGGAGAATACGCTACAATCACGAATTGTACGACTTATACAAAGAATGTAAACTTTCGACCCATGCCAAACTACTACGTTTACGTTGGGCCGGCCATGTCCAAAGAATGGATGACTCAAGGATACCAAAAAAAGCCCTGTATCTACTACCAGATGGCAAAAGACCAGTTGGCAAACCACGGTTAAGGTGGGAAGATAATGTTAAGGCCGATGCAGCAAAACTGCTCAACACAAGAAACTGGAGACAAGCTACGGAGCAGAGAGACGTCTGGAGGAAGAAGCTGATGGAGGCCAAGGCTCGAATTGGGCTGTAGAGCCATCGAAGAAGAAGTGTGGTACTGCCTGCATCACAGCCTTTGTCTCTTGCAGCTTTTAATTCTCTCTTGCAGAAGGTCTACATTTAACAGTCTACGGTTTATTGCATCGCGTTGGACGTTTCGGTTTGCGGCGATTTTTAGGCGAATAGTTATAGCTACTACCAAATGGTGGTCACTTCCAATGTCTGCTCTGTTAAAGCTCCTGACATCCTCTAGAATAGTTCTCCATCTGTGGCTGTTGGTTACGAACAGATTGTAGAATGGTGCTCTGAGTCTTGGTAAGCACATTCTACTACTGATGTTATTGAGTTGTCCACCTAAAATGCCCTTCAAATGCTTTGCCCGTTGATGCTACATATTCCATTGGAGAACATTGTATTGTATGTGTTCTAAATAGCTATGTTACAAATGTTCCCATTCGCATCATTTTAAACATTCGCATCGGCATTCGCATTCGCATCAAGCAATGCGAATATTTTGCGTATGCGAGTGTGTATAAGACGTGTCGTGTCACGCGGAAAACAAAATTAAAATTCGACAAATAGACAGATCTGGCTCGCTAATATTTGAGCGCTGCACTGGCATTTTAGACCAGGTCGGCAGATACCGCCCGATGAAGGCTATACATTACTCAGTCTGACTGAGGGATGAAAACTTGACGCATATGCCTGACAGGCCGTGGGCTATGGTTGTTATTTCAAGCAAAAATTTATGGCTCAATAGAAGTTCAGATATCTAAAAACACGGACTGATGATAAATACCCTCACATAAAGCTTTTTATCGTTTTATTGGGCTGCAGGACCCATCTAATTGACTACCGGTGACCAGTGAACTTTGACTGCTAAATGCGAAAAGAAAGAATGCCATTCCTGTATACATATGTATAACACTGGTTTATTGTTCGAATATGTCTCATATTTTTATGTAATAAAAAAATGAGGTCTTAATTCATTTAAATTTTTATTTCTATTCTTAAACCTTCGCATTCACAAATTCGCATTCCAAACATTCGAGCATTTCGCATTTAATAGCATTTCACAGTTTTTTCTCTTTCATTCATCTTACCAGAAAAAAGCTATCTATCTTCATTAGATCAATTTAAAAATCACAGAACAAAAACGAAGAATCAAGTCTTCCAAAACCAATACTTCAGTTTCCACTATTTGGGTCGGGTAATCCCAAAAATCCACACAATCCAAAACCATAAGATATGTGAGTCACGCAACTCCACATACAAATAGAAGTTGATTGATAGCATCTCAGCTTCTAGCTCAGTCTTCTTCAAGCAAAAGTCATGGTATCACACTGGTTTGGGGAATTTCATAGAGTGGAGAGAATTTCCCAGAGGTCCTTTCCAACGTCCAAACCCAATCTGATCTTGCTGATGTCTAATCTCAATTTTATTTTATTTCATTTCGATCGTGGTCACATCCGGACATTCTTCTTGAGTTGCGATTGTAAGAAGCAAGCTGAAAGCTGCTTGAGTGAATAAATATGAGAAGTGTAGTTGATAGTTGAGAGTACACTCATCTGCTTGTGATCGGAGTTGTTTGCTAAATTGATTATTTTTTTCTTAAAATTGCGAAGTAAGTGACTGAGTGCTGGTCAAATTTTTGCTGTGTTTATAAAATTGGCTAAACTCGATTCAGGTAATTAACTAGTGTATATTCAAGCTATACGTGATGACTAGTTATAAATTAACAAAAAATTATTTGAGTTCTAGTTTTAGTTTGTGATTTAGATTTTCTAGTTTATATTGTAACACTCACCTCTGAGATTGTATGTTTGTTAATTCTTACATCACATTTTTTGATATGTCACTCTCAAAACATTGTTCGCGTATAACCTGGGAAAAAAAGATCAACAATATACACCAATCCATTAAACGTAATTATTTAATAAAACTATAAATTACTTCCAAAATTTACAATCTTAACCTCGTGCAGCACCAGCTGCTAGAGCCCATAGTAATTCATTAACGATTTCACCTCTGGCAAAAAATTTCAGTAAGCACAGTCTGGAAGTTTATGGCCACACTTTTGGGACTAGACAGACAAATTAGTGACAAAATTGTTTTATCATATTAAAATTCATTAATTTACAACATTTTAAATTTATATCCTTTGTACATTTTGTATCCTAGAAGGTTGTTGCAATCTACTTAATCTTTTCACACATCATCACCTTTACTGCAGGATGAACTGTTGCAGTAAATACCTTCTTAGTTTATTATGTAGCCAGTGAAAAGTTGGTTTATTTTTTGGTACTTAGAGAATGGATCTTAATGGATAAACTTTTAATGAATTTTAAGGAGCTTTAGTAAACTTTAGTTGGAATATTCGAAAATGTGTTTAAAATCAGTTTTAGGTCTTAACATGGTTTTAACAAACAAGCAAATTTTTTTGTTTATGAAATACTAGGTCTCAGAAGTGTAAACTATAAACTTTGTTCTCTCGACGGATTTATTCATTGAGTTTTATGTTAGATAGAAAGCAAACATTGTACTACAGCTGCAGAGGTAAAGAGTACACCCTAGGTACGGCATTGTCGCAATAAAAAAATATAATACCACAGCCCTCAACGAAGAACAAATTAGGGAAGAATGTGTAGCAGCGCTAAATAGAAGGTTCGGTGTATCGGATAACGAACTGCAAGTATCAATACCAATATTGGCGAGGAGTGGGTAAACTAAGGACCATAATAAAAGAAGCCGCAGCGACGAAAATGAGGGTGAAAGTGATGTGCACCAACCCAATAGAAACGCACCAGCCGAACGATAGTGAGTGCCCCCTTCCTAAAAAAGGAGATCAACTCGTATGTGCGAACTCCTCAACTCAGCGTATAAAGACCACTATTTTGTACAAAAAACTTCTGCCCATAGCAGAAGGTAAAATAGGTAGTTATCCATGCGGCTTTTGACCAAGTAGGTTCATTACAAACCATATTTCCACTTTAGGAAGAATTTTGGACAAATCATGGGGATCAATATTCACATACTGTTTATAGACGACTTCAAACAAGCATATGACAGCGTGAAGCGTTGGTAGGTATTTAAAGCTATGGGGGCTTCCGATTTCCGTAAGTTTCATATCACAGAGAGACCTTAAACAAAGTGACGCGCAGTCATGTCGCCTATTTAACATAATGTTGGAGAAGGTGGTAAGAGACGCTGGATTAAAAACGACGGGATCCATTTTTAACAAGTCAACATCGACAATGGCTTACGCTGATGACGTCGCTCAATATGTAGGTCTTTTGCAGGTAAAGAAGACTTCATCAAACTGGAAACAGCTGCGAAAAGAATGGGGACTCATCAACGAAGCAAAAACTAAGTACCTATGTACTTCAAAAAAAGATACACAACTCCAAGACAAAACATTGCAATAGATTCATATGACATAGAAACTTTTAAAAAATTTACGTATCTTGGTACAGTATTGCAAGCTGACGGTGGCAAGACAACGGAAATTAGAGGGACTCTAATCAAGCCAATTCTGATGTTTTGGATCAGAGGCATGGACTTTGAAAGTGGCTGATGAAACTCTTCTAGGCACTTCTGAAAGAAAAATTCTACGCACAATATTTTGCGGGGTCTACGAAAAAACGGTCAATGGTGAAGGAGATATAATCTTGAATATAATGGAAAGCTACTAAGTAGGATAAAATGGAAAGACGAGGCTGAGTGGGTTCAATCCATAGACCTCTGGGATGGTAGTGGAGCACCTTAACCTCTAGACTACAGAGATTGGGTCGGAAGATATATGATATCATGACCCACCTGAAATGCTTGTCAAAAATAATCTGGAAAGCGTAAAAGTACGATCGTTTTACACAAACTCTCTACTATTGAGATTAATAACCTATATCTCATCTTCGTAAGCCAGATATTTAGCTCTATAGTCTGCCTAAGTATTTTTCAAGCAAAGGCTGAGGCTGAGATTCGAAATACTTGTATAGGCTTTGGTTTATTTTAGCAACCATGAGCGTATTTCTGGTTCCAGGGTGAAAAATTGTACTACATTAAATTCATTTTTGCCTACCTTCAGGACCGGTTTTATTCCGCGCACTCAATATGACTGAATGCTGACCATTTTCTTGTGAGAGGCCATTATAGCGGCTGATGTAGGGCTCGCGCTGAACATAACCTGTAAAATCATAAAGCTAGGAAGGGTTCAGACAGCAATTAGATCCATGCAAATAGACCTCCAAGAAAGCCTTTGGTGGGCACCTACACCTTCTCTCTCCTGATCTTCACATTAAACACCTGGTCTCGAGCAGTGTTTTTACACTAAAAAATTGGGAGTTTCGGCCCCCTAGCCAATATCGTGGACTTGTTATCAGAGGGTGTCTCGTATAGAACCTGGCTGTGGCAATCCTATTGGAGTAAGCTTTCCAGCTCACATTCCGATGTCTTATAATGCCTACTCCGCTTTCACTTGCTTCTTGGCTACTGAATATATGTATGTATGTATGAGCTTATTATTGTTTGCCGTGTTGATTTCGCCAGAGTGCGGCTATCTCATTTCACATATTCCAAGCAAACACACTCAAATACTTTTTGGGGTCATTGGACCTTAGTATTCTAAATCAACTGCCCACATTTTTGAACTGCCATAATCCATCGCTCCTTGATGTTATCACTGCTACATCCACCAATTTAGTATTAAAACATAACCAAATCTCTCCTCCTAGCTATCTTGATCACGATATTCTCTTCCTCTCCCTTCATTTTACCTTTCACCCTCCCTCCTTACCTAACTTCTTTTCATACCGGGATTTCAATAACATCAATTTTGCTCGCCTTTCTGAATTTACTTCGTCTTTACCTTGGGCTGATATCTTCAATTCCACCTGTGTTGATACTAAGGTTGAACTCTTGAATTCTTTCATCCAATCCCTGTTTAATCAATGTGTCCCTATAGTCACTAGAAGACGTTGTAAATCTCCAAGTTGTCCCTGGTTTTCTTATGAAATCCGCAAATTGATTGTTGAGCGTGAGTTCTTGTACAGACGCTATCGCAGTACTAGGATCCCGAGCTACCTCAGTGAGTACAAAAATCTTCGAAACTTAATCAATAGCAAAGTCAAATCGGCCAAGCGTGAATTTTACTCACGTAAGCTTGATCCTACTCTGTCCCCTAAATGTCTTTGGTCTAATCTTCGGTCTCTAGGCATTCATACCTCTGAGCTTAACTCATTTGATGTTGATGTAAACTCACTCAATGCATCTTTTGTTCAATCTCCTTCCAATTTCCCACTGTCTTCCACTTCCGATTCCCCTTCTTCCTACTCTCTATTATCTGACGGCTTTAATTTCTATTGTGTTGACTCGCTTGAAGTACTCGGCATACTGCATTCCATTTCGTCCAATAGCGTTGGTTATGATGGTATTTCTCCTCGCTTTCTTAAGATTCTCTCCCCTTTAATCGTTGATGTCATCACGCATATTGTTAACTATTGCCTGACAACCTCCCAAGTACCATTAGTCTGGAAAAAAGCAATAGTTACTCCCATTCCTAAAAAGTCCTCCCCCGTTAATTTGTCAGACTTTCGCCCTATTAGTATTCTACCCTTTCTCGCTAAAGTTTTTGAAAAAATTGTATCTACTCAAGTCTTGCGATATCTTGATTCTAATAATTTCCTTTCTAAATTCCAATCCGGCTTCCGCAAATCCCATAGTTGTCAAACTGCTATATTGAAGGTTACAACTGATCTTCGTTCTGCCCTTGACAGAGGTGACATTGCTATACTAGTTCTTCTTGACTTCTCCAAAGCCTTCGACTCT
This sequence comes from Thereva unica, assembly GCA_949987705.1. Taxonomy (NCBI): domain Eukaryota; kingdom Metazoa; phylum Arthropoda; class Insecta; order Diptera; family Therevidae; genus Thereva; species Thereva unica. Next base: position 74,013,377 of record OX465285.1, read on the forward strand.
GTAGTTCACTCGCATCTGCTCTATAAACTTAGTCAACGGTATCACTTTTCCTCTTCTTCTGTTCGCCTTCTCTCTTCACTTCTCTCTAATAGATATCAGTGTGTTCGGCATAATAATGTTACTTCTTCTTTCCTAAGTGTGCCTGCAGGTGTCCCTCAGGGTTCGGTTCTTGGTCCTTTGCTGTTCTCCCTTTATATTAATGATCTTCCCTCTGTAATCCGTCGTTGCTCTTATCATTTATATGCTGATGATCTCCAGCTATATACCTCTTGTCCTATTAATCAAATTGAAAATTGTGTGTCTGAACTTAATTGCACCTTATCTCGAATAAACGAATGGAGTTCGAATAATTTTCTTAAATTAAATCCAGTTAAATCACAAGTAATTTTCCTTAGTCGTCGCTTACTGTCCCCCCATGGTTTCTCTCCTCTTCTACTTAATAATGTTCCCCTTCCAATCGTTGACTATGCCAAAAACCTGGGTATTGTTGTAAATTCCAAACTCTCCTGCTGCAATCATGTCTCATTGCTGCTCTCTAAGATCTATGGCACACTTCGTAAACTATGGTTACATGGCAGTCTGTTATCTTTGCCCATTCGAGCCAAACTTATTAAATCTCTTGTTGTTCCTCATTTCCTTTACGGCTCGCTGGTATATATTTCTTTCGACTCAACTTGCCGTCAGCGTCTTAGAGTAGCGTTTAATGATTGCATTAGGTTTATTTTTCATATGAGAAGATCTGATCATGTGTCGCGAGTACAAAATTCCTTACTGGGCTGTGACCTCTTTCAATTCATCGATCTCATGGCTCTTCTTCTTTTGCATAAGGTTTTTTATACCAAAAGCCCCTGCTACCTTTCTGACTTCCTCTCTCCTTTGCAATCCTTGAGATCCGTTAAATTCCTGATTCCTGCTCATTCTTCCCTAATCGGTAGTCGTTCCTTCTTTGTGCATACTCTCAGAATTTGGAATAATCTTCCAAACTACATTCAGAGAATGAGCTCAGCCACAACATTCAGAAGACATGCGTTTCTTTTTCTATCTTCTTCTTCTCACTAACTATCTTTGTCCCTCCTATCTCTATCACTCCCACTTCAATCTTAATTTTAATTCTACTTTCTTTCTATTTTTTTTTTGCTCTGGAATTTTGACTATTTTCTTATTTTTGAATTTTTATTATTTTTTACTTTTTTATTACTTTTTTATTATTTTTATCTTTCAATTATTAAGTTTAATTTTAATTATATTTTAATTTTAATCTTAATTTTAATTTTGTTCCTTTTTTTTGTACTCTAAAAGATGTATATCTTGTGTACTTTAAAATCTATTAAACTATTAAACTATTCTAGTCCTGTTTCGCCTATAAATCTTCTTGTCGCATTACAGTAAAGGGTGATCTTGAATGGTGGCTTGGTGCACGACCTAAAATCGCATTAGCATTTGTACGGATCATGGATTTTATCCAACACTTGCCTATTAAAAACAAACACCCAAAAACTGTCTATTTATAGAAACTTTTACGATATTTTATACGAATTATTCAAATTCAATTGTAGTGATATTGAAACCATAATAAATAAATAAATATTTTTTTTTTTTTAGAAAAATTAAATGAGCCCAAAATCTTCCGATAGCAGCGACCGACTAATTCCGTACAATCCCAAAATCAAAACAAACACTGCAAACGTACTATAAGAAAGTCGACTTGGAAAATTGAAGAATGGTGTTATCAGTTTGTGTAAACAAATAATTGTAGAATTCCCCAAAAGCAGCAATTGATAACCTAGTGACAGAACACAAGTGTTAAACTGGAAGAAAGTCAAATCAATCACTTGTAAAAATTGAATTTGTAAAGATGCAGACAGTTTTTCTTACAATTTTGTTAATATTTTTAACAATAAATTTGGTGTGTTTTGTCAACGCTGGTAAAAAAAGAGATTTAACAGAGACTAACGATGGTTTACTAACAGTGGTAATGTATAAATTGATATTAGACAATAAGAGTTGTATTAATTTCACAATTCAAGCCAGAAATAATACAAAAGTACAACTATTCTGTGGAAGTTCATAAAACACAAACATCGGATGGATTTATTTTGGAACTGCATCGCATACCAAAGCCTGGCGCAACTCCAGTTTTGTTAATGCATGGTCTGCTAGATTCGTCAGCTGGATGGATAATAACTGGTCCTAAGCATGCTTTAGGTAGGATTGATTGTGAGCATATTTGACTACTATAACTTTATTTATAAAAAACAGGCTATTACCTCTCTGATCTTGGCTATGATGTTTGGATGGGGAATGCCAGGGGAACTCGATACTCTCGTAATCATACAAAATTCCATCCAAGGCAAAGTGAATTTTGGGATTTTTCCTTTCACGAAATTGGAGTTTATGACGTGCCAGCTATGATTGACTACATCGGAAATACAACAAACTTTGAACGAATTCATTACATAGGACACTCCCAAGTAACACTATTTTATATAATTTAAAAACCATTTAAAAAACATTCCATTTCAGGGAACAACAGTCCTTTTTGTTATGTGCGATAAACATCCACAATACTGCAATAAAATAATATCCGTCAATGCTTTAGCACCAGTTGCTTACTTAAAAAACATCAAGAGTCCTTTACTGATTGGCATATCCCATATTGTCGGTCTCATTGGATTTGTGGGACATGCTCTACAAATGAATGAATTTATGCAGAACAACGAACACATAACCAACGCTGCACAGGCTCTATGCCAGGAAAAGGCACAAACTCAAGGAGTTTGTCAAAATGTCCTGTTTTTATTGGCTGGTTTTCAAGCAGAAGAAATGAATAGTGTATGTTTTTACTTCACAATTCCTTTATGTTTTCTCAATATTCTTTATATTTTCTAGACTATGTTACCTGTAATTTTGGGGCACGTTTCTGCCGGTGCATCACTAAAACAAATAGAACACTTTGGACAACTGGCACGCAGCGATCACTTTCGAATGTTTGATTATGGACTATTGGGCAATCTACATGTCTACAAAAATATATCACCGAAGCCATATAACTTGGCTAAAACCACTGTTCCGATTGCTCTTCACTACGCCTTGAATGATTGGATGGCAGATATTACTGATGTTGATAAGTTAGCGGATCAGCTCCCGGGATTAATTCAGAAGTATCTAGTTCCACAGCCGGAATTCAATCATATGGATTTTGTGTTTGGAATGAGTACGAGGGAATTGGTTTATAAGAAAGTTGTAAGAGTGATGAAATTTGTTGAGAAACATAGTGAATGAAGTATTGTGGTGGTGTGTTTTGAGGTATTATAATAAAAGTGAAGATTTGTTTGATTTTATGAAATTATATGTTGTGAAATACTTTTAAAAGTTTTCATTAACTTCTTCTTCTTTTTTAACGGCTCTAAAACCGGGATCCGGTCCTGGTCTCTCGCAACTGTTCTTTCCGCCGCGCCGGTCCCGAATGTCTGAGCCAATGTCTTCTAATTTGGTATCCCTAAGCTCTGAGCGTCCTAGGTACACCATCCTTTCAGAGGAGGTTGGCTCTCCCTCTCTGACGCATCCCATAGGTCTTAACGCAGAGAATTTTTCGATCAGGCTCATCTTAACTCACACGAGCTTGCCCTGCCCACCGGAGCCTACCTACCGTGAAAATATAAAATGCCTAAACTTAGGAATCTTCATATTCTACAATAGTTCAGTGGTTCAATAGTCAGAGCTCAGGAGCTGTCGCGGAAAGTAGACTCCGCTAGAGGGCAGCTTTTTCTGCCCTATATCCCATGATGAATTAAAGGAATGTTATGTATGTGTATGTATGAATCAAGATAAACCTTTGGTTGATGTTAACCCCAGGGGTAAATTCTCCAAGAGTGGAGGACGGGCATACAAATGTACGCTGAATACGGACCTATTGCCAGTGTCATTGGAGTGGCTTTAGATCCAGCGGGCCATAACCAGAGAATGGATAAAATATTCTATTTTAAAAATAGATAGTGCAGCAAAAGCGTTCCATATTCACTGTATCGGATCATAGCCAGAGCCGGATAAAGGCAGCGAAAATAATCGGCTTTATCTCATAGCTGGAAGTGGTGATCTACACGATTCTAGCGATATTCTAGCATGAGTTTAGGTGATATTTGCTCGCTGTAGTTTAGCGACATTTTCTACTCTTGGCTCATGATGCTAAACTCTTCCGTCTGTAGTCTACTACTATTGTAAGAAATTCCATGGTTACATAATTCTTCATCACCCTTACGTTCTAGTGCAACACTTGTTTTTAGTAGAGGCAATTCTCTGTCTTGTCATTGCTCTTGATGTTCTTGTAGCTCGGTAGGAACTGAAGAGTGATCCAGTGCACTCTGTCAAAAGAAAACAGCACGGCTAGTTTGGAAGTTAATAGTCCGCGTTTATTTCAGCTTTGCTATCCGAAATAGGATTGCACTGGTGCTTGGCCTTGCTACACATCCTTTGAAAATAGCTGGTAGTTCTGCGTGGAACGCACTGGCAAAATTAGATGTAGCATATTTTGAGGTTTAGCTTCTGATTTGAAAACATCTTCTTTTTCCTTCTGTTCATTATTCTTAAAAGCCAGGAGCTCTACTCATTTAGTGAGGATCATGAAATCCCTGTTAAAGTCTTCTTGCCTCTCCGAGTAAAAATGTCCTTACAATGGGCGAACACAGGCCCCTTGGTTTTTCAAGGGGCATATGATGGCCGTAGAGATTTTAACTATTTTTAATAGGTGCACATACGACATTGGAAGCAATGGTCCTTTGGATTTATCCTAATTAAAGGTGATCGAGGCACAAGAGAAACAAGCTCGCCAGTCGCCGGTTTATTGCACGTGAAATGGCGGTGCGTGTTTTTAGTGGGACATTTTCTTATTTAACCGCTCCTATTTTCAGCTCTGTTAAATATGCTACCAAGGGAGCATTACTATCGTAAATTTTATAGAACAAAGAAAACGCGCGATGGTGACCATAAAGGCACAAACAGGCCATGAAGTCCGCGCCAATCTGTTTGTGCCTTAAAGGGTGACATTAGCACACTCAACGGACCGGCTCTCGTTCGATATGGAGGACAAGCAGCTTTGGAAGTGATTAGAATTTAGTTGGTGGACTGTTTTGGACCACGCTCGCGCTTGGAAAACAAAAGGCAATTACAAAAGATCAACCAAACAAAAGTTTTACAATACCAGATCACATATTCACAGGCGTCCATGAATATTCTTTATTAAAAAGCTTTTTTTATAATGCTCCTAGAACGCTTTTGAAGAAGCATAAAAAGGTATGCTCCCTTGCAATAACATGCAATCTTAAAAAGTATATGGAACTGATATGGAAACGGGAGTGCTGTAAGCTTTTTAAGGAATGCTCAAACATGGCTATTGAAGCACTCCATTTCCCGCTAGGTTGTTAAATAGATGCAGCGCAAAGCACTTGTGATTATTATTCTGCTTAGATATTGGAAGCTTTTAAGCTTTTTTTAAATTGTAGTGGAAGGAAAAGAGCTAAAAAAAGAGTAAATATTTCATACTTAAAAGCAGAAAATGTACTACTTACCTATTTAAACCTTTAACGAAAACTGAAATCAAAGAAATGCACAGCGAATTTTCATGTACAGTGCTGCGTAAAAAATTAAGACCACCTACACTTTATCAGGAAACTTTTACTTTCGATGCCTACAGCTTTCGAATGATATGTTGGGATAAATAAATGAAACACTCAAATTGTACCGAAATCTAGTGTCTATTTTCTGCAATAATTCCATTAAAATAAAACAAGACGGTACTGCAATATAAATTATAAATGCACTGTAATTATCTGCAAAATGCACTGCAAAATGAATGCTGGACCGGTTAGAACAGGACAACTTTAGGAAGCAAAAAAATTGTGAAAAGACGTGTTGGAAGTTCTTTCCTCAAGTTACTTAAAGAAAATCGAGCCCTGCTCTTTCGGCAGATCTCCATTACGCAAGCGTCTGCTGGTCACATTTGACGAATCCTTTGCGCAAAAGGATAGTTTGATCGGACCACAATAAAAATGGGGGGCAAACGGCTAACAAAGACCTCGGAAAGTGGTGGTACCCGATTTGCCACCTCTGCCAAAACCCGAGAAAAGTCACTGCAGACAAACACCTAGCAGACCTGTTAGCAAGTCCTAATCCCACCTCCCCGCGGTGCCCCCTGGGGTACTTCTTCGGAAGGAGCTAACGGGAGACGGGCGAATGGCGAACTCTCTGCGCCACAAAACAGAGTTTTAAGTCGGTTGGGCTGAGGGTTAGCAACCCGCTCCCATAAAAAACACCATTGCTACGAATCGGCAAACAATGCCTCGGAACCGGATGGACAACACGACGACGACCTTTGCTTTTCGAACAAGGACACGAATCGGATCATGGAATGTGAGAACACTGCTGGCTGAGGGACGGCTGGATGAAGTCCTCAACGAGATGAATCGATATAAAATCAAGATCATGGGACTTAGCGAGACCAGATGGCCCGATGCGGGGGAACATATCTGCCCAAATGGTGAGTCCTTTTTATATTCTGGCAGAAACGAGACTGAAAGCCGTAGGAGTGGCGTTGGTGTAATACTCACCAAAGAAGCCAGGTCCAGCCTCATCAGCTGGTCACCAGTTTCTGAGAGGATTATTACCGTGCGCCTGCGTACCAGACTAAGAAGTACTATGGTAGTCCAATGCTATGCTCCAACTGAGGACGCTGAAGATGACATCAAAGACGAGTTCTATTTGCGGCTGAATGAGGTTTTTCGCTCTATTCCAAGGGGAGACATCATTGTATTAATGGGTGACTTAAACGCACAGATCGGCCGTGACAACACCGGCCTTGAGCAAACAATTGGAAATCAAGGTCTAAGCCAAGTTACCAATAACAATGGTGAGCTTTTCGTTGACTTCTGTAGCTCCCACCAACTCATGGTAGGTGGAACTTACTTTTGTCACAAGAAGATACACAAAGAGACCTGGGTATCGCCCGATGGTAGGACGAGAAATCAGATAGATCATGTGGCCGTAAGCCGCAGATGGAGAACTATCCTTGAGGATGTCAGGAGTTTCAGGGGAGCAGACACTGGAAGCGACCACCATTTGGTTGTAGCAACTATTCGCCTTAAAATCGCCGCAATCAGAAACGTACAACGCGACGCTATAAACCGTAGACGGTTCAACGTAGATCTTCTGCGGGAGAGCGTTAAAAAGCGGGAATTTGCTGGAAACCTACAGCAAATATTAAACCAGCACAACGTTTCTGACGACACAAATATTGAAGAGCTGTGGAGTAGGACAAAGGGCGCAATATTGAAGGCTGCGGAATCGAGCATCGGTTATGTCCAAAGAAACCAGCAACACTGGATCTCGGACACAACCTGGCAAAAAATAGAACGCAGGAGAGCCCTAAAAAATAACGTAAACTCTACAAGCGACCCCGAAAGACGTTACCAACTTGAACGGGAATACTCCCAATTACACCGGGAAGTAAAGAGAAGTGTCCGGCGTGATAAAAGGCAGCAGATAAATGAGCTCGCAGAAAAAGCGGAAAACGCGGCAAACACAGGCAACAGTAAGGTGCTGTACCAAATCACTAAACAGCTCTCGGGAAAGCACTCTACTAAAAAGCATGCCGTTAAGAGTGCGGATGGAAGGCTGCTGTGCAGCGACGAGGAGCAGCTCCAAAGATGGAGAGATTACTTCTTCGCCGCCCTGAATGGTTCATTTACACAGGAACCTCAGGAAACCAGCAACAATGCACAGCCAATTCGAATCACCACCCGGGCCCCATCCAAGACGGAAATAGTAACCGCAATTCATGCGATGGCCAATGGTAAAGCAGCTGGAAAAGATGGCATCCCGCCAGAATTGTTGAAAGCCGACTCAAGCCTCATAGCAGATGCGCTTCAGCCAATCCTACAAATAGCATGGAACACCTGTACCTTTCCGGAGGATTGGACGGAAGGTATCATAGTCAAAATACCAAAAAAGGGGGACCTAACAATATGCGACAACTGGAGAGGCATCTGTTTACTATCTACTGTGGGCAAAATTTTGTCCCACATATTACTATCTAGGATAAGTGAGGCAGTAGACCGAACGCTTAGGAGGCAGCAGGCCGGATTCAGGAAGGGCCGCTCATGTATTGATCATATCAACACCTTACGAATTATAGTGGAGCAGTCTACTGAATTCCGATCCCCCCTTTACCTTGCTTTCGTAGATTATGAGAAAGCGTTCGACTCGGTCAATAGGAGCTTTATATGGCAGGCACTACGGCGACGTGGACTGCCTGATAAAATAATAGAATTGATAAAAGCCCTATATAACAATTCCAAATGCAGAGTTCTCCATAATGGAAAATTATCCGACAGCTTCGAGGTGAGCTCAGGAGTACGACAAGGATGCCTACTCTCGCCTTTACTATTTCTTATAGTAATAAATGACATCCTTGTCGGCGCTCTAGATAGTAGAACAGGCGGCATACAATGGGGTTTATTAGACCGCCTTAAGGATCTTGACTACGCAGATGATATCTGTTTGCTGGCCCACAGACACCAGGACCTCAAAAACATGATTAACAATTTGGCAACAGAAAGTAGTCCAGCAGGCTTAAGGCTAAATCCGACTAAAACTAAAGAAATGCGGATAAATGCAAACACCATTGAACGGACTGCGCTGAATAACCGTGACGTGGAACTGGTCGATAAATTCTGCTACCTCGGTAGTATTATTACCGAAAATGGCGGTGCAGAAGAAGATGTCAGTTCCAGAATAAATAAAGCACGAGGCGCATATGCATGCCTGTTCCGCATATGGAGATCAACGGAGATCTCAACTAACACCAAATTGCGGCTGTTCAACTCCAACGTGAAGGCAGTACTTTTGTACGGTTGCGAAACATGGAAAGTCACCCAATTCATCACAGGGCGCCTACAAGTCTTCATCAACAGATGCCTTCGTCGTATCCTAAAAATTCGCTGGCAAGATAGAATCTCAAACGAAGAACTATGGCGCCGTGCCGGCCAAGAAAGGATAGACGACCAAATCAGGCGAAGGAAATGGAATTGGGTAGGCCACACCTTGCGACGCGAAAACGAAAATCTAGCCAAACAGGCCCTTGACTGGAATCCGCAAGGATCCCGTCGAGTAGGACGACCTAGAACAACGTGGAGGAGAACCCTACTAGCAGAAGCCGCAACAACTGGGAGATCCTGGTCGGAGCTGAAAGCTGTCGCGCAAAACAGAGTCCGCTGGAGGGCAACTGTTTCCGCCCTATGTCCCATGAGGGATTAAAGGAGCGCAATGATGAAAAATGATGACAATAAAAAAACTTCACATGCAGACCTGCCCGAGCAAGAGTTTTGTGGCGTAGAAGGTAACGCCCACAGGAATTGGAATCCGCAAGACTGGAACGAATTTTTTTCACAGATGAAAATGAAGCCAAGCCAAAGCCAAGTGAATGTGGTCTTAATTTTTTACGCAGCACTGTATCTATAAATAACAAAGAGAATTCGCAGCTTGCACCAAACCTATTTCCGATTCGTAATACTCTGGAACCGCATCACTAAAGCTTCCACTGGAAGCATTTGCTTTATTACCCTCTAGGAGCTGTCGTAAAAGGGTGTGCTAATATTTTTGGGCCCACCAAGCCAAAATTTTAAAATAGCGTGGCGAAGGCTGTTTGTTAGGGTCACTTTCGCCTTCTTACCATACTCAGAGTACTTTTATGAACCAACGAAGCTGTATGGTAGGGGTACGTTGGGCAAAGAGCAAGCTCGATCAGCCAGGTCTAATAGAGAAGCCACTAGGCAGACCTCTGAATCTGCTCAAGCAGGCCTACAAATATGAGGTATGGGGGTGTAGTGCAATAGGCCAATCCAGTGGTAGTTTTGGACTCAACACAAAAAGAAGAAGAATTTCTTAGATTTCGGATTCAAGACCTTTAGCCCAGATAGTGAATAACCTTTGTTGATACATGCCTGTGTATAAGCCAAACTTTGTGTATCGCTATTTGTCCACCGCCTGATGCCTTTCTTTTCGTCTCATAGTATTTTCACCAATACTTCTTTGATTAAACAATAGACGGGTTCATGCTTACAGACTATGGTATAAGAGAGATGGTAAAAGTATTTATGTAAAGCCTAATAAGAAGGGAATGATATCATGCATAGGAAACGTGAAAATGCGACGAACCACTTAACTTCAATGGGTTCGAAATCTGGCCTCTGGACTAGCAGGTGTACGCCTTAATCTCTAGCTTCCGTCGCCGATTTTCTTAGTACACCGAGGTGGTTTTATGGACCTTTACATGTATATCTAAAAATATCTTTATCGTCAAAACAGCTTTTATCGTGAAATTGTTACGGAAAATTGTGGCATTTAGCTGCGCAGAAAAGGTGTCTTAATATAGTGGATATGGTAAGATTAGAGTGAAAAAACGAAGTCGTTAAAATGGATTGGACAGAAGGTCCAAATGCCATTTTCTCCGCAGTATGAGAGCAAGTAGATGTAAACGATTTGGTAAGGCATATAAATCAAATGAAAAAGAACGCCTATTTATTAAGAATTGTTGTGGTGGAGGGGTACCAATAAGATTACACAAGAATGGCCAGCTTCCAAAAAAGCAAAAGAATGACAAACTATTATCTCTTAAAAAGTAAACAACTTTAATAATACATTTAACCACATTTATTCATCAGTCTTTTTAATTACTTATCATCATAAGATTTCATAATATTACTTACTTGCTTATAAACCAATTCTCTGCTACTTATACCAAACAAAAAGTCCATATGATTGAATTTCGGCAGCGGTACCAAATATCGACCTTGAACATTCGGCAGCTCATCAGATAACCTCTGGACATCATTGTTATCAGCCAACCAATCATTCATTGAATAGTGCAACGCGACAGGCGCAGTTGTCTTTCCTAAATTATACGCTGGTGGCTTCCACGATCCATACCTGATCCGATTCTTCAACAATCCATAATCGAACATTCTGAAGTTGTTTGTCCGAACTAGTTGTCCGTAATGGACCAATTGTTTTGTTGATGCACCAGCTGGAATATGACCAAGAATGGCTGGTAGCATTGTCTGTTTGGGAAAGAAATATTGCGGTATAGATTTTTGTTTTTTAAGGTGTTAACACTACAAGAATTATTTACCTTATTGAGTTCTTGTGAATCATATCCAGTGATTAAGAATAGTATGTTATAGCAAAGTGGTTGGGTAATTGCTTCTTTCTTGCATAGAAGTTGTCCAGCCATTTGGAAAATAACATTGTTCGGCAGGAATTCGTGCATTCCGAGTAGTTTACCCAAAAATTCAAGTTGATCCACAATTAACGATAAAGCAATCAGCAGTGGACTTCTAACATGGCGTAAATAGGCGACTGGAGCCAAGGCGTTCATAGATCGAATTTTGTCACAATATCCAGGACGATGTTCGCACATTATGAAAAATGCAGTTGAGCCCTGGAAAATATATTTTAATTTATTATATAAATTTTTAGTAATTAAATTAATAAAATTTTCATACTTGAGAATGTGCAACGTAGTGAATTTGTTTAAACTCAGTTTTCTCAATAACAAAGTCGACCATTGCTGGAACGTCCAGAGCTCCGATTTCATGGAAGGAGAAGTCCCAAAATGCTTTTCTTTTGGGATTTAAGTAAGCATGTTTTTTCGAATAACGATTTCCTCGTACATTGCCCATCCAGACGTCGTATCCAAGATCGGATAAGTAGTAAGCTGTTTTTTAATAATATTTTATTTAATTTAATATTTTATTTTATATTTTTATATTCATACCTAAAGCACTATGTGGACCAGATATAACCCATCCAGCTGATGAGTCTAAAATTCCATGCATTAACAAAACCGGGGTTGCACCTGGCTTTGGTATTCTGTGCATTTCTAGAAGGTATCCATCAGGTGTTTGAACCTCATACACCTCAGCTGGGTAGCCATATTTTTTTAGAAGTTGTGGCTGTTAAGAAATTATTTTTTTTTAGTTAATAAAATTAACTATGTTTTTTGTCGTTGTTGTAAAAATACATACCACTGTCAAAAAAGCATCAGCTTGAATCAAAGGCGAAACCGATTTCACATCAATACCGAACTGTTCAAAATCTTCCGGTTTCAAAGCTCTACCTAAAGCCTGAACTAACTCTCCACTACTTAGCAGCTCTTGGGTTGGAAAAGTGTAAACTAAACCCAATAAAGAAATGGCAACTATTAAAATTTTCACCATCTTGCCTTGCGTAAGGTCGAATTCGCAACTGTTTTTGCTACCTGTTATCCGGTCTCTTTATAGCCACAACTAGGGCTATCAGTCTTTAGGGGGTACTTTATCCTCCAGTTAATCACTAATCAGACGACAACATTACCTGATAAAACAATTTTCAGGTAAAGCTCTCTTTTTGATATTGAGAGAAAAAATGTGTTGTTTTCTTTGAAAATCGATCTTTAGTAATTACATTTAATACAAACTTATAGATACGTGTTTGATTAGATTTTTACTATAGATTTTTTTTTTGTTTTTAAACTTATATTTATAAATATGAAAGAAATTTCTTTCTAATCGAAAGTGAAATTTTGAACCTGATCGAACGTTTCCCTTTCTATTACACACATGTGAAGTGTAATCGATGTGATAAGAATTATCATTTTTAATAAATCTCTGCAAAATTCCAAAAAGGTTTTTTTTTATAGTATTAACATTTTTTTACACTAGTTTTCTTGTCGAAATGTAGTTTCTTATCAATTGTGTCATTAACGATTGATTTATTTACTTTTATTATCAATATATTTATTTAAATAATCCACTTCCCTTTTTTTGTTTGTGTTTTATTTTAAAATTACGTGTGATAAGCTCTTATTATTTAGATTTGTTTAGAAGAATGTTTTTATTACGCATAATTTCGTCATTAATAAATCCATGGCAACGATAAATTTGTGCTTTGTAATTGTGGCCACTTGAAGTGGATTATTGTTGAGACTATTTCTAGTTTTAACTAGGTTTAAAAATTATAAGCTTATCCAGTGTGTATTGTTAGGGAGTTGCTGATAATTTAGATAATTCATATTTTTTATTCTTGATCAAATGATAGTAATGGCCTCAGGCACAAATGATGGTGCTGGTACATAAAAGAAATAACTCACAGTTTCACTAGTAATCATGGGCAGATCCAGGATTTCTTTCTGGAAGGAGCAAAAGAGGCTCGTGTGCTCTTTTTTTTCCTTGAAGGTCTCAAAAAATTTTCTCCAAATTTTTCTTATTTCACTGGCGACACTAAAAAGATAAGTTACCTGAATCTTATGCTAAGATAGAAGACCGTTTGAGAAAAGAATTTTTTAAAGAATATACCCTGTCAAACGCCCATCATATATAAAACAGTTTAATCTATGGGCTAAATGCATTTGACGCTTTCTAGAGAAGTGGGTTACTTCTTAAATTGTATTGCCAGGTAAAACAAAAAGGTCTTTAAGGTAAATGCAAGCAAACTCAAAACTAGTTTCGGTTCACTTCGTCCCAGGAATTGTTTACTAGAGGGCTCTGCAGGTATACTAACTCGGTATGTGTTTGCATCATACGTTAAGTTAATGTTTCAATCTTACAAAATCGAACGATTAACAAGGTTTTCAAATATTTACATTGAAAACTTTCAAACTTTCTTAGCAATAGGTATGTGCAATCTTCCAAATATGGCGTACTATTTTAATTAATTTACTGTAACGTTGGAAACATTACATAATAATCAATGTAAGAATAACAGAAGATTTTATGGATAACTTGGTGGAACCTGTAAGGGTCGTCCATTAATTACGTGAGGCGTTTAGCGGAAGGGGCCGAGCCCAATCTCAACCTATCTCACGTGGGGAAAGAGGCGGTCTCGGCTTGCTTAAAAAAACAGTGTAAAATTGCGAGCAAACTAGGTCTCTCCACTAAAGACCCCTATCCACTTGCAGTGGGCATGCACCTTTTAGACCAGGTCGGACGGTACGGCCCGATGAAGGCCATAGATTACTTTGTCTGACTGAGAGATGATACTTTAGGTATCTGCCTGACTGTCCGTGGCATGCAAGTGAAGTCATGATTCTCTACGACGGCGAAGACGACAGCTTAGCATAGCAGGTTATAAATTCAAGTGCAAAAATATTCATGGCCTCAACGAAAACTTCAAGGTGGTTCCAGACTCACTCCGTGAACACTCGCTAGCGCGAACACAAGTGCGGATGGTTTTCGGGCCTTGTTTTCTGTTCCAAGCGGACACGGCGTGAAGTCATGTATTAAATTCATGGCTTGAGAGGGACTAGAAGTTCAAATCTTCAGGCACGAACTGAAGATAAATGCGTAAAGACTTTTGTCAGTTTTCTTGGACTGCAGGCCCCATACAGATGGCAACCGGTGAGTGTGTGGTGATACTTGGTGGCAACCTGTAAGTAAATGGGGACCCTAAGATATGACTAAATCCTACACAAAATGTTTACTTGGTTATGCGAACTCCAGATGGAAGCATAGTAGCCCCGTGATTGTTTAGCCGCCACCGGCCAGCCAATTGTGCGACTCGACGAATGCAGCAGCGTAAGAGCTAAGTAAGACTGGCTCGGGAAAAGACCCTTAGAATATACAACTATAGGAGGGCACATGGCTCACTTAATTTATGTGTTACTGCGACATGATTTCCTTGTGAAGCAACAAAAAAGTTGAAGACCGATCTAGTTACAGAAGAGGTTAAAGTACAAATAGATTTTTCCAGAAAACTATTCATTTGTGAGCCAGGACGAAGTGCCACTGGATTCATTCTCAACCCACAATTCATCGTTTTGCGATTTACTACTCTACGGTAGGAAAGCAAGAAATGCAATTCACAAATTTTATCATAATTAGAAATATTTCTCATCATCATATTATTGCGGTTCGCATTTACCAACGGCATCTGATAAGCTAACAGAAAAAACTTGGTTTTATAAAGAAATTTTTTTATTTTTCAGATGGCTCCGATGCATAGTACAAGAATAAGAAAAACTTTTACAGGCTGAATTAAAATTCTTTGTTTGCGCGGATCATTAAAACGCAGCAGCAAAATCCAGTCTGTAAAGACAATATTCGGAACAAATAATAGCCCCTACTCCACTATTTAAATGTACCTACCAAAATATTAAAAAAAAATTCAAATATGTATATCTTATCTTGAATATGAAACCGAAGATCGAATGGCGCAAATGTATAGTGTGTCATGTTGCCCCAACCGCTGCAGGCCAAATACTCGTAAAACAGTTTTCACTCTCTACAGAAGAAGTTAGTCATAGTTTAATTAATTAATTAAATTTTACTCAAAATCTGGAGATGATGTTATCTGAAATAGTATTAGGTGTACAGTTAAAAACTTTGGTAAAAAAAATTGACTCCCTCAGAATAACATAATTGCCCCGAGTAAATATAATATATGACCTTACAATGGGCGAACACCGGCCGTGTTTGAAACATAGTCCTCGGCTATGTGCCGGACATCAAGCGGTTGTTTGTAGGGCGTAAAGCCCTACGGTCATTTAAGACGGGGGTACGATGGCCTTATAGTTCCAATAAAGGACATAGGACTGTGGCACGGTGGCTGTTCACATGATAAAATTATTGCTGTATATAAGAAACAAAATACATAATGTCTTCTTATTTACTATTTTTTATTATATTTTTGTCATACTACAAAAGAATGTTGTTAGGGCAAAATAGCTATAAAAATTAGAGAAAAAAAAGGTAACAAAAATGTTCGATTCATGATAAAGAGAGCGGGAACTTTTGTATATAAAAAGTGAAAAAAATCTTGTAATCAACAACAAAATCTTTTTGGGAGCGAGAGTCACATAATACACACGCGTATTTATTGAGAAAATATAAATACAAACCAACAACCAGGTGTGCGGTGCCTTCACAAACCGACGCGACGACTGCACTCTCTTCTTTTGTGCATCGTTAGCCTATAAGTATGAAAATCCAAACTCCGATTGCACATAACGCAAATGATCAAACCACACTCAACAACATTTAAATCTTCGGCCTCTCTATGCCCCTTAAAAAGTCAAGCGGCCGTTGTTCGCTCGTTGTAACGTCATATTTTTTTGCACAAAAAAACATTTCAAATCGAAAAATGATAAATAAAGTATATTTCCAGTTTTCAGTACATATCCCTCACTGGTATTAAAATTATCGACATAAAACACAAAAAGGGGATCTATCTCTGACCGTTTTCGAGATGGGGCGTTTTGAATTGTGCTTTTTTGCGAACAAGTTTTTTTTTTTGGCTAAAATTTATATAAAAAACGTCGTCCCAAAATATGTGTCGAAAATCGCAATGGACACATAAGTCTGAATATTAAGTCTAGGCAGGTAATTTTGCGACTGTGATTTCCTTGTCAATTTCGTTTGCGTGGGCCTCACTCTAGTTTCGATTTCAATGGCTTGTAAAGCTTAAGATAAAGGCAACGTGATTCCAAAAATATTGGAGAGGATTACCAAGCTTACAAGTGACTCCGACGACTAACATGGTCTTTAGTTTGTTAGAGAAAAGCTTTTTAAACAATTCAATTTATAGCGCCTGTGGTATGGGAAAAGCTACGGTGTCGAAAAACTTTTTAATTATGTTCACCTTTTGCAATTGTTATTTCGTCCATCTAAGAACAAAGCCGTTTTTCCAACTGGTCCCCCAACTAAGTACTAGCCACGACCAATGCTGCTTGACCTTCAGTGATCGAATGAGAACCGGTCTATTTAGTGATTTAGTAAAAACCTCAAATGTTCAATTTCTGTTAAACAATTTAGGGGTTGAAGCATAAAACACTCGAGTGATTAAATTTTGTACATTAATCACCTTTTCAGTTTAAAAAACTCTAGACTGTTTTATTTCTAGACACCTATCAAACACAGTGATATGATATAGAATTTTCAAGGTATCTTTTTTTTTTAGCAAGACATAACCCTTCTAGCACATAAGGCGCACTTTTCAGCTAAGCATGAAAATCTATATATACATACACATACATACATATATATATATATATATATATATATATATATATATATATATATATATATATATATATATATATATATATATATTAATATATATATATATATATATATATATATATATATATATATATACATATATATATATATATATATATATATATATATATATATATATATAGAGAGAGAGAGAGAGAGAGTTTCCCTTCTAACACAGAAGGCACACTTCCCAGCAGGGCTGAGAAATATTTACCACTGCCGTGGCTCAGCTGAGACATGCAAACATAAAATATTAGTAACATAAAAATTAGTAAATAAAATCCTATCTCTAAAAAGAGGTTGAACATAAATTAAAATAAAAAGTAAGGGCATCCAACATGTAACCCACCAAACAACATAAAATGTAATCAATCACGTGAGATTAAAAAGACCAGTGGCGGCTCCTCTTTGGAAGCAAAGGAAGCACTGCTTCCTTTGACCAAATAGGCAACTTCCTAAAAAAATAAATTTAAATACTTATATCAAGATTAATCACAAGAAAAATCTTAATATATTTCCTGCTCTGGAAACACTAAAGCCACGGTCATGATATGAGCGGTGAGCGGCAGAGTGACAATACTAAAGTGCCGCTCTCTGCTAATTCGAAATTTTAAATTTTTCTGGTGCCGCTCTTTTCGTGGCCGAAGCCTTACACAACATGGAGAAGCTGTAATATCTCAAGCTTATTTGGCCCAGAAAATCAATGTGAAACCACCAACACATTCACTTTAATTGAACTAACACTCACGCAAAGGTTTGCGTTTATACAGTACCCTCAGAAGCTGAGCTAAACGCAGCTTCTTCGGAACCCAACAGCGGGATAAAACAAGAGAAATTTTCTGTATACACTATATTCTCTTCGTTTTCTGCTAATCGGTTCTGGCTTCGAGCAATATTACATTTGCTCTTAAAATTTTGCTTCGAGACTTTGTTTTTGACTCTTCTTAAAATATGAATTTTCGTTTGTATATTGAGTCAAGAAAAAAGAGATCAAGGATAGGTGAAGTTTCTCTTTATATCTTGTTGATTCTAATTGGAAAACAGAGGGTTGTGTTGAATATAAAGCTGATAATTTTGTAGCTTCCATTATATTTTTTATGATTCTCTTTAAAGATGATTTAAAGGGATAGAGAATATTTTTATGAATTTTATGAGCACGGGTTGCCTGAGAGAAGAATGTATTGATTGTAAGCGTGGGTGTAGTGTGTATGGTGGTGTATGCGAGGTATGCAGGGTGTTATCAGTACTACTTTTTTTTTAGATTTTGACCCAAAATTATGGATTTGTATGAAAAATTAAATAAGATTGCAGTTTTTCAATGGCTTTTTCTTTGGAGGCTTTAATTATCCACAGAATCTGAAAAAAGGCGCAAAACGCCCACTACCAGCGAAAATATTTCGAAAAAAATAACGAAAAAATGCGATTAGATTTTTTTTACTTTTTGGAAGTTTAAACAAATTTTCTTGAAAATATAACTTTGGAACCAAAACACTAAAAGTTTTTTTTTTTTCTTGAGGTTGTGTAGGTACAGATAAAAATTTCATATTGTAATCGCTGATAGCCAATATCATAACGAACGCCTCTATTTCTTTTGCTTTTTCCGGACCTACACATGTCGAGATATACGCATCTATAATTAGAAAGAACGACCAAAATTATAAAATTTTCACAAAATGGTCGATAACTTGGTTGCTAGAGCTAAAAATTAGCCATTTCGTATAGTATTCGATGTAACTAACATGTTCCAAACGAGATTTTTTAGACTGCAAACAATTCCTTATGTTTTGCTTATCTGACTCCAATATATGGTATTTTTCAGTTTTTTTAGTTAAAGGCTTAGATACTTTTATCGTTCACCTTGCGCATTGCTTCCCTTATCCTGAACCTTACGAACCGCCACTGAAAAAGACTCCTTTTAAGGACATCTTTACCAATACTCACGTTAAACACATTAATATTTTGTTCACGTTAATGAACATGCGATTGACAGGTTCGAATCTGCCGTAATTCGTATTAGAAGAGTTGATTTGTAAGAGAGGAGGTCCTCTTAGATTGTAACGACTCACTCTAAACGATGCACGGTGATCTAGAAAACCTGAGTCAACCTTTCCATTAAGGAGCTGATGAACAAAAACAACATCGGCCACCTCACGGCGCTTGTGAAGAGAGCTTAAGTTAAGTAACTTAAGCCGAGATTCATAAGATGGAAGAACTAATGGGTTTTCCCAAGGAAGATGATTCAGTGCGAATCGAACGAACCTTCGTTGGACCGATTCAATAGTTCTAACATGCACAAAGTAGTGAGGAGACCAAACCTGGGACGCATATTCGAGTAATGGTCTGACAAGAGAAATATAAAGGTGTTTAGTAATCCAGGGGTTGTTAAATTCTTTGGACCACCTTTTTATAAAACCCAGGACTAAACTACCTCTAGAAGAGATATAGTTGATGTGAGTGGAAAAATCCAGCTTACTATCAAATCTAATCCCGAGATCTTTAACAAAGTTTACACGAGGGACACCTTCATTAAGAAAGGTGTAGTTAAAAATTATAGGATCACGTCTCCTACTAAAAGTCATGACTTCACATTTACTAATATTAAGAACCAGGTTGATATAAGTACACCAAGAGTAAAAGGTGTCAAGATCAGCTTGCAAAAGTTTGCAATCCTCAATACTCTTAATGTGACGGTATAACTTGATGTCATCAGCGTAAATCAATATTCTACAGTGTCTTAGCAAGGAAACAATGTCATCAATTGATAAAATGAAGAGAAGAGGGCCCAGATGACTTCCTTGAGGGACACCGGATGATGCTTCAATGGGTACTGATTTGGATCCTCGAAAAAGAACTTGGTAGGTCCGGTCAGCTAAGTAAGACTGGAACCACACCAGAAGTGCTTGCGGAAAGCCAAGCCTTCTTAATTTGAGAATTATAATAGAATGGGAGAGCTTGTCAAATGCCTTGCTAAAATCAGTGTAAACGCAATCAGTTTGACAACCAGAAACGAAGCCCTCGACAGCATGAGAAGTGAACTCAAGAAGATTGGTGGTAGTGGAACGACCTGCAAGAAGACCATGTTGATTCGTTGAGACAAGCCTCTTGCAGATCGGAGCGATCGCAGAATAGATAATTGATTCGAAAAGCTTCGGTATAACAGACAACTTCGCAATTGGTCTATAATTCGATATTTCGTTTTTGCTACCACTTTTGTGAATAGGAATTATAAACGAATTCTTCCAAAGCGTAGGGAAGCACCCTTTATCCAGGGATTTCTGAAACAGGGTTTTCAGTGGAGACTGGAGAACCTCCACACAGGACTTCAGGACAGCAGGTGGAATACCGTCAGGGCCCGAAGTGAAGTCGAAAGGGAGTTCATCAATATGTTTCACGATATCAGCAAGGGTAATTGAGAGAGGTAAAAAATGAGGCTCTCGGTTAGGGGTAATGTGACGAAAATTATTGTCATTAGGCTGAAATTCAGAAGGTGAAAAAGATTGATGAAAGAATGATGCAAACATGTTGCAAATCTCAAGTGACTCAGAACTAGACCAGTTCGTGTGCTGCATAGTATTAGGGTAGTTATCAACTTTTTTCTTAGAGTTGACAAATTTAAAGAAGTTCCTAGGATCAGTAAACACTTTATCACTCATGCTGCTAAGGTGTTCACGATACAGAGTAAAAGAGAGTGAACGAAATCTGTTATAGCAATTGATAAATGAATTGCGACTAGGAGAGTCCTTTCTCTTTAAATAGGTTTTCCAAAGTCTATTCTTCTGATTTTTTAAATGCCTGAGTTCATTATTAAACCAAGGTGGAGAAGAACTGGGCAGTTTTTGGGGCTCATAAGGTACGCAAGAAACGAGGGCCTCGTATAGTACGTTATAAAACAGTGCCACATCGTCATCCAACTCATTTGCGGAAAGCAAACTGTTAAAATCGATCGAGGCAAGCTTAGATGACAGCTCCCCAAAGTTAGCCTTTCTAAAGTTAAAGGAATGGGTTACCTCCTCCGGACAAGGCTTATTCTCTGAATTGAAGCAATAATTAAGCAGAAGCGGAGGATGGTAACTGTCAACAGACGTCATGACTGTTGGACTGAGTTCGACAGTCATATTGACTGCGTCAGTAAAGAATACAAGATCTAACTGCCTCCCCAAAACGTTAGATACACCGCTCATTTGATTCCAGCCAAGTGAGAATAAGGAATTAAGAAAACAGGATTCCTTAGAATTCAGGTTGCCTTCAGGAAGGTAGTTATCGTCATCTACATCCGTTACCCACTGAATATTGGGTAAATTAAAGTCTCCAAGGAGAAGTAATTCATCGCCAGTGTCCATCATACTCGAGATATGATCAACACCAGAGATGAGAATATCATAGAGATTTTTACCTCTATCGTCAAGAGTGCTTATCATATCTGGTGGGATATAGCAGCACAGCAGAAAGAGATTAATTTTTGATAAGGTAATTTTAAGAGCGACAAGCTCAATGTCAAGGTGGATAGAAAAACTAGGAAGAGAAATTAGATTACAAGACAGATGGCTACTACAAGCAAGAAGTACGCCACCTCCACGAGCATCCGAGTCAGTGTAACGATGGTAAGAGGAATCAAAGAGTTCCGCATTAAGAATACCTTCATGAAGCTTTAGTTATTGTCTAGACTCATTCCAATAAAACAAAAAAATTTATATAACTAATTAAATACTTATTAATTATCACTTATTTACTATCAAAAGATTTTAATACTTCAACAACTTTCTTATAAACTACTTCACGACAGTTAATTGCAAATAAAAAGTCCATGTGATTAAATTTCGGATTTGGCACTAAATATTGACCAGCAACATTAGGCAGTTCGTCAATCAATTTCAGGACATCTTTCTTGTCACTCAACCAATCGTTCAAGGAGTAGTGCAGTGCAACAGGAGCTGTAGTTTTTGAGAGATCATACGAAGGTGGTGTCTTGGATCCATATCTAGCCTGATTCTGATTTGTTCCAAAATCAAACATTCTAAAATAGTTTTTACCAACAAGCTGTGAATAATGGATTATTTGTTTCGTCGAGGCTCCAGCTGGCACGTGACCAAGTAAAATTGGTAAAGCTGTCTGTAAGTTTTAAATTAATAAAGTGTCAAAAGGTTAGTGTTAAATAGAATTGTTTTACCTTATTCAACTCTTCAGAATTGTAACCAGTAACCATAAACATTGAATTGTAACAAATTCGCTGTGTTACCGCCTTGTCCTTACACATAACTTGTCCAGCTATTTTAAAAGTAGCGTCATTTGGTAAGAACTCATTCGTCCCCAATAACTTCGTCCATCTTTCAATCTGTTTTGAAAATGGCGCTATTGCGGTTAATAGTGGACTTCTTACATATCGTAAATATGCAATTGGTGCAAGAGCATTCATCGAACGAACTTTGTTGCAATAGCCAGGACGTTGATCGCACATAACAAAGAATGATGTTGTTCCCTATTAAAGATTTTATTTTTGTTAGAAAATAGTAGTATTTAATTTGAGACGTTGATAGTACCTGTGAATGTCCTACATAGTGAGCTTGATCATAACCGGTTTTGTTCAATACAAAGTCAATCATTGTTGGAACATCGATTTTTCCAATTTCATGGAAGGAGAAGTCCCAGAATTTTTGGTTTTTTGTATTTAACTTTTTATGTTTTCTAGAATAGCGAGTTCCACGTGCATTTCCCATCCAAACATCATAGCCGAGGTCTGATAAGTAGTAAGCTGCAATGTATAAAATATAAAATTTGACGTTTTTATGTGAAATGTTTTTACCTAAACTACTATGCTGTCCAGCTACAACCCAACCAGCAGAAGAGTCTAAAAGGCCATGCATCAAGAAGACTGGAGATCCACCAGGCTTGGGAATCCTGTGCAATGTCAAAATATAACCATCTTCGGTTTGTACTTCGTGAGTATCACAAGGATAGCTATATTTTCGTGGGGCTAAATAAATAATAATCGTTTCTTTACTTTTTGATTATTTTCAATACTTACAACAGTCAGAAAGGCGTCTTCTTGATTAGGTGTAAAAAACGACCTAACATCAATGTCGAACTGCGGCTTCAAAACTTCTCCAATAGCCTGGACCATTTCCTTTCTACTTAGAATATCTTCCAGAGAAGGGAAAGCAGTGCCAAAGCCTAGCAATGACAAGACGATAACTAAAACTTGCTTCATCTTGCTTTGCTGGAGGTTGAAGTTGTAACTGTCGTTTCTCACCGTAAAGCGATAGATTTATACCAGTCGGAAGTGAGAAGATGTTTTTCTATTTGATATATTTGCACCTGTTCTAATGTTTGTTTAGTCGCCTTTTCGATCAATATTCTATTATTTGCAAGTGCAGAACTTGTTAAACACTTTAATATGTTTGGGAAAAATTACATTGTTCTTCTGTTTGGGGAAAAAATATTTAATAATTTCGAGCAGATGTAATTGTTTTCATGGAATGTCTTTTTAGAGCGAAAAGCTTCATTTCGGGTGAAGCCCTAGGGTTTGCTATGTTTACTGTCTATACTTTGACACTGATTTTGAATATACGAACGAAAATCAAATGAGAGTTTATGCTCTAAAACCTCCCTGGAAGTAGGAAAGTCTCAATAGAGAAAACTTAATGTCTTCCTCGCTGTAACCTCACAGTCACACAGAAAAAGACCCGCAGAACAATTTGCTTAGGTGACTAACCTAGAAAGGACCGCAAAATGTTTTTTTGTGTTTAAAAGAGTCTAAGCTCAGAAGTCAACCTTAAACTACGAGTCCGTCATGTCGTTGGCGGGCGCCATAGGGGTGAAAGTAGGTGATCAAGTCATCCGATCCCAGGTCGCACTTACGTATTTAGGAGTGCTGATTCAAGCTTGGGGTGAGCTTGGCGTTCTCTGTGAAAAAACCTTTCGTCAACAGCGCAGCAATCGCCTCAGGCCAAGACAAAGCCTCCTTATCACATGAGTGGGTAGTTCGGTCGAGTTGTATTCAGTGAAAATATAGGCAGCGGCATTAGACGGAACCGTCAATAGACGACAACTCTGCGTATCGGTTAAGTGCCTCTCAAACATGCTGTGCACACCGTACTACGTCCGAAGAAGCAATAGGTGTGATGCAGGAATTCTGGTAACGGAGGTTTAGAAGTGGTACGAGCCAGAATATGCAAAAGAGGAGTCCAAGGATGTGTCGAGAATGGTGGTAGTAGAGCTGCTGCCTATCCATCAGAGGATTAATGCGTCTGCAAAGAAATACCAGAAACGAAAGCAGCTAAACAGCTGATCCAGACTCACTGACAGATTCAGTGGCGGATCTCAAAACTGTAGTGGAAGGGGTGAAGTTATTTTGAGTAAACTTTTATTTATTTATCTATTTTCTTTTTTATATAAAAAAAACATGCTTAGGAGTCACCCTTTATACTACCAGTCCATCGAGCCGTTCACGTCATCATGCAATATCTAGTAGCAAGGTTGCTTTGAAGCATATAGGGGAATAGGACAGGTCTGGAGGGGTTCAAGGAAATGTCGATGAACCTTATGTTTGAACTCTAAGATGTTGTACGAGTTCGGAAATACTGACTGCGAGAGATTATTCCACAGTCTAGTTGTTCTATTCATTAAAAGAACTTCTAGACTTCCTAGCGTGAAAGGGGGGCTTTGGGAATGGAGGTGAGGAAAAACATTGCCGTGCAGGCAGGAGGTTCTAAATTTCACTGCAACAGTTACTAAAGTAATGTCGGTAAAGTTGGTCAGTCCTAGCTTTTGTGGAGATGTGGTAGTATTTCGTTTTAGTTGCGTTGAACTCAACACGATTCGATGCGGTCCCAATCAAGAATCGATATGAGATCCTGGTTGATCGAAGTGGTCATCCGTTCTCGATAATGAAGACAAGGTCTGGCACGTGCTTATGTTGTCGAAGGCGTAAGGGTAACGCAGAGTACCGTCATCACCGAAACAATAGAGTGGGTTTGTGGGGATTGAGAGCATATCATTAATGAATATAAGAAAGAGGACAAGTGCGAGAATCGACCGTTGGAGAACGCCGACCGAGATGGAATAAGGGTTTTATTCGATGCTATCCAATACTACCTTGATTAAACGGCCGCAAAGAAAGCTCTCAGTCCATTTTCTTAGAACTGAGTCAATACCAAAGCTTAGTTTGGTTAACAGAGCAGGGTATCATACCATGTCAAAAGCCATTGAGGTATCTAGAGCAACCAGACCACCTGGTACCTCTGGAGTCTCAATGTCCCACGACCCCTCCGTCAAGCCAGCCCCTTGTCTTGAGGTTCGGAATACTGCCTGTAGAGATGATTCTTTGACAACTTTGTTAAGATATCCGTGGGAGCATTTTAGTTTTTGGGGTGTGAATCCGAAGATGACCACTTCGGGTAACCAGCTTTCGCGGGTTCACGTAACAAAGTCTTTGCAAGAGATTCAACGATTATAGTTAGGACATCTTTTGTCATTCGTTGTCAAGCTGGATCGTGGAAGATTCATTTGGTTTTATTCACATTGGTTTTGGGGGAAGACTTGGCCCCACTTGGATCCACCTCTGTCCAGCCTGGTGAGTTAATGGCAAAAGCCGATCAAGTGGGTGAAAGAGAGTTAGGAAGGACGCCAGGCCGAAGTAATGCCTTTACGGCTCGTTCCGGTATGACTCAAACGTCATTCGAAAGGGTTCGTGAGTTTAATCAGGAGGAATGTAACACTACCGTCTGGGTTCGGACATCTAGCAGTCATTCTTGTCGTAGGCATTGAAGCTGTGAGAAAGAGTGAAAGTTATCTTCTTCTATTTATTTAATTGGTGAACCCAGCGCTCTGTTGTGGTAGTGTTGAATAAAGGCCGGTCGGGGTTAGTGCTGGTAGCCTTTCTTACTAGGACTTGCTATATACCATGGGATTCAATGATATAGACGTCGACGAATTGGATCTACTTATGAATACTACTCTTCCAAAAAAATTCCGACCGGGCTTATGATGAATTCAACTGAGGAAGAAGAAACTCCGTGACAATCAGTCAACAGATATTTTCTTTTTTAGTCACTTTAAGTAATCAAGTTTCAGTTATAGGTTTCCATTTTTTATTTGATTGATTCCCCAATATTGTTGGACTGATACAACGATAGACAGAGCCAATATCACTCACACTGCAGATTGATAAATGATTATTATTATTACCAAAAAAAAAAAAATAGGAGCATTACATCTGAAACCCCTAAAGAAATAATAAATTATGCAAATCGATTAATTGATTGATTGACATATTGGTCAACAACTAGTTCCAACCAATTACGCTAACATCTCAATCTACCACCTTATTACATTGCCCACAACCCCGGCAATGTAAAAACAACAAAAATCAGGTAGCATGAAGCCAATCAATTAGTAATCAAAACAAATAATAAAATCCAAATATTTTTCACGTTTTCCCCCAATTTCTTTCAATCAACTAATCAATTTCCCCAAGAATTTTAATAGAACAAAACTTCAGCTGGTGTAGAATTTGTTAGATGGGTTTTTGTGGATGGACGAACAATACATTGTTATTCATATGCAGTTGAAACACCTTTTGCAATGAGACAATAACATTCTTCGGGAAATTTTTGTAGTTTGCAAGCGATTGTGTAAAAGATTGTTGATCTGGGACGAGAACAGCTGAGAAAATAATAAGAAGAGTTTTCTTAGTGGTATAAAACCATTGAGGGTTTGATTGGAAACATAGTTACAATTGGGACATTACTCACTGAAAGATGGAGCAAGTTTTAGTTATCACCTTGACATTGCTTTGCTTTGGAAGTGTTTTTTGTGTTGAAGATAAAACTAGTAGTAGGATGGACATGGTTCAAGTTCGAGGAAAAGGTCTAAGCTCACTTTTTGGTATAAAAAATAAAGGTCTTTTCACTTCGAATCAAGCCGACGCATTTCTGACTCTTGTAAATATACTTTATTTATTTATTTTTTTGTGAACCTTCACTAACTTCACCACATTTTATTTAGCCACAATTATTAGTTAAATATGGTTATCCTGCTGAAACCCATGAAGTGCAAACTGAAGATCGTTATCTTTTAACTCTACACAGGATTCCAAAGCCAGGTGCAACCCCAGTCTTCTTAATGCATGGAATTTTGGACTCTTCTGCTGGTTGGGCTGTAGCTGGTCCACAAAGTAGCTTAGGTACAAACTATACATTCAATCTTAAAAATTCTGAATATAAAATTTTCAACTCTTTATAGCATATTACTTATCAGACCTTGGCTATGATGTTTGGATGGGAAATGCACGTGGAAATCGCTACTCAAGAAAACATAAGACTTTAAGTCCACACAGAAGAAAATTCTGGGATTTCTCCTTCCACGAAATAGGACAATTCGATGTTCCAGCGATGATAGATTTTTTACTAAACAAAACAGGATACAATCAAACACACTACATTGGGCATTCACAGGTACAAAAACCATATTTAGAAAAGAAAAGAAAACATAAACAATTATTTTGTGTCCTAAAAAGGGAACAACAGTATTATTCGTAATGTGCGACCAACGTCCAGGCTATTGTGATAAAGTTCGTTCTGTCAATGCTCTTGCACCAATTGCATACCTACAATACGCTAGAAGCCCTATATTCAAAGCTCTTGCGCCATTTTCAAAACAATTTGATCGTTTAGGAAAACTTTTCGGCGTCCATGAATTTTTACCAAACACTTTTGTGTCTAAAATTGTATTACAAATTTCATGTAGAGAAAAGTCATTCACGCAAGCGCTTTGTACCAATATAATGTTTCTAATAACTGGATTTGATTCACAAGAATTGAATAAGGTAATAATAATTGATATTTTTTTTATTAATTTTACTAATCAATAATAAATTTTCTATAGACAACCTTACCAATAGTACTCAGTCATTTACCAGCGGGATCATCGACAAAACAAGTAATACACTATGCCCAACTTATCAACAAAAATTACTTTAGAATGTTTGATTATGGTTCTGTAAGGAATAGAGCCAGATATGGGTCGTCAGTTCCACCATCATACAACTTGGCCAACACAACTACTCCTGTTGCTCTACACTATTCGTTGAATGATTGGATCTCTCATACCAAGGATGTTGATAGATTAGGTAAGGAACTGCCAAATGTTATTGGAAAATACTTGGTGCCAAATCCGAGATTTAATCATATGGACTTTTTGATTGCGATCAATAGTCGTGAAGTAGTTTATAAGAAAGTTGCTGATGTATTGAAATCATTTGAAAGAGATTGAGACGAAGACTGATTAATAAATAAGTTTTAAAATATTTAACATTGTGCGTTTTTTTTTTTTTTTTTTGTGAAGAAGTTAAATTTTAGGTTCCCTTTTCTTGAGTGAAATACTTGAGCTAAGAGGTTAATGCTTCTAGTAGGAAAGATAGTATAGAGAAAGGTGAATGTTATTTTTCACAGACTCCAACAACGGGTTCATTCCACCGCTGCCATTCCATACAATAATGTGACAAAACGCTGACCAAGTCGTAGCAAGAGGTCTTCTTCTTCCTTTTGAAGTTAAACCACTCAACTGTGTATGAAATTGTGCATTTTAATACCTAGCTTACCCATAGGAAAGGATTTAAGACGAAACTCAGCAAAAGAATGTGGAATTTAAAATGCAGGTAAAGGATAAAATTAAAAACGCAAGTTGATTTTCGTGTGCGACGGGTTAGTTTGAAAGGCTTAAAGTGTTCATGAGAGAGGTCGCTTTCGACTTGAACTAGGACTGTAATAAGTATATATGTAAATATAGCTGACCCGTTGAACTTTGTACCGCCTCAAAATCAATAAATGTGTGTTAACTTACTAGCAGAATTAAATTCAGATTTTTATTTTGGTGAAAATAATACTCAAAAATCAAGTTCAATAAATGAAGCGAACCGAAATGATTCGCGTAGCATTGTTGCATTACTTTCTGTTGATGAATTCGCTGGATGGGTTGCACTCGGGTCGATTCATTTCGTTGAATCACATTGTGATATACGACATCGTTTTGTTGTCAGGTGCGATAACAAATAAAGAGAATGGTTTGTCGACACGTGAACATGCTATGTTCAATTGACCGTGAAAGAAACATTCATTATCTAGATTCAGGATACAAACACTCAATGGTTGGCCTTGTGGTTTGTTGATCGTCATGGTGAATGCACGACGAAACGCAAATTGAATTCGTTTAAACTCGAATGGCATATCGGTTGGGGTTATCGGAATTCTTGGAATGAGAACTTCCTCACCTTTGAACTTTCTTTTGAGTGTCGACCCGTAAATCACATTGGCCATGAGTTTTCTGACAACCAAACGCGTTCCGTTACATAGTTTTGGTTGGTTTAGATTTTGAAACATGATGATCACCGAGACAAAATTTATCCCCGGTTCACATTATTCCAGTAGCAATCCAGTCCAGCGATCGAATCCAACGCTGGATATGCCAGTGGAATAATATGAACCGGCACTGGAATGTTCCATCCCAGCGAACAATCCAGTATAGTGACTGGCAGTCGACTTTTTCATTCCAGTTCGCCGTTGGAATAGTGTAGAAGATCAATCAAGTGCTGGATTAAACGTCGAACAATGAACATGCATTGTTTTTTTTAACTTCCCAGTATAGGAAGTTATTGTAATGGGTCCGAAAATCGAAATCGAAAATTTCGACGTATTTTCATCTTTCAAGGTCCCAGGAGCATTTTAAGCAAAAAATTGGGAGGAAGTATGTGTGTGTGTGTGTGTGCGTACGGATGTGGTCATTTTTTCCTGCGCGATATCGCGCGAACCAAAAAAGATATCGACTTCGTTGATGTGGCGTTCGAAGCGTATTAACCGAAATATGATCATAAAATTCGGTCGAGCAGTTTTTTTGTTTAAGCGGCGTAAGTGATTTTTGTACCTGCACGATATCGCCCGAACCACGAAGGATATTGATTTGCTTAAGGTGCCGTTCGAAGCGTATTAGCGACAATATAATCTGAAAAGATTTTTATAATATTCGGTCGAGCGGTTTTTCGGTTTAAATGACATAAGTGATTTTTGTACCTGCACGATATCGCGCGAACTATAAAAGATATCGACTTAGTTGACGTGCCGTTCGAAAAGCATTAACCAAAATATGACCTGAAAAGATTTTCATAAAATCCGGTCGAGCCGTTTTTTGTTTTGTTTAAACGACGTTTATGATTTTTGTACCTGCACGATACCGCGCGAACTAAAAACTGTAAAAACTGTATCGACTTCATTGAGGTGCTGAAAAAAGAATATTAACGAAGAAATGCTCTGAAGAAAATTTCATAATATTCGGGACGGCCTTTTTTGTTTAAATAGAAAACTTCGTCTAATTGTCAAAAAGGCCTTAAATTAACAAGTTTTGCTAATATCTAATAAACTCGATGGAATGAGACCCGTTCTAAACGAAGTGATCTTTTTTGGGTTCTGCACAGCGATAGCCTTCGAACAAAACATCACTTGTCAAAATCAAACAACCTTTCAAAATCGTACAAAAATTTCGTTACCCTTTACAAACAGCGCGAATTTTTCAAACCTTGGATTAGCACTTTTTGACGGGGAATTATTTTCTACGCGTGATACAGTTTCAGAAAGTTGCGGCTCATCCCGGGATTTCCAGTAGTTACCGCAAAATTTGTTCTTTTTGCTCAAGTCTGACAAGTACTTACCTAGCAGTTACAGTTTTGCTAATATCTCCGGAAAGCTTTGGAATTTCCAAATGAAGTCATTCGCTTCTCAGTTTGTCAATGGCGCTTCAGCACGCTCAATACGAATTTGATCACCCGCTTTAGTGCAGCGAACGAAATACGGAGGAAATGTTTGTTTGTTAACATTCAGGAAAAACAAATTCTCTAGAAAAATCTTGTGGATATTATAGTTATTTGAACTAGCTTCTCTCGGGATTCCTTTGTCATCAGTTCTGATACTATCCAATTTTCCACTAGTGCTAAACGTATAACCATTTTGTAAGAAGTCAGTTTTTTCCATCTTCGTTCATCATACTGGGAAGTTAATCGTGTGGACCGAAGGGGTCAAACCCACATCCCAACAAGTTTTTTTTTTTTTTTTTTTTTTTTTTTGTAAACACGCATTGTTGTAGTTCCATAACTCCTAAAGCCAACTGAAAACCAAACCGTATTATATAAATAAATTTTGAATAACTTCAATAATTTAGATGATATGATCCAGTTTAGCCCTGGACTAGATTGACTCAATGC
Organism: Thereva unica; assembly: GCA_949987705.1. Classification (NCBI taxonomy): domain Eukaryota; kingdom Metazoa; phylum Arthropoda; class Insecta; order Diptera; family Therevidae; genus Thereva; species Thereva unica. The sequence continues at coordinate 74,044,703 of OX465285.1, forward strand.
ATTATTTAACTGAAATAATGTGAATCGCACATTGGTTGTTAATGGTGTGGCAACCCAGGCATATCTAATGAGTTTCAGTTGGTTAGTTGGTTGCTTCATTCTTTGTTTGTTGCACAGTCAATATATTTTAAGGAATGCAGTAGACCAACGATTTGATTTGCAATTGTTAAGTTTAAATATTCCACATCTTTGCTTTGTTGAGACGAAATTGCGGCAGAAATGAAATCAATTCATTCGCCAATGTGCCGTTGTACATTCATCCTATATAATGATGTTACTTACTCCCAAAACTTTGACCATTGCTTATTGTATCGTAATATTTCAATCGTTTAAATTTTCAACGGCAATTTAAACGCTGAATGAGCCGTTCGGTATCCTTCTAGAACCGTGGAAATCAACAGCTGCCAATGTTAATTTTCTTAGTTTTCCAAGGTGCGAGGAAACGGAGCAAGCTTCATCGAAATCAGTCAATCCGTTCGTGTTCCGGCTCACACAAGAGTCAATTCTAAACTAAACATTAAAGAAAGGAATTGCACATTTATCATGAAAAATAATTATCAAAACAATACTAATTCACGTTAAAACAATCAAAATCAGCATCTTCTAACGAACCTAAAAAATGGAAAACAAAATTTACCACAAGGTAAACAAAATCAAGAAAAATACTTGTCTGATAGCCCTAAAATGCAGCTCTTTCTGCCTCGTCAACACATTTTTGACGAGTTGAATTCAACATAATTTTTGCAGCTCCGAACCAAATGCTGTGACAATCATGGAGGCAAGGCTTGGAATATCCTTGTATTATATTTTGTAATGCATAGGGCCCAGTAGGATCTCTAACTCTGCACTGATATTAGTAGTTATGTGGTAAGGGCTACGCATATTTTATGTAAAAGGTATGGTAAGGCCTACCCCTTACTAGTAAATGCTCTTTTCATTACTTCTGTAAGCTTACAAGTCCTACTAGGCTACAGTATTTAGAATATAGAAAATTTTGAAGTTAGTTGGAAGGAATACAGACCAGATCATTTATAAAAATTAAGAAAAAAAATTAAGAAAAGAGCAGATGATAGAATTGAGAGCTGGGGAAGATGGCGTATTGTTTAAATTCAAAGCCACCTAATACTATCTTGATTCGACGAGAAGGATTAAAACTCAATAGCTTGAAGTTTGGTCACCATCAAGAAATTGGACTTTGGTTACCACTCCAACAAAAGAACACTAGACTAAAAACTGATGTACATTTTGGTTGAGGTGCTGATATTTTCAGTCTAGCACTTCTGATATTTCATATGTATTCTATGAATTAACGGCTACAAGAATTTGCAGACTATATAGGTGGATATCCAGATAGTTAAAGGGGTTGTTAGAGTCAACTTTTTTCGGTATAGGTATGAGCCTCTTTCCAAGCGTCTGATAATCTCCAGAGAAGTACATAATATCAGTACGAAAACGAAGTGATTAAGCCATTGGTCAAACACACTTGTAGGAGGTATATTATCGAGGTGAATAGATTAATTGTAGCTCTTTACGATGACTAGACACTTTGCGAGGGATGAAGACAACTATGTCCATTGAGTGTGAATACTAGGGATGGGTGTTTAGAGTAAGAAAGAATACCTGGCGAACACAAATGCAAGTAAGTCGTTCGTTTTCCCAGTTTGAGGTCCTGGATGATGGGGGTTACCAAGGATCACAAGATTTTAGTACCAGCAGTAGCATAGATGATTTTTCCTCTTTACTTGTCATCGAATTATAGTTTAACTCTCGCGATGGTGGAACGATTAATAAAAGGTTGCCTACTTTAACGACTTGAAACCTCATTCAAATTTGAAGTCGACTAGTAAGTAATATTCCACACAAAATTCTGTGGTAACATACACTATTCACTATTAATTCTTCCCAATTAGTAAAACATCATTAACAATTGAAGCATTCGTTTGCCACTAACTCATTATTTATTATCAAAAGATTTTATCACATTGACAACATTGTTATAAACAATTTCACGACTATGAATTCCAAGAGCAAAATCCAGATGGGTAAATGCTGGATTTGGTATTTTATACATAGCAACAACATTCGGCAGCTCATTGGCCAATCTATTAACATCAGTTACATGAGCCAACATATCATTCATCGCATAATGCAATGCAACAGGAACAGTTGTTTTTGACAGATCATAAGATGGCGGTGACGTCTGTTTATATTTGAAGAGATTCTGGAAGAATCCATAGTCATACTGTCTGAAGTTATTTGTTCTAGCAAGCTGACCATAATGAATAATTTGTTTTATCGATCCACCAGCTGGTAAATGCCCCAAATAAACAGGAACCATAGTCTGGAATATTTATTTTATATATTTAAAAAGTTTAAGAAATTTTATGATTTAAGAAAAAACCTGATTGAACTCTGGTGATTTTGCTCCAGGGAATAAAAATAATGCATTGGTACATGATCCATCACTACAAAGACTTTTTAAAACCAGTTTATATAACGCGTTATCGGTCGTAGCTTCATATACCCCAGCAATAGCTGTTAGAAATTCAACTGTGCCAACTAGTGGCGATAACGCTAGCAGTAAGGGATTTTGAACATTTTTCATATAAGCTACCGGCGCAAGCGCATTCATAGATCGAACTTTGTCACAGTAATTTGGACGTAGATCGCACATTACAAAAAATGCCGTTGTTCCCTTTGGAAATGGTTGTTACTTACAATTTAAAAATTGACTAATATCACCATTTAGATACCTGTGAATATCCAATATAATGCAGTTGTTTGTATCCTGTTTTCTTTAAAATATAGTCCATGGTAGCCGGAATGTCCTTTTCTCCAACATCATGGAAAGAAAAATCCCAGAAATCTTTAGTTTCAGGGCTAATATAATTGTGCTTTCGAGCATATCGATTTCCTCTTGTATTTCCTAGCCATACGTCAAAGCCAATATCAGATAAGTAGTATGCTGGGATTTTTAACAGGTAAGAAATTTAGTTGTAGTTTTTTTATATTTGTTAAATTTTATCGTTGCATATATATTTCTCACCGAAAGCCTGCTCCGGACCATTAATAACCCAAATTGCTGAAGAAAGCATAATTCCATGCACCAAGAGAACTGGTGTTGCACCACTCTTCGGTATCCTATGTACATCCAAAATGTATCCATCTTCAGTCACCACTTTGTGCGTTTCGGCAGGATAGCCATGTTTTTTCACAAGTTCGGGCTAATTTCGTACGAAAAAAATACATTTAATTCTCTAAGCATAATTTCTACAATTCACTATTTACAGTAGTTAAATTTATATCTTCTTGAAGCGATGGATGAATTTTTTTCTTAATTTCGGATTGTCTACTTTTTTGTGGTAAAGCAGATCCAAGATAAATGTAGCAAAAAATTATAAGTAGTTTCTTTTCCATCTTTTCGAACTTAATTTCACAAATGATCTTCGGTTAGACTTAGATTCACAAATGATCTTCGGTTCTAAGGTATTTCCATATTTAAGCGAATTAAGAATTGCATCGATATCATGTGATATAATTAAGTACATATTTTCGTTTTTAAATTTGGTTTTTTCGCTTAGATACTCGCAAACTGATCAAATAGTTCAGATGGCAGAGAATCATTTTGGGTTTGTTGTCACACTATCCAATTTTATCCAAAATGTTCAAATAAAGAGTTTAATTAAAGGAGATGCTCAAGTGTATGTGCATTTATATAAATCTCTTTATCCAAAAATCATAAGTATTGCTGAACTATTAACAAATAAGAAAACACTAACCAACCGATACATATACAAACTAGTTGGGATGTGGGTTCGACCCTTTCGGTCCACACGATCAACTTCCCAGTATGATGGATGTTGAATATATGATTGGATATTTTAATAATAAATGAACAATAGGCAATATAGAATATACCTATCTATAATACTGAGAATTTGTCACAATTGTTTATCAATATTTTCGCTAAAATGTCAAACTAAATGTGCGCACTTACAAGATTAGGATGACGAAAATGTATATAAAATTGATGTATTAATGTTTTTCGGCACCTCAATGAAGTCGATATAGTTTTTAGTTCGCGCGGTATCGTGCAGGTACAAAAATCACTTAAGTCATTTAAACCAAAAACCGCTGGACCGAATATTATAAAAATCTTTTCAGATTATATTGTCGCTAATACGCTTCGAACGGCACCTCAAGTAAGTCAATATCTTTTGTGGTTCGGGCGATATCGTGCAGGAACAAAAATCACTTACGCCGCTTAAACAAAAAAACGGCTGGACCGAATTTTATGAAAATCTTTTCAGATCATATTTCGGTTAATACGCTTCGAACGACACCTCAACTACGTCGATATCTTTTATAGTTCGCGCGATATCGTGCAGGTACAAAAATCACTTAAGTCATTTAAACCAAAAAACCGCTGGACCGAATATTATAAAAATCTTTTCAGATTATATTGTCGCTAATACGCTTCGAACGGCACCTCAAGTAAGTCAATATCTTTCGTGGTTCGGGCATCATGCAGGTACAAAAATCACTTACGTCGCTTAAACAAAAAAACGGCAGGACCGAATTTCATGAAAATCTTTTCAGATCATATTTCGGTTAATACGCTTCAAACGACACCTCAACGAACTCGATATCAGTTTTGGTTCGCGCGATATCGTGCAGGAAAAAATGACCACATCCGTACGCACATACACACACACACACACATACTTCCTCCCAATTTTTTGCTTAAAATGCTCCTGGGACCTTGAAAGATGAAAATACGTTGAAATTTTCGATTTCGATTTTCGGAATAGTGAGTAATTAAACAACCTCGAACAATTTGTAAATTTTCAGTTGTTTTGATATTTGCGTAACTGCTATATGAGAAGAAATCATAAAAAAATTATTCAAGTGAAATTATCTAAGAATCAACTAGGTCTTCAAATTGAATGATTTTTTTAGCATTCAATATATAAAATTCTCCATTTCCTCTCACTAAACAACTCAACTAAACAACATGAAAAGAGTAAAGGGAACAACGGTATAAGATACCTTCTCTTTGTGAGAATTTTTTTTTTTTTAATTTTTCACATTTTTCAAAATCATGGTTTCCATTTGTACCTTCCTGAATTATTCTCTGTCAATATGACAGCGAGACCAGATGGCCCAATGGGGTCGAACATATCTGCCCACACGGTGAGTCCTTCTTATATTCTGGGAGAAACGAAACTGAAGGCCGTAGGAGTGGCGTTGGCGTGATACTCACCAATGAAGCCAGGTCCAGCCTCTATTGCTGGTCACCAGTTTCTGAGAGGATTATTACCGTGACTAAGAAGTACTACGGTAGTCAATTCAATTCAATTCAATTCAATTCAATTCAATTTATTTTATACATAAGGAAGTACACAAGACTTACATCTTTTAGAGTACAATATCATTATAATTTGAATTCTAACATGGCAAGAAAAATACCTAGTCTAAGCTTAATACCTAACAGAATAGAGACAGCTAGAGTTAAGAGGCATATCAAGGTTGTTCAATAGTAGATAGAAAGAGGGGAACTTTGGCTATTAGAAAGTAGAAGAGAGAAGGGAAAGCTATAGAGAAGAGGTGGATAGGAGAAGAGAAACTTGTTTCCTGAAAGTGGTGACTGTGCTAATTCTTTGTAAAGAGGAGGGAAGATCATTCCAGAGTCTAATCGCGTGCACAAAAAAGGAACGACTACCAATTCGAGACCGATGGGCTGGTATAAGAAATTTAAGTGATCTCGAGGTTTGCAAGGGGGTAAGGAAGTCGGATAGGTAAGAAGGGCTTTTAGCGTAGAAGACTTTATGTAGAAGAGCTAGTGCCATAATATCGAAAAAGCAAAAGAGGTTACAGCCTATTAGTGAATTCCGAACCGATGATACATGATCTGATCTTCTCAAGTGGAAGATAAAGCGTAAGCAGTCATTGAATGCAACATTAAGTCGTTGACGACAGGATGAATCATACACAATGTAAACAAGTGAGCCATAGAGGAAGTGCGGGAGAATGAGAGATTTTACAAGCATTGAACGAATTGTGGGTGATAGGAGACTACCATAAAGCCAGAGCTTACGTAAAGTCCCATAGATTTTGGAGAGCATTAGTGAAACTTGATCACGGCAGGTTAGTTTTGCATTAATAGCAATACCAAGATTATGGACCCGATCAACAATAGGAAGAGGTATGTTATCCAGACAAATGAGTGGCATTCTGACGGGGAGCATAGAGCTACGACTTAACACAAGTACTTGTGATTTTTTAGGGTTTAATTTAAGGAAATTGAGAGCACTCCACTCATTTATTCGAGATAGAGTGCTATTCAAGTCAGAAATACAAGAATCAATCTGTGAAGGAGGGCAAGAAGTATACAATTGGAGATCATCAGCATATAGATGAAAGGAACAGTGGCCAATAGTAGAGGGGAGATCATTAATATATAATGCAAATAGTAGAGGACCAAGAATTGAACCTTGTGGAACACCAGAAGGCACCTGTAGTAGAGAGGATACAACATTATTATGACGAACACATTGAAAGCGATTAGATAGCAAAGAGGAGAAAAGCCGTGTAGCAGAAGAAGAGAAGCGATAGCGCTGACTTAGTTTGGAAAGCAGGATCGTGTGCACCACCGAGTCGAAGGCTTTCGAGAAATCAAGAAGCACTAATACTGCAACGTCACCTTTATCAAGCGCAGAGCGAATGTCAGTAGTTACCTTTAGTATAGCTGTTTCGCAACTATGATTTTTACGGAAACCAGATTGATATTCAGAAATAAGGCTATTAGATTCAAGGTAGCGCTGGACTTGAATGAAAACAGTTTTCTCGAAGGCTTTAGCAAGGAAAGGAAGAATGCTAATGGGACGGAAATCTGAGATATCAGCAGGAGAAGATTTTTTCGGTAAGGGGATCACTATGGCTTTTTTCCACAACAAGGGAACTTGGGAAGTAGTCAGGCAGTAATTAAAAACATGCGTAATGATACTCAAAATTAAGGGGCGAGCAGCTTGAAAAACCGTGGAGAGATTTCATCATAACCGATGCAGCTTGACGAAATGGAGAGCAGTATTTCAAAAACTTCCGAGGAGTCCACACAGCGGAAAGCAAAACCATCAGTACTATGCGGAAGGACTGAGAAAGATCGGGAGATAGGGAAAGCAGGAGGGGATTGAATGAATGAGCGATTTAGAAGGTCAACATCGATATCAAAATGGGAGGGTGCAGTATCATGTATGCCCAGCGAGCGAAGGTTGGACCAGAGTTGCTTGGTGTTTAAAGAAGGATCAAGCTTACGGGCATAAAAACTACGTTTTCGTGATTTGACTTTACTAGTGACGAGGCTGCGAAGCTGTTTATAGGCATTAAGATATCTAAGGATCCTAGTCTTGCGATAACGCCTGTACATGCACTCTCGCTGACTTATCAGGTCACGGATTTCACTAGAAAACCAAGGACAGGGTGAGGATGGCCTACGGCTTCTTGTGACCAGCGGCACACATTGATCAAAGAGAGATTGAGTAAATAGAGTCAGCAAACTTACTTTAGCGTCAACACAAGTAGTACGATAGATAACATCCCAAGGAATGGCGGAGGCAGCTTCAGACATTTGATCAACATTGATGTTACTAAAATCACGAAAAGTATACGAACTAGACACGGAGAGCACACCAAGAGAGAACCGAACGGAAAGGAATAATAGGTCATGGTCCAGAAAGCTAGGGGGGGAAAGTTGATGATGCTTTAACACTGCATCAGTCCAATGCTATACTTCAACTGAAGACGCAGAAGATGATATCAAAGACGAGTTCTACATGCGACTGAATGAGGGTTTTCGCTCTATTCCAAGGGGAGACATTATTGTATTAATGGGTGACTTAAACCCACAGATCGGCCCTGACAACACCGGCCTTGAACTAACAGTCGGAAATCAAGGCCTAGGCCATGTTACCAGTAGCAATGGTGATCTCTTTGTTGACTTTTGTAGCTCCCACCAACTCATGGTAGGTGGAACTTACTTTTGTCACAAAACGATACACAAAGAGACATGGGTATCGCCCGATGGTATAACGAATAGTCAGATAGATCACGTGGCCGTCAGCCGCAGATGGAGAACTATTCTTGAGGATGTCAGGAGTTTCAGGGAAGCAGACACTGGAAGCGACCACCATTTTGTTGTAGCAACTATTCGCCTTAAAATCGCCGTAAGCAGAAACGTGCGACACGATGCAAGAACCCGTAGACGATTTAACGTCGACCTTCTACGGGAGAGCGTTAAAAAGCGAGAATTTGCTGGAAACCTGCAAGAAATATTAAACCAGCAAACCGTTTCTGACGACGCAACTATTGAAGAACTGTGGAGTACGACAAAAGGGCGCTATATTGACAGCTGCGGAAACGAGCACCGGTTATGTCCAAAGACACCAGCAATACTACATCTCGGACACAACCTGGCAAAAAATAGAACGCAGAAGGGCCCTCAAAAATAACGTAAACTCCACATGCGACCCGGAAAGACGTTACCAACTTGAACGGGACTATTCCCAATTACACCGGGAGGTGAAGCGTCCGGCGTGATAAAAGGCAGCAGATGAATGAGCTCGCAGAAAAAGTGGAAAATGCAGCAAACACATGCAACAGTAAGATGCTGTACCAAATCACTAAACAGCTCTCAGGAAAGCACTCTACTAAAAAGCATGCCGTTAAGAGTGCGGATGGAAGGCTGCTGTGCAGCGACGAGGAGCAGCTCCAAAGATTAAGAGATTACTTCTTCGCCACCCTGAATGGTACACTTACATAGGAACCTCAGGAAAACAACAACAGTGCACAGCCAATAAGAATCACCACCCGGGTCCCATCCAAGACGAAAATAGTAACCGTAATTCACGCAATGGCCAATGGTAAAGCAGCAGGAAAAGATGGCATCCCGCCAGAATTGTTGAAAAACGATTCGACCTTTTCTTTTGAAAATGATGGAAAGGCTGCTAGACCTTTATATTAGGTGCAAGCTGGAGCTCTCCCTTCCTCTACATAGATCCCAGTTCGCTTACTCGAATGGTAAATCAACAGAGGCTGCTTTTCGCCACATGGTCAGCAAAATCGAAAAGCCTTCCTAGCTACAGAAACTGTTTTATGTGCGTTCCTTGACATCGAGGTGCTTTCGATAACACTGGCTATGACTCTATTTCTAGAGCACTGGCTCTCAGAAATCTGGATCCTTACCCGATTGATTATATAAATACCATGTTTGTAAATCGTGACATTTCTTCTACCCTAGGTGTCTCCACTATTAGTGTTAAGGCTATTAAGAGGGGCCCTCATAGTGCAGTCTTATCCCTGTTATTCTAGTCACTAGTTGTGGATGAACTTTTGACCAAACTATCTGAATTTGATTTCGATGTTATCGATTATGACCTACTCCAGAGCATGACCAAAGGAAATGCGGACACTGGCGTTTCTTGGGCAACGACTCTGCAGACAGCTTCGTGAGGGAGGGATCTGAGACGTTGGTCCTCTAAGTCCCTGATGGAGGAGTGGATTAAGGGACTAAACCTGTCTTATTATGAATCAGTCCCAGGTTATTTTAAACAGAGCGGACCTAAGGCTGCTGGTGGGTTATCTTACTGGCCACATAGGACTGCGGTATCCCCTCTATAACCTAGGACTGTCTCAAGAGAGAGAATGCCGGCTCTGCATGGAAGGCAGCGATACTTCCACACATAATCTTTGTGCATGTCCTACTCTGATGTGGCTTAGAAGAAGAACGTTTGTCAGAGAGTTTATGAACCCTGCTCAAATCCGATGTTCGTCCTTTAATTGACGAACATCGGATTTGAGCAGGGTTCATAAACTTCTGCATTCTTGCCTTCGTCTGGAAGGCTGATAGTCTGTACTGTGATAGTGGGGTACGTACACAATAGGCCTAACTTGGCCGCAGGGCTCACCATGTGGGATCTTATGGCAGCCCTGCGCCCAACTGGTTATAGTAACTCTCACTGGAATTCACTATAAGTTCTTCCCAATTAGTAAAACAACATTAACAATTTAATCATTTATTTGCCACTGACTCACTACTTATGATCAAAGGATCTTATCACCTTTACAATATTTTTGTACACAACTTCACGACTATGAATTGCAATAACAAAATCCAAATGGTTAAAAGCTTGATATGGTATTTTATACATGGCCACAACATTGGGCAGCTCCTTGGCCAATTTTTCAACATCAGAAACATGAGCCAACAAATCGTTCAACGAATAATGCAATGCAACAGGAGCAGTTGTTTTCGACAGATCATAAGATGGCGGTGTTGTCTGTTTATATTTGAAGAAATTCTGGAAAAATCCATAGTCATACTGTCTGAAGTTTTCTGTAGTAGCAAGCTGACCATAATGAATAATTTGTTTTATCGATCCACCAGCTGGGAAATGTCCCAAATAAACAGGAAGCATAGTCTGAAATATTTATTTTATGTTTAGAAAGTTTAAGAAATTTTTATGATTTAGAATAAAAAACCTGATTGAACTCTTGTGTATCTTCTCCAGCGATTAAAAATAATGTGTTTGTACACGTTGAAGATGACCCATCGCGGCAAAGATTGTGTACAGCCCATTTATATAATGCGTTATCGTTCGAATATTCATATACCCCAGCTAAGCCTACTAGTGTGTCAATTGTGTTGATATAGGGCGCTATACCTAGTAGAAAGCGACTTTTAATATGTGTCAAATAAGCTATTGGCGCAAGCGCATTCATAGATCGAACTTTGCCGCAGTAGTTTGGATGTAGATCGCACATTACAAAAAATGCTGTTGTTCCCTGGAAAATATTTGTTATTTAGAGATTGACTGAATGCAGTATTTAGGTACCTGTGAATGCCCAACATAATGCAGTTGTTTGAATCCAGTTTTCTTTAAAATATAATCAATGGTAGCTGGGATGTCCTTGTCTCCAATTTCGTGGAAAGAGAAGTCCCAGAAATCTTTAGTGTCAGGGCTAATAGTGATGTGATCTCTGGCATATCGATTTCCTCTGGTATTTCCTAGCCATACGTCATAGCCAAGATCAGATAAGTAGTATGCTGGGAAAGAAATTTAGTTGTAGTATTTTTATATTTGTTAAATTTCAGTTGTAAATATATATCTTACCTAAGGACTGTTCCGGACCATTAATAACCCAAATTGCTGATGAAACAAAAAGTCCATGCATTAAGAAAACTGGCGTTGCACCTTTCTTCGGTATCCTATGTACATCCAAAATGTATCCATCTTCTGTCTGGACTTTGTGTGTTTCAACAGGATATCCATTCTTTTTCACAAGTTCGGGCTAATTACGAACAAAAAAATAAACAAAATTTAGTACTCAAATCAACCAATTTCTATATTCACTATTTACAGTAGTTAAATGTATATCTTCTTGAATCGATGGAGAAATTTTTCTATCAACTTTCCCTTTTCTACTTCCGGGCAAAGCAGATCCAACACAAATAAAGCAGAAAATTATCAATAGTTTCTTTTCCATCTTTTTTAACTCAACTGAAACTCACAAGTAGTTTTCTGTTCTAAGATATCAAAATTTTTAATCGGTTTTGAGAATTTCATCGATCGTGTGATATTATTAGTAACAAATTTTCGTTTTTTCCACACTTTTTCGCAAGATATTTGCAAGCTGATTAAATACTGAATACGTACATAACTCCAGTGTTGGAGATACATTTTGGATATGTAATCACATTATTCGGTTTTATCCAAACTGTACAAATTAAGAGAGAGCAATCAGAGTAGCTGATCATGTTTACATTGTGTTGTAACACAATTTTCGTTTATTCTATCAGAAATTATAATTTTCCATAAAAAGATAAGAAAGTTCTTACCAAAATATGTATGCATGGGCATGTATAAAAAATAGTACGTAATCAATTAAACAACTTTCATAAGATTGGAAATTTTCAGTTGTGTTACTATTTGCGTAACTGCATTCTGAAAGAAATATATGAAATTTATTAGATAAAGCCATTAGTACTCAACTGGGTCTTCAAATTGAAGAGTTTTATAACTACCAATATAAAATCTACACAGCTCACCATTTACTAATCCTGTTCACCAAACAAACCCATAAGGTTAAAAAAGTTTAAGAGACTTCTTGATCTCTTTTTTTTTTCAAACAAATCACGGTAAAAGTAAGGGCTCCATTTTGTACCCGCCTGGATTCACTCTCAGTCAGTAAGGTTGTATATCCCAAGTTATGCAAACTATGGCATTCAACCCAGGTTTTTCAGCCCATATTTGGCAAAGGTGGTTGAACAACCCTGGCTTAGCAAATTATAATGTGCAGAACAAATCCACAAAATAGGGTTGGTAGTTCGCCGAAGTAGTCTCAAATTTTACTCAAATATGGAGACGATGTTATTTGAAATAGTATTCGGTGCAAAGTTAAAAATTAGGCCCCTATTCCCATTGTCGAGTAAAAAATTTGTGAGATAAAATGTCACAAAACTAGGTGTGGTATTCTCGAAGTCATTTTTTGTAGCAAATGCCACTGAAAATTGTCATTTTTTTTTTATTTTAATATTTCTATTAAAATAATATTTTTTATTTTAATATTTCTGATGATTTAACATTATTCTTATATCCTAAAATAATGAACAGGAGGCAATTTGATTATCGTAAACAACAAGGAAATAGGGAAGGGGGTAAAAGTTAGCCAAAGCAAGGCGGAATTTAAAAATAAATGGAAGAAATTTTCGTTAATAATAATAAGTTAAGTCCACCAACAATGACGGCCGCTGAGTGGTAAAAGGTATAAACAAATGCCGTCACTTTTTCACAATTGGTGACTACGAGAATACGAAAATTGGTTTGTCACATTTTGTAATGGGTGACGTGACTATGAGAATACGGGCCTTATAGTAACAACCCAGCAGGAAATTTGGGATACCTCCCTAGAGGATGAATAAAGGAGCCATCTCATATAGGTTTTCAGTCATTGATTAGAGAGTTTATACCGTGACTGCGTTTATGTTTCATTAGGTGATTTTTTTCTGCTTTTTTACTATTTCGTACTGCATTATTCTTCACCTATCCGCGGCGCGAAGTGCAGTGAAAAAAGTATTATTTGCATCCTCCCAGAAATTATTGAAAGCTGAAAAGGAGACTCCCATTTTATACCACTTTGGAACTTAAGACGAGATATTTCATTTCAATTTACAGCTAGTTTTACGGGAGTACCTATTGGGAGTACTATAGGAGTTCTCCCTTTAGGCTTTTTTGGAGGTCAGAAGGAGCCCTCTCTTCCAATGGCATGCTAACGTTAATAAAATCATGGCAAAGGGAGACATTTCGGAGGTATTAATACCTCTTCTAGGAGTCATCCAATATTACTCCAGGAGGCCTCTTTCTCCTGTTGGGAATATTTACTAAAAAAAACGAAGAATATTGGGATTTTTCTACCTACATATCTTCTACATAAATGGGTTTCTGTTTTACGTAAATAACCTATATCTTCGCGGATAATGAAAATAGCTCCCTCTCTAGAAGAAAATAGTTGAACGTCTATTGGACTATGACGTCTCTCAAGAGTATAAGAAAACGGCGTGTTTATTCACACCAAAAAATAGGGTTCACATGGGTCACACTGGCCACAGGGGCCGCGGGTTTTTATAATAAAAGTAATATCTGTTGCCACCACAGAAGCCTCCCTTTCTGATTTGATCCATTAGTCCCTGAAGCTGACCAGCTTGACTATTTTCCGAATCCGAGTCCGTGTTGCTTGATATCTATGTGACTCTTTTGATGACTCATGATTTGGCTGTGGCTCCTTTATCATGTAAACCGGTTTGAATCGATTGATAGATGGGAAATTACGTCTTCTTTTCCTTTTCGTAAAATTTTGCTTGTCTTTGGTCCTCTTTTCCTTACCATAAAAGTTCCGTTGTATGGCAACGTGAAAGTATCCTTGTCATCCCGCAAAAATACGTCTGCCATTGTTTGGAGATTCTTCGGAACGAATGGGTTTGTGCTGTCGTGATTGGAAGTTAATGATAATCTTACCTCGTCGAAGTGTAATTTGAGCTGCTTTACAAATTCGTTTTCGTTAACCTCCGGAATTTAAAAGAACTCTCCTGAACGAATTCCTTAGGTCATATCTGCTATGCAAGAGTTAAGGACCTCTTTGAACGCTGCTCTAATATGGAGAAGAGTATTTCGGTAATCTACGTGTTCACTCCTCACTCCTTTATTATTATATTAGGGGATGGTATGGTGGCGTATGAACACATTTAGAACTTAATAATCTTGCCAACTGTGTAAAAAGTCCGTTTTCAAATTGTTGATATCCCTATTGGAACTCCAAATTGCCTTATCCATCCAGAATAAAATATAATGTCTACAGTTTCTACTTTAATATTTTCCATTGGCAGTTCCACCCCCCACTTCCACCCACTCTTGAAAAACGACATATAATCGTTAAGCTCCTAAGGTCCTATAATGTCCATTTGAAGGTGTATAGAACAGCAGTTAGCGGTGTTGAACTGGACTAACTGGCTTCATGTGCGCTTTTAATTTTACTTTTTTTGACATGCCACACACGCGTTTATAAATCTGTTAATGTAAGTATTCATCGTAGGCTACACATAACGCCTGGTAATCAATTTCCTTGTTGCTCATAAGCTTGGGTGGGTTACTCCGTGTAAGGTTTAGCAACCTTTTCTAATGGACTTTTCTGGTACGTAGGGTCGTACTTATTTTTCACCCATGTCGAAATATAATTCCTATTTGATGTTGGGAAAAAGGCATCCTTTCAATTTGATTGTTCTAGTTCGATCGTTTAACAACTTAGCGAGTTCTGCTGACCTTTTGCTCCTTAGCCATTTCTTCAAAACCAATCATTGACGAAGCGACAAACAATCTACGCCGCGGTGTCCTTTCTGCTCTTACAAATACAATACCGGTTCCGTCAATAAATGATGGCGATGAACCTTGCGATTGAACAATTGGATGTTGTATGAGTTCGGAAATTCTGACTTTTGGTGTGCTGGTCTTGTTCCACAGTCGAGTTGTTCTCGAAAAGAGCGAATTTCTAGACTGATGAGTTTTTTTTTTTTTTTTTTTTTTATGTGAAAGACTAGAGTCATAGGAAACGCCCTTTATACTGTGTCGACAATCTATTTTCTTCATATAGAGTGCAATGTCGAACAGCAGCTCTAGTCGGGGAAGAAAGGAACTGTCACAACCTACCAGCGATATTTTGCAGTCCACCTACTCCCAACCATTACTGGCGACTTTGTCATCGGGGCATCGAGAAACAACTCGCTGGAGTGTTATGCCTCCTGAAACGAGTTGAATCTCATCAACCAACCGATGACATGCGCTTTGGTGAAGCGGGGAAGGGCTAAGGAAGGCTATGACAGAAGGAATCAGGAATGTAAAGAGGGAAGAAGAAAGAAGGAAAGTTATGTAGGTGGGAAAGTGGAAAAGGCGAAGGACCGTGGGGCTGGCCGGGATTCGAACCCGGGACCTCTGGGATAGTAGCCAGACGCCTTACTCCCTAGGCTACCGAGGCCTATTGAGTGCGTGAAAATAAGGGCTGCAGACAGTGGGAATGAGCCTAAAGCGCTAGTCTTAGGTTACGGGCAAAAGCACTACCGTGGAGGCAGGAGGTTACATATTTCGGTGGAGCAGTGGTGGTAGATGGGGTAGAATTTCACCAGTGCCGCTATATTCCTGAGGTGGCTGAATGAATCAATTTAGGAGAAAATGGTGTCATCGCCTATAAGTTGCAGAGCGCGGTTCTGTTCGGTTCGGTTCTCAGGCTGACTACTTCTTCTCCTTTTAGAATGAGTAAGGTATTGTTCCCAAAGAAAATTCACTAGATTATCTAGAATGATCCCTTCGTATTTGACCACTTAGCTTTCTTATGATGAATGGCACGATAACCTATTTCCTTCAGCTTATGTTCAGCTTTTCCCGTTTTTACCAACCTTTGGAAAGTGTCATCAGGAAAACCTGTAACAGCATAATGGCGCGACTATATATTGGGCGCCATTTATGCGAGGTATTGCCCCCTCAGCCAGAAGCCCGGAAAAGCCTGACTAAGAGCGCAATCCCAAACATAAAACAAATCGGGACTCCTATCCTCCCCAACCGCCGATCCTAATGTTAGGGGGATATGCTGCCGGCCACACGGAGTTCACTAGCTCGCCGGGGGGTCGTGGGGTGTGTGGCCGGGCCTATATGGAGTATGGTTCACCACTTACCTGTGACTGTGCAATTTCAGATTCCGCCTCCATCATTCTCAAGGCATCGCCTTGCTACACATATGATGACAGTCCTTTTTGTCTGTGTTGTAAAACAAAAGGGGTATTACTAAATTCGATCTTTAAGTGAAAAACGAAAACTTAAGTTACTTTACAAAACTTATTTATTGAAACTTTAATTACAAAACTTCGTTTGAATAACGAACCAACCGACTTGGAGGATATAGAACGACTGCCAATCTAAATTGAGCTTTTGCCTCACTTGATTATTATAATCGCTTACTTGCAATAAGTAGATAAGAAATGCAGAGTAAGCGAATAGAACAATGAACAAAGAATAGACATATGAAGTATTAAATGGAGGTAATTTGATACAGGAAACAAAGTAAAAGGCATGCGCATGGAGATTAGTATTGGAATGCGCATGGTAAGTATTAAAAAGTAAAAAATACAACATGCGCATGGAAATTATATTGAAATGCGCGTGTGGGATAATTGAAAGGGCAAGGAAAATGAGCATGTGCAATGACTTCACAACATCTGCACGCTGCGAATCGCCAGTAAATGAGAAGCAGGATTCTTTGTCGCTGGTTTCTCGACCCCTTCTGGTTGGTTTTTGGAAGATTTCTTGGTAGCTTCTTGATTGCAATTAGGTTGGGAGCGAACCCGGCAGCCGCCACTATTTACTCCGTCATGCAAAAAACGACTGCTAAAAACTGAATCTCCTGACTGTTTGCTAAAAAATCTAGCAAAACTCACTCCAAAAAAAAAAACTCTAGGCACGGACTGCCACAAACTGACTGCTCAAAAACTGACTAGCCAATTTTTCTTTCCTGTTTTTTTGTTTTTCTTTTCGCCGCCTACTTTTTGGTTCCGAACAACTTCTAAATTTCATTCCCGACAGTGATTTTGAGTCAAGTAATTATTTAAGTAAGGGATTTTCGAGCAAAACTGACCGTTACAAACCCAATTCTCATTTTCAGGTTGAGATGAAGATCACCATTGCTGTTGCTAGCAATTAAAACTTCTATACAAGCCACGGGATCGGATATTATACTCCACTTTTCTAAATAAACGCCTAAATCACCGATCGGTAAAAAAGTGTCTGGCATCTGCATTAGTATTGGCAAACACACAGTCGAACGTCATGATATGTGGTCAAAACGTATCTATTGTACCAAGTATAGCATCGGCCCTATTCTAGTTCTTTATACACGACCTGCTGCCAGTCCACGCTACCCCACCGCTCAGCTTGGATGATGACCATAATCTGCGATATTGGATTACATTCGAAAATCCAAATCAACCCTAAATTTGGCCTTGTTTTCATAATGGTAGGTGCAGTATTATGTAAACAAGACCAGATTTAGGGTTGATTTGAATTTTCGATACAATACAACTCAATTAGCAGAATCATATGCAATAAATCGCAAGGGAAACATCATGTTCCAGGCCCAATCCTGTAATTTCTTGAGAAAGCTGAATGTTTTGATGAAGCCGGTGCTCTGTTCTTTAATCTGTAATGCCTACATTCAAGATTTAGGGTATGACCCATGGCCTTCACTTTCAGTACCTCCTGACTATTACCCAGTATTCCTCATTTCGACCAAATATTACATTGAATCACAAGGAGCTCGACATGACAGACTGGCAGTTCATATGCTGATTCCTGTCATTAGTCCGCCCTATAATAAAAATCTGAAAATCCGCAGCAAGGGTGAAATAGTAATTTTTACGGTAGACAATTGCAAGATAGCTTATTGCACCTTTTTTTTCAAGTAAAAATGCTTCCTTGCTTCCTCATTTGGCGTACTGAATAGATTCGTATTCGTTCAATCACCGAAGCTAAACAGCATTGGTGCAGTTGTTACTTAGAAAGGGACTGCTTATCTTTATGGAGCACCCAACCAATAGGGTCCGATCTGATTACTCGAAATAGTCTTACGCAAGTTTAAACTACATTTTGACCAGCTTAGTAATAGTAAGCTTATCTGATGGATGAAATAGAAGGAAACTTGTTAAACTGAATTCTTCTAAATTTCGTAATAATACAATTTTTTGAATGCTATAAATTTCGCACAAAACTAAATTAAAACATAAAATAAATGGTTAAACAAATTTTTTTAAAACAATTCTTTTAATTAACTAAAAAATGTACTGAAAAGTAAAAAATAAAAAATATTTAAAAGAAAGCGTGAAATTTCAATTTTAATGAAAAAGTTAATTAAAATAATGGCGCATTTTTCATCAAAAATTGAAAATACATATAACTGTAAATCGCGTGAGATTTACAATAACCCTCAATTTTTTGCTTTGTTAATTTCAAATTCACATTTTTTTTTAAAATCATCTTTTTTAATTTTGTTTTATTTTTCAATATATTTAAGATTTTTTGTATTAATTTATAAGGCGTAGTAAAAAAATTAATTTAAACTTGTTGTTTTGCTCAATTCACTTTGAAGAAAATTCTAACAAAATTTTTTGATGAAAAATGCCCCATTCTTTTAATTAACTTTTTCATTAAAATTGAAATTTCACGCTTTCTTTTAAATATTTTTTATTTTTTACTTTTCAGTACATTTTTTAGTTAATTAAAAGAATTTTTTTTAAATTTTTTTTTTTAACCATTTATTTTATTTTCTACTTTTTAGTTTATTATATGTATTCTGCCATTTTATGATGGCAATTCTATTAGATTTAAAATTACGTCACACAGTTTACTGTATTCATTTGATACCCATGTCGTGAGCTCGGTGGATCATAATTGCAAAAACGGCCGCCATCTCGGAACCGTCTTCTTGATTTTTTTACAAAAAGGTCAGATTGCATTTAGTACTTATACATGATGAGTTGAACTCAAGTTGAACCCAAGTCTAACTACATGTAAACGGGAGTCGAGTTGGGTTTAGGTTGACTGAACTCGACTCAGCTGTGCTACCTGGGTTGAGTTGAAATTATGCATACGGACATGAGTTCAGTATTTGAGTAGTTGAATTTAGTTTGCTTGTGATTTTTTGTAACGTGTATTGCTTCTTTATTTTCAATTCACCCTTAACTCAACTATTCATCTCATCATTCATACACATTAATTATCACCCGAACTACGAGTGTGTGCAAAATTGAAAGTTGATCGGTTATATTTTCTACTTTTTAGTCTATTATAAGCTTTCCGCAATTTAGTGTTGGCCGCCATTTTGAATTTGGAATGACGCGACATAGCTAATTGTGTTCTACCTGTCATATCCTTTCATTTGATACCCATGTCAGAGGGCCGCGCAACACAATTTCAAAAATCGGCCGCCATTTTGGAACCGCCATCTTGATATTTTTACAAAATGGCCAGATTTCATTGTCATCCAAACTAAACATGTATGCAAAATTTCAGCTCTATCCGAAACCGGGAAGTGGGTCAAATTTAACTTCAAAGATTTGATCAGTCAGGATTGAAGTTAAATAAAAGAATTTAATAACATATTCTTATTATCGTTATCTAATAACAAATTTATTGTTTCTCATCAATCGATTTCAAAACCTTCACAACTTCATCATAAACAAGTTTTCGACTGCTAATACCAAACAAGAAGTCTAAATGATTAAATTTCGGCAGTGGCACAATGTAATGTCCATAAAGATTTGGTAGCTTCTCTGATAGTTTAAAGACATCCTTGGTACTCGCCATCCAATCATTCATGGAATAATGCAAGGCAGTTGGAACAGTTGTTTTCGTTAAGTCATACGATGGCGGAAAAATGCTGCCATATTTATCGTAA
The DNA here is from genome assembly GCA_949987705.1 of Thereva unica. Lineage (NCBI taxonomy): Eukaryota > Metazoa > Arthropoda > Insecta > Diptera > Therevidae > Thereva > Thereva unica. The sequence goes on from OX465285.1 coordinate 74,064,746, forward strand.
TTTTTCAAAAATCCAAAATCAAACATCCGGAAGTTGTTCGTCCTTGTAAGTTGACTGTAGTGGACAATTGTTTTTGTCGATGTACCATCAGGAACGTGTCCAAAAATAGCTGGTAGCATTGTCTGGAAATAAATTTTGATAAATATTGGGTTTTTTGGTGGGTTTTAGATTAATGGTCATACCTTGTTCAATTCTTGTGAATCAAATCCTGTTATCAAGAAAAGTATGTTGTAGCAAAGTGGTTGAGTAATTGCTTCCTTTTTACATAGTACTTGTCCGGCTAGTTTGAATATTTCACTATTTGGCATGAATTCATAGAGTCCGAGTAAGTTCGCCCAAAAGTCTAGCGGGAAATATGATAGAGCTATTAGAAGTGGACTTTGAACATGCCTTAAGTAAGCGATTGGCGCAAGAGCGTTGAGCGATTTAACTTTATCAGAATATCCAGGACGTTGGTCGCACATAATGAAGAATGCCATGGAGCCCTTTAGTAATAAATTATAGTTTATAAGTTTTTTATTGTTATATTCAAGAACGTCTTACTTGTGCATGAGAAACATAATGAATCTTCTCAACTCCTGTTTTATCCAAAACATAATCTATCATCGCTGGAAGATCGATGCTTCCAATTTCATGGAATGAGAAATCCCAAAACTCCTTACGTTCTGGATTTAAGTAAGCATGTTCTCTGGAGTATCGATTTCCTCGGGCATTACCCATCCATACATCATATCCAAGATCGGATAAGTAATAAGCTTTAAAAATTTTGATGTAGAACAATGAATTTTTAAAAATATTTCCTTCTGAACATACCGAAAGCACTGTGTGGGCCAGCAATCACCCATCCACCTGACGAGTCGAGGAGTCCGTGCATTAAGAAAACTGGAGTTCCGCCTGGCTTTGGAATTCGATGCAGTTCTAGAATATATCCATCACCAGTTTGAACTTTGTGCACTTCACTGGGGTACTCATATTTTTTAAGGAGTTGGGGCTGAAATTTTCAGGAAGAGTTCAAGTCAACTAAAGCCACTTAACCAAAAAATATATGTACTCACAACTGTCAATAATCCATCAGCGATAATACGAGATCCTCCACTGAGCTCCGTAGTATCAATTCCAAACTTCTGAAAATCCTCTGGCTTAATATTCCTTAAAAGTCCTTGAACAAGTTCTCCTTTGCTCAATAATTCATCCACAGGACTCGCTGTCCCTAGGCCAATTAAAGAGACCACAATCAGTAGAAACACCTTCATACTTCTTGTTTACACCTCAACTGTGCTACTGCAGTTCCTCAATTACTCATTGCCATGTTTTATACCTTTCCAGTAGCCCAACAATGATTTAAACGGGAATTAAACTGTCTTTTATCAATAATTTAATCAGATCTGATAAAGGCAAGTTGTAAGAACACACACCAGAGTCTAAATATCAAAAAGTGAAATGTTTTGTTTCGGGATAAAATTCTTTAGATTTCGAACGAATTTTTTCTGGTCTTGTTGTTGATAAAAAAACGCTTGGCCTTCGGTTGGGCTCTGATAAGGATTAAACTTTGCTTGGGACGTTGAACACTTTGGCTTCATGAATGAATTGAACCTTGACACTGTGGTTAATAGTAAACCCGGGCTGCCCCTTGGGTGTTATCCTTACATCTTATGGGAAGTCACACATTTACTTGTGTTTTATGGTATTATATTTGCGTATTTGTTTTACTATTTTTAGATTTTTTTCGCTTTTTTTTTGGCCAAAGTAGGCACAGGTATAAATAACTTAAAATAAATTGTTGAGCTGTAATCGGCAGATACTGCGACAGAACACCTGGGAACTGATATAGATTACAATATCTTTGTTACATTTTTGAAAATATAAGATCGCATCAATATCTACTTGATTTATTAATTTATAAGGTTTTGTGTAATAAACCATTCAATGAGGTGCAGTTTAATATAATATGGTAGAGTTGAGTTCTTCAGTAGGCTACCAACATTTAAAAAATTTATTGGAACTTGCCAAGATTTAAACATTATGTGTTGTCCGCCTCATTTAGTGCAAGTGTCTATTTCGACAGGAGTATTTTAGTCATAATCGAAATCTGGTTTCTATTTAAAATCAGAACGATACTATAGTATCTACTCAAGACTTGTAAAAGTCCCCTTGATTAGACGTCATCTGTCTTATGCTGATAAAAAGAGGTTACATACCTCTCCCTTACTCCGCAAAATATTCAGAGCTCCTTCGCACACTGCTATAACTCCTATCTTCGTGGAGGATTATAAACAGAATCTTCATGCTAAAGCTAGGAGCCTCTGATTAGACGGTCTCTAAATCCTAGAAGAAAGGAAAGATAAGATTAAGATATCTGCTTCACCAGCCACTCTACTCCTCTCAGCACACAAGGTTGCTTGGACGGCCTTGCATAATATGGTGTTCAAATTAGAAAGTATAAAGACCTTTTACATCCCAAATGCAAAGTGAAAACGCCAATTGGAGCTCTTTTTTTTAAAACGTTTTTATTAGCTCGCTTTCTTGTCTGTCTGTTTGTCCGGTACAAATCTTGCAATCGATTTTTTGACTACTTCCGGTTACCCGATCACCCTGAAATTTTGCACACAGCTTCAGCTCCGATGACAATGCAATATGGTATACTCATTATACCGTTAGATCCATGGCGGAGGACTCTAGAGGACGGATTACTGTTTTCTTCACGGAACAAATTTGGCATTCGATTTTTCAAATACTTCCCGATATCCTATCATGGTGAAATTTTGCACACAGCTTTAGCTGTGATGCCAATGCAATATGGTACATACCTTTAGTCCATGGAGGCCGTCTCAGGAGGGCGGATTGAAATATTCTTCACAAACCCTTCGACATGGATATCAAATGAAATGGTATGATAAGTTGAACACCATAAGCAATATAGTATACTCAATTTATCGTTTGGTCCATGGCGGTCATCTCCAGAGGGCGGATTACCATTTTCTTCACAACCCCCTCTATATGGGTATCAAATGAAAGGGCATCATAAGACGAATGCATAAGACAATGCCCTTAGATCCATGGCAGACTCCTCAGGAGGGTGGGTTACCATTCTCTTCAGAACCCTTTCGACATGGGTATCAAATGAAAGGGTATGATAAGTAGAGTACCATAAACAATATAGTATACGCAATATTTCGTTTGGTCCATGGTGTTTTTGCGTGTGACTTCTCTTTTTACGGATAATCACTATTTGTGTTGGTAAGTATGAATCAACACATGGCGGCCATCTCAAGAGGACGTATTAACATTTTCTTCACAACCCCATGTTTTTATATGAAGAAAGCAGTTAAATACAATCAAAAGTCAGCTAAGCGCTTTTCAGTAAAAGAGTAGTTGCGAGCACTCACGAGTGAAAATAGTAAAAATGATCAAAAAAGAGATGCAGCTATTATTGAAATAAAAATCATATAAAATTAATTTAGCTTACTTCTTCATTTTAATTTTCAGGAATTTCAAAATTAAAAAGATTGGTATATTATTAGTAGATTTAGGTAACAATTTTCCACATGTATCCGTCATAATATCATGACCATGTTAAAAAGTGATTGCAAAATGTCGCACACAAGACTAAAAAGCAGATAATAATTATTAGATAAAAAAAACTTTTTAATATAACACGTTTTTATAACGAACTAAAAAGTATAAAATAATGGCACTAGCCCCATTTAGAACCTCAAACATATTTCTAACACCATACAGATAGTCCTGAAAATTTGTGATTGTGAATTTGTAATAGCTATGAAAATATATGTAAAATTTTAAACGAAAAAACGTGGGGCGCATGCTATAGACAATAGTATGGAGTGTAGAGTAGCTGGGTTGAGAAATCATTCGCATCAATCATATATGTATACGCCCCCAGAGAAAAGCGAATAAAAGCCGGAGGTCCCGTGGATGAAGTAATGTAATGTCCGAAGTAATGTCTTTTTTTTTATGTGACAGACTAGAAGCTTAGGTAAAGTCCCTTTGTACTGTTGACAATGTATTTTTTCGTATTCAATGTCGAACAGCAGCTCTAGCCGGAAGATAGAGAGAAGAGACGGAAGGAACTGTCACAACGTAGCCGCGATATTTTTATTCCACCTACTCTCAACCATTTCGCGACTCTGCCATCAGGGCATCGAGAACAACTCGCTGGAGTGTTATGCCTCCTGAAACGAGTTGAATCTCATCAACCAACCGATGGCATGCGCTTGGTGGAGCAGGGAATGCTATGACAGCAGGAATCAGGAATGTAAAGAGGGAAGAAGAAAGAAGGAAAGTTACGTAGGTGGGAAAGTGGAAAAGGCGAAGGACCGTGGGGCTGGCTGGGATTCGAACCCGGGACCTCTGGGATAGCAGTCAGGCGCCTTACCCCTACACTACCGAGGCCCCCTTTACGACTCGAACCGGGCTGGACTCAAACGTCATGCAAATGGCCTGGTGAGTCCAGTCAGATGTCTGTGCGCGTGACTGGCCCCGCTTGATCCTGTCGCATACATAGAAGGCTTAGACAGGTGGTCGAACGCGTTCCCTGCTACTAGACCGATGGGAGATTCTCACCACTCCCGGAGTGTACCGAACAGTTGTGTACTGTAGGGTTATGTGTTACATGATCTTCATAGACATTGAACAGTCATGGAAAAACTCCAGAGGCAGCAATGATGACAGAATGCACAACCCGTTGTAAATTTAAACCATTAAACTCCGTCGCACGCACATACAAGATATCGTATCATGGGTTCTTCTTAAAGTTCCAAAGTGTCTACATAGCTCTTGGAAGGTGTAACGGTCGGAATTATCATTTATTTGGGTTGGGAAATTTATTTTGGGAATCACCTTGTAAAGGGAAATTTTGGGGAAAATCACTTTGCGAGAACAGGAAAATTTTAAAGACAGAATAGGCGAGGAAAAAAATTAATGATGAAAGGAGTTTTGTTTTGGAAGAAAAAATGTGGGCTCAGGACAAAACAGTCATTTTGGTCAGCAATTTTGCTTTTAGTTCAGAAATTTCACAAAAAAATAGTTATTATTAAAAAGAATTAAGTAGTCGGATTATTATTTAATTTAAATGAGTCGTTAGTTCTATTCAAATCCCTAAACCCACTTGGAGAGGAAAGAAAAGAAGTTTCGAACTAGGACGTGAGGAGATTTGGTCCGTTTTTGCACACATACGACTGGCTGGAAGGAAAAAGAAACCCGCAGTATTCAGTTCATTGGAAGAAAATAACAATTTCTTTTCCGAAGTAGCAACAATCAGGACTATTTTAGGAAATAGGAGTTTGGAGAGGTACCGAAGGGGATACCAGCAATAAAAAAAAAATTGTTTTTTTTTGCCCAGGGCAATGTGCGGATTGGTGTTAATCTGTACAAACTGTTTTATGTAGTTAAGGGGCAATACCCCGTGTTTATAATACTTTTCGTTTATCTGTCACCAGAATTTCCGAAGAAAGGTGAAAAACGTGTATAGATGCGGAAGGCAACGGAGATTTGGTGGACGAAGGAACAGGTTTGAAAGCAGAAGAACGAGGGGGTCTGGAGAACAGACCGAATTATATCCAAAATTACTCAAATCTGGTTTAAATAGAGGAAACAATTGGCGTAAAATTAGATGATATTTCTCAAACAGGCGACCCTAGTATAAAGGGAGGAACTTCAGGTAATTAATCAATATCTATAGTGCATCCACCCCCCAGATGGGTCGGGATAGCAAAAAAAAATCTACCCGAACAACAAGACACAAAATAGAATTACAAAAAATTTGCCTTTTTTTTGCTTTAACTTAAAAAAAACAAAAAAACCAAGAAATAATTTATTCGAAAATAATAATTTTAATAGTAGTTAGTATTACTTAGTATTACTTTTATATCTTTGATAAGTATTTGTGAATGTGTGTTGCTCCTTGTCGGATATAGTTTGTTCTTTGGTGGTACCGGGAAATTTGTCGTTCTTATCAGGGATTCTGTTGATTGTGATCTCGTTTGTACAAAGCGAGGAGTATTGGCCAATACTGCGCGCTTTATTGTTGTCATTCCTACAATGTTCCCTAAAAGTAACGTACCACCTATGTTTGTAATTGGATCAGGTAATTGTTAATATTTGGCACGGGCAACTAATCCGTGACGTTGTTGTTAAGGTTCAAATATAACGTGTATGTTGATGGTTATAAATATATTAAAGCATAGTAACTATTAAAATGTCCCGGCGTTAAAAATTTTTTCTTGTGGAATGGTTGAGGGGGGGTTGGTCATTCCTTTTCAGGGTTGGACGCGGCACAGGCGATAACCGGAGAGTGACGGACGGAAGTTAAAGTTGCACAGACACAGGTAAGTGGTGAACCAGCCGCGGTAAGTCCCGGCCACACACCCCACGACCCCTCCGGCGAGCTAGATAACTCCGTGTGGCCGGCGTAGGAGTTCCGGATTTTCTTTTCATTTCTTATGTATGGTATTGGCTCCTTGGTCATGCTCTTCCGGGCTTGTGGCTAAGGGGGTAATACCTCGCATAAGTGGCGCCCACTATTTTATCGCGCCATTATGCTAGTACAAAGGCTAAGATTAAAGTAAGAGTTAGCGACGGGGTCAAGAGTGAAATTCAGTGTAGTGGAACAGTAAGCTTGGACCCTACTTACTGGTTTTCAAGCCGGGCTGTATACTATTTTGCTTACACCTAATAAAGGCCTACATTAACAAACGGATTTTTTTTTTCAATAGGCCAATTTTGACACTGTTTTCATTCATCAAAACCTGGTTTTAGGGCCCCTTCCAGTTTGGCCTTAAACGATTGGACTCTTATGTACAACCGCAGAAGATCATCCCCAGAAATACATACAATAATAGGACTAAAACAATGGATCATGCCACTTGCAGCAGTTACTTTTTATACGCTTTATATTAGCTTCACCTGTATGTTGTATGTTTTATGAAGTATATAAACAAATCTTGCAACTTGATTTTGACCCTTTTCCATACCACCGTTCAACTTCAAATTAACACATATGTATAGTTTGGTGACAGTGGAGTCTGGCTATTTTGTAAACAAATCAAGATGGCGGTTCCAAGATGGCGGCCAAATTTTTCAATTGTGCCCCTAACACCCGGCATGGGTATCAAATGTAAAGGTATGACAAGTAGAATGGAAGTAGCTATGTGGCGTCATTCAAAATTAAAAATGGCGGTGGAGAGTAAAGTCGTATTTTATTTATTTATTTATTTTGCAATACCGAGACATTTCCAAACTTGCATACTTCAAAAAATGCTCGTGCAACCCCTCTCACTCAACCCCACTCTTTTCTAAGCCACAAATCATGTCACAGGAAACTAAACCGAAGCCACAAAGACTCATGGGCCAATTTCTGAAAAAATTACTCACTCACGAGTGAACATACTAGCAAACAAATCTCAAACAACAGTAAGTGAGGATTTTCGTACCTTGGTAAAAAGTACTTAACTAATTTTTTTTTCGATTCTACTCATGAGTATTTAATCGAGTACTCTCCACTGATTCCGTTTCCCTAATTACCAGACCCTGCGTCCTAGATTAGGTATAGGATCGAAATTGCAGGCTTTGCTTCGAGGAGAATGAGTCTGCTTGATCACTCGAACAGCAAAGTCTGAGCGATAAACGACTAGACAAACTGTTGATGTTGTTGTTAGACCGAACTAAAATATACATTCTGCCCAAAGTTAAAACTATTTCTCTACTATTTTCCCTATAATTAAAATATTGTCTTCGTATAAAATCTGGAAAGCGATGAAAATGATACTGGAGATCACATTATGAATAGTGCAGAAAATTAAAGAAATATTATTAAGGTAAGCTAATTTTAATATTTACATACATACTTTCTTTTTGGTTTTTTTTTTTTTTGACTGTACCTCTTTGTCTATTGTACTGTAAGGCTTGTTAATTAGTTGAAATGGTACAAAGCAACATTTTTACAAGCGGTTGAAGTGACCACAACAATGTACTTCTACAAAAACTAATTACGCAAAAAGTTGTTAACATCAGGTGATTGCCAAGTCCAAAAGTTGTCGAACCGAAACGATTTAAATATTACAATGACATAATTTCAAATCAATAAAAGATTAAACTAATCTTTACAAAATATATGAAAAACACTGATATTTTCACAGAATTGCGTCTAGTACTAATCCAAAGAGATTAAGTTCCGATTCGATACCAATCTAGAGACTGAGACTGATTAATCGGAACAACTATAAAAGACTTCCGTATCAAATTTGGAATCAGTTGTGTTCGGTTCTTTCTTTTGCAATGTATAAGATGTTAAGGGTGTGCTTTCTAATCGTGTCCCTAGTATGGGTTAGGGCTTCTTCAATTTCTGTAGATGACTTACTGAATAGTGGTGAAATTGTTCAGGCAATTGCAAGAAACCTTAAGCCTGAGGATTATGAAAAGTTTGGATTAAGAGAAAAAAGTATTTTACCAATTAGTGCTGAGGATGGGTGGTATACCGTGGTAAGTAAAATTTTAATAGTTATTTAAAAATATCAGCTATACAATTTTTTATTTTCAATAGCCACAACTTCTTGATAAATACAACTATTCCGTTGAAGTTCACACAGCACAAACATCTGATGGTTATCTTTTAGAAATGCATAGAATACCAAAACCTGGTGCAACTCCCGTACTCCTGATGCATGGCCTTTTAGATTCTTCAGCTGGTTGGGTTATTTCTGGACCGCATAGTTCTTTCGGTATAATTTACTAATGCTACTTTCAATGCAATGGATAAAATTGTCATTTATATTTTCGTTTAGCTTACTACTTATCTGATCTTGGATATGACGTTTGGATGGGGAATTGCAGAGGTACACGTTATTCAAGGAGACACATATCTATAAAACCAACGAAGAAGAAGTTTTGGGATTTCACTTTTCATGAAATTGGAGAAATAGATATTCCTACTATGATTGATTTTGTTTTGGGTAAAACTGGATTTGAAAGCCTTCACTATATTGGACACTCGCAGGTAATTGATTTTTTTTCATCTCCATGACATTTTCATGTATGGACTTGTTCTTTGTATTGATCCTATTGAAGTGTCATAGTATCAAAGGCTTTTAAAAGAAAAGCAAGTAAAACCATTGAACAGCATGGCATCGACTTGATTTTAAAGAACTGAATTGAGAGTTATCTTTATGGTTATACAGCAGAATTAGATAGCATCTATTATAAACCCGACCACCAGAGGGGATTTGTTTACCAGAGTGTCGTTTCGCTGAATTGACGTCTTGCTGGTGACTGTCAAGGCTATTGAGCCTTTGATTAACTTGGAAGTTGTCTGTAAGCGTGTTCTGATCTCTTACTCGGGCATTTGTGTCGAAGTGAGCTTATTGCATCAGACATAATAGTTTAGCTGGTACACCTAATTCGAGTAGGATTCGTTTCTTTATCTGGCAAATTATGGCTTCCTTTCAGTTGTTCGATAGCTAATCCTCCATCCGTAATTTGGTGATCACTTCATGGAATTTTTCTACTACTACCGCTTCTCTTTTTAACTAGTTCCGCGGCTATATCATCGATTCCCGGGCTTTGTTATTCTTCTGCTGGCTGAAACTCGGTGCACCTCGCTGCACTCATTAGCCAATAACATCGCGTGCGCCTAAACAATTAGGAGTCTCAAAATGGCATTTTTCATGGGCAGTGACAGTCTCAAATCTAACACAAAAGTACATTCGAAAAGAAAAGTGTCACTCCGTTCGTTTAAAACCGCAAATCCCCCGCTCATGTATATTCCCATCAACAGTCTCACTGCCATTCTTGTCGTGAAGTGTTCTTAAAAAATAGTTCTTAAAAAATGTGCCTTTGGCTAAATCTCTGCGCAAACTTTTAGCCCTATCCTACTTCTCCGAAGTCTATCCTGACTCCTGGAAACTGGCCCATGTTTAGCCCTTAGCAGAAAAAGGTGACGCTAGTGACCCCGCTAACTACCGCCCAATAGCAATTACTTCTATTCTCTCTAAAGTCATGGCGACAATAATAAACAAGAGGCTTCTGAGATATCTTGAACGACCAAATATTAGATGACACACAGTACGGCTTTAGACCAAAAAGATATACTGCCGACCTCCTTGTTTGCGCAACAGAACATCTCAGCAAAAGTATTCACCAATTTGGTGGATCTGGCCTGGATATTTCCAAGACTTTTGATAGAATATGGCATTCCGGTCTGTTGGCTAAACTCCAAGATATTGGTATTGACTTTGTTTTGAAAAACTGGATTAGGAGCTTCATTCTGACTATTCAATCAAGGTAGTATTGGATGGCGTTGAATCCAATCTCCCACACTATCTCCGCAGGAGTTCCTCAGGGCTCAATTCTACCACCAGCTCTCTTCATAGTTTTTATAAATGACCTGATCTGAAACCCCTCCTACTCACTTAACAGCTTTGCTAACGACGGTACTCTACATTACTCCAATGGCTTCGAAAATTTAAGGCAAGCAGGGGCCAGATCTTGTCTGCATTATCGTGAACTCATGTCCAATTCAATCAACAGGGACATCGAACAAATTCTTGATTGGCGCCGCAGGAACCATGTCGAATTTTATGTATTACGTAAAACGAAGTTCTGTCTCATCTCCTATAAAACTTGCACCGACCCTCCTTCTATCTCAGTGGGCAATAAGAGCCTAACAGCAAAACCGTCTTTAAACATCCTAGGCATAAGCCATCTACAACCGATAAGTCCTAAATTCGTCCTCGAATACAGCTCGCTAATCTGGGCCCCAAGACCCACCAGGACAAGGTGCAAAACCGCGCTCTCAAACTTATTGGTGATAAGGCCATTTGCTTTTCAATTGGCTCAGTAAGCCTCCGTAGGATTGCAGCAGCTCTTTTAACACTTTTACAACAACGACTGCTGCACTGAAATAATTAATCTTCGCCCGCTCTACTCACTCTCATAGTTTACAGCCCCCATCTTAGCGCACACTCCGGTTTAGAAATTCGTTTATAACAAGATCGACTCGACTGTGGAACAATCTTCCACAGTCAGCATGTCCATCTCCTCCAACACCCACCCGACTTCCCCTAATTTATCCCACCTTTCTCCCGTAAAGCTTACTATTACGCATTGCACCATGGCGTGTACGACATGACGGACTGGTAGTATAAATGGTGATACCTGAGCTTAAACTATCCCATAAAGAAGGCATAACATTGGCGATGATCTACTTTGGAATAATCACACATCGCACATTACTAAATAAATACCCCATTCCCCACAGCTTTTTTAGAATATGAAAATTTCACTAAAAAATATATTTAAATTTGCAAAATATGCTTCCCCAACTATTTGACTTCATTTTGCAATTCCTGCCCCATAAAAAGTTAGAGATCAACTTCATACATCTTCCACCTTTACACCAACCATTTGCACCTAACACCGAGAGACCGAACATCTTTTAATTCTATTTCTAAAATTCCAGGGAACTATGGCATTCTTTGTAATGTGCAACGAGAAACCCGAGTACAATAAAAAAATTCGTTCCATGAACGCTTTAGCACCAGTCGCGTACTTAAGGCATCTAAAGAGCCATTTGCTAATCGGGCTGTCTTTGTTGCTAGATCAAATAGAGTTCATTGCAAAGGCCTTAGGAATTTATGAATTCAATCCGAACAATTTCATTTTCAAACTTGCAGGACAACTGCTATGCAAGAAGGAAGCCAGCACTCAAGCCATTTGCAATAATATACTTTTCTTAATAACTGGTTATAATTCCGAAGAGCTGAACAAGGTGAGTCTGATTAATAACTTTATATAAATAGTTGTATTAACGATTTTTTTTTGTTAGACAATGGTCCCAGCAATACTTGGACACGTCCCAGCTGGTGCGTCTGTCAAACAACTGGTTCATTTCGGTCAGTTGACAAGATCAGAGCATTTCCGACAATATGATCATGGATGGTTCAAGAATTTGTTGAGATATAGAAGCAAAACTCCGCCGTCTTATGACTTATCCAAGACGACAGCTCCGGTTGCTTTGCACTATTCTCTAAATGACTGGTTGGCTGACAGTAACGATGTTCAGAGACTTGCATCTGAGCTCCCTAATGTGATTGGAGTTTACAAAGTCGCAAATCCGAAGTTTAATCACTTGGACTTCTTATTTGCCATAAACAGCAGAGAGCTGGTCTATAAGCCAGTTGTAAAGGTGATACAGGAAATTGATGAAAAATTAAAGGCTGATTTAAGGAAAGAAAATATTTTATCCAATATTAACAATAAACATCTTTGATTGTAACATTTCGTTGAAGATCTATTAATTTCTCGATCGTGCTTTCCTTAATTTTATAACATTTGGAAATATTTCCGATCATTCCCAACGATCTTCCACCTCCATCTCCATTCTATAATCTAATTTCCTTCACCACTTTTAAAAAAACCCCAATAAATAACACTTTCCGGATATTACTGATCTTATCGCAAAATTAAAAGCAATATTTACCTTAAAGTAAACAAAGCACAACAATAACTCGAGGAGAAAAGTGATCTTCTGCTGTGCAAATATCTACAAAGGTGGCGTTGTTTGCGCTTTCGGAGTGTGGATGAACTGTGACGGATTTGCTTAAGGCGAGCCGCGGGCGTGTGAATTGTTTGGTGGTCTGAATTTCCAATGATGCCGGCAAACGAGAATATGTTTATTCAGTGTATGCATATGTTGATCACGTTCTGTTTTGTCGTCAGAGAGCAGGTGATGATAAGTGTAACGTAGCATCCAGAACTAGTTGACTGTAAGCACGACAATTGCGAGAGTGGAGATTACTTTGCGGAAAATTGATTGATGTTTAAAATGTTACTGGTAAATCACGACCTTCTGTGTAAAAAGTACTCGGAATCGTTTAATGGAACAAAATTAATTTATTCATCGACATTTGTTTCGTCTTCTTCAAAATATTGTGATGATTCAGTCTTTTGTATGTAGTTTTTGTAGGCTAATAAAAGTAAGGCCTTCATCATTTTTTCATCATTGTGCTCCTTTAATCCCTCATGGGACATAGGGCGGAAACAGTTGCCCTCCAGCGGACTCTGTTTTGCGCGACAGCTCTCAGCTCCGACCAGGATCTCCCAGTTGTTGCGGCTTCTGCTAGTAGGGTTCTCCTCCACGTTGTCCTAGGTCTTCCAACTCGACGGGATCCTTGCGGATTCCAGTCGAGGGCCTGTTTGGCTAGATTTTCGTTTTCGCGTCGCAAGGTGTGGCCAACCCAATTCCATTTCCTTCGTCTGATTTGGTCATCTATCCTTTCTTGGCCGGCACGGCGCCATAGTTCTTCGTTTGAAATTCTATCCTGCCAGCGGATTTTAAGGATACGACGCAGGCATCTGTTGACGAAGACTTGTAGGCGCCCTGTGATGAATTGGGTGACTTTCCATGTTTCGCAACCGTACAAAAGTACTGCCTTCACGTTGGAGTTGAACAGCCGCAATTTGGTGTTTGTTGAGATCTCCGTTGATCTCCATATGCGGAACAGGCATGCATATGCGCCTCGTGCTTTATTTATTCTGGAACTGACATCTTCTTCTGCACCGCCATTTTCGGTAATAATACTACCGAGGTAGCAGAATTTATCGACCAGTTCCACGTCACGGTTATTCAGCGCAGTCCGTTCAATGGTGTTTGCATTTATCCGCATTTCTTTAGTTTTAGTCGAATTTAGCCTTAAGCCTGCTGGACTACTTTCTGTTGCCAAATTGTTAATCATGTTTTTGAGGTCCTGGTGTCTGTGGGCCAGCAAACAGATATCATCTGCGTAGTCGAGATCCGTAAGGCGGTCTAACAAACCCCATTGTATGCCGCCTGTTCTACTATCTAGAGCGCCGACAAGGATGTCATTTATTACTATAAGAAATAGTAAAGGCGAGAGTAGGCATCCTTGTCGTACTCCTGAGCTCACCTCGAAGCTGTCGGATAATTTTCCATTATGGAGAACTCTGCATTTGGAATTGTTATATAAGGCTTTTATCAATTCTATTATTTTATCAGGCAGTCCCCGTAAGTAAGGCCTTAAGGAGCGTATTTTCTTTAATGTGCCCAATTGACTCAAAACGCCTTCTTTGAATGGGTAATTTTGCCTTGGACCCTGTAAGGCAGTGGTTTCCAAACTTGAATGTATAAATTTGAATGTGTCAATTTGCTCCTAGATGGGGTTCGCGACTTGCTGGCATAAACTTTACTTTTGCAAAAACTTGGTCTTGTTGAAAATAGGTTCGTCAGATCTTTTTCACACATAAAGTGCACCAAGATCCAAAGATAGCGTGCGCCTTCGAACGTTTCTGGAACTTTGAAGAAAAATGGTCCGATAACGGGTTTGAGAACACTCCGCCCCAAACAGTAACTTTCTCCCCAAATTCGACAATTTCGTTTATTAACTCTGCCAAAGAGTTTAAATTTAGCTTCATTCGTCTTCAAAATTACGATTCGGCATCGATCATTCTTGCATCGAAATTTCCACATTGCAAGCAGCGCGGCTTGGCAACAGTAATTGAATAAGTTGCCCTTTGTATGGGTAGAGATGAAGATCTTGCTCCTTAAAGTCGTTCCACTCACGTTTAACTGCTGAGATCATAGGCGATATGACGCATTTCCTGCGTATAATTATGGTGGTACTGAGAGTCTTGCTACTTGCTTCTTACTATGAGAACACAAATCCCAGTCAGTGGCTTTGGACAGTGGTATAAGCCGTAGATTGATCAATTCGGAGCATTTAAATCTTCTGAAAGGCCACGTAGTTCTTTATATGAATAGCAATTATATCTTATGGTTAGGAAATCTCGGGCACTAAGATACAAGCCAAGCTTTCCCACTCCATTATACTTTTCAAACTAAAAAAGTTAGGTTTCCCTGAAGCCCTTCTATTATGGTTCCGGTCCTACTTAGCTGACAGGACCTACCCAGTCCTTTTCCGTGTATCCAAATCCGCGACCATTGAGGCGTCATCCGGTGTCCCTCAAGGCAGTCATCTTGGCCCTATCCTCTTTATTCTTTCTATTGATGATATTGTTACCTTGCTAAGACACTGCAGAATCCTGATTTATGCTGATGACATCAAATTGTACCGTCACGTAAAGAGTATGGAGGACTGCAAACTTTTGCAAGTCAACCTCGACACCTGATTCTTAATATTAGTAAATGCGAAGTCATGACTTTTTGTAGGCGACGTGATCCTATAATTTATAACTACTCATTTTTTAGTGAGGGTGTCCCCCGTGTTAATTTTGTCAAAGATCTCGGGATTAGATTTGACACCAAGCTGGACTTTTCTACTCATATCAACTATATTTCTTCCAAGAGCAGCTTAGTCTTGGGTTTTATAAAAAGGTGGTCCAAAGAATTTAACAGCACCCTGATCACTAAACACCTCTACATTTCGCTTGTCAGACCTTTACTTGAATATGCGTCCCAGGTTTGGTCTCCTCACTATTCTTCGCATGTTGGAAAAATTGAGTCGGTTCAACGTATTCGATTCGCATTGAATCACCTTCCTTGGGAAGACCCTTTAATTCTTCCACCATATGAATACCGACTTAAGTTACTCAACTTAAACACTCTCCACAAGCGTCGTGAGGTGGCCGATGTTGTTTTCGTCCACCAGCTTCTTAATGGACGTGTCGACTCAGGTTTTCTAAGTCGCCGTGCGTCGTTTAGAGAGAGCCGATACAATTTGAGAGGACCACCGCTCTTACACATCAACTCCTCTAACACCAATTATGGCCGATTTGAGCCTGTTAATCGCATGTTCATTAATGTAAATAAAAATATTAATGTTTTTAGCGTGAGCACTAACAAAGACCTGCTTAAAAGGAGTCTCTCTATTCTCTCATGACTGTTTATGTGTTTCGCATGCAATTTTTAAGGGTACTTAATTTTTTATGTTTGCATGTCTCAGCCGAGCCCACGTGGTCGTGGTAAATGTTTCTCAGCCCAGCTGAGAAGTGCGCCTTCTTCATAAGAAGGGAAACTCTATTAATATTATTATTATTACATGTAACCTTAAGTCAGATTAAGATTGAATTGATGTTTTTCAAAATCAAGACAAAATTTTTTTTATTGGGGATTCACTTGTGGAAATTCAAACTTCTTTGCTTCAGTAGGCAGGCTATGGTAGTGGTACGGAGTAGAAGTCTAAAAGTACATTTTTTTATGAGAAAGACTAACGCTCAGAGGTAATACTGTCAACGGTTCTATTATTGAGCGTGCAACGTCAGACATCTCTGGTTCAAAAAATATTAATGAGAAGAGTGAAAGAACTAACAACACCAACACTCGGTTTTATTCCGGAATTTCCCTATGCAATACAACCGCTTATTTCCGTGTTCGGACAAGAGATGGCTCCCTCGCTTATTTTGCAAGACAAGAAAGTAGGAAAGGTAACTGGGTCAGCAAAATGGAAATGTGAAGTACCATACCGCGCGGAGTTATTCCTTCCCCTTCGACAATATAAGACAAGCACATGCCAGACCTTGATTGGTTGGTCTAATCGGTAAGACCTATGGGGTGCGACAGCAAGGGAGACCTAGTCTTCTCTGGAAAGATGGTGTAGATCAGGATGTTCAGAGCTTAGGCATGTCAAACTGGATGACATCGGCTCAGAACGGGACCGGTGGGGAGAAAAGTTGCGAGAGGCCATGACCAGATCCCAGTTGTAGAGCCGTTAAAGAAGAAGAAGAGTCAGACTTTGTCTCTTAGAAGATGAACTAATGTGCAACTCTATCAACAGAGAATAAGTTTTGATTGGGGCCACAAGAATCGAGTCGAATTCAAAGCCTTTAATATGAAGTACTGTCTCATGGCTTATAAAACTTGCACTGCTCTCCCTACTGTCTCAGTGAATAGAGTCAATCTAACGGCTGGCCCTTCTCTTGACATCTTGCTTAAAGCTTTATGTAAGGATCTGCGGTGGAATGATCACATATTCCAAATAGACATACTGCCTAGGATTTACTAAGGAAGACTTTATTCTTCAAGCCTGAACTACATTGAAAAGCAGTGCAGTGCAGTACTGCGAAGTGAAATTTAGACTTCTTGTAACTAAACGTGGCAACTCACAATAACTTCACTGCCTTGCACTGCACTGCACTGCGCTGCCTTGTCTTAGGCTAATTTCTAAAAAAAGTTTTCGCACTGCATTTCAATTTCTAGAAAACATCATATGAAGTTGTCATTGCCATTGTTGTCAAAATGGATGACTAAAAACTGATAAAATTAGTGAGAAATATGGACTTTCTAGGCAACAAAAGTCAAAGGCACTACAAAAAAAATTACAAAAGACTATATAGGAATAGCCAATGTCAAAATACTGCTTATTCAATGTGTCTTGCAACGCGTTCTCTAATAAACCACTGCAACATACTGCACAGTGCTGCACTGCACTGCTTTTCAATGTAGTTCAGGCTTCATCAGTCCCATATCGAGCACATCTTATTCATATTGTTTGGCTGTTCGAATCCCCTTGGGGTAGCTAGATAATGTGCAAAACCACGATTTCCGAATCACTGGAGATGATTGCTTTTGCACTTGAGCCACCACAGGAATGTAGCAGCCTTGTTTAAATTTTATCGATATTGTCATACCGACTGTTCCACTGTAATTAGCGCCCTCCTACTAGTCAAAAGGTGGGACGATCCAATAACGCCAAAACGTTATACGAAGTTTATTGCTTAAGTTAACATTACACACCTTGGAACACCTCTCGAAAAGCCCATGTGTTACGCTCTTAAGAGCCATGTGTTACCCCTGTAAGAAATTTAATAAAGTAATATTCTAGTTACTAGACTAGGCAGCAGTGGACTTGGGCTTAGTAATATGAGTAAACATATGAACTAAATGGAGAGTAAGACTACTGAAATAGTTAGAAATTAAACAAATCTTTGACATAGTATTCAAGTGCTTACTGTCTCTGTCATAAATATTTTATCTCAAATTACTTTATCCCAATTATTTCTAATTCCTTAAGCCACGACCAGCACGACAAAAACACATTATTTTATTTATTAGTTAGTCACTCTTCTGTCGATAACGCACCTCTTGAAAATCTAAGCTTATCTAGAAGTTGCAACACGACATAAAGTTTATCTAGTTGCAATATATTACGGAAGGTTTAAATAGTATTAAGAAATTCGTGAAAAACAATCATATTTCTTCCGTCATAGTAGAACAACAGGTCAAGTGGGAAAGTAGGAAAAATTTATGATTGCTTTCGGTATGGTATTATGGTGTCTTAGAATGGCTTTGGAAATATATTATCGGTGCTCACGCATGTAGAAAAATCTAGGAATTTATTTATGAATATTTGTTTTCGTGATATTTTATTAAAAAGATAAATAATGGCCTCGATTCCCAGATCCGACGGGAGGGAAGTGAGTTGCGGATTTGACACTTTGCGATTCTCAGATCCGCAACCCCGAATTTCTTTTTGACATTTTCCGCGCTGTAAAAGTGTAATCCGCAACAAATTTTTTGCGGATTTGAACGACAAATGCGCCTGAGATAATCCGACATCATATATTTCATTATCGCGTGAGTCTTCACTCCGAATTTTCGATTTAAACCAATCCGGGACTGCGGATTTGAGAATCGCAAAGTGTCAAATCCTCACTCACTTCCCTCCCGTCGGATCTGGGAATCGAGGCCAATATCGAGTGGTTGGATGAAATATTTATATGTTTATGCATTATATACAGTTGACATCTGTCACTTTGAACTCTGCCTATAAGAATATTATATGCGTAACTGATACAGGGTGTTACTATGGGTCTTGTGAATTCAAAACGATACAAAACATGTCATTTATGTTTTGCCAATTCGTATAAACTTGTTGAATTATTAAAATTAAAATAATATATGAAATGTAAATTAGCCCCAATTCAAATTAAAACTCCTCAAATTTATAAAAAAAAGTAAAAATATTTTATTCCATAAATTTGTACTAAAATTTGTTATTCTTATTTCTAAACTTATTCTAATTATTATTACTATCAAAATCTTGCATAACTTTTACAACTTTTTTATAAACATACTCTCTACTATGAATACCAGCCAAGAAGTCTAAATGATTATATTCATCGTTTTCATACTTAAAAATAAGATTTGGTAATTCTTTCTTAATCTGCAACGAATCTATCCTATCGCCTAACCAATCATTTCCACCATAATACAAGGCAACAGGTGCAGTGACCTTCTTAAGATCATAGGATGGTGGCGAGAGACTGCCATATTTAGACCAATTCTTCAGCCAACCATAATCAAACATTCGAAAATGCTTTCTTCCCGCCAATTGCCCAAAGTGAACCATTTGTTTTGATGATGCTCCAGCAGGAATGTGACCAAGGATTGCTGGAACCATTGTCTAAGGATAATGAAAATTATTGATTATTAAGAAATCATTCAAAATAAAGCCTCAGTTCTTACCTTATTCAATTCTTGTGAGTTGTAGCCGGCTATTAAAAATAATATATTATTGCAGAGGATTTGTGTTACTGCCTCCTTCTTGCAGGCGACTTGTCCAGCCAATTTAAATATGGCATTGTTTGGGTGAAACTTGGTGATGCCCAAGAGTTTTGTTAGAAATTCAAGTTGATCCACTATTTTTGATAAAGCAACGACAAATGGACTTTTAACATGTCTTAAGTAGGCAACTGGTGCTAATGCATTCATTGTGCGAATTTTTCCACAGTAGTCTGGCCTTAAGTGGCACATTACAAAAAAGGTTGTTGTACCCTGAAATAATGAGAAAAGAAGTTTGTTTCAGTTATTTATAGCAATTAAAAAGTTTAACTTAGAATCTTGAGATATTGAAGGTGATAACCGATATTACAAACAAAATTAAATCCAGAATCTTTATGCAAAAGCTTCAGAACATTTTACATGATACAACATGATGCAAATTTAAAACAAAAAAACCTGAGTCGTAAGAAAAATCTGAAATAATTCACCTCTAATGGTGAATTTTTATTTGTATAATGAGATAAGCAAAGACTGCGTGAAAACGAAGTAAACACATGCCAGCAAATATATGCAGTAAGGCAGAGTGTATGTGAACTGTTGTACACGAAGCCTTAAGTTTCTTCACCTCTTGGGTCCGTTATGAAGATTTCCTAGCTTTATATAAAAAATCTGACGATTTTTCAGTGTGTGATGGCGTGACGCGAATGAGAACAATATTCACTCCTCTGTAAATTTTTAAGAGTAAGGCACGCGTAAAGCAGTTTTACTTCAAAAATCGACACAGCTGTCACGGTATGCTGACAACATAAATTATCTTGTCGGATAATTGTTATATCTTAAATAAATATTCATGTAATTAGAAGGTACGTCTAGATATACTAAAATCTGCTTAACTAAAAGGTGATAAAAGAATGAGACACCTTAAAATCACTTGGAGAGCATTTTTTGAAATATATGTAATTCCCTGGGGTAACCCTGGAGCTAACGAAACGATTATGGAGCAATAGATTTAGAAAGAGTAAGCAGATATGTCCTCCTGATTCGTGCTGTTCGGTCACTTAGTACATAGTTAGTTAAGGTGCCCGGTCACCATTCAAAAGTTTGAGTCTATTTTGTTGTATGGTTATTTATCTTTCCCTTTGTTCGACATAGATAGAATACAAGAAAAGATTCCAGCCTTATTTCCCTGCCATCTTCTGTTATTATGCTTATAGCGGTGCGACAAAATCGTATTGTCGGTGCAACAAAACCGTGAGTTGGCGTTGAAAATTCTTTTACTCTTCTCTTTAGTATCTTTGTACATGCAGTAAGACCAGACGACCATTTTTTTTTTTTTTTATGTGAAAGACTAGAGTCTCAGGAAAGGCCCTTTATACTGTTGACAGCAGCTCTAGTCGGGGAGAAAGGAACCGCCACAACCTTCCCGTGATATTTTGTACCTACTCTCAACCATTACTATCGCGATTCTGACATCGGGGCATCGAGAAACAACTCGCTGGAGTGTTATGCCTCCTGAAACGAGTTAAATCTCATCAACCAACCGATGACATGCGCTTTGGTGGAGCGGGGAAGGGCTAAGGAAGGCTACGACACGAGGAATCAGGAATGTAAAGAGGGAAGAAGAAAGAAGGAAAGTTATGTAGGTGGGAAAGTGGAAAAGGCGAAGGACCGTGGGGCTGGTCGGGATTCGAACCCGGGACCTCTGGGATAGCAGTCAGGCGCCTTACCCCTAGACTACCGAGGCCCCCAAATTATAGCTGCCAACGGTCTTTCCAGAGAAATTTACGGGGCAAACGATTATCATCCATTCGGCAAACATGTCCTAACTACCGTAGTCGACGTTTTGGCATTTCTTCTTCGATCAGTGTCTATTTATCGCATCTTTGGCTAACTATCTCGTTTCGAAGGCGATCGACACGAATAGTCTGCCTCAAGGATCGCATTTAGAAGACCACGAGCTTGCTGACGTCCGGCTTGAGCAGTGTTCACTATGCATAAAGTAGAATCGGACGAATCAACGTTCGGTTAAGGCGTGCTTTCGGTTTGATGGTAATATTTGTTCATTTCCATATTCACCAATTGAGCGAGGCGAATGCGGCTGTGAAAGTTGACCGTCGATGCCACTTTATTTTTCTCAACCAATGATCTCAAATATTTGAACATCGGAACCTGTTCGATTTGGGCTCCATCAAGGTCAACACTGGAACACTCCGTTGTGAACAATTTGGTCTTTTTTTTAAATGTCGTATAATTGTCCGTGGCTTCGCCATCCTTGTCGGAGCAGACGACACTATCGTCGGCGAACATCAAGCTGTGCTTCTTCTTCTTTCATCCGTTAGGTGGCGATCGAGCGGGGTGTCACCGCAATGGATACGCTGCTGTCGGTGCCGCTTTAAAAAATGCGGTTTCTTGCTTAGTTTCTTTGGTTTCCCGATTCTGGTCAATTCGGCAGTTCGACCACCCTCCTCCTTTCACACCCTAGACTTGGGGCTAGACCACGGCGGAGTTACAAGCTGTTCTAATCGATGCAATCGATTTGAAATCAATGAAAACGACCACAGTTCGTTCGTCGCTGCGAGTTCTTTCTTCTTCTATTAGCTGACGGAAGAGAATATTTGATCAATGCATTCTCGAAGAGGCCTAAATCCCGCTTGTTCTTTCCCGACTGTCAAGTTTCTTCAAAATTGGCACAGCGATCGCTTTACGCCGACGGGACACGATCCGAGTGCCATATGTCCGAGTCAAAACGTGGAATTGTAGTGACAAGACATCACCTCCGGCTTTGATCTTGTCGGTGGTTACTTGATCTATTCCCGACACTTCCATTTGAAGTGATTTTATTTCCGTGTTCACCTCGATAATTGCCGGTTCGGTATTGAGAAACTGATTCGTCGGCTGTTCGAGTGCTGGACTTTGTGGCGGATCGTGTTTGTACTGCTGGTGGAACAATTCTCTACATCGCTGTAGGTGCTCATGGGTAGAGGCCACGAAAGTTATATCCGATTTTTTGATGTTGCTGTTTATTGATGTAGTTTTGGCGCCTAACCACTTCTTCCATGTCGGCCGCAACGTTATTCCAGTACGCTTCTCGTTCCACTTTGTTGATGCTCTGGTTACTTTGAATTTTTGTTCTCTAATTTTTTGGTTTTTGAATGCGGATATGAGGTTGGTCTCTTCGGCCAATCAACAACTCAGGGTTCATACGACAAAATTATTACGGTTTGTCAGCCATGTTCAAAGATGCCAAAAATCGATGAATCTACTGTCAGGTGTGAAAACCTACAATCATAGTCCAAGTGAGAAGAGTACTAAAGCACTTAACATAACAATTTGGCAACAAGTTATGCAAGACAGAGGAATTTGGAAGAAAGAACTGAAGGAAGCCAAGGTTCAAAGTGAGCCGTAAAGAGATCAATAAAGAAGCTTATGTTGTTACCTAAAGCCAACAAAAAAAGAGTAAAATTGTTTGTTTGCTATTATTGTTTAGTAAAACATTAGCCAGACATTTCTTCGATCCTTAGAAATCGTGAGAGACCGTGATAGAAGTAGTAGTAGAAGAGCTCAAGAGGTAGTCCGTTGGAGCATTTTTTTACTAGTCATAAAGACCTGCATGACAACCGACAGTAATATACAAGCAAACTGACTGCGATTTACGTACTCTTTTACTTCTATTTGTTACCCTTATTATTACTCTTATTGGTAAAAATGGTAAATTTTGAGCAATGTGATGAAACAAAATCATAATAAATTTACCTGTGAATGTCCAATATAATGAATCTTCTCAAATTTAGTATTCTTCAACACATGATCAATCATAGCTGGTAAATCAATCTCTCCAATCTCATGAAACGAGAAATCCCAATAGTCCTTTCCATTCACATCTAAATACGTATGCTTTGTAGAATAAGTATTTCCTCTACAATTCGCCATCCACACATCATATCCCAGATCTGATAAATAGTATGCTGTAAAAGAAATCATCCCTTAGGAACATTCACAAGCATCTCAAAACTACTTCACTCCTACCCAAAGCACTATGTGGTCCAGCAATAACCCATCCACCCGATGAATCCATAAGACCATGAACTAGAAGGACGGGCATCGCACCCGGCTTTGGTATTCTATGCATTTCCAGCAAGTAACCATCGGGTGTTTGAACAGAATGAATCTCAACCGGATAGCCGTACTTCTTGAGCAGCTCTGGCTGATGATGTTAATAGTTTTAAGTAAGGATTATTAATTAACAACAAAAAGTTTAAAAATTACGAAAGCACTTACCACTTTAAGAAGACCATCTTCAATAATCAGAGGTGAAACGTCGTTGGTGTCTACTCCGAGAATATTGTAATCAGCGAGGCTAAGAGCTCTTCCTAGTACTTGAACGTCTTCACCAGTCAGTAGCAACTCTTCCACTGGAAGTGCTGCTACACAGTAAATTAACGAAAATGTTAAAAATAAAAAGTTTTTCATTTTTGGTTTTAGGTTGATTAAGTCGAAATGTAATTTTTAAACTGACTCTACATAGGGCCCAGGGGGTCTTTTATATTTGCTCAATTTGTTTGGTATATGGGGGGTAATATCTTGGTAATAAATTTTATCACATCACGGTTATCTATTGGGAAATTTTATCTCAGACTCCAGCTATTTGTATTAAAAAAAAACACAATTTCTTTTATATTGTTTACAAATATCCTTTGTGATTATTAATCTTTCACTGATACACTTCAATATAATTCGAGATACCACTTCTGTATATTGCGAAATTCATGTATTACATTTATCTATGGTCGTGCAAAAATTTCACGTTAGACTGAAAATTATACCGGCATGTGCAGGCTTTTATCGGCTATCATTTTTTAATTAACGTTTTCTGGTTTTATGCAACACGACATTTTCAGTTAAGCTAAGAAAAGCATGCGTTTCCTGTATCATTTCCTAGGACTTAAATTTTTTTAAGGCTTATCAGAGTTTATGTTCAAGTGGTAGATTTATTTCTGCTAATAGATTAATACTAGAAGAATATACAATATAAAAACCATGGTGTTTCTAGAATTTTGTTATGAGTGAATTTATTTATAATTATATTTTCCCAATCATTCATACATGTTCATACTTGAGAAGTGTTATTTGCGTGGTGCCAAAATTTGGGAGAATTTTATTTCGATCGTTCCACTTACTGCTTGTTATGCTGATATTACATATTCCTCAAAGTCGTAACGACAAGCGAAAATTTTGCCTGCTTTTAAAAATACTGTCCTATCCGAAGCTTTATGCTGATTTTTAGGGAACAAGTAAAAGCATGTTTTATAATAGCCTCATTGTCTCTTATAAAAGTGTTCCTATACTATTTATAATTTTACTTGTTGCTTGAGACCATAAATCTTCAAAAAAAACATGTTTTGGTTCTGGCTATATTGGTATACAGGGTGTATTGCTGAAACTAATAAAACGCCTGGCTGTGGATAGGTTAAGCCCCCTCCATACGATTTTTTTCGTCTATCCAAAATCTATCCACAGCCGGGCGTTTTGGAATTTCAACAATACACCCTGTATATCTTGGCTATATTCCTCAAGCCACGATTTTCAGAGGTTTGCAGTGTTTTTTATTAGTTTTTAATATTCCGTATTCATGTGAATATATTGTAGTCGTGCGCAGAGCCTAGGCTAGGTGCCTCAAATGTCCAAACTCAGATTTGCCCTTCCCAAAAATCAAAATTCAAACTTAACACTGCTATTACAACAAGTTGTGCCCGCAGCTTTAAGGCAGTACTCCGGACCTCAATAAGGCAAGTTGGCTCACCGGGGACGACGGGGAGGGGAGGTGAGACTCCGGAGGTCCTATCTTACATTCGTGCGTCACCACTTACCAAAACAGATGAGCCCCTCTACTGGAAGAAGACTCAGAAGCCTTGGAGAGAACGCTGAGGGTAACCAAATACAATCTGAAAGAGAATCAAAAATCTTCAAAAATTTTATGTAAAGTATATCAACTGAACGAAGAACTTAACTGCGCTAAGTGAGAGTAGCATGACAGTTGAAAAAACTTTATTTAATAATTGGCATGGAAAAAACCCACCTGGTACCACGGCGTTTTCTTTCTTACCATCTTTCAGGGCTTTTTTTTTAATGAAAAAACCAAGCTTAGGTGTAACCCTTTGTACTACCAGTCCGTCATGTCGTTCAGTTCATGGTGCAATGTCTAGTAGTAAGCTTGGTTTGAAGAATAGAGGAGAATAGGAAAGGTTAGAGGGGGTCTGGAGGGTGTAGAAGAAAATGACGATGAACCTCACGTTTGAACTCTAAGATGTTGTACGAGTTCGGAAATACTGACTGCGGGAGATTATTCCACAGTCGAGTTGTTCTATTCATAAACGAACTTCTAAACCGTATTGTGCGTGAACGAGGGGGCTGTAGGGTATGGGGGTGAGCCGAGCGGGCTAGTCTTGTGTTGCGGGAAAAGTATTGCCGTGCAGGCAGGAGGTCCTGAATTTCGGTGGAACAGTCGCCATGGTAATAGCGATAAAGTATGAAGAGGGCTGCTACATTCCTACGGTGGCTCAAGGTGTCTATGGAGGCGC
This sequence comes from Thereva unica, assembly GCA_949987705.1. Lineage (NCBI taxonomy): Eukaryota > Metazoa > Arthropoda > Insecta > Diptera > Therevidae > Thereva > Thereva unica. The sequence continues at coordinate 74,090,810 of OX465285.1, forward strand.
GAAAGGGGCCTTACAACATATATACCAGAGGGGCTTACAACATATATACCAGAAAAAAGGATGAGATGTGGAACAACAATCGATTTAGACCACACTCAAAAGTTACTTAATAGAATCTGTGTGAACCAGAACCTATGAAAATAAATTCTGGACCCAGAGCCGCCTATGGAGACAAGCTGACAATTGTGGTTCTGTTATGTAACCACTTCCAGCCTTCCAATTTTTTCCGAAGCACTAATACTTTGAAATACCAAATACCTGGGATTCGGATCCTTAGTTCTTACAGATGGGTAATATTCACACGTCTTCTTTTCGATAACTTGTTTTTCACTAAACTATCCATATCTTCTGCTTTTCAGGCATCTCTTTATTAAATAAGCTTTCTGCTTCTGAAGCATACTTTTTTGTATATTTTGGACAAAGTAAATAAAGCAAACATTTAAATTAGTAGTCGACATTTTGAATACCGCTGCCACCAGAATTTTGTTTAATTGCTTCTGTCATAGGACTGTGTAGTACATTCTTTGGGGGAAATGAACATTAGTGGTTCGGTCGTTAGTAGGATAAGCCAAGTAAAGAATACATGAATTATTTATGAATAATTAGTTGGCAATTCTGTGTGGAAGCGCAGTCATTTGGGCAAAATCGGTTTTGCTCAACCTGATTATCACTGGTTCATAGACAGCGTATAATCGGAGTGTGGCTCCGTTTTGTTCAAGTTGCTTCGTGAATTAAATTTTAATTAAAAATCTGGAGATGAAGCAAAATGCTAAAAAAAAACCAAGAAAATTGGGTTTTTCTGATTCTTTGAACCTACATATTTTCTAAATGGAGTCAGTCAAGCTCAAGCACAATCACTTATAGTACTGACTCAAAAGAAAAAAGAGGCACCTCTTCCTCCTGTTTTCCTTCTGTCCTACCCAATACTAGAATGCAAGTCGTAAATGAGGGCATATTTTAGATCTTTAAATAACGATATCTCATGAATAGCAATTCGTCCAGGAAAATATGTATCTTTTTTTGTAGATAATCATACAACTTAAAAACTGTAAAAACTACCCACCAAAAAAACATTAAAAATGTGAATTAGAAGTTCGTGGGCGCGGAAATTATTTATTGGGACAGTTTAAAACACACTTATAACAAAAAGAAGTGATATGGATTAGTCAAGATGTATCGTTAATAGCATGAAATAATTAAACACGTGCATTTACGAACGAATTCAGTGCGGCTCAGTCTATAGTGTTTCTAATAAAATTTGTTACATTTCGAAGGACAGCAAAGATTCATGCTAGGTATACAACGAACGCGCCAGCCAACTTTTATTTTTCAGTTCGAATAATTTCAGTTGTATTATGAGAACAGGTGCTGCCGAAATCATTTCCGATTTACGAATCTTTTGAGTGTACGAACAATTTTTACATTGACCACTCAGGGTTACTCGTTTTCCAAATTCATGATCAATAAGTTGCCATGTCGAGGGGGTTGTGAAGAGAATGGTAATGCGTCCTCTTGAGGTGGCCTCGGTGGATCTAACTATTTATTGAGTATACTATATTGCTTATTGTATTCTACTTATCATACCCTTTCATTTGATACCCATGTCGAGGGGGTGTGAAGAAAATGGTAATCCGCCCTCTTGAAATGACCGCCATGGATCTAACCAGATATTGAGTATATTATATCGCTTATGGTATTCTACTTATGATACCCTTTCAATTGATACCTACATCTGTCGAGGTGGTGGTGAAGAAATGGTAGTCCGCCCTCTTGAGACGGCCGCCATGGATATAAAGACATAGCTTATTGTATTCTACTTATCATACCCATTCATTTGATACCCATGTCGAAGGGGTTGTAAAGAAAATGGTAATCCGCCCTCTTGAGATGACCGCCGTGGATCTAACCAGATATTGAGTATACTATATTGCTTATTGTCTTCTACTTAAGATACCCTTTCAATTGATACCTATGTCGAGGTGGTGGTGAAGAAATGGTAGTCCGCCCTCTTGAGACAGCCGCCATGGATATAAAGACATAGCTTATTGTATTCTACTTATCATACCCTTTCATTTGATACCCATGTCGAGGGGGTTGTGAAGAAAATGGTAATGCGTCCTCTTGAGGTGGCCTCGGTGGATCTAACTATTTATTGAGTATACTATATTGCTTATTGTCTTCTACTTATCATACCCTTTCATTTGATACCCATGTCGAGGGGGTTGTGAAGAAAATGGTAATCCGCCCTCTTGAGATGACCGCCATGGATCTAACCAGATATTGAGTATATTATATCGCTTATGGTATTCTACTTATGATACTCTTTCAATTGATACCTATGTCGAGGTGGTGGTGAAGAAATGGTAGTCCGCCCTCTTGAGACGGCCGCCATGGATATAAAGACATAGCTTATTGTATTCTTCTTATCGTACCCTTTCGTTTGATACCCATGTCGTGGGGGTTGTGAAGAAAATGGTAATGCGTCCTCTTCAGGTGGCCTCGGTGGATCTAAATATTTATTGAGTATACTATATTGCTTATTGTATTCTACTTATCATACCGTTTCATTTGATACCCATGTCGAGGGGGTTGTGAAGAAAATGGTAATCCGCCCTCTTGAGACGCGTACCATGCGTACACTTTTTGTTAATCATCGAAATGATAGGAAATGCTATTTGACATCAACAGTGCTGGATTTGACTAACTTGTAACGAATATGTCATATTTTTAGAAATAAATTACGATTACGATCTCGGCATTCAGTATTTCAAAATTTTACTGTACATTTGTACTGTGAACTACATGTTTTTTATAGTACCTAACGCAATCTGATACCATAGTTGCGACTAACTACTTTAAATGAATACATTTTGTTAATCATCTAATGCCATCTAGCATCAACAGTTCGAGTAAACACTTTTCGACTAACTAGTAGCACCATCTCATTTATTGAGCAATTGAAATAACTTAGAGCGCCATCTGACAGAATAATTTTGAGTACCCACTTTTTTAGACTGAAGGAGAAGAAAAAAGTTCGATTCGAAGTGTAAAAAATGTAAAAATAAAGAAAACGAAGAATGATAGGAAAAAAAAACTCATGGAATAATAAATTATTTATATTTTGGTTATCGGTTACAAATGAAAAATTACTTATATTGCTTATAAAAAGGTGATAAATCGCATAATTTTATAAAAAAAACACCTTGTTTTCTATGTTTAGGCGTAAATAAGGCATTAGCTGTTTGCCCTTACGAACTCGGCAAACTACCGCTTGCCTTGATTTTATAATAAGATCTTAGCGTTAAACCTGTAAGAAATTTTTGCAAAATACTGATTTTTTGAGCCTTGAATAATTTTTTTTCTTGCCTCGGATCGTTGGAGAAATACGAAATTTCATTTATAATGATGCTTTTAAGGGCGGTACCAATTTTCGGTTTATGCCGCAGTTTAATGTCTATTTTGGCCGGACTATGCCGTCTGTCAAGGGTATCCTTCAGGCCTAACTGTAAATCGATTTGATATATTTAATCCTGTCGGTACTAATTTAAACGAAAAATGTTTCATCAATGCAAAAATGGACCGAAAGGGTTAAAATGAATATATTCCTGTGTCCTTTGAGATTAGTGGTCCAGGTTTACACGCTCGTGCAAAAAGTAGTAGGGCCTTAGTTTTGAAGTAGAACATTTCAAACCTCAGTACAATTTACCGTCGTGTAAGGTGAAAATGTACTGGCTCGCGTTATTCCTGCACAATTCTAACCGTAGAGAATGTGTTAAACAAAAATTGTAGCTAAAGAAGCATTAAATGTATTGTGATGATTTATAAGCCATCTACTAGAGTTTGAACAGACAGTAATATGTAGCGATTTATGCAGTAAATTCAACGTACGCCATCTATTATTTAGAGTATGAGCGAATTGTAGTGGAAGATGTGTCGAAGTTTTTAGATAAGATGAAACGAGAGTTCGATAAATGGAGAGCTCTAGAATGATAAGAATGGATAAGACAGGGGTCTGGGTGGGTGCTATATGCAGGGGGAGCAATATTTAGAATTATTGAGAAAAGTGTTCCCAGCGACTTATTTAATTGCAAGTGAAAATTAGTGAATTTTAAGTGTGTTTATAGTTGTTGAATTAATATAATTAATAATTAAATAAAATATAATTTTGTACATTAATACGAGTACTTTCAATTGCAGAAAACCTTATACCTCTACGTCTCTTCGTTTGCTCAAAAAAAATTATCAAAAAACCACACGAAAAACGGCCGCAAGAGTGTCATGCCCCCTTAACTTAACTAAAAGAGTAAAAACTTCATTAATAATTATATTCTACGATTTCAATAGGACCAAAGTATTGTATGCGATGAAGAGGTGCTAAGACCCTTAAAGAGTACTTTCAAGATACTCAAAAGCAGTGCACATCAAACAAGACTAAAAATGTAAAGCCAAAATAATGCTCTGCATACAATGGAACAACAATTTAGCCATTGTATTTCTGAATTGTTTCTTCAGCTCAAAATGTCACTGAACTGTAGTTTACTTTAATGTAACAAAGCAATATCCTGCACACAACGTTGTTAACGAAAAGTGAAATAAGTCTTCTTTTGTTACTGCTACTTTGAGAGTTCTGTAAAGAGGTGGTGAAGACAGTTCTTTATTCTTTGTTTATGTAAAAACCCCTGCCCGAAATTTTATTATTTAAATCCCGACTTAAAACACCGCAAAAAGTATTTATAAAGGATTAATGGCAAAAATTATTAATATTCTATTGAAAGCAAACAAATTCGAAGCAATTAATCCCATCCCGTATTCAAGTTAATCTCCCAAAGCTATAAAAAAGCCACAACAATTGCACAATATGTGATACCACCGGTGTGTCGGTGATAAATCCCGTATGATAGCTTGACGCGACTTTTGCACTTTGTTTTCACCTCGTAACGATTCCCGTATTTTCTACCCCACGGTCACCCATTCGCCTTTTTTTGCATCCACCCTAAACGAACTGCTAACAGCCTGGAAAAGTTTCGTCCCGACAAACGATGAGGCTAGCAAGCAACACTGAAGCTACATCCTCGCCAAAAATTTGCACCCCAGCCAAAGAGGAGGAGGTGAGCAGCAAGCATTACGTTATCTAGTCCTCACAACCGTAGAGGCTCTACATAAACTAAGGATCTAACAAAACGCTGCAATGCGCTGCTCCCCGTGAAATATTTTCATATCGTGGGGCAAAAAATGCAGGACTAACCCCCCGGCCTCCGCCCTCGAAGCTGAAGCGGCTCGGAAAAGAGCTCTCAACAGTTGCATTTGATTTATGGTGGTGGCGGGCCGCGAAAAATGGTTGGAGGTGACCGTCAATGCATATTCGTAGGAGTATCAAGGAGACCCTTCACCCTGCCCACGGACTTGAGAGCACTTTTGGGGCTGATATCCGTATCCTGGCATATGCACAGCCTGCCAGACACTCGCCCGTATTAACAACGGGCTGCAGCTTGAGCCAAATTAAAAAGTTAACTAGGTAGTTACCGTCTATGATAAATGGAGGTGAATAAAAGACTGTAAACTCCCGGCTGCGCTAAAACTTTGATCATTAACTAGATGGAGCTGTTGTTTAGGCTCTGATTAACTACCAGTCGGTGAAGGTCCTTTAGCTGGAAATTTACGACAGCAGAGTTTCACTTCGAAAATAACTCAACCAACCAACCCCCATTCCCTGCCCCCCAACACTACTATAATAACCCCACCCGCTTCATTATCTTTCGTGGATTAAAATTCCTTTTCTTCGTCACCCTTTTCCTATGCATATCCTTTTCTACCGGGACCATTGTCACGCCTTCTTTATTCCGTCGTATTCTCGCTCCTTGGCGAAATTAAAGTTTGTAGAAATTTGTAACGAAGCAAGTTTTATTCATCTCACGCCTCTCCAGGGATATGAAAAGCAGGACGACTCCTTTTTCATCCAACCTGTATATTTGGTGTATTGTACATTTTTAACTAAAGGCAACGGGGGAATGCCGTGTGAAATATTACCAAAGTACGTGGTTGCCCCATTTATGTTATTACAAGTAATTCTTTGGTAAGTTGTGTCAATTCTTGGGGAAAGAAATTCTTAGCTCAGGAAATTCTTGGCTAAAGAAATTGAAGGGTGTGAACGGGATTTTAAAATATTGCCTTTACACCAGCCCAAAAAAAATTAACTAGGCTGGCCATCAATCTTAATCAGATTTTAGAAGGTTTTATTTGAAATGTTGTACAAAGAAGGAAATTTAATAAAATGTGCTGTCTATAAATCAATCTAGTGTTAATTTGAATCAATTTGAGATTCCATATGTTTCTTAGGATGGGCTCAATAGTTTTCGAAACAAGCTAACGAAAGACGATTCTTGACTACTAGGCAGCGTTACTTTATTGATAGCGATGGACTCCGGTTACCAGACGAATTCCGATTTCTCACTTAGCTTTCATGCAGTAAGAGCAGGGGCGGCGCTGCCATAGGTGCGAGTGGTGCACTTTCACCGGGCGCAATTTGTCGGGAGCGCAGTTTCAGAAATTAAGATTTAAAACAAATACGAAAAATTTGAAAAGTATTCTCACGGGTGCAAGAAATTTACCCAATTTTTGTCCCTGTACTTTCTCATGCAAGAAAAAACGGGGAATTATTTCACTTAGCTTCGAGATTCACGATATTCAGGAAAAAATCTCCCAAGTGAAAGAAAAATCTCTCATTTATTTGGAGCTCTTTTTGATAAATCTCTAAAAAGCACCATATCCACTCACACACAAAGGAAAATTGTTCCAAATGGATCTGTATTGTGCATTGTTGTTCACCTTGATTGATATAAACTTGAGGGGGCTGTTGGTGCACTGTTAAATTCTGTTAAAAGAGGTAAATGAACGAAGTAAGGAGAACAAAACTCCTTGTCGCGAGCACTCATCTTTAATTGCTCTTTTTTGTTTGTTCCATTATACCTTATGGCTTCATCGGTCTCAGTTCAATCCGCTACAAGTGGCTACATCGGTGAACATGGCATGTTCAGTTCATGCTAGAAATGGTTGTTGCTTTTTTGCCAGAAGTTAGAAATGCAAAAGCTCACTGGAATGATATTCTATTACTCCAGTTGATTAATCTCTTTTGAGCCAACTGAGATTTTATTTTTCCTGAGTTCAATATCTGAAAATGTGTGGGAGCTCAGGCCAAAATCGAAGTTCAGTTCAGCACTAATTTGCTTGTACTTGCACAGTGCTTGAACTTACACTCCGGTGAAGTCAGAGTATTACCGTCGAACAAATTAATATGGCCAGTTTCACACGGGCCAACCAACAAAAAAAAATTGGCTGAAATAGTCTATCCCCTTTTGGAATTCGATGATTAGAATGCGTGTTTTGTTGTTTTTAATATTAATTCCTCCTTCTGGCAATTCTTTTCTTTTCTTTTCTTAGCAAAAGGGAGACAAAAAACATTCTGTGAAAGAACTCAGAGGTTTAGAAAATCTGCCCACCCCATCGTTCTCGTCTCCGCAAACGACGTTTTCAGCAGAATTTTGTTGATTGGATGTTGATTCATGTGAAACTTCATATCTGTAATCTTTTTTTTAGCTTAAACGCATTATTATGGTGCAATCTTAAATTTTGCGCAAACTATGAAAGTTAATTCACCCGTTCAGGCGAGTGTTTGTGCCTTTTTCCATTCTCCTTCACTGCGTTCAAAAATTAACAGCTTATGAGGCGTAATATGGCATAGTGCACCGGGCGCAAAAAAACACCAGCGCCGGCCCTGAGTAAGAGGTTGGTGTTGTAGGTGACCCCAATACTTGTGGAACCGAATCTGAGTCCCAACAGGCGAGAGTTTCTAAACGGTCTAAAAGAAGGAAACATCAACCGATGTTGATATTGTTTCCTCAACAGTAGAAGGAAAACAGAAAAACTTATAATGAGTAAATGGAAAACGGCATTTCTCAGTAGAGACATTTTTTAAGCTACTGTGATATTGTTACTAGGATTTTGTTACAGCTATATCTCATTTAATATCAATCTGGGGGAGGAAAGGCCCTTACAGAAACACTAGAGAACGAAATGGGATCAATTCAAAGAGATCACAAAAGTACACTGCCTCATGAACCTAAAGGCAGAATCAAGGCGTTCAATGGTCCACAAGGTCCACACCTTTGAAAGTGCTTTGCACACGTCATGCAGCTCGTCAGGCGCAGTAAAATTACTAGGAGCACTTATTGCCGTCAAAGACTCCTTAGTTAATGAACTAACCGAGTCTAATCGCTCAAATTCATGGTACAAGTCAAATCGGGTAAAAGACGGGTTTACCCCCTTACTCTGGCGAATCTAAATATGATAATTTATTTCATATATTAGATGATTAACGATTCACTTGGCGGTAACGACGATATATTCAATCTGACGAAGAAGACTTTGTTACTTTGTTACTTCAGATTAATGTCTTACATACTATCGGTTTAAAATTTATCGACTCCCTCTATGGCAATGGTCTGCACGAAATTATCATAAATCCTAACTCTCGCGGTAAATGGTTAGCCCTAATTTACCAATTTACATGAGGAGCTAAACGTCCTGCTCGCTTCAGCTAAGGAGCACCTTTTCGCTAATTCTACTCACCATTCTGCTTAACTGCTCAAACTCTAGTCACCACGTATCATATAACAACGGAAAAATCTATGATCGCAAGAGCGCATGCTTCGACAACATTGGCTTCGAATTATCCCAGATTGACTGGGAAAAGAGGATTTTGGGTAATGATATTGACGAGATAGTATCATGTTTCTTCACTACTATCTTCAACATAATTGACAAATCGAAAAACAGGGTAAATTATAACAGATAACAACTTTCGATCTCTTAGTAATCAGAGAAATAAATTATTCAAGGTGATTAAAAGCAACCCGAACTTTACTTGAAAAAGTGAACACTAGGTTAGCCTCTGAATTTAGTCTTTAGGTCAAGGGAGGCCTATACTACTTATCTCAGCTCTATGGCAGATAGCATAATAAGGGAACCTAAAACATTTTTTTACTTCGTTAATTTAAAACGGACTCCTTATGCAGTCTTTGCGTACTGATACTTATACTTATACTTCAGCGCTTAGAGATAGTATATCCATATCTGTTGACGATATAATAACCGGTTTAAGCAATCTTAATATCAATAAAGGTCATGGTCCTGGCAACCATTCTCCCTACTTTTGCAATGCTTCTCAAATCAAAGTTTGTTTCCCTTTCAAAGTGTCTTCACCAAATCTTTATAACTAGGCAAATTTCCTAAAATTTCAAAGAGGTCTTATCTACCGCCAATGCACAAAGCGTCTAAAAACACTCGATGGACAACTATAGCGACATTGCCATCTTATCAACATTACCTAAATTCTTTCAAAAACACGTGTACGACAAAATTTCTCCTCTTATTGACCCGTGCCTTAGCGGGCAACAAGAGGATTCAGCAAGATACGTTTAAGTACCGCTAACTCAATTAATACGTATATATGATGAGCTTTGTAGTTGAGTTGAGGTTGAGCTGAAAATAAAAAAATATTACATCTTACAAAAATCTCAATCAAAACACAGAGATGCTACTGTCAACTAAATCCAACTACTGAACTCGCGTCTATATGCATAATTTCAACTCAAACTAAGTAGCAGAGCTGAGTCGACTACAGTCGACCCTAATGCAACTTGATTCGCGTCTACATGTAGTCGAACTCGGGTTGAAACTGAGTTCAACTTATCATCTATACGTACTAAATAACTGTAATCTCCGAATTACTATGTGGTATGGAGAATGCCTTGGTGGATACCTACCTTAAGATTGACATCTTTTGTCCTAAAGACCATAGAACGCATTCAATACATATATGTACCTCCGCAACTCCATAAAAGAGGTCTATATTCCTACATCTCAGCATAAATGTTGCAGTCCGATGGACACTGGTCTTCACAAAGCAGCTCGCACCATGGATGATAATATTCTCTCTAGAACACAAACAGTTTACCCTGGCAGCTTTAAGGCCTTTGGAGACGCTAAAGCATGGTACGAGTAAACATGGTACGACCAAAAACCCGCAGACGGTAAGACATGTGCTAAGACCGATTTACTTGAACGCCGCTCTCTTGTCAAAATATTTCAAGTTAATCTGACATTCAATTGTCAACTGGTAAATTGAAACATTTCGTGTACGAGTAAATTTGGTCAAACAAGTCCGCAAATGGTAGGACATGGTATCATCAACACGAAACTCCGCCCACGAACATCGACGGAAATCAAACCAGTTTTGATTTTAGTCGGACCGTTGGTCGGACCAAAAAACTGGTACGCGTACCGGCCCGTACACGGCTAACATCACCTCGAACATGGTCCCTGTACCATGTTTACTCGTACCATGTTTAGCGTCTCCAAGGGCCTTTACAAGATGTAGAAAGCGCTTTTAACAACTTCAGCATCAAGGCCATCCAGAAGACCCTAACGGTACCCGCCACAATGAAAGCCGTAAATGGATCCTCCGCATACTGGAAACTAAAATCATCCACACCAGCTGGAATAATAGCAATGATCAAAACGACGGGCTACGACACCTCTACTATGGCTCATGGAATGGACGCAGTTGTCTATGCGGATGACATAGAGATAATAGTAAAGGAAAACTCCCCCACAGTGTCAATAAGATTTATGTAGAACTCTTGATCTTATTCTGGACTCAAAGCTAAAGAAGATAGAGGTTGAATGACGAAGAAAGGGCAAGACCAGTAAAAGTTCCAATATCTATAAGCAGACTTTCGGCGAGAGATCGGATATGAAGGCAAATTTTGCGCTCACTAGCTATACACGGCAGTGATTAGGCGCGTACTGACATGTGGTCCCGCCGAATGGCCGCGGTTGTTAAAGAACAGAGATACAGATTCAGAGTGGCTCGATTCCAAAAAGCTGCCTGCTTCGGGAAAACGGACGCAATGTCTACAACTCGTGCGGAGCACTCAACTAATTCTCGATCTCCAATTCAAAATGGTTAAAAACTCTGTGGCCATCATATGCCCCTTAAAAGCCAAGCGGCCGGTGTTCGCCCATTGTAAGCCCATTTTTTAATTTACTACCGTGTATATTTGGAAAGCTAGGTTTTGAAGCACAAAATAGGAAATTTGAAATTTGGTACCTATATATATGACAGGGTGGATCCAAAATCTGCCCTAGCTTACTGCCTCAATTCATGCAATAAGTTTTCACTAGTGTGACTAAAAACGGCTGCGATGGTGGTGTTACTCCTACCTACCTACCATGATATTGTTACTATGATTTTGTTACCAAGCTATGGCACCCTGTATTTGCAGACTTCTTTTTTGTAAATTGGTGTTGCCGATGGCAAGAAATTGGACAGTTACTTTTAACATTTATGAAATGTAAGATCCATTATTAAAATACACCTCGTAATATCTTTACCCCCCCCCCCCCCCCCTCTTATATAATTATGTTGAAAGTGCAAATAGAATATCAAAATAATAATCCTGATACACTGCATTATCGTCTAAATTGTCCAGACCAATTTCGTAATGACATAGTACATACTTCAATTTCTATAAAGCTGCGCCATTATGTGTACGGTATCCCAAACAGAAGTTCATCAATTATCATTCGCCATAGCCGTAAGGCAAATGCCATAAATTACATTAAAAACAGCCGTCTAGTCACTCACATTAGCCTATCTTAAATTGGCTTCAGATACTCCAATTCCAAGGCAACTAAATGCCTTTCGACCTGGGCACACCAGAAGAGCCTAACATAATTTCGCCTAAGTTTGGCTACAGTCCAAGCTCCAAGCATAATCCAGACCCTGGAACCTGGTGGAACGTAATGCAATTTCTGTTGAACGTGAAATGTTCATAAATTGTTGCGAGTCCTCCGCCATCAGACGCTATCATGAACTCCAGCTTCCTGCTGCTATAGTGCAACAGCGACAGGGAGAGATACTAAAGGATGTCGTTAGGTGGCCCTCAACCTGCTCTCAGGATCAGACGGCTTTAGTGAAGTAAGGTGGTACACACAGAGAACGGTTGCCATTGTCACTTAATTATCTTCCGTGCAAACAGCCCCGAGGGGCCTGCGGACGATATTCGACGTCATTTTGTACCCTCATTACAACAGGTTGAATTAGTATTAGAGTGGCAATTAACAATAGGCATTACTGTCTGCCTATCTGGCATTATGCGATAGGTAAAATGAGAAGCTTCCATAATTCTCGTCTCTCCTTTGCTAGCGGGAATTTCTTGAAACTAAATCTGACTTCTGATGAAATTCTAGGATGTAGTCAGATCTGCTTAAGGTAAGTCTCTTAAGGAATGAAAGGCATGCAAAAACGATTAACTCTTAGGGATGAAGAATCTTCCGGGGGTGTATTTGCACATAACTTGCACAACCTTCACCTCCTGATACCACTACTCAAAAACGAAACAAAATATCACTTTAATATCAATCACGTGCAAACGAGGTGCGCAAATAATTTATCAAGTCTTAATCCGAATGCCAAATCCCCCACAATAAAAATAACCGAAGGAGCCTGCAAATTTTATTGCAGATGGAAATATTTTCCATATCAAAATTCATGGTGGGCAATTCACTTTCATTTTTATCTTTGCCGCCGCATTTTCGGTGAATTCATGATTTTCCAGTGATCATAAAATGTTTATTGCATTGTTTTGATACCATGCAGGTAGCTAAGATACTTTGAATTGGTCTTGATTAGATTGGAGTCTTAAAGCGACTTTTGAAGTTTTGTGCCTTTGGGGGCTAAGTTTTGGTGCGTGCCTTGCGTAACCGAATATCATAAAATTAGGGTGATTTTTTTTTTCTGGTGTGATTAGATATAGGTTTATCTAGCATCTATATTTGACATCTTTTTTTGCATATCATAGATACTATTATTAACCGAAATTGATAAAATTTCTTTGGTTGAGAAGCATTTTTATCTGGAAATACCAAGTGAACCACAACAACTCCTATCAGTTCTGCTTTCACAACTTTTTTTTCCCAGAAACCAAGACTAGCACAGTAAGATCCCTACTTTGGGTGCAGCCAGCTTTTCCCCACAGTAAACAATCTAGGAATTGTTATAAAAATAGAACAACTGACTCTAGAACAATCCGCCAGTATTGCCGAACTTAAGAAGATTCAAGAGTTTAATTAAACGTAAGGTGTGTCACCTCCGCCTCCAGCATCTACTAGACCATGGTAGCCTAAACTATTTTTCAATTGTCCGTTTAGGTAAGCTTACTACCAGACATTGCAGAAGGATTAGTCAGCGAATCCTGCCTACTTGGTAAAAACATCAGAGAAAGGTGTTCGCGCTCTACTATGGCTTCAGCTTATTCAGAATTCCCTTCTGCAAACATTAGAAATAGTTACAATGAAGGCAGTCTACTCTATGAATAAAGGTAAATTTCTATCCATAATTATTCAGAATATAGAGAAGGTTCTTGGCTAGGTTAGTTAGTCATCCAACCGATATGGGCTATCCATTAACTCAGAAAACGCAAAACTGATACTTTTCACTGTTGCGTAACCTCAGTTGGTAGCCCGAAGAGGAAAGCCTCGAGCTTACGCAAAATAAAAACAAAAGTTATCGTCCGATAAAACCGGCGGTACCCCTGGATTCAAACTTGGGGACTGGCTCACTGGAGAGGTGGATGGTTGAGACTCCGGAGGCACCACCTTAAACTCATGCAGCATTACTTACTTGCATATGAGCGTACACACCAAGGCGGACGCGGAGGATTCTGGAGAATGAGGAGTTTACCTGTAATAGAAATTTCGCCCAGCCGAGGACCATCGTTGGCTGCTATGCCATCTGGTATCCCTTAGCCCATCATCCTAGAAACTAAGAGAGAGCAGTGTTGGGGTATTCTTATTTAGGCAGAGTTTATAATAAAGTAAAATAAGCGAGAATTCTTAATAAAACAGCTTTATTTAAAAAGTGAACTTATCGTAAGCACAGCAACGAGAGAACTAAACAAAAGATTCTAAGTGTGCAAACTTGACAAAAAAAAATAAAATGTTACCAGATAGAAAACAAAATTTCCACAATCCAATACTCCCACTGAAATTTTATTTCCTATCTAATTATTAAATAGTATGAAGTATTTGATTTCTGTTATATTCAAATTTCTGCAAACACAAGGCTTTTGTGAGAAAATCTGCTAACTGATAAGAGCTCGAAACAAACTTAACACACATACACCCTTTTTCTATTTTCTCTCGAATAAAGTTATATTTAATATCTATATGCTTAGAACGCTTGTGGTGTATAGGATTATGAATGAGTCTAATAGCACTTTGGTTATCAATAAATAAATTGATATGGTCCTTTTGATGCTCTCCAATTTCTGAAAGAAACTGCTTCAACCACAATAGTTCCTTAGTGGCGTCACAGGCTGCCATAAATTCTGCTTCCATAGTCGACAAGGCTACAGTTGGTTGTTTATGACTGGACCAGGTGATTGGGCCATTATTCATCAGAAATAGGTATCCTGTAGTTGATTTTCGGGAATCTATATCTCCGGCGAAGTCTGCATCAGAATAACCAACTAACTCACTACTTCCAGTGTATTCTATGCAATAATGCTTCGTGTTGATTAGATATCTGATAATGCGTTTGACAGCTTTAACATGTTGCATACTCGGATTATTTACATATCGACATACGACATTCACCGCATATGATGATATCAATATCACGACCTGATATATTATATCAGGTCGTGATGCAGATGCAAGAAATAATAATGATCCTACTGCTTCCCTATAAGGAAAGTTCGCAATACCATCAAAGGTTTTCGTCAAAATAGTGTTAACATCCGCTGGTGTATTACATGGATTTGCATTAGACATGTTAAATTTACTAATTATTTCCTCAATATAATTTTTCTGATGCACACAGATAGAATCTTCACTTTTTACAATCTCAAGTCCTACGAAACAATTCAGATCAAGCACCTTAACTTGAAAATTACTCTGAAGAGCCTTAATTACAGATTGTAATAATTCCTTACTTGCGGATAGAAGAAGACCATCGTCAATATAAAGAGTCAACAATACCTTTTCATTATTGAAGTAGCCAGTAAAAACGCAATGGTCTGATTCTGATTGTATGAAGCCATATGACTTTAGAAACTTAGTAAACTTTGTGTTCCAACATCGAGGTGCTTGTTTTAGACCGTATAGGGATTTGTTAAGTTTACAAACTTTTCCCCTTTTCGCTAACACTCCCTCAGGTATCTCCATAAATATTTTCTCTTCCAGCTCTCCGTACAAAAACGCTGTTTTCACATCAAATTGCTTTATTTCGTATTTGTATTTAGCAGCAATGCTCAGCAATATTCGAATAGAATCATATCTAGCAGTCGGTGCAAATGTCTCAGTGTAATCAATATCCTTTATTTGATTGAACCCTCTTGCACAAAGCCTGGCTTTAAATCTTTCAATTTGGCCCTCTTTATTTTTCTTTACACGAAAGACCCATGTTGAGGTTATTGGCTTTTTATCTGTTTTATCTGTTATAGTCCATGTATTGTTTTCTTCATGAGCTTGCAATTCTTCATTAATTGCCTCAATCCATTTTTCTTTTTCTGGACTTTTGATTGCTTCTTTAAATGTTGATGGTACACAAAATTCGACCATATTTACTTCAGGGTTTCTATTTGTTCTGGATCTCAAATTTATGTGCCTCTGAGCTGATTCATTTTCATCGATCGTTTGTGATGGCTCATAAGTTGGATCATCATCATCACAGCTAATTAAACTGTCATCACTCGATGTTTCTTCTACAATAGTATTGGGTATATTGGCTTGTTCTGAGATTGAGGTTGTGCTAACAACAGGTAACGAGGAAGACTGGACTGAATCGGATCCATAAATATTTTCAATCTCAAATGCAACTGTATTCTTAGTTGTTGGTTTACTCACTTCATCAAAGATGACATCTCTCGATATTTTGATTCGACGTGTTTGCGGATCATACATTCTATTATTGTTGTCTTCATATCCAACCAATATTAGTTTGTTGCTCTTCTTTTCTAGTTTACTTCTACACTCTTCAGGGATGTGTACATAGCCGTAACAACCAAATACTTTGATGTGTTGAAGATTTGGTTTCTCACCAGTCCATATTTCATAAGGTGAGCAATTCGGAGTCTGACTTGATGATGTCCTATTAAGTATATAAACAGCGCAATTAACCGCTTCTGCCCATAGATCCAGTTGAAGATCACGACCATAAAGCATCGATCGAGCACTTTCTACTATTGTCCGCAACTCCCGTTCAGCTCGCCCATTCTGCTGAGGTGTGTATGGAGCTGTGCATTCATGCGTAATGCCATGACGAGAAAGAAAATCTTTGAAATTATTGTTGACATATTCTCCACCATTGTCAGTGTGAAGTGTACCTACTCTACGATTAAACTTATTCATTATTATTGCATTAAATTTCTTAAAATAATCAAAAACTTCACTCTTGTGTTTCATGAAATACACACATCTGTAATTCGAAGCTGCATCTTTGAATAATACAAAATACCTCATACCCCTTACAGAAGTCTTGTTCATTGGTCCGCATACATCACTGTAGATTACCTCTCCAGGTTTCAGTTGACCTCGGTGTGATGAATGGAATGGCAACCGACTTTGTTTTCCAAACATGCACGCTTCGCAAACAAAGTTCTCATCAAGAGATTCTACATCTTTAATTTGTCCATTTTTCACCATATTACGAATTTCTTTTGAATTTATATGTCCCAAACGCTCATGCCACATTTTTAAACTGTTTCTTTGAACTTGCACTGTATTACAGCTAACACTAAGTATAGTTTTTATATCCATTTCATACAAATTGTTTGATTTCAGATTAGCACATAAAACCAATTTATTTTGTTTATATATTGAAGCACTAGTGTTTTTCTTTACAATTTCAAAACCTTTACGCATAATTGCACCTTCGGAAAATAGATTTCTGCGCAGTTCAGGCACATACAATACATCCGTAATAATATTCTCCTCCCACTGTCCATTTATGCACTTTTTAATTAGCACTGTCCCTATACCAGATACCCTAATGTTTTGCTGATTACCTAATTTGACACTTTTCTGCTCAGTACTAGAATATTCTTTTAGGTTATTAAAGAAATCTCTTCGGAATGTCATATGTACTGATGCACCGCTATCTAGTAGCCATACATCTTCACAGCTTTGGGTAACAGTGTTCACACTTTCAGTATTAAACGCTAGCATGTTGTTTTGTTCTTGTGCTTTCCGCACAGATTTCTTTGGAGCACGACAGTCTCTTGCAAAGTGTCCTCGTTTATTGCAGTTGTAGCAGACAAATCGATGACGTGTATTCTCCTGGCTATTTTCTTGAAGTTTGTTTCGAGAATTGGAATTTATCCCCTTTTTCTGTTTAGACACTACCAATGCTGTTTCATTCTCCTCCTCACAAGTGAGACTGGCTTCCTCATCTAGTAATCGAGCGGTTAGATTTTGTATCGTCTGTTGTTTTGTGTCAAGCGACATCCAAGCCTGCCTCAATGAACGATACTTAGTGGGCAGTGTACTTAGAATTTTTGTCATTATGGCCATATCACTGATGTTTTCACCACTTTCTTTAAGTTGTTTGGCTAAGGTCTCCACTTTAGAAACATGTTTTGCCATACTGTCAGATGGGTCCATTTTATACTGATAGAACCTCTCGTGAATTAACATTTTGTTCAGCTCTGACTTTTGTTCATATATAGACTCCAATTTTGTCATTATTTCGTTTGCACTTTCGCAATTTTCTATCAGTGCAACTTGATTAAGGTCCATAGCGGAGGTTATAATGAACATGGCTAGCCCATCTTGCTTTAGCCATTCAGCGGCGTTATTGTCTGGTTTCTTTATGTTGATATCAATACCTTTTGCCTTAAGGGCACATTTTATTTGGAATTTCCACTGACGAAAATTTTCACCAGCGAAACGTTCTACGATCATTCTAGAAGAATCCATGTTGATTTGCTCCTATTACTACACGTGGCCGCTTGTTACTTAACACTGCTCTTCACTAGTTTTTATTTTATTATTTATCTGGGCCCATAACCTGTTGGGGTATTCTTATTTAGGCAGAGTTTATAATAAAGTAAAATAAGCGAGAATTCTTAATAAAACAGCTTTATTTAAAAAGTGAACTTATCGTAAGCACAGCAACGAGAGAACTAAACAAAAGATTCTAAGTGTGCAAACTTGACAAAAAAAAATAAAATGTTACCAGATAGAAAACAAAATTTCCACAATCCAATAAGCAGAACATCCCAACCATATCTCCTTTATAACTGAAACTCGAATGTTCTTCAAAACTCTTTCATTCCGTACACAGGTTCCTAAGATAACATTTAACATGCAATAATTCAAACCTAAATCAAATCAACAGTCATCAAAGTCAATAGGGGAGATACGCAATGAATCGGACGCGTCATGAAACGGACAGTATCTGTTTTAGGAAAAGTTACTGAACTAATGTATCAAAATTTTGTTGTTGGCAATACTGATGTTAATAGACTACACCACAAAGAGCACAGTTGCAGGCGGCCATTTGTCTTGATTGTATGAGACGTAAAGCGTTTTTATCTTTAAAAAGTAAAAAAAAAATGGTTTTTATAAGAATTTTTAAAGGCAATTTATTACTTTTATTGTATTTTAGGTGATTGATGTGACATTATACATAATTAAGTGAAATATTAAAAGTTAAATAGTTTTTAAAATTTATTCCGTGTTCGTGCATTTTATCAATTTAATTTTAAGGTTAGTTACGCACTGAATCGGACAGGTGTCGACGCACTGAGACGGACACTTAAAAACACTTAATCACTCAATGTTTTTAATTTTTTTTAATTAAATCACTAATCACTGATTATCCATGTTCAGTAAAAAGTGATAAAACACAATATTTCACCACTTTTACTGCAAAATTCTACCGAAAATATTCGCGAGCCTATTCTGCGCCATGAAGTTTAATTAATAATTGCAATTAAATAAACATCAGAACATAAAAATGATTACTGAATAAAGGATATATATAGGTTATATTTAAATAAGAATATGCTTTAATTTTAACTATATTATGTGTGTAAAGTACCACTCGTGTACTCTAGTCCATTTCATAACACCTACTGTCCTATTCAAAGCGTAGGGTGTTATGAAACGGACAAAAGCGACTATTCAAAAATAATTGTTTTTATAATTTTCTGTTATCTTTTAAATAATAAATGATTGCGTGTTCTCTACTCAGTTAATTAAAGGTTCATTTAAAGTGGTTGGTATCTTTTCAGATTTGTATTTTTGATAAAAAAAACTTTCTCAAATTTTAATGTCCGTTTCATTGCGTCTCTCCCCTACACAAATCAAATGTTAACAACTCAATTATTATCAACTCAAATTTATATTGACAAAATTAGCAAGGGATGTGTGCTACGTGATAAAACATTAAATTGAAAAAAAAAATAAATAAAAATCACGTCACGGTCTGAAAAAAACCCGCCCTGGTACCATGATGTTTCCTTTTTTACATTTCCACCTCAAAATTTTCACAGCCTGGTGACTATAGGAATGCACGAAACTTTGAAAAGCACACCAAAAGTCGTGTCACACGCCAAGTTATGACAAGCGTCCGGTATCCTTCATCAAAATCCGATCGACAAGACTCTACCTAGCTGAGGTATGCTGAATATAAAATAATCATGCTTTTGCTGCCACTCCCTTATAATCTATATCTTAAACAGTGCCGGGTCTCTGGGCGTTCTATGTGTGAGAGGAAAGCAGTTAGTGTTTTATTGTAAACGACACAGGTCCAAAGGTTGCCGTCCACATCACTGCATGAAAAGTTGTACCCAAAAACCATCGAAACCCCTGTATTTTGCCATTCTTACCCATGGCTCCTGTACAGGTGTACAGCTTGGGTGGCCAGCACTCTTGACTTCCGAGGCCACGTACTGTGTTGGAGGTTGCACTGGACCATTGGACAGGGCTCGTCGGCCATTAACTGGTGAGTAGGCACAGCTGATCTCAATGAACCCTGCCCCCTTTATACCTAAAAACTGAGGTTAGCAATCGTTTTCAAGTCACCCACAAGTCAGGAAGAAGTCACAAATTGAGGAGGATTCGTCAATTTGTCTTCGGGGAATTTGTCCGGGACCACTGCCACTTTGATCTCAGCCAATTTATCCTGGTATGAGGGTCGTGGCGACTCCCTCATTTTATTTTTCTGAGGTCTCTGCTCCTATGAAAAATTCTCTAACCGCTGCGTTTAGGTGACACGCTTGATGGGTCTGGCATGGAACTGGGCACTCTAGAAGGTATTGGAGCTGGTGCTGCCAATTTTCTGGTGGGTCCAGAAACTTTAGGCAAAGCTGCAGCTATTCGGGTGTGATCCTTGCAGCCAGTCGGCTTTCTGGACGCCGTCCTGGCTTTGGGTTTTTGGGAAAGAGTTTGAGAAAACTCGGGGATCGTGGGCTCTCTAATTCCATTTCGACCATCTTTGCCTCACCCCTGTTCTTCTTGGCGGGGCCAGAAAATAATTTCCTGCTAGGTTGCATAATTTTCACGGTCAGGGGCAGTCCTGCCAGGTAGTTCTTCAACAGCATTACCGTCAAGCTTCTGTGATGGACTTGGTAACTCTAAGAAGATCTCTCTCCAGCTCTGAGCTAATGCATATCTGACCCAAAATATCCTTCTTCGTCAGTAGTAAGTTAAAGGAAATGTTTGTAAGGTAGCCAGACTCTCGCCACGATTACATTTACATCCCTACATTCGTTTTCTTCCTTCCCACTAAGGGTTACCTATTATCATTCAGAGTTAGAGTTCACGCCATAAAAGACGGGAAATGAGCGCGCAATTGGAATTGTGATTGAGAATATAAATTCGCCGCTTATTTGCGTTTTTTAATATACAGAATAACTTTGCTCACTTGTAGGGACTTGAGACACTCTCGTGCGTTTGGAAACAGCGATTTTGATTGTCCCTTCTTTTATAGCACGGGCTCTAGAGTGAGAGGTTGTATGCGTCATATTCGTGAATCCGTCACTAGGTTACACTTTCCTCCGCATTCGACGCCGAAGTTAGCTTCACTTCTTTATAAAAATTACATATCTTTTACATTAATTCTGCATACGTTTCACCATTACTTAACCAACACATTTTCTGATCATCATTTCATCAGATTAATGATGCCATATTTTCCCATCTATGTTAAATGTCGATTTTAACGGTTTCTTTCTGGCACGTGCCGCCATGAATTTTTTAACTCACATATAACCACCTGATTTCGGCAGATTTTAAACAACCCATTCCGTGCCTCAAAGTCATTATGATTATGTTATTCGATAAGGGATGTATTTTTTATTATTTCCATTCATTGATTTTATATTTCCCCCCCCCCCCCCCCAGTATCTATGCCTGAAACAGGCTCAGTTCGTGTGACTAAAAAAAAAATTATTTAGCACAGGAAAAATTCTACGAAAAGCTTAAAGCGTCAAACTAGTCTCATGTAAATTTCATACATACATCCCAAAATTCCTTTTAGTCCTCAAAATAACCGTCGGAAAAATGTCAAATAAATTCAAGTATAAACTGATAAAAGAAAATGATATATTGCGGAGTTGTCACGTTTTAAATAGAAAATTGCCGTTGCCTGCTGGAAGTAGCAGGAATAATGTATATGTTGTATATTTTTACCTTTCACCAAAAATAAAACAGAGGAAAAAAAATATATAACAGAAAATCCCCATCAATGAATATCATCAGGGCTCGTTTCCTATAACATTTTCGCATACATCCCGCAAAAAAAAAAGAAGATATCTACCCTTGAGCAGAAACAAAATATATCCAAAATCCTACCCTAATCCTCCCCCAGCTGTTCAAAAGTAAATTATTTACACCGGAGGAAATACATTGTTCAATGCCAGCGCCTATATTAGACTTATGCCCCGCAATACACATGCAGAGGCACACGGCGCGGCGGCGGCGGGGGTGGATAGATAGAGAATAGACTTTTAGGAAAGACATTGATCTTTTATTTATGATGCTTATTTCAACACCCTGACCCCCACTGCTCTCACATTTCGTTCCTGGAAATTTTTACTTCGAATATTTCCTAAAGGGACGAGAGAGCTTTGCCGGAGAGATGCTCGCGGATGGCGTCAGGTGTTTAAGATAACTACTACTTCACTGGTAGCTGACTGAATTGGGGGTTGAAGGGTGTTGAATATAAATTTCCCTGGTTTTTTTTTCGCCTTCTTTCTTTCATCCAGATCCTTTCCGATATTCCTTTCATCCTGTCTCGGGAGGAGTACAACGTCTTGAGTTTTAAGCAAAGCCAGAAGTGCTTGCAACAAGTAAAATTGGCAAGAATCAGGGCGAAACCTGAGCAGAGAAGTTTGAAATTTTGGTTGGGGAAATTCAAATATCAGAAAATAAAAAAAAAATTGAAATGAAATATTTAGGGCAGCTCCCCAATCCACCCCCGATATGTTATGGGGAGCGGAGAAGGAAGTTCTTTCACCTGTTTCGCCATGTGATGTCATGTTCTTAACAGGGCAGATATGTTTTCTTGTTTTTTTAAGTGATTTCATATTCTTGTAAACTTTTGATAAATTTGTTTATTTTTTGACAGGATATTTTTTTTTGCGGGGGATACAGGATGTGAAAGTAAAAGTGTATTAAGTAAAAACATATATTTTTTTTAAATACTAAAAAACCTAGTAATAACTTTATATTTCACTTATTTTTCTATTCTGTAAAAAAATATATTTCCCATGTTTCAAGCTTATTTTTGGCAACCGAGGAATTAATTTGAAATTAGAAAATCCCTAATTTCAAGGATAATATCATTATGTTTACGCATGTTATTTCAAGTGCCAACCTGCTAATTGAGAGAATTTATTCCTGTTCCAGATTGTAAACAAGATTTGCTTTTTAGAGAAGTGCGGGAATCCTTGATATAAATAGAAAAAAATTAAAAATAAAATTTTGTGTATAATGAAATTTTATTTAAAATACCCAGGTGTTTAAATATATAAAAGTTTGTCCAAGGTTCGTATTCCATTTGGACGTTGGGTCATCTCATAAATAATTCATTTGTTTCAGAAATTAAGATATGTAGACACAATTAATCTGAATCTACAATGTGTTCTCCCTCAATTCAATGCTTTTCTATCTATCTGGTAGAGTTTGAGTACCCACCCCTTTTCCAAAATTCACTTGCCGTGGTGACGAAATATAACTCTTAAAGTACTATTCTGATATGTTCTATTGAGTCCATAGTTTTTCCATCCGGATGAATTTGTGGATTGCGGGAAAATCCGATGGTGAATATGATGGATGGGGCATCGTTTCCCATTCAAACTCATCCAGCTTCTGTAAGGTTGTTCTTGCTGTATGTGGCAGAATATTGTTTTGCTGAAAGAATACTTTTCCTCTTGAAACCAGCGCTAACTTAAGCCGCTCAACAGGCATGCAGTAGACCTCTTTTGGTTATCGACTGGTTAGAATACTCATAGTTGTAAACATAATTGGGCGACCGACGAATATACCTTCACAAGAACTGTAAAAAATCAATAAAATATACATCTATCTGTATATGAGGGTTCGCATAAATTCGACTAGGGCTACGGCTACGTCGCTGACCACGACGCCTCACGAGGTCTCGGTAGTCTAAGGAGTAAGGCGCCTGGCTACCATTCCAGAAGTCCCGGATTCAAATCCCGGCAGCACCACGGTCCTTCGCCTTTCTCAGTTTCCCTACCACATAACTTTCCTTCTTTCTCCATCCATATTTACTTTCCTGATTCCTTCTGTCACAGCCTTCCCTAGCCCTTCCCGCTCCACAAAACGCATGTCATCTGCTGGTTGATGAGATTCAACTCGTTTCAGGAAGCATAACACTCCAGTGAGTTGCTTCTGGATGCCCCGAAGTCCAAGTCGGGGTAGCAATGGGGGGATTGTCGATATCCGTACCGCGTAAAAAGTAATCTCAAGTTATTTAGCGCGTTGCGGGCCCGAAAAGGCGGGGAGTGACTGGTAAAATAGTATTTGTTTACTTTGTCTCCGTATGTCGTTTGGCCATTATTTCGCAAACATGCTAAAGGCTGTATCAGATCAAATTTCTGAGCAGCGACAGCAGCAGCGGAAGAGGCAGCATGCTGCTTCTTGTATCAGATTCGTTGTAGTAGCAGCAGGCAGCAAACGCTTTTTCGTCTTAAATAAAAAACTGAAATGTCCAAAAACAGACCACTGCGAACTCGGCGACTGAATTGATATATTTTCGATTTCGTATCCGTCGCTTGTTCAACTTGCATTACATAGCTTTTATCGTGTGTTCCTGTGTGCGTGTGTACCATTCGGCTGATCAAGATGGTTAATCCGATGTGTGTTTTTTAATTAGAATCGCTGTTGCTTAGCACGTTTACAGCATTATTTTGGGCTACGATTCCGGCTTTACCCACTGTCTTCAGTGCTTAACACTTTTATTCAGGATCCATTTTTCATCGTTAGTCACAATTCGGTACAAAAAAGGTTCATCCCTGAGACCAAGGAAGACCATTCTCACTCACTATTTGCGTGCGACTAGACTCCGAAATTGAAGGTGCTGGTATCGCTCCATACTTCTTCTTCTTGTACGCTGTAGTTTGCGGCCCAACATTTTATAAACCATCGTTGGCACTAGATTTACGCTAATTTTGGCTTCTATATGCATTGCACTTCTCTGGAGATGAACCGGTAAACATACAAAGCCAGATGCTTATTTTTATGAAATGTAAGAAAACTTTGTATACATAAGCTGAAGAAAAATCGACTTAAATTTCCATACCCTCTGGATATTCGGCAATTTTTGTCGACAACATTGAGCAATATGGAATATACATACATATGGAGCAATTAGAAACAATATTGCATAAACAATTAGCGTTTGTTGAATTGAAATTGCTCCCGAATCCTCTACTAATAGCTCCAAATTGCTCCATTAGTTTAGTGAAACCGAAAAAAAGCAGACCAGCTCAGGGCATCTCATTGTAGAGCAGCTGTCAAAAAAAGTAAAGTAAGAAATCTTGCCCGAAGTTACTCTACCAAAAAAGATAGAGAAGAAAAGTTTGCTTTGAATTAATTCGGTTCAACTTAAAACAGGCTCCTGAAACACAAAACGCTTATGAACATAATTTGCTAAGACATCTCAACCTAGGGCAGCTTACTAAACACAACTAATATCGGTTGTAAGTTTAAAGAAGAAAATCTACTAATATTAGAAGGAGAGGCCCTAATATAGGTAGAATATCTGGGAAGGGATGCGCGCATGCCGAATGAATAAAGTTAATTAATCTTTATATGTGTTGAGCAGAGCTTTTAAATACATGTAAAACTCCTGCTCAACCAAGTCAGTTTATCCATCGTAATAAGCATAATTTTACTATAATTATGCTAAATATTTCTCATCCCTAAATTTAAAATAAATTAAAAGAATTATTGCTGGAAAAATTTCTTTTAAAGATATGAGCATTTTCATTCATAAATTGTGAGTTCTCCGCAGCCGCGAGCAACACAACCTCCCCAAGCAGAAGCGCGTATGCGACTGGCGGAAAAAGTCAACAATCTAGTAATGAAAGTGATAAAAATACAAATTTCATATTTTTTAGTAGAAATTGCTACAAATTATTTCTGTAGCATATGTGTAAAATACAAAAACTTTAAAATAAAAAAAATATATAAAAACGGGTGTTTTTCAGTCATAATTTGTAAATTTTTTAAATAATCATTGAAGTCGCAGAAAAATACACCCCCCTTTAGCAATACGCAGTCGCGACTGATTGCATGTGCATGGCAGCAAGTGATTTGATAGGAGGAGTTAAATGAAGCTTTTGTCTGAGCTTTTAAACATTTTTAAGAGCTTAGCTGGGGAACATGCGCCGGATGTCACGAGGTTTGAAAACAACTATACCTGCAAAGAATGTAAAAATGTGATCTTCCCGAAAATCCCAGAAAAGAGGTGATCGCTCACTGCCCAAGTACAAGACGAGAGTAAAGCTGATTATGCAAAAGCTTGCCTGTGGACGTTCGTACGTTTGTGGCATGCCTATTTGTTCGCTATCAGTGTTTGGTCCGTCGCATGTGTGCTTGTAAGAAAATTAACCAACTAAATTATTTTTATTCGGGGTGGAGCAACAGAACACTCTACGCATAAAGCAGTCAATCATACGGGATTCAGTACTATTTATGGCCTTTGCGCAGTCTTGGAAGCTGCATCTAGACAAGCGGCATTTGTCATCCTAAACGTACAACCATGAAAAATCGGTCCAATATTATATCCCACGCCTCATTAGGGCCTCAAACCTAATTAAACTGTCATTTCTAGAGCAGTTTATGGGGGTGAGCTGTAGGCCGAACAAGCTGTAGGCTATTATTCCATTAGAAAGTTAAAGTTGCAGTTGCTAGCTCACTTCAAAATAAAATAAAGTTATTTAGATTAGGATTTTCATTTTATTTAATTGGAGTAAAAATTAAAACAAAAATCGAGGAGCAGACAGCGACAGCGTAGGAGTTTCCAAAATGATGAAACATTTTCTTTTTTGCTAAACTCCAATGTCCAAAACATCGCAAAAGTTAAATTAAAACATCAAACGCAATTTTGTTCTAATTGACGACTGATGTTAATGTAAGTACAAATATCCGCCCTCAGATGCTCCCGTAATTGCAATTATTAAGGTATACTGCGCCCACGTGTTAAACCCCCACAGAAAATGCAAACAAAACAACTCCTCGTATCGCCCACATCCAGAAGCCTAATTCGCTCACCTTCCAGTGGCATTATTTATGCAAATTTCAAAAAGCTAAAAGTTTTTTCCCCAAATGTCAAGGTCTATTTCCTATCAAATTTCTTAGGCATTTCTTTAAGACTTTTAACTCTGAAGTTTCTTCAATGAGGGCGGTGTCGTTGGTGGACGTCACCATTATTTGCATGTCTTCAAGTCAACAAAATCAGGGAGAAAACAATTTTTTTTAAGAAGATAAATATGAATGTGATACTTTGTTTGGTTTCGTTTTTTAAGCAAGGTGAGCACAAAAATGCCGACAAACTGCATCGTTGGCAGGTCCCCGATGGCATCCCCTAAGCACGCCCGTAATCCCCTTTGCAACATGTCATCGTAGCTCACCTACAACCAACTTGAGGGGTGCGCCCTGAGTCCCCATCAAATATTCGTTTGAGAGCACATAACTGGCCTTCAGCTGGGGCATTAGGGCATTAACAAAGTTAATCACTTAAAGGACACGTGCCGCCAACCGAAAGGGAATAATCCAGAATATAAAAATTTCCAAGAATCCTTGAGGGTCCTTACTTGGAGCAATCAGAACATCTCCATCCGAAAGTAGCAAGGATATCCACCGAAAATTCTGTCCCAACGGAGCCCGGTCCCAACTGTGGATCGATCTGCCTTTTGCAGGGGGCTCAGTAGGGCGGCGCGGCAACAGCGGAGGGAACTCTTTCTTCGTTCGCATTGATCTGATTTGATTGAAGGAATCAACAAGACTGACTTGGTCATTAAATATTGACAAAATTCTATCATTTATCAATTTTTCAATTTTTCTGATGATGTAGCAGGTTGCCGACTATTGACATGTTTCCTCAATGGAATTGGCTCCAATTTGACTGATTGGCGTTTTAATGGAGCGCCTCCACTTTGTGACGGGACACCAACAGCACAACAACTGGGGCTCAATTTACACAGGTCATTTTTGTGCCGGCAATTGGACGGCCCCTGGGGGAGAACTTGAGGAGTTATTGAAGCAAGAAAAATAAATTTCTTGGCAGCTTGAAGATGCTCGGAACGAAGATGGCGCGCAATCGATGTTAGTTTTGTGATGCAGTTTGAAGGGGGTGAGTATTGTTAAGCTACTGGAATGTGATTTGAGATTTTATCAACTGGAGTTGTTACAATATTTTTAGGAAAAAGGTCGTCCATTAATTGCGTGAGGCAATTTTTCAACCCCCTTCCCCCTTTGTGAGATTTCGTGAGATTTGGCTCGACTCCCTCCCCCTCCCCACTAATCTCACGTGAGATTTTCAGATTTTATAAAAATCTCTCACTAAAAATAGGTATTTACGGACGTAGCCACAAGCTTTAATTATAGATAACTGATAATTCAAACTCCTACTTGCCCTTCTCTATTCCACTCGCTTTTTTCGCTTGTAGTGGACACACAAGAATTTCATTTCGCTAAAATTCGACGAGGGGCTTTCCAGTAGTTCTATATTCTAATGGTCTTTTCGTGGGTCAGTGTTACTTGGATCGTACGCCGCAGCATTTATCGACTCGCGCGTTTGGCTGGCCGATGGCGGCTAAACAATCGAGGAGCTACTATGGTACTTTCTGGCGTTCGCATAAACTTTTTTGTGTAGGATTTAGGCCCCCTTTGCACACAGGTCGACGGCAGGCCATGGCCTGAAAGTTTTCGCCTTGAAGCCAAGTATCACCACACACCCTCCGGCTGCCAACCGGATGGGGTCTGCAGTGGCCAACCGGATAGGTTTTGTCATCAGTTCGTGCCTGAAGGTCGCGGGTTGTAGCACGTAAGCTGTTTCAATCGACCTCTTCATACAAACATTTTTGTAAGACTTGGTATGAAGAGGTCGACTGAAACAACTTACGTACTACCACCGCAGAACTTCTTTTCTGTCTTAAGCCGTGAATTTACGGCACAAGCTCACGCCCGCCGTATCCAGTCGGACCTGAAAGGCCCGCTCAAACCAATGTTACCGTCACATGAATTTTGAGAGTTGTAAAATCTACTACCTTTTTGAAAAAAAGGTAGCAAACTTTTTTAATTTCAAATCAATTTTTCATTTTTTTGTCACCTGCGAGAACGAGCAAAGCAGATTGTTTGCCGACACGTGAACATGCTACGTATAACTTACCGTCAGAGAAACATTCATTTTTTAGATTCAGGACAAAAACACTCAAGGATTGGTCTTGTGATTTGTTGATCGTCATGACGAAAGTAAGAAATTGAATTGCAAAAATTCGGCGGAAACAAAATCAATCCGTTCGATTCGTCGACAGGAACACGGCCATTACCGACAGTCAGCAATTGCTTAGAGAAATCTACGTCAGATGGATCGTTTAGCAAGGCAAGTCGCATGTTTGTCATCAGCTGTCGTTTCTTTATAAAGCGTCACTGGTTCGATGCTTTGAGGTAAGCGTTTATTTCATGGGCAGCTTGAGCAGCTTGTTCATGGAATGATTGATGGTATCATCTTGATTGAGTCAATGCGCAGATCTTTCATAGTTCGATTGAGTGCTTCCAATGCGCGTTTGTACGTCATTGTGTATTCATCCCAGATAATGATTTTACTTGCTACCAAAGCTTTGGCCAGTGCTAAGTGTTTTGCAAAGTTACATGTCGGGTTTCGAATCGTTTGAAGGTTTAACGGCAATTTCAACATCCTTCTGCCAACGTGGCAACTATCCCAGAAGAAGCAACTGCTACAGCAATTTCGGATCTCGTACGAGCAATGGCCAAAATTAATGATATGACGAATACCTTGCAAACTCCACACGGCGCATCCCCCAGGCCACCATTTCCATAATTAATTGCCTTCATTAACGTATCGCACACTTCCTTCTGTAGGGTACTCAACAGTGGTACATTCGCTCGAGCCTATTGGTTCAAAACATTTCGATCATGTTCACGTTCCAATTCTCAATTGAAAGCGTCGTTCATTCGACGATATGGCGTTAGTATTCCTAACTTGACTAACCAACTGCCGCACATAAGGTAACACATGTCTTCGATCAAAAGCAAAGCCTGGTTATATATCTCGCCATTCACCTTGAGATCGGGATTTACTGAACTGAACCGAATTCGGTGTAAAATGTTTTCGGATATGTCATCCTTGTATTTGTTCCACAATTCACGTGGATTCGATGGGAAGTATGTCAAAATAATGATAGCGAATGATGTAAGTATCTGACACGGAGAAACAATTTCTTTACCGTTTTCAACCAAATTGAGCTGTTGCAGCACGAATTGTTGGGAACATCTCACTTTTGAGAGTTCGAAGTTATTCAAATGTTATCGGCCGACGCAAATCGCCAGCAACAACCGCAAGTAGAAACATTCGTCATTCTTCGTATGAACTCTGCAAATGCGACCAAGGGCATCATTAGAATGCCCATCCGGATGATCAGGAACCGTATCGCCATGCTTTCCGAGGTGGAAATTTCTTCGATGGGGAGCTCCAAGTGGAATAAGGTAACAAATCGAAAAAACTGGTCAAAGTTATCGCTGTACATGTTTCAGCAAGTTGAGCATCATTCGATGCGTTGAAAGAACCCGTTGACCATTCTCAAGATGTACCGCCAAATGTACAACAGTAAGATGAAGCTTATTAATGGAGAATGATGATATACACAAAATCGCTTCATTAAAACTAACAGATCGTGATATTATAAAACGATGTTTTAGTAGTTATTCTGTTATTTGGGTCGGTCCCCAGATTTCATCACGCTCACGTACACGGATGTTATAGGCGAGGACCTTTCCTGTAGTACTTTATACCAACGCTGCAATCGATTTAGACATAAATAAAATAAAATTAGAACTATCGAAAAAAGGTAGTAGAATGATAACTTGATGTAGTAGTGTAGTAGATTATCATTTTTTTCTTAAAAGGTACTAAAACTACTACATTATGTAGTAGAACGGTAACGCTGGCTCAAACTAGGCGCGAAAACCATCCACACTCGTATTCGCGCGAACATTCACGGAGTCTGGAGCCACCTTAAGGCACAAACATATTGGTGCGAAGGCAATATATTTAATTTCTCCGCATTGTGTCAGCAAATATGGTGGTCCATGTATTTTAAAGGCTTTTCCAGTCTCCAATCTGTTTGTGCCTGTAAAGTTTTCATGGAGGCCATCCACATTTTTGCACTTGAATTAACAACCTGGTGTGATAAACTGCCGTTTTCGCCTGTGTGTCTGTAGGGAATCATGACGTCACCTGCATGTCACGGCATGTCAGGCGGATATCTGAAGTCCTCATCCCTCAGTTAGACTGAGTATTGTGTGGCCTTCTTTGGGCCGTGTCTGCCGACCTGGCCTGTCGGCGGCCTGTAAGTGAATGAGGGTCTTTAGTGGAGAGACATTTTTTACTTAGTTTTACCCAGTTTAGCAATTTTACACTGTTTCTTGAGGAAAAAAATTACGTGATATTTGCTGAGAACCCCCCTCTCCCCGACGTGAGATTGGGTGAAATTCTGCTGGACCCCCTCCCCCTAAATGCCTCACGTAATTTATGGACGGCCCCAAAGGTATGTAGCAAGAAGACTTACATTTCGACACATTGGAGTACACCAACCATTGTACAAGTTAAATCTGAAAATTTCTAGTATGAAATTTCACGCCTTTTAAAGGTGCTACCTAAGGACCTGCCTGAATTTACTTACAGATTTCTCCGAACTGAAGAATAAAAAGTTAAAGGAGAGAATTTTTGCATAAACGCTGAATAAACCGCGAAGAATTTTGATAAGTTTGGCAACTTTTTTTCTCACCGGATTACAAGGAATTGAAATTCTAAGTGAACTTTGAAACTGACTTAAATTTATAACCAGATTACCCTATGGATACACTTCTCAGAAATCCAATGCCTACATTCATGATTCCAATGAAGTGTCTTCTAGGTGATAATGGTACATGGTAAAGGTGTCTTATACGATAATAGTATAAGCCATAAGTGCTATGGATCATGGGTTTTTGGTGATACTATGAGACTATAATCAACAGGCGAACAATGCAAGCTTAAAATATGCAAATTGTAATTACAGCAAACAATATTCAATGCATTATAGACAATGAAGGATTGATAATATTTAAAACAAGATAGATGATGTGCAATCGATAAAATGATGAGCGAGAATATCAATTGATGTCAGTAGATTATGGGAGATGAGCGATGTTCCATAGAAATTGGATGAACCACGATATTTAGTATTTAATGAACGAAATTTGCCAGATTATAGAAAGTGGCCGATGCACAAGATTCTATTTGGGGATAATGTATTAAAGTTGGTTAGATATGGGATAATTGAAGGATGGACAATGGTTAGTGAGGAAGGATGGAAATTTAAGAAGGCTGTAGACAATGAATATTAGACAAATGGATTATGTATTCAAACAATATATCAGAAACAACTGATGGGAGTAATTAAAGGTAAACAATAGACGATAGGATTGTACGCAGAAACTAAAACACAAGTATTGTGTCTAGTCTAGTACAAACAAAGCCCTGAACTAGTTCTAAGACTAGTAGAGTAACTATTTTCGTAGGAGGGGGTAGTAGTTCTCAGTTGGATACCATTTATATAAAAACAGCGTTGTCCTACAATGGGGTCAATTGACGTGTGAACTGAAAGTTCCCAGGAAAGCCGGCAGATCTCCCAGCTAGCGACTCTGACTTTGCAGGCGAGTTAGCCCACTTTTTGAACTATTTTCTGATTTTTCATCCAACACGATATTATGTTAACTTTGATTCATTTCTCGACAACTCGCCTAAAAAAATAAAAAAAAAACTATCTTGCATTAACGGGAAACAACTCGCTGAGGATTTTTCGCATCTTTCAAACTATTAACCGGGACTTGTGTTTCCGCGATAAGAACGCCAACTTTGTCGCTATCTGCTTTAAAAGGTTAGCGGAGGATTATTCAAATTTTTCAAACTATTGAGTGGGATTTGTGTTTCCGTAATAAGAATGCCATCTTTTTCGCTATCTGCGATCCTCGTCGTTCCTCGAATGAGTTGTTGTATCGTTATTATATCAAACTAAGAAATTATTAAATAGATCATAGGTTGAGAAGTAAGATTTTTAATGCCACCGCTTACAGTGAAAATTTCTGGTCTTTGGTAGCTTTAAATATAAAAAAATTTACTTCACACACATTCTGTTCTTTCATATTTTTGTATGTGAAAATCTGAGCTCCGGTGATATCCTTTATACTACTAGTCCATCATCTTGTTCACGTCGTAGGGTAATTAATCACCTGGGAGTAAGTAATGTGCCTTACATTTGGGCCCAATTTGACAAAACCCACAAAAAAAACAGGCAGAAGAATCGAAAAAGAGTAGGATAGGTTACGGAAAATCTGGGAAATGCATGAGGAGGAAGCGGTGAACCTCTACCTGCCCACAAGGTGAATATGCAGGAGTACCGTGCGCTAGCTGAAGATTCCGTTCTTAAAGACTGCGTTCCGTTCTTTCTTTCACACATAACCAAAAAAAATCAATGTTGAATGTTTTGAAAAAACTATGTCGAATGAGGGAAAAGTGTAAAATAGACTAACTATTTCGTTGCGTGCGATGTCATGATATTCAGGTCGTGCGTGAGCTTGTGGAAAAAGAACAGAGCATTACTCTTGGAAGATTGCATCTAAGGTGGTTATAGGTGTTGGAAGTATCCAAACCATTTTATAGATGCCATTGGGAATGGGGGTTTTCTGGATCCACCACTATACCCCAAAGAACAAGAAGAGGAATATGGAGTTTGAGGAAAAGACTCGGCTACCAGCCGGTAAAGTTTTGGCTACTGTGTTATATGTGACATGGTAAAGCTGAGGAGTTACCCTTTGTACCATTAGTCCGTCATGTCGTTCAAGTCATGGTGCAATGTCTAGTAGCAGGCTCGATCTGAAGGATAGAAGAGAAAGCATAGGGTCTGGAGATTGCCTGAGTAGATGTCAATGAACCTTGCGTTTGAACTCTGAGATGTTATATGAGTTCGGAAAAACCGACTGCGGAAGACAGTTCCACAATCGAAAGGTTCTGTTGGGGCATTCCATATGACGAGACGCGATTGAGGTAAGGCTTTAGATACCCTGTGTGGGCGCGGGTACGTCTGAGGCACGAGGTCCATCTGAGGCGCTGGGCTAACCTCATAGTGCTCTATTCTCCGAAATGCCAACCCCTTAACCAAAGAATTTAAAACCATATAACTCAATCGATAGTTGGTAAATAAATTGACAGATCGACTTTTTACATTTTAAGTATTATCTGTTCAGTTCACGTACTCCCCACCCACAATGATTATCCTCCGCCGCTCCTGAAGGTCCAAAACCTCATTTGTGGCTGACTTCGTCGGCGACGAAACCTTCGGGGCTAACGTAAACAGCCTTTCTGCAGTGTTATGCCTGCTTAAACATGACGGTTCCCATCAGCTGGCCGATATAGGTTTCAGCGCCATCAGTGTTTTGCTAGAAGTATGGAACGGGAACGGGAATTTCTTACTGTCCGTCAGTCCGTAATTGTATAATCCCGTGTTTGTGATATCCGGCACAGTCCGCTACTCTCAAATCTAATCCACAAAACCAATATGATCAAACGGTGTATTACTACTGATTTACTCCTATTTGATCGATGAAAGTTGACTGCGGTTTACTAGTGCCAGCTGCTGTATGAGACCCAGACTGACTGCCAACGCGCGTTATCAACGACACCATATTAAATAAAGATCGTAGTAACTTTTGGGTAATATTACTGAGTAAAACTAAGTTGTAGTTAACCGGAATGAGCTTTGTAATTGCATATAAATATATATATATATATATATACACTCACTCAAAAATGTGTTGCAATGTTTTGGAAATTAAATTGTTTGTCCTTGACTTATTACACAAATATTGGGCGCAGGATGACTGGGATAATGTTGTTTTTAGTAAAAACTACATTATCCCATTCATACATCTTCCGATCCTTGTGTGAATAGGATAGGACAAATAATTGAATTTCCAAAACATTGCAACACATTTTTGAGTCAGTGTATATATATATATATATATATATATATATAATATATTTTTTTTTTGTTTTACGAGGGATGGTGAGAATCTTACATAGACACCGCTGAGGGTCCGCACTCAGACGGCATTTCAGATTCCTACTGAATAAACTCACCACCCCTTTGTGTGACGCTTACCCCGCCCGGGACCGCCGCGAGGCATTACTTCGGGCGGGCGTCACCACCATGACCCTTTAGGTGTCCCTCTGCTCTTTACGCATAGGGGTTGCTACTGCTTTCGGCATTTCTTCGCCTTTCTCTGATTCTTGTGGCTTCTTCTTGCCTTAACTTTTTGTGAATGGCCTTCAGGGTTGCTTTCACTTTCTTCCACATTTCTTCGGATCTCATCATATGTTCTACGATGTTTTCCGGCGTTAGTGGCGCCTGGGCCGTTTCTTCTAATTCCGGCCTTTCCTCGGCGTATCTCGAGCAGGCAAAGAAGACGTGCTCTGCGTCTTCTTCCGTCGCTGGGCATACCGGACACAACGGCGAATCATCGTGCCCGAAGCGGTGGAGGTATTTCCTATACCCCCCATGTCCGCTCAGGAACTGCGTGAGGTCGTAGCTTACTTCCCCACGCTCCCTCGTAACCCACATTTCCACGTTAGGGATAAGTCTGTGGGTCCAACGACCCTTAACAGACTCGTCCCACTTCCCCTGCCATTCCCTTAAGGAGTCACAGCGCGCAATCTGCCGCCGTACCCTTCTTGGCTGCCCTCTACCATATTCTGGGTCATAGAGACGCATGCCCTCCCTCGCCAGAATATCTACGGGAATCATCCCCGCTATCACGCACGCCGCATCGTCGGACGTGGTCCTGTACGCCCAGCAAGCGCGGAGTGCACTTAGCCTATATGCACCCCTCCATTTTCTACTATTTGCAGTCCTGTTTAACGCTGCTGCCCACACTGGCGCTGCGTATAACAGGACTGAGCTGACCACCCTCCCCAAGAGGAGGCGGCGACTCGGTCTAGGGCCCCCAACATTGGGCAGCATTCTTGCGAGTGCTGCACAAATCGCAGAAGCTTTGTCTGCCGTGCGCTTTGAAATTTAGCCTCCGATCGATCATCACTCCCAGGTACATTAGAGCGGGCTGTGAGTGGATGATCTGTTCCCCTACCTTGATCCTCACGGATACTGGCTTTCGCCGTTTGCTGATCAGCACTGCTTCAGTTTTGTGCTCAGCAAGTTTCAACCCAGCGCGTTCTGGCCACGCTTTTATTTCCCAGATCGCTTCGTTCGCATATATATATATATATATATATATATATATATATATATATATATATATATATATATATATATATATATCAAAATTCAAAATGGCAGCCAAGATGGCGGTCCAAAATTCATTTCATGGAAAGAGGTTCATTTTTTTGAATATCTGACCACAGATTCGTAATCAGCCGCCAAAAAAAACCCTTTATACAAGTTTTGGTGAAAACTGATGACGTTTCAACTAAATCCAGGGCAAAGAATTCAATAAATACCGTAAAAAATTAAAGATTATAAACAAATACTCATAACTTTCGAAATCCTTAAGAGCCCATCGAGATTTTTGATCGAGGTGTTAGAGTGACTTCTCCCGAACATTTTGACACCAAAAACGTCCATTTTCGAGATGGGGTATTTGAGAAATTGAATTTTAAAGTTTTTTACTATTTTTTGACCTTTTGACCTTGAATTCGAAAATATGTTTATGTTTTTCAGCAAATTTGTTTGTAAACAACCCCTCTGACCTGAAAACATGCAAAACCTATCAAAAACGTCGACCCCAACGAAAGATATAGAGCCAAAATCAAAAAAGAAAGTCAAAATTCATGAAAATCCCGAAAAAACACATTTAATTTTTATTGATCAATAGATTAATGAAAAAATTCAAAAAAAAAATTTTTGTAGTCTTAAATAGTTGCCCAAAGTCCCTGAAAAATTTCAGCCAAAACGGAGGGGGGTCGAAAAATTTTGTCCGATTTGACGTGGAATGTCCTATATATATATATTATATATATATATATATTGGACGAGATCACAACCAAGGAAGAGGTGTGCGAAGCACTGAGGACCCAGCTAGGTCTGACGGTCGAGGAAAAGGATGTCCTCAGGCTAAGAGAGTCGTGGGGGGCACTCAGACGGCGTTTATAAGCCTGCCTGTTGAAGCTGCGAAGAAGGCTATCGCAGCAGGTAAAGTTCGAGTCGGCTGGGTGGTATGCCGAATGCGGGAGCGCGTATCGCTTAAACCGTGCTTCAAATGCATGAAGTTCGGCCACATAGCGAAAAACTGCAGCAGCAGCCAGGATAGAGGAAGGCTGTGCCGAGGCTGCGGAAAAGAGGGTCACAAAGTAAAGGAGTGTGACCAAGCTGCCAAATGCCTAATTTGTAGGGAGGTAGAGGGCAGGGATAGTGGGCACGTGACCGGAGGTAGTAGATGTCCGGCGTACAAGGAGGCACTGAAAAGAAGACGAAGATAAGGTTCTTACAGATTAACCTGAACCACTGTCAAGCGGCACAAGATCTGCTGGCACAGACAGTCTATGAGGAGAAAATCGACGTCGCAATCGTCTGCGAGCAGTATAGAAACCTGCACAGCGGCGTCTGGATAAAAGATAGCAGCGGCACGTCAGCGATATGGACGTGCGGGAGCCGAGCCATGGAAGATACCATGAGAAGCCCAGAGAATGGCTTCACGCGGGCAAAAGTAGGCGGAATACACGTCTACAGCTGCTATGCGGCGCCAAGCCTGACACTAGACGAGTACGAGTCGATGTTGGAAAGGTTAGCCGCCGACGCGAGTCGCCATCACCCGGTAATATTAGCGGGTGATTTCAATGCTTGGGCTGTCGAATGGGGCAGTCGACAAACGAATGCAAGAGGGCGCATACTCCTAGAAGTATTCTCGCGACTAAATGTGGTGTTGGTCAACACCGGAGGCGAAAACACCTTCCAAAGGGGTGGGAGAGCGTCTGTAATCGACATCACTTACGTGAGCGATTCAGTGGCCAAGGACCTACAGTGGCGGGTGAGCGATTTGTACACGCACAGCGACCACCAAGCCATTATCTTCGAGGTAGGCCAGGGTATAGAAAAGAGGAATCCTACGTACGGAACGGCTAGAGGATGGGCCGTAAATAAACTCGACACAGAGGTGTTCGAGGAAGTATTCCTGCATGATGCGAGGTCGGCAGGAGGTGCCAGGGGAGGGGCAGAGCGAATCGAAGATTCAGTAAAACAGGCATGTGATGCATCCATGCCTCGGCGCGCCGGCAATCGGCAACACCCACCAAACTTCTGGTGGAACGCCGAGATCAACGAATGCCGAAGAGCCTGCCTGAAAGCGAGAAGGAGAACTCAAAGAAATCGGAACCGTCCTGATTTCGATGAACTCCTTCAGAGATATAAGGAAGCGAGGAGAAGGCTGAACAAGGCCATCGCTAGAAGTAAATCCGAGCACTTCAAAAGATTGTGCAGAGAAGCAGACTCGGACCCCTGGGGTGGAGCCTATAAAATGGTTATGTCAGCGGTCAAGGGCAAACGCTCTCCGCCGATCACCTGCCCCGCGCTGCTCCAGAGCATTGTGTACGTCTTGTTTCCACAGAACGTACGCGCCGCCGAACTACCCACCCTTCAGGTGGACCCAGAAGAGGTACCTGCGGTGACCGCAGATGAGATTCTGGAGGCTGCAAAAAAGGTAGCCATCAATAAGGCCCCTGGCATGGATGGCATACCAAATAAAGCGGCGAAGCTAGCAGCTTCAATAGCGCCAGACAGGTTCGCTGAAGTCTTCACAGCGTGCCTGAGAGAGGGGAT
Organism: Thereva unica; assembly: GCA_949987705.1. Taxonomy (NCBI): domain Eukaryota; kingdom Metazoa; phylum Arthropoda; class Insecta; order Diptera; family Therevidae; genus Thereva; species Thereva unica. The sequence continues at coordinate 74,129,512 of OX465285.1, forward strand.
CTTCCCGGAGCGATGGAAACAGCAGAAACTCGTGCTCCTACCGAAGCCGAACAAGCCCTTAGGGGACCCATCGTCCTACAGACCGATATGCCTCCTTAGTTGCATAGGCAAACTTTTCGAGCGGGTGATCTGTAACAGGATTCTCCCTAGCGTCGAAAGGGTAGGTGGCCTGTCGGACAAGCAATTCGGCTTCAGAAAGGCAAGGACGACTACTGATGCAATCAATATGGTGGTGGGCATAGCAAAAGCCGCCATAGAGAAAAATCACTGCTGCGCACTGATAACCCTCGACGTAAAAAATGCTTTCAACTCAGCGAGGTGGAGCAAAATAGTTGAGGCGTTAATCAAGCTAGGCACACCTAAGTACCTAGTGCGTGTAGTGGCCGAATACCTGCAGGGTAGGTCGCTTCATTGTGATTCGGATGATGGTCCTAAAGTGTTCGGGACAACATGCGGCGTCCCGCAAGGTTCTGTCCTGGGCCCTCTCCTATGGATCGCAATGTACAATGATGTGTTGGGGCTTCGTCTTCCAAAGGAAGCAGTGGCGATCGGGTTCGCAGATGATATCGGGGTAGTTGTCGAAGGAAAACACCCAGATGACATCGAACTGTATGCGAACGAAGCGATTTGGGAAATAAAAGCGTGGTTAGAACGCGCTGGGTTGAAGCTTGCTGAGCACAAAACTGAAGCAGTGCTGATCAGCAAACGGCGAAAGCCAGTATCCGTGAGGATCAAGGTGGGGGAACTGATCATCCACTCACAGCCCGCTCTAAGGTACCTGGGAGTGATGATCGATCGGAGGCTAAATTTCAAAGCGCACTTGGAGGGCACGGCAGACAAAGCTTCTGCGATTTGTGCAGCACTCGCAAGAATGCTGCCCAATGTCGGGGGCCCTAGACCGAGTCGCCGCCTCCTCTTGGGGAGGGTGGTTAGCTCAGTCCTGTTATACGCAGCGCCAGTGTGGGCAGCAGCGTTAAACAGGACTGCAAATAGTAGAAAATGGAGGGGTGCATATAGGTTAAGTGCACTCCGCGCTTGCTGCGCGTACAGGACCACGTCCGACGATGCGGCGTGCGTGATAGCGGGGATGATTCCCGTAGACATTCTGGCGAGGGAGGGCATGCGTCTCTATGACCCAGAATATGGTAGAGGGCAACCAAGAAGGGTACGGCGGCAGATTGCGCGCTGTGAGTCCCTAATGGAGTGGCAGGGGAAGTGGGATGAGTCTGTTAAGGGTCGTTGGACCCACAGACTTATCCCTAACGTGGAAATATGGGTTTCTAGGGAGCGTGGGGAAGTAAGCTACGACCTCACGCAGTTCCTGAGCGGACATGGGGGGTATAGGAAATACCTCCACCGCTTCGGGCACGACGATTCACCGATGTGTCCGGTATGCCCAGCGACGGAAGAAGACGCAGAGCACGTCTTCTTTGCCTGCTCGAGATACGCCGAGGAAAGGGCGACATTAGAAGAAACGGCCCAGGCGCCACTAACGCCGGAAAACATCGTAGAGCATATGATGAGATCCGAGGAAATGTGGAAGAAAGTGGAAGAAACCCTGAAGGCCATTCACAGAAAGTTAAGGCAAGAAGAGGCCAGAAGAAACAGAGAAAGGCGAAGAAATGCCGAGAGCAGTAGCAACCCCCATGGGTAAGGACCAGAGGGACACCTAAAGGGTCATGGTGGTGGCGCCCGCCCGAAGTAATGCCTCGCGGCGGTCCCGGGCGGGGTAAGCGTCACACAAAGGGGTGGTGAGTTTATTCAGTAGGAGTGTGAAACTCGGTCTGAGTGCGGGAACCTCAGAAGTGTCTATGTAGAGTCTCACCATCCCCCGTAAAACAAAAAAAAAAAAAAATATATATATATATATATATATATATATGTATGTATATATATATATATATATATATATATATATATATATATATACCTATATATATATATATATATATATATATATATATATATATATATCAGATTAATTTTCTAATGTTTTTGGGTTATAGAATTAAAGTCCGCGCCATAAAAGAAGAGAACTAAGCGCATGTGGAATTGGGATATATTATCTAGAATGTAAATGAGCCAGTTATTAACGCTTTTGGGGACTTTAGAATCGTACTGCTCATGGAAATATCCATTTTCATATTCTCTTCCTTTATGGCGCGGGCTCTTGTAGGTTGTTTGCATAGCAATATAATGTAGTTTAATCTTTAAAGCAGGGACTAAAAACGAAAAGTATTTTGTTCGTTTCCGATCAGAACGAAAACGAAAAATTCCTCTTCTTTCGTTCTCGTTTTCGTTCCGTTCTTAGTCCCTGCTTTAAAGACTATTTGTAGTCCAATCAACAAGATTGATCCCATTTATATCACCTGAAATGAGATTGTGACCCTCTACACGCCAGTTCCATACAAAAAATCACACTATCCCATAAAATAATCAAAATAAACATAACGAAAAGGAAAAAGAATCCTTTATTAAGGTACTTTAAAATCCTTCCAAAATCTTTCTTCTGTACAAATTTCACATCCGACATATTTTATTCAAATTCTTTCCCATTTTTTTCCTTCTTTCCTTTCTTAAGATGAAAAATTTTGATCTGGATAGGATTTCACTCAGTTTTCATTTATTTTGTGTATTTGGAATTTTTTACATCGGTCTCATAAAATATTTAGGATCCCCAGTCCTGCTGTATAGTATACATACAAACATATTTCCTCGTACATACTAAAATATTGACAGAAAGGTGATTTTATTCCTCCGTGGAAGTAAGACGAAATGTTGTCTGCTGTGTTGTCTGTAAATGTAGTCCTGAAAATTGGACAACTTTCACAATTTCAAACTTCTCTTTGAAACTCTACCTGTTAAGTGACATGAAATTCAACTCCACGCTTTTTCAATATTTTTTTTTCTGCCTTTTTTTTTGAGATGGAGCAGGAGGTGGGGTGTTTGCTTTTGTTGGAATATAACTCCGTACAAAAAAAATAACTCGGTTTATTTGAGGTAAATTTTATTTTTTACCTTTTTACAGAAGGGGTTGGAACTGAACTTCATTTGTTGACTTTTTTACCGGTATTTTTTTTTGTTGTGAAAGTTAAATTAAGAGAGTCGCTGATAAAAAAAATTAAAAAAAAAAATTATTGCGCTATTTACAGGATAATCCTAGATTTTATTCTGGCCCAAAAAAAGGACACGCATTCGGAGAGGAGCAGCTCCATGCGAACATATGTCTCCCCAATGGAGCAAGGGCAGGAAATTATATGAATTTTATTTAGCTGCGTTATCGTTTGTGTAAAAGCCCTCAGTAGGGGGCTCCGCTCTTTTTTTATATATGGTATCCCGGCTGTGTTTGAAGCTTGTTCAAGTACAGTGAACATATCCAATTAAACTGGGGACTGTAATGGTGCTAGCATATTGCTCCCCATTGAGGAAAAACCGCTCTAGCACTTGGCCAGTGCTCACTTCTTGCTAGCATTATATGGGGGATATGGACAACGATGTTACAAGGCACGCAAGGGTTGTATATTTCATTGAAATCCTTTGAGTACAGTGGTGTACAACACAGTGCTACACTTCTAGCCTCTAGATTGCTGTGAGTCTCTGACCACATGCGTGCATAAGGATTTACGAATTAAGCTTCACACCCAGATCCGAGACTCTGATAAGTGGATTACTTAATAATGGCCGCGATTCAAGCCCCCCAAGTTCGATCGATGGTTACAGAGCAATAATTCAGTACGGCTTATCGCAGTTTATAGGGCATGGGCGGGGTTGATGTGTGTCTTACTCAAGGGTCGTTTTGAGCCTGATAACCTGCTGCTGTTCTGCTGTTCTTAAGGTGTAAATGCGACAGCATGGGTCACGATATGTTGTGAAAATATCCCGCCCGCAATGGTTCGCCTCTCAAAAGGGGATGGTAAATATCGAGTTGCTAATTACATAGTACTTCTAGTATCGTAAACAGAAGGAAGTTGTAAAAGGAAGTCAAGATGAACTTAATCACCTGATGAGCTGTTTGGTAAGTACTATTTAATGTTAAAAGTGTTTACTTAGGATCATTTATATCAGTGTATCAGACCGGCTGATAATGGATATTGCTTAACACTAATGCGTACAGGGTACCCTATGAAATCTACTTACACGCACAACAAATAACTTCGTGTTGTTAGTGGCTATTATGTTTATACTCTTTAACCAAAGAATTTAATAAAATTTTTAGTGTTCCTATTCAATTTTGGCATTGCGAGTGAATGAAATAACGATCTTTTTACTTAATTTTAGGTATGCTATAACTTCGACCTGCTTGTAACAATTTACAATGGAGCCTCAATTTTGTACTAAGTTAATTCAGCTTTGACGACAGTCTTAGATTAATCTCCTGCCTAGTAACTAAAAATAAATGAAAGCGTACACCAGTAAACAAAACTCACCATAATTGGAAAAATATCGAATCTATTAACGACGTATTTTCTCGGTGAACTGATCATCTTAACATCTTCAACTCGGAGGAAGCATCCACGATGATGTACCGACACTAAAATTACACTGCATACTTTTAGGATTACATTTAAAAAAAACCTCTTATCTCCGCCATATCTCCACCAATGATTATCTATAAGATTTTAGATAAATCAATGTCTCCACGATGTTTTTTTACCTATTGTAAGTAAAACGGGTTTTCTTAGAATAACCTTAACTTTTTCAACAAAAATTTCGGCTTGAGCAAAAGTAGAAATGTGGATAACCCATTTCATAAAAGGCAAGAAGAAGCATAATGAGGGGTAAGACAAGGGTAAGGCGCCTGGCTACCATCCCAGAGGTGAGGTCCCAGGTTCGAATCCCGGCAGCACTACGGCCCTTCGCCTTTCCCATTCTCCGCCCCTTTTTTTATCTCATAATATCACGTGAGATTTTAAAAAGTGGGAAAAGAGAACGAAAAGGCTTCAACACTCTCACGCCTTGAATTCACGGCGAGCATTTACGTCGTATGTACTTAAAACGGCAAACAAGGAGCGAATTAGGCGAGAAAACCATCCACACTCGCGTCCACGGATGCTCGCGGTTACTAACGGCGTGAGTCTGAAGACGGCTTAACAGCTGACTCCACTCTTAACATCCTAGGGGCAACTTTAACGCATCCATTACACGTTTATGCAAGCGTGAATCAATTCCATCAGTCATGATTGATGAAAATCAAAATATTCAAGTGATCTCATCAATCATCATCACATGTAGGGTTTCCGTTAGTTATAGCTGTAACTGTGGCAAAACTGACAGCAAAACTGACAGCAAAACCTATTGTCCTAGCCAGTTCGTCAGCTTTACAGTTTCCTTTTATATTTCGGTGACCAGGCACCCATACGAGGAAAGTGCTGAACTGCTGAGCCATCTCGTTAAGAGATAGGCTGGTCGTCCACTGGAAGCGTATTCGAGCGGCTACGCGCTTCGGCTTTATGAGCGGTTACAGGCGGCTACAAGCGGCTTTGAGATACGCGGCTACACGCTACAGGGGTTGTCCACTGCAAGCTTTTCATGCTGCTCAGTTTGAAGTGAATTTGACATAATAATTTTGTGATTTGTAAATATAGAAGGCTTTTAGTACAGTTAAATTAAGCCGAAAAAAGCGGAATAGCGGAAATGATTGGGTACAGGCTGTAAATTGGCACAGAGCTTCCATTTAGGGTTCTCAATAAGGGGTTATAATACAAAATCACAATTTTATTCGTTTTTTACCATTTCGCTCATGCTGTCAACCTACATAATGTTCTAATTGGAGTTACTCAAGTTCCTGTTATTTATATCAAATAAAAGAATACACATTCACCTAAAAGATGAGTCGAAGTATATTGCTTTACGATAATTAGTAAACTAGTTATTCAACTCTAAATAAATTAAAACAAAATACATTTTTTTTCGTAAACACCCTGTATTTTAGTAGTTAACCCCCTCCCTAGAACAATATTTTCTCCAAATACATCCAGGAATCATCCCTAAAAAATTAACAACGTAGTCCAACTTGAACGTCTGATAACCTATACAAGTCGTGAGTGCATATGAGTATTTTAAATCTTTAAAACGGTGATATATCTTGAATGGCAATTCCTATGGGTAAATGTATAATAACTTTTTTAGTAGAGAATCGCATGATCTACAAACTTTGTGAACATTATTTTATTATAAGACTTACGGTTTCAGATGTATTTTCAAAAAACTGATATATTGACCCTAAAACCCCCTAACAATGAGCTTCCCGGGGTAGAAAATCGGTAGACTTTAGAACCCCTTATTGAGAACCCTAAAAGGAAGCTCTATGCCAATTTTCATCCTGTACCCAATCATTTCCGCTATTTTTACAATTTTTCTTGTACTATTTGGAGAAAATTATTTCCTGATTCGAGCGGCTACGCGCGACCGAGCGCGGCACGCTCGAATACGCCTATAGCCGCCCGCTCGAAGTCGCTTGCAGTGGACGATGTTTGTATGAAATTCTTTATGTTGGATCTGTCGCGCATAGCCGCGTGTAGCCGCTCATGTAGCCGAAGCGCGTAGCCGCTCGAATACGCTTCCAGTGGACGACCAGCCATATGCAGCATTCAGAGATAGTTCTGGAGTTGTTAGTGCAAGAGCGTGTGCGAAGATGTGGACAGTTCGGTTCCTTTCGCCTTGTTGGTTGATTTTCAAAACAGCTTTAAGTATGGCTAAAACCCCTTTTTTTATGTGACACACTAGAGACTTAGGGAAGGCCCGTTTGTACTGTCGACCATGTATTTTTATTTTTGAAATGTCAAACAGCAGCTCTAGTCGGAAGATAGAGAGAGAAGTGAAGGAAAGAACTGTCACAACCTAGCTGCGGTATTTATTTATTTATTTTTTTTATTTCACTTACTCCCAACCATTTTGCGACTCTGACATCGGGGCATCGAGAACAACTCGCTGGAGTGTTATGCCTCCTGAAACGAGTTGAATCTCATCAACCAACCGATGACATGCGCTTGGTGGAGCGAGGAAGAACTAGTGAAGGCTATGACAGAAGGAATCAGGAATGCAAAGAGGGGAGAAGAAAGAAGGAAAGTTATGTAGGTGGGAAATTGGGAAAGGCTAGGACCATGGCACCGCCGGGAATCGAACCCGGGACCTCTGGGATAGTAGTCAGGCGCCTTACCCCTAGACTACTGAGGCCCACAAAGTGCTAAATCGAGCCAACAAACTAATTGGTGAGGCCACCTTTGGTGACTCTATAGACCGTTTAAATCACCGTAGGAATGTAGCAGTGAACACTCTAAACTTATTGCCAAAGCGACTGTTCCACTGAAATTCAGAACACACTACCTGCAAGGCAATGTTTTTCCCGCAACTCAAAACTAGTCCGCCAGGCTCACCCCCATACCCTCGGGCACAATACGATCTAGAAAGTAGTTTATGAATAGAACAACTTTACTGTGGAATAATCTCCCACAGTCAGTATTCCCGAACTCGTACCACATCTTAGAGCTCAAACGTAAGGTTCATCGACATTTCCTTGACCACCTCCAGACCCTTGCTAACCTTTCCCATTCCCCTCTGTTCTTCATACCAAGCTTACTACTAGACAAATTACGTGAACTTTACCGATTCTGGCTATAGATAATCTCTGCATGTGACCTTTGCAAGTAAGATTTGACTGTCGTAAGAATGCAGATCGCCTAAAGCTTGTTCACTCCAATGAACAATATTGTCTTCTCCTAATAAGTGACTTTAAGTTGCCTATGAAATCCTTCAGCGATCCCGTATGTCTACGGATGGAAGGTGGATTTTCTATATCTTTGCACCGACAATTTCATTGAATAATTTAATTTAATTTTTTTTTTTATAATCGTGACCATCGTCTTTCTTTCTTAACCGGGTTTGAGAACTAGAATGGCAGAGTTTAAGTGCATAAGCAGGAATGGTTAATATTGTACTTATGAATGCAGTAGTAACGTTCCTTGAATTTTATTTGAAATCCTGATAAAATTTATGGTTCGAAATTGATATACTATATTGCGATACTAAAAGTATTTTTTTACTAACCTTAATGAAACGAACAGTCTTTCATTAGTATCAAATCAATCCTAAAAAATTTAAGTTTACTGCCCTTTTTCGGCTGGTTACTCAGTCTCACTTGTTTCAGAAAGCATTACACCCAAACGAGGTTGTGTCCCACTAACCCCGATGGTTGCATGTGTGAATCAGCCAGCTGCTATTGAGGATACCTACTTTGAATCGAAGCCCCGTTTCAAAAATTATTTGTTTTGATTTTTGTTACAGTGGAGTAGGTACTTGCAAATATCTAAGCTTTTAGTGTTAACTCCTACAACATCCAAAAGCTCTAATGCAAGGTCTATCGCCTCCACCGGTAGCACTCTCCAGACTCTTATTAATCTATCGTGTCATCTATACCTCCCTTCAAATCAAGTTTACTACTATACAATGACAAGTACGACATGACTGTCTAGTAGTACAAAGGCCGACTCCTAAGCTTGGACTTTCACAAAAAAGAAAATTTCATCCGAAAAAAGAAAAATGATAAAATAAATACGTTGATGAAATGAATTTTACTTTCACATACAAATTTCGTAAGTTTTCTCAGATTATTTTATTTAATAAATTTTATCTCAAAAATCCCCACCCCTCAAGCCCTCCGCCCAGTCTAACAATCCCATATAAAAACCACAAAGCAATTTTCTTTTCAGTTACCCAAGGGTCCATAAGTAAATACACAAAAACGTATTCTTTCCTGAATAAATTTGCATTGAGTCCTTTATAATCCTGAACTTTATCTAACATTACACCTTTCTGCTAAAAAAACCGAAAAAAAAATAGAAAATCTTTCCGAAAGTCATAAAAAATTCCTTAGTATAAAAAAATAGCTTTGGGATACTTCCTGATAAAGCATAGGAGAAACTTCTGAATATCCTTTTACAATGTAAATACGCCAGGCAAGTTCTCTGCGGTAATGTGAAGACTACCTACCCACCACCACAGCTATTCATTGAAAAACCCACACACACACCCACAAAGAAGTATCCATCTCCCCTCCACAAAGGAATGAAATATCATCTTTAATAAATAGCCACCTTAGTGGGCAGCTGTGAAAGAACTAATTTTAATTGCAAATGTGTTAATAATCATTTTATGTCCTTAGTGAGGCTTATTGAAGATGAGAAAGTGAAAAAAGGACATTGAAAAGGACATTTACGCTGGCACTCGGAGCGATTCGCTCGAACAAAGGAAAATGAAATTTAGTTTAGCACCAAGTCGTTGGTCGTTGGTACTTTGTGCAAACTTTCCCTGCGAGCGCGTCGAAAAAAGGACTCTCTCCTCCACAGATTCTTCCTTGGAGGTTTTTTCGTGTTATTTATCCTTTCAGTTTCACACCGTTTTAGACCAATTGCATTTATTTTGGAGCTCGTTTTTTCCTTCATCCTTGTTGTTCCTGGAATCTGACTGCAATGCGTCCTCATACGATATTTAAAAGCCCCAAAGGTACTGAAAGTAATGGGGGCTCTTTTCATTCATGAATTTTACATAAGTGGAGGGGATGTAGTTTTCTGCAGAGTATCCTTTTTAGATTGGAATGAAATTTATTAAACTAGGATGAAAGTGGGTGGATTGTGTGAACGTGATGAAATATTTAAGTAATTATAATTTTAATTTTTGGGGTTTTTCTGATAGAAGCACGCTTTAAGAGGGGTTTGAGGGGGTATTTTTTGCGACAATGTGAAAATTTTGCATTATTTATAAGGACTAGAATTTGAATTGCAGATGCAAAATGATATGCTTTATATTCAGCAGTTCTAAACTCAAGAATTATCCTTTGTACTGGCAATTCCACATGCCATGGTCTCGTAGTCTATTAGTAAGTTTAGTTCAGTGGAAAGAACCAGGGTTGAGGTTATGAAATTTTTTATTGAAGATGGCGATGACCTATGAAATTGAGCTCTTGGATATTTTATAAGTTCGGAAATACTTACTGAGAAAGATTATTCCACAGTCGAGTGTAGGCGGAAGAATGAGCTAAGCAGGCTAATCTGGTGTTGCGGTTATAATATGGTCGAAGGGAACATAACCGAAAGGCAAAGTTTATTTTCCTCCTATTGCCCGTTCTGCCCAATGCCACTGCCCACACTGCTGGCGCTGCATACAATAGGACCTTGTGATGAGCATTTGTCGCTGGGCCCCCTATATTAGGCAGCATGGATCCACGCGAGTGCTGCGCTGATGACGGAGGCTTTTTCGTGTGCCCGCTATTGTATATTATCCTTGCGACAAGCTTGCTCATAGTGTTGAGAAGACATATTGGCCTTCGTGGCTTCCACAATTTCTTCCTGCCTTACCTCTAGGATATCTGTATCATCTACGTGTACTGCAGGCAGGCTGCCCATGTTCCCGTTCTGTAGGAACAGGGTCGATTCTACGTGTTGCAGCATTACGGTGCAAGTAATTGGTAGCGAACGCTTGTCCTTAATCGACGACATCTCTACTCTGTAAACACCCTCCTACGGTTACTATACTCTTCCTTGCAGCGAATCTTAAAATGCTCCGTTTTACTCTTTCGGATGCCATTTCTAAGCCCTCTTCTCGCCTCCTTGTATTCGATAAGGAATTCCTCGAATTCTAGTCGCTCCTACCTTCACCGACAGCGCCTTATTGCCATTTGTAAAACCCTTCGACGTTTTTCGATTTCATTGCTCCACCAGAAGTTATTGTATCCTGTCTGTCCAATATCCTGCAGAATTTTCTCTTGGATCAACTTTTCACCGAGTTTGTTTTGGGCCCATCCGGTGCTTATGGCGTGGTGTGGCTGCTCCATTTCTGTTCCTCTTCCTCCTTTCCACCAACGTCACGAATTCTTCCATCGTGAGACTAGGCGCATAAACTAAACTGCTTATTCTTGCCCGAATGAAACTGTCTTCCGGCTTACTCATCTCCTCGATGGCATGGTTTCCAAACACAATTGCAACGTCGATTTCCGTTTCGCACACAATTTGTAGACCTAGCTGATTCTGCAATGCTCCTTTTTCGAAGTGATCTCACCCAGGTCCCTATCGCTCTGGTTGGTGCTTCCTCTTACTTGCGCTGTCTTTCCTAGCGAGGCTTTAATCTTCTGTTGAAGATCAACCGTTTTGTCTTCTCCGTTCTTTAATTCCACTAAAAGGGAGTCCTCGTGATGAGGGATGTAAAGCAACCTCTGTTGATTTACCATTAGGAGTAAGCGAACCGGAGGGGGAGAGTGAGGGGGGGTCGCGGTCGGTTCAAAGTAAATTCAGGGTGGTTATTCCGGATCGCTCTAATTCGGAGGAACTTATACGGTCCCAGAAATCTCCGCAAACATAGAATAATATGGTACAGATGCTGGCGTTTCCACTGCAATGGGTGGGTAGGCCGCCATCTGTTTTCCAGTCTGATGTGAGTGGAGGTCTAAGGCGTTTGTCAAGCGTCCAGAACCCTTCTGTGGTATCGCATTGTCCACCTCCAAGTCCCTTATAGAGAATTGGGTTAAGGGACAGACCCTAGCCTACTGGGAATCTGTCCCAGGTCCTAGACAGGCTAAAGAACTAATAAGACCCTATGCCTTAGGGGCGATATGACTTTAATTAGGGTGCCCCTAATTCTGTTTGTGGAATATCTGACTGGCCATGTGGGGCTGCGGTATCACCTACAGATTTAGCAATAAGAAGAGACTTAAAAAGGTTCGGGCTTTACTACTTTACCGCCGCTAAACAAGAAGAAGTGAGTGTAAGCACATGTAATTTTGTTTAACAAATGTTCAAGTTTGTAGAGTAAGTTTTAGATCAAAAACCTTCGTTTTAACGAATTTCATCAACTAAAACTCTTTTTCATGCAAATACAATTTTTCCTACCGAAATTCCAAAAACAAATTGGAATTTTCCATTCAAAATTTCGTGAGTTTAATTACAAAGTTTCGTCTTTTGTCATGCAGAGATGAAACGAACACAATACCGCATGCATCCACCCTCAAAACACACCCCTACCGCACAATTGTAATAATATTCCTAAAATGTTGCGCAGAATCTCACCCCTGCCCCACTCCTTAATAGAACGCGTATGTATTCCACTAAGGCTCAAGTAAACATCAGGATTCCATCAGATCACCTTAGGCTAAATTAATTAGGCACTCAGGCAAGTTCGTCCTGCGGGTGATGGAGAAGCATTGACTGTTTTTGTTCTGCCCCATCGATTATTCAATAAATTGTCCCCTGCGGTCAAGTGGACTTCCGAGTCTCAGGTGTCTCTATCAGCAGCAACAGTAGCAATAACAACAACAAAAACGACAACAACAACTACATCAAAAAAAAGTCGAGCCTTCCTTGGAGCAGAACGTTATACACGGGAGCGGCTGTTCGAAATTGATGTATTGCGTGTTCAGCAACATACAAGGATCTGCCAGGATAATAGAATTTCTTAATTTTCTTCGAAGATTGTGCTAAAGCTCGCTTTAATAGAACATAAAAAATTCCAAGAATTTTTCTCTTAATTTACATTGGGACACGGTGGATTCTGGAGTTGGACAGGACGGAAGGAGGATCAAGCTTGTTGAGTTGAGTTTTTTTAGATTAACAAGAAGGAAGTATGGAATTATTAAGGCAAGGACAGCTGTGCCTTTTTTTTATTTTGTTCCCAAATTACGGGATTTGTTTTTACAAAAATTTAAAATTGGGGATGATAAAATTTTATTTTCGGGATAATTCATTCTATTTTTTTGGAAGCTGACTTTTTTTTGTATTTATACTTTATTATTTATGGTGGATAAATAAAGTTAAATTTGTTAATGGTCCTTAAAAGACGGTTACTTGTCCCTTCATGTTTATTTTAGACCTTAGCAAAGTGCCATAGTTTAACAATGAATTATTTACAAAAATTTGGTGGAATTCTTGTTATTTGAGTAAAAATTCGGGGAATGCAAAATCTGATAAATTTTTGTTAAATACAAAATAATGGTATAAGTAAATGTACTTGTACCACTAAAAGTAACATAATTAGGAATGCATTAGTTCTTCGTATCTCAGTGGTAACAGGAGCCCAGATTGCCATAAGAAAGGTTGAGGTTCGATTTAACTCAAATAGCATTCCTTTCTATTTCTTTTTCCTCTTTACATTAATCCCATGCACTTTCTTCTGCCAACACAGTAACCCACAATACCGAGGAAATCCTGTCATATTCGATTACCGAGGTCAGCATTCTCTCTAGCATTGGAAAGGACCTGTTCGAGTAATCACTCGCACTAGCGATAGCACCTCTTACAATCTTCTCTCTACTATACAATCAACTAAAACTACAATCTTGTTATTATTCTTTGAAAGTACTGCAGCTGCATCTTAGTTTACTTTGCGACAGCCCATCAACCTCAGTTTTGTAGGCTTCCCCATTGGAATAGGTTCAGTAATTTGTCTTACTATTTGTCGCTATCTTAAATGTTCATCATAGGCGCTTTAAACAACAAGACCCTACTCCTCAATAAGCAGGATAGTGATAGAGAACATAAATATCAATAGCATTCTGTCAGGACTGAACTCAACTTCCAATCCCCTAAAAGCTAAAGTTCAGTATCTGCTATTTTGGTCAACCAGAGTTCTAAAATCCTTGCAACTCCCCAACAATTTTTTAACAGCACTCCGACACGAAACAGAAGTAATTCGCTTCTCCCCTGATGTGGTATGTTCATCTTCTCCCAGTTTTCAAAATGTTTCATCAGACCAAACTTTTCATTTTAACCAAACTTTTCATTGTCCTAAATCCTGATTAGTTGAAACCGAAATAAAGGAGACTTATTGCTAGAAAGGCTGGCAGAAAACATTAACTTCAATATACTAGCATAGTCCTTTTTCAGTAAGTGCATGAGGGCATATCCACAACCGCTGCCACCATTTTTTTTGTAACCATTTTTTAATGGAGCACGTCATAGAGCTAGGGAGTTCATTCCAATAGGGAAGGCCATCATTAGCCCTTTATGGTAGTTGTTAATTAACGGGCACGCATCATTACATTGTTCTCAGCCTAACGAACTAAGCTCTAGCTCGCAGGAACCACAGCTGCCTGTATCTTAGAAATATCAGTGTACGTTACGTGCCCACCTTCCGACACCTTAAGGAAAGCCCAGGTGAGCACAACTTGTGAGTATATCGCAGAGAGATTCTGTATTTATAAATTCTCTGAAAATATCGTCTTGGACACAAGAACTAAAGTGGAATATTACAGCACCCCGCGGTATTTTTGGACATGATACCTAGCCCAAATAAGAAATAAAATAAAAATATTATTCTCGCCGCTCTCTGATAGCTTAACTCCAGACTATTCTTATCAACTTAGTTCTGTGAAACTGTATTGAGATTTTTCTTCATGGCGACTCGATCAATCAAAAGTACTGGACAGGATCGAATTCAGCCTACAATATCTCGGCCGGTGTTTGCTAAAGATAAAATTAATCAGCTCCCCGCTTCTTAATCCATCCTTAATCCATCTCCTATAAACCAATTAAATAATTTCTTGTTGACGGTACTATGTGTTACTCTAGTCTAGTGCCTTCGACAAAGGAAGCCAAGGAGGTCGATCTGGATACAACGGCTGATTCATAGCTTAACATTATAGGCGTATTACTAACAGAGGATTTGCAATTGAATGACCACATATATTCTAAATCGTCGCAATACCAGTACCCAGCAAGCAGCACGCACTTTAATTCATGTACATTTGGTTCCGCCCTGGATACATCTCTTTTATTTGTGCTTGACACTTAACAACCACCTTAGCGTGGTTCAACAGGGTATAAAGCTGCACCTTTAACTATCATTGTTTATTGCAATCGGCCCAACAAAGACTCATTGAGCCACCATTGTAGCAATCCTAGCAAAATTCAGTCGCTACTACCATAGCGACTGCTCCACTGAAAAATACCTAGGTACCAATATTTACGAATGGACACGTATTCCAAATTACTACGCATGAATCGAATTCCTTGGAGTTTTTTAGGTGATGCAAACTCATAATTAAGTATAAAACATACTTTCCACCTTATCTTGAATACACCTAGTTCACTCGGCAAGATGGGAAACCTCATCATAAAAATCATCGGAGTTAGCATCACCTTCTCCATCACTGACTTGAAGTACCACAATGATGTTGGCTCAATGGAAAAATTAAAATGTAAGCTCAAGGTAATTACCTCTCTCGATATTAGTCGCCAATTTGTAGACAAAACCTGGGGCATCAAACAGAGGTTAATGATTTGGCTATATCTGGCGATCGTAAGACACATTTTCACAAAGGCATCTATAGCATGTTGGGTCAAGACAACATAAAAGTGTGCCATGATCACGGGAGCTAATAGCACATATTTCACTCGACTATTGAATCTTATAGGAGGCTTTGACCTATGAAAGCATCTACAGGTTCTATTCTCTCTTAAGCCAGAAGATCTTGTGGATCATATATAGATTCTCAAGTTACTAAACCAGGAGCAATTTTCTATATTATTCCTGACAGTCTGGACTTCAGCAAACCATTTATGATGATTATCAGAGATAGATCAGAACGGCAGCACAGCACAGTTCCAAACCTGATAATAGCGTAGCGGGGGTCATATAGCAACACCTCTACTGCTTTTCAAATTGAAGTATTCGTCATCCAGAAGTCTAACATCTTCGTGTTCTCAGACAGTCAAGCTGTCTTGTTGGCCATTAAATCCCACAGACCTTCAATGTTAGATCCTCCATTAAGAATTGGGTTGACTACTTATTTCTTCACAGCTGGACAAATATTCAGCTCTCGGACCACTGACTAGTCAGCGCTAGCTTCTCATTAAAATTTCTCACCCCTCCCAAACCAGCTAGGCTAAGTGTGTGGCGTTATAGGAAGGCCAATTCGCTGGGGCTTATTTTTTTCTAAACCACTAACTGGGACCTGTATTTCCGAAACAAAAACGACAACTCTGCCACTATCCGTATCACCAGGATCATTCAGGCAGAAACGCATTTGTTCATTCCCCATTTCGCACAAATCGGTGAATCCTAGGCCCAACAGATGGTTTAATCGGGAGTGAACGAACGCCATAAAAACTAAAGACGCCTCCTTTCGAGCGAACAAGAGTTTCTCAAGTAAATTGCTCCGGTTAGAGTATATACAACTAAGAAATTCCTGTAACGCCACCATCAGGAAAGTCAAAACTTCACTTGACAACAAATTAAGAAGTAAACTCCTTAATGCAACCTCTGGTAACAAAAACTTCTGGCCCTTGGTAAGTTCTATCAACAACAATTTCACTACAACCCTCGGCTTTATCCAGCATCTGTGTTCGCTCCAAAATCTTCTTTACCCGAAAATGATATGTTACCATCGGATCTTAAGCACAACGCCCATTCATTCTTCGGGACTCCACTGGTGCCTCAAAGTGCTCGATGCCAACAAATCCACTGGGCCCGATAATATTCCCCATAACGTCTTGAAACAGGAGTTTACCCAGATTCTTGGAAACCTGCACATGCTCAGCCCATACCGAAAAATGGTGACTACAGCATTCCCTCCAACTACCGTCCAATAGCAATTACTTATATTTTCTCCCAAACCATGGAGACGATCATCAACAAAAAGATTATTTCGAATCCAACCTACTTATAAACGACAGACAGTATGTCTTCCTATAAAAATGCTCCACTGTAGTTTGTCTTACAGAAGGTACCGAAGTCTGCATGGATTTGGGGAGTCTAGTATGATTTGGATATCTATAAGGCTGTCGATAGAGTTTGACACAGTTTAACTCAAAGCTATTTGAGGCGACTACAGAAGTGCATTGAGAGTTACCTTTCCGGCCGTTCAATCAAGTATTGTAGTATTGGATGGAGTCAACCCTCAGCCCTCAGCCAGTTCCACCCGATCTCTGCGGTGGCCCCCAGGAATCAATTTTATCACCTGACCTATTTCTTATTTTTTCAAATGACCTACTATCAATCCCCTCCAACCCAACTCCAACTTCTCTGGTTCGCTGACGACGGTACCCTGCGTTACTCTTACGGCTTCTATTCAAGACAGACATATGGCAAATTCTGTCCTGATGATCGTGAACTAATGTCCAACTCAATTAATAACGACATTAAACCCATTCTGGAGTGTATTTTCTGTAACAAGGCGAAGATTTTTATGATGAGTTGGCACAATAGACCAAAAAGGTTGCAATATCTGCAAAAGCGTTCCTTAAATGAATTATAGTAGTAAGTAAGGTTTTGTTTCGAAAACGGCTATTGGGCCCCTCTCCAGGTTTCTGAAAGGGGGTCTTTACCGATCGCGCTTTGCTGAAGCATACCAAACGCTGGCTAGACTGAGCTAACTTTCATATTTCTTTTTCTGTGCTACCTCATAGCACGGCTATAACTTATAACTTTTCCAAGAAAATTAACTAAATAAGAACCAAACTATACTAAAATAAAACACCAAAATTTTTTGCAAATAATAACCATTTTTTTTTATTTATCATTATTTTCGGGAAAAAATGTGTTATTTCAATAATTTTACTTAATTAATAAAATTCCAAATATTAAATATATCGATTCGAATAATTTATATATAATAAATTTGTACAATAATCATTTCTTTATGTTACACTTTCCCTTAACTTATAATATTTAATGATTTTTTGTTTGCTTATTGTTTTTATTTTAACTTTTTTATTTATGTAAATAAATTTTCTTAAAAAATCCTACTTGTCTGTTTAAATATGAATTTAAAAAAAATCATACCTACTATAAGTACGTGAGTTTTATTTTACACTAATTTTAATTTAGTTCTAGTTTTAATTTTATTTATACTATTTTTGTTTTTCTTTTTCGGGAAAGTTAATTGGTATAAGAAACTTATTATGGCAGTAGTTTTTGTTGTAATTTTTTGTTTTTTCTCCCTTTTTTACTTTTTTTTAGATAATATAAAATTAGATTTTCCACTTTTAACCAAGCTACTATTTTTTTTTATTTTGTTTATTAAAGTTTTTGTAGAATCGGATAAGAGGATGTTTTATATAAATTGATTAACATTTAAGTTTCTACAAAATGTTTTGGGTTAAATTCGTTAATCTATATTTATTATTTAAATTTACAAGAAGACAATATGGCTGCAACTTATAACTCCAAAAAAAGAACACAAAAAATTAATCATAACTAATTTAAATTTTTTGTCCGTCAAAAAATCGGATATGTGCTGGATTTTACTTTTATAACAAGTATTAATTACTATTTTTTTTAAATATAGTTACTAATTAATAAAAAATATAAATACAAAACTTGCTAAATGTATAATTATAATTCCCTACCTGGCTACTTAAGCGTTTTCGAATTCAAATATTATATTTATTTTAATTTAATTAATTTATTTACAAAAAATTACAAAATATTTACAGTCTCGAATATATGTGTGGGGTATGTGCATTTGTTTGAGCCGGGGCCGCCCTTATTTAATGATAATCCATTTGTGGAGCGTCCAGTGCTGTATGAAGTGTTAATGTTACACCACGGTTTATACTTATGGCTGGATAGAAAACACCGTAGAGATCACGGAATGCCACGGAACCTTGTGGCATTTCATTTACTAGAAAGCTAAGTGTATGTCTTTCTAGATCGAGTAGAACACCGATTGTGCTACCTGTTGAGATTCCACCTTCTACGCGTCTTTCATGCACGGAATTATGCTGAAACCATGATCTTTGTCGATCGATGTACATTGCAAATCCTTTGTCGTCCTTTCCTGGGGGTAGAATAGAAAAGATTTAATTATTTAATTGACGAAATATGGTTATAAAATATATGACATTTTTGGACACTTTAAAAAAATATTTTTGCCAATCGGTGATCAGTCGACATTTGGAAAGGCACTGTTTTGTTATGTGGAGGATCCCAATCTACCAGATCCCACTCAAAAATGTACATTGCAAACACGGTACCGTCATTAATAGACCCTCGTGAGCTGCCAGGAGAGTTTAACTCGGAAAACCCCCCTCCCATGCATCTTTCCTGGATTTTTTCTCAAAACATGGAAGGTCCAAACAAAATACTTCGATTTCCTCGCACTGAAATCAATCCAGTAGAGATAGTCATACTGTACTGTACTGAATAGTGAAGTAAAGCCACCAAGTCGAAACCCCGAGAGTAGCCGGAGGAAACCCAAACCAGAGTATCTTAGCTTATAGAAGTCGAAACAGCTCCCGGTGGTGTCTCCCACGTATCTTCAGAGTGAAATACCAGCTGCCTACCTCAAAATGGGTCGAAATTGAAAAATAACCTTAATAATTTTGAGAACAGTACAGGCACAACACATAATGTAGCACTGGAGAAACCCCTTTGCCTATCGAACCGGTCTCAAATGGTGGTCCCAATCTCACTAAAGGTGGAAATGCTCCGTGAATCACACGAGCCTAACGAAGAGTTATTCCTCATCAATGCTCTCTTACCATCTAGAACAAGAACAGTGTCCATCGGTCATCTCAGTTAACTAACTCGATCGGTCATCCCAACAGAGCACTACATTACCAATCAAATAGCCCTCAACAAAAGCTTAAGCAACTAAACAATGCTAACGGTGAATGTAGGTATCCTTCGGGCTCTGAACCAATCGGTCTAGGGAACGCCCGTAAGGCATCGTCCTCCAACGCAAGGCTCTAAAGTATACCCAAAAATGTGCAATCCCGTATGGTATACACCCAAGGGAACTCGGGGAAAATAAAGTTGGGCAGAAAGGAAATGGAAATAGATTCTCTCCAACGATTGAGATGATTGTATATTCCGGTACTATGACGGTGGAGGTATTTGCACCAACTACGACCTAAACTACGTGAGGTCATAACCTACTTCGCAATCTGCCGCCGTACCTTTCTTGGCTTCCCTCTATCATATTCTGGGTCATAGAGACGCATGGCTTATCTCGCCAGAATATCTGTGGGGATCAGCCACATTATCGGTCGTTGCTGATGCCCATACTGGTGCTGCGTACAACAGGACTGAGCTAACCACCCTCCCCAAAAAGAGGCGGCGACTCGGTCTAGGGCCCCCAACACTGGGCAGCATTCTTGCGAGTGCTACACAAATTGCAGCCTGTGGTCGATCATTACACCCAGGTACCTCAGAGCGGGCTGTTAGTGGATAATCTGTTCTCCTACCTTGACCCTTACGGACACTCGCTTTCTCCGTTTGCTGATCAGCACCGCTTCAGTTTTGTGCTCAGAAAGCTTCAGTCCATCGCGATCTAGCCACGCTTTTATTTCTTATATCGCTTCGTTCGCATATAATTCAATGTCATCTGGCTGTTTTATTATAATATAACTACCCCGATGTCTTCCGCGAACGCCATCGCCACTGTTCCTTGGAAGACGAAGCCCAAGGCCCAAGTAAAAATGCCTGAAATTCGCTGGGCTCACATGGCCTGGAAAGAAGAGTGGAGCCAAGTTATCTTTTCAAACAAAAAAAGGGGTTTGCCTTGATGGACCGTATGGGTAAGCATATTACTTCCATGATTTAAGGAAGAAGGGATGCTTTTGACGCGACATCACCGCCCGGAAGGTGGAATAATGATATGGTGAGACATTTCAGTTAAAAGATTAGTTAACCTCAAATTCATCGAAGGAACCCAGACAAGAGTAAGATACCGGGACATGTTAGAAAAGGTTAGGCCGGTGGTGGAAGACATAATGGAAGGACAACCATGGGTGGACTTTCCAACAAGTCCATGCAGTAGTTCACACTGCTAAGGTGGTTAACAAGTTGTTTAGGGCCACTAACATGGTGGAACTGGAGTGGCTATCGGTGTTTTCACACATCATCATTGTAGAGAACCTATCAGGCTGGCTTAAGAGGAGAGTCTATCGATCAATGATTTGTCAATGAACTGTATTATGTAAGAGCGTAACGCGGTAAACAGTTGTTTTCGCTTAAACTTTTATCAGTACCTCTGCAATTATCTTGGCTGCGGGATTACAATTTGACCATTTGCCTCCGCTGCACTATATTTCGCAATTATAAGCAACAAGCGATACGAAGCTTCAAGGAAATCCCGCATTGCTTTTCGACACTGATGTGAATCCTCAGTGCAGTATGCCATATTGCGCGTTCATTTTTTGGTAGCAGTGAAGGACAATGGACAAAGGCACAAACCCTTCCCGCACCCCTGTAGCGTACCACACTTTGGTAGTCACTGTCCTAGACGATTGGTTTCTTATTAAACATACTAAACGTTGCGAGTCTACGCCTAGCATCGTCAAATCACATCGGTTTCTTTCAATGCCCATGTCTATTAAAGCGGCCAGAGCGATGCTGGCGTGCAATGGGAGGGATGTCAGGGCTTTTGCCACAGATGCTGCAAGCTAAGCTACCAGCTGTGGAGAATTGGAAGGATAAAGGATCCACCCTGTGCACTTGACCTCGAGAAGAATAACTCTCCTCTCAAAGTGGTCTGAGACTATCCTACGATACGGATTGGTTTGGCTACTAAACTTGCCCTAGGTGGCAGGTTGATAGGCATTCTTAATAATTAATCGTTCAATAGGAGCAACTTTTATCTGTAAAATATTTTCTATGGTAGTTGCATGGATTATGACTAAAATTATGACACCTTATCATAGCTACACAGTGT
The DNA here is from genome assembly GCA_949987705.1 of Thereva unica. Taxonomy (NCBI): domain Eukaryota; kingdom Metazoa; phylum Arthropoda; class Insecta; order Diptera; family Therevidae; genus Thereva; species Thereva unica. The sequence goes on from OX465285.1 coordinate 74,151,152, forward strand.
CTGTCGTGTATTGCCAAACATAATAATGTTCAACCAATTCAAAACGACCAAATTCCTTATCCAATAATCCTCTCAATTCCCAATAACGAAACTCTACACCATCGCTTAAATATATCCACAATCCGCACAAATTCAAAACACTATAAAATATCGAACGACAAGAACGTCAACGTATTATCGTTTAGTTTACATAATTGCTTACAGCTGAGAAACAGTTGAGGCTTTCGGATTATGTTACTTCAGGTGGAAGACATCACAAACACACACAAGAGAATATCGCAAGACATAATTTATAAATGCCGGATTTGTTATTTGAGAATGGAAAAGTTTCGCGAGAGTTTTGCAAGAATTGAAAATAAAAATGAAAATAAAACTTCGACCGGCAACAGTTGCATATAGGTATACGTGATTTTTTTTAGTTTTCTTTCATTTGTTTCAGATTCCGTGTGGATCAATGGATTGAACCAATGCGGGTTGAAATTGTGGCGAAGTGGATTTATTAATATGTGGATTGCTTTTGTAATATGCGGATTTACACTTGCTTACAGCAGATGGCTTTAAACTGATGTTGTGGATTGTTAATCCAGGAAGCGATTATCGTTGGCTTTTATGGATTGGGTATATTGTTTTTTTAAAGCATATTTATTTAATCATTATAATAAGACTTATAGGCTATGCTTAAACCTACTTTCTCTATCTAACTTAACTAACTTACTGGTCCTCCACGGACACTCTAAGCTAAACCCTATTTAATTAATTAATTAATTATTTTTGCCTTTCGGCCTCGTTATTTATTTTATTACTACAAAGCTTCACTCTAAAATTAACGCTAAGAAAATTGTAATAAAAGAAAAACTTCGCTAATTTAACCTATTTTATAAAACTTAACCTAAATAATAAGACTTACAAACTGCCTAATCTAACCTACGCTTTTAAACCCTACGAACTAGTCTAGTCGGGCGACAGCCATGAGAGTCTCAGGCGATAGAAACTGATACCTCTCGCCCGACAGCGCACCACTACCCCTAGTCGACTAAGCCTAATCTTAAAACGACCGGGCGACTCGCGTGCTGAATCGCTGGGGCTCTGCATTCAGTCCATCGGCTAGTTCGTGTAACACACGTTTATCCCGTGCCCGACGATAAACGTGGTATATTAAAGGTACTCCCTCTCTGTCTTGTACCAGTCCTAATGCATCTAGCCATGGGAATGCTTCGGGTAGTACATATCCTGTCCGTCTTGTCGTGTCATAGTAGCTTGGTCTGGGGTAGTAAGCCCCAAAAATGAGAGGATCGGTGCTCTCTGCCGCTCTCACAACGTAATTTTGGATCAATCTGATTATAAAATTGTCTATCCTCATGGTTGCTGCTTTTCCGTACAGGATGTCATTGGCATGGAATTTTTTGAAGTTTGACTCAGATGTTCTATATATGCTTAAGCATGCCGTTAGGCATTGTCTTTCGAACACCCTCAACTTCTCCATATGGGGATATGTTCCACCATACGGGGCAGCCGTAGGTGAGTACCGGTCTGACTAAGGTCTTGTATCAATTCACCTTTACCCTTGAGTTAAGGCGTTTACTAAAAAAGAGCCTCTTCGCCATTTGGAAAGCCTTACCGGGTTTGGCTATAGCAGCACGTATATGACTCTCGTAATACATGTACTCCATGCCAGCCAAATCCCTAGGAACTTAGCCGGTTTTCATCTCCAACGTTTGTCCCGCATGGTTCCGAATATGAATCGATCGCCAGTTCCTCCTAACATCGCGTGGAGCTTTATTAAGAGGGGTCCTAAAGAGAATCGTTTCGCATTTTCCATGATTGATTTTCAATTTCCAATCATCAGCATATCGCTCTATTTTATCGAAATCATGTTGTAGTCGCGTCTGGATTACGTCAATCTTCGGTCCTATCCTGTATATAATAAGGTCGTCCGCGAAAGCTTGGGCATTCGGAAGAAATCCAGCTATATCGCTTATATAGATGTTAAAGAGTAGCGGCGAACTCACTGCTCCTTGTTGCAACCCGTTTTTAATTTCTAAGACCTGTGAGGTAAGCTTCCCACTGTTAACGAGAAACCGTTTCCCCGTTATCATGTCGTAGATTATGCGAAGCAGAGGATCGTTCATCTCATACCTGGTTAGCTTTAGTAGTAGTCTTTCAACTCATACAGAGTCAAAGGCCTTCTCCAAGTCAACCAGGCATGCTCCCGTACACTACCTCTTGGCAAAGTTCCAGTGCATATCGGACACCAATTTTGCGTAAGCGTAGATAGTGCCATGTTCCGCTCGAAATCCGAAGTGGTTGTCCGGAATTAATTTATTTTCCCCAACCCATCTTGTCAGCGACTAATTACAACTTCGAATACTTTGCTGATGTTTGAAAATAAGATCATTGACCGGAGATTAGCTGGGTTTGATCCTTTGGTTCCTTTAGGAAAAGGATATACCACAGCCGTTTTCTAGTTTTCGGGAAAATAGACATTGTTCAAGCAATTGTTGAACAACGTGGTGTAGATTCGATTGCACACGAAAGTAGGTATATTGAGTATATTGTAGAATGTGATTAATGCTCTAATCGGGCCATGGATTTCATTTTCTACTACACTAGATCTGCCTAGAGTTTCTTCCTTGCAATAAATTCACGAGTCGCGTATGAACTTCGAAAGTCACTCCACTATACAGAAAGCACTTAAAAGTAAAATGTCTTTTTTGTGTCTTAGTTTCTAAAACAAAATATAAATTTCTTACCAAGCATCTTATTCCTGTTTACATCAATTCTCGCCACACCGAATGCCGGGTCAGTATCAGCCGTATAGTTGTCGATAGTGAACTCCCAATAGTGTATGCCTCTAGAGAAACCGACCGATCCCAGTGCAATCCGATGCTCCCATCCTTCGACGGAGACAGTTGAGTTGTTGTTTGAGAAGATTAAACCGGAACCAGATCCACCACTCAATTGCGGATCAAACGTGAACCAGGCGACTGCAAAAGAAAAACACGAGTCCTGTACAAAGTCGTAAATCCTTGTATTCGAAGGAAACTTGTCTTCGTCAGTCGTTGATAGCCGGAAATTAAGTTTCGAAAAACCATTCATACACGATTTACGGAACTTCTTCCCAGATCCACTCAACTGACGTGTACAAGCCGAGCACGTATAAATCGTCCAGGAATATTGGTATATATATTGTGGGTGGGGCACCAATATGGTGGCTGGCAAAAGACTTACCTTCGGCTGTCTGGAGTCCAATTACCTCCGAGTATTCTCCTTCCCCAGTGCTGTTGAAAGCCTTCACCCTAGCGTTATACATCGAGTTGAAATGAAGTCCATCCACAGTGCAAATTGTTTCCTTCCCGCAATAGACTTCCTGTTCGCAAAATAACACACATACATCAGGTCTATGAATAGCTACCCTTATGGGAAGTCATCTCCTGGAAGACTTACCCTAAATTCTCCTCCACTGCCGTCATCCAGCTCCAGTACGTATCCCTCTACGAACGAATGATTAGGTGTCTGCCACGCCACTGTCACCGAATTATTTTCCGCTGAGCAATCTTCCGGAATTATCGCTGGTGCTTGAGGCGCTGTCGAATAGAAATCAGATTTTAAATAAGATTTGATCGAAGCCCTTATCGGAAGTTGGGGTGACTTGAGGAGGAAAGCCCTCCCCATCCGCCCCCGAAAAAGTTTTTAGGGGTGGTTATGCTGCAGTTAGATTGTGAATATAGAAAGAGGAGTTCAAGGGAGAAGTTTTTTTTTTCGGGGGAGTCCTGATCCAAAAATATAAGAAAAGAAATCACCATAAAAGGAAAAAAACGTGCCGTAAATAAATTCGTTTAAAGAGTCTTTTTTTTGGTGTTGTTGTTCTTGTTATATGTATATAATTATATCTGTACATAAAAACGCAAAAAAAAAAAATAATAATTTGTTTTTAAGCAAAAAGGAAAAAGTTTTCTTTAGTATTTATGTGAATTTCCTCTTAAGCTCACCTGCTGGAATTCTTTCATCTCCTTCTCTCGCAGCTGTGATTTTAAACAAAATGAAATTTCATTTAGTCGTTTTTAATGTGAATATTTTTCAAACAAAAAAAAATTATGAAGGCGAAAATTATACTTGAAAAAAAGGGAAAATTATTAATGAAAGAAAAAAAGAAGAAGGCAAAAAACGAGAGGGTATAAACATAATTATTTCCACAATTTTTCACACTGTTGTTAATGTGTTAGTCTATGGAGGAGGTTGGAAATGTAATTTGCTCGGAATTTTTTAATCAGATTAATTTGAATTCTGGTAAATAATAATTCTTCCTGTTGAGATGTGGGTTAGTATATGCAGAGGATTGTAAGTTGCTGATGAAGTTGAATAGATTCAAACATTAGGGATTGACATACTGACATTGATTATTGGGACCAGGTAATAAAGCAGATTTGTGGTTGTTATGATTGTAGATATCAACAGTGTAAGCTTAACTTCTTTGAATGAAAATTAAAATATCTTTTGAAGTATTTGTTTTTATCTTGAATCCACAACAGTATTGTTTTTGATAATCAAGCAATGAATATGGTGGAACCCGAGTAAAAATAAAAAATGGCCTTACAACGGGCGAACATCGGCCGCTTGACCTTTAAGGGGCATATGTCGGCCGTAGAGCTTTTAGCCATTTTTAAAGGGGCATTTACGGCTTCACGATAGCCAAACTTGACCAAAAGATTCAAATAGCCAAGAACTGAGCTGTACAAACGGGCATACGAGGGCAAATTTGAGCCAAAAAAGAGTCGGCACCAAATGTATTGTTGAAAGTGTTTTATGGTAACTTGACCATTTTCGTTAGGTACAATGGTCCTTTCGATATATCCTACTTAGAGATCAGCGATGCACAACAGAAACGAGTTAACCAATCTTCGGTTAGTTGTACGTCAAATGTGTGGTGCATGTTGATTTATATTTTAGTGGAAAATTTTCTTATTTAACCGCTCGAAAAAAAACAATCAAAAAATAATAAAACATTTGGTTGCGTTAATAAAAATTATGAAATGTTTGAATTCGAAGATTTCAGATTTCACGATGTTTTTCTTAATAGTCACACTTTTCCCCAAAATGATTTCTTTTCCGCCAATTCCGGCAATTTAACTTACAGTTTTTCCGGGTGTCGGTTTGAATACGAAGACAATAAGGAGATTACGATTGCCCGTTGATGTATGAGTCCGAGTTATTATAGGGGAACCCAATTGCATTAGGGTGTGTTAAAATATCTGTATATAGATGTAATTAAAAAGAGTTCTTGAATCGCATTATGCAACTGGGGGTGTCATGCAAACAACTTTCTGATGCCCGTCACATGGCCGAGAATTATGTTTCAATCATAGTCGGTGTTCGCCCGTTGTAAAGCAATCTTTTATTTTTACTCGGTGGGGCACCAATATGGCATTCATGGTATGAAAGATTTATTTTTGTTATCCATAGAAATATTCCAATTTTAGTTAACAAGTTTAGTTATTCTGTTAAAATTTTAATAATATTTCGATAGATGTTATGATGTTAACAAACGGTTCTTCGAATGAATCACTTCTTCGAGAGGAATCGAACATCAAGTTATTATTATTCGATCTCTTATCAGGCAGCCTTTTCACTACACTCACTACACGTCGTTCACGTTTCAACGGGAAGGATGGCGGAGAAGTGAAGGCAACAAATAAGATCCTAAAGGAAGCTAATTTTCAAAAATGCTACATCTGGTCAGCTCCTATCTGGAGAATACAGTGTTAAAAAAATATCCACTTGAGTAGAAGCTGGCCAATCTACTGAAACGGCACTGCACAACTTTCGAGAATAGCCGAGGTGGAGCTGTATATCGGAGGTATAGCTGCGGCCACAATCATTGATATTGTAGGTTTCCTTCACTAAGACGTAATACGGAACGTCCTCTGAGAAATAAAAAATTCTACACGAAATTAACAAAACCTCATCATAAAGGTCAGAAAGACAGGTCCGGAATCTGGAATAAATAATGACCTCAAATTAATTATTGCCGCTCCAATTTACAGATCACCAGACAATCATGAGCACGAGTTTAGTGGCATTGTTAAGACAAATTTTGTGGGTGATCGTAATTTGAATCATTTAAAAATGATCGCGATCGATTGTGAGCTCATATTTAGCTCTGTCAACAGCAACATCGAACTCATTCTTGTTTAAGGCTGCAAGAATCGGGTCGAATTAAATTTTTTCAAAAAGTAGAGTTGTCTCTGCAACGACATTCCTTCTATCTCACTGGACGATGTATATCTGATAACTGATCTATATCTTTACTTCCTTTTCTGCGAGACCATGTTATTCTCCAAATCGCTAATGTCAGGGATTTATTTAAAAAATAAAGTGAGAGCTCCTCCTTTTCGAAAGTTGCCTTAAGGCCTTCGTTCACAAGTGATCGAAAAGGCCTGAGTCGATTGAAACAAGTCCAAAATTAGGGGTTCACTTACGGTTGTGTCAGCCAATCTATTTCAGTCGGTCTTAATGAGGCAAGTTACACGGCATAACACTTTCTGCCTTAACAATCCGGTTTGTGCGTGTTATACGAATTACACGATAAACTGACTGTTCTGCATTTTTTCGTGTAACAATTCTATTGTCTATGTAGCTGTGTACAAACTGTCAGTTAAGCTAAGTCATTTTCGTAGACCCCGAGAATGAAATTATGATTGTGTTAGTGTGTTGCTCTGTGCAGTCAAGAATTTGTTGGGATGCACAAGTAGCAAACTTCCCCGCGACCCCTTGCCTATAAAACCGGTTTATTGGAATTATTGGAAGTGTTGATGGAAGAAATGTTATGCCGTGTAATTTGTCTCATTTGTGAGCTTTGGGTTCATTTGAATCTTGCAGCTGCAGCCTTTAATGTAAATGATTGCATATAGATCCAATAGTACTAGTACTGGTGGTTGGTAGCATGCAACAGGTCCAGGTTCGCATTCGGGCAGGTGCAAGTTGAGATTTTAGTTTAGCTTAGGCCGTTTAGACTACTGGATCGTTCGTATATCTCCGGGAATTTAGCGTACCTACACAAGGTACAAAATTGCTTTACAAAACATCGGTGAGTGCTACTCTATTGATTGTTTGAGCCCCGCAAGAAATAGCAGTCTTGACAAAATTTTATTGTCATTACCATGGCGACTGACCCACTAAAAACAACGCTGTCCTGCGTGCACGCAATAATTTTCCCGCAGTATACGACTAGTCCGGTCGGCTTACCATCCCACCCTTCAGTTCAAATTTTCACACCTATAATAGCTTGTAAGTTCGTTTATAAACAGAACAAAACTATAGTCAGTACCCGTGCAAAAGCCTATGCCCAAATCGATCTACTCAATGAACTCCTCTCTTCTTTCCTTCCATCATAAAGACTGCAAGGACTCAAATTGCATACTTACAAGGCTCAATTTACTTAGGAAATGAAGCCGACGGATTATTTCGACTCGAATAAATATTGCAACTAGAGTCCAATAGCAACTATTGAGACTCGTATTGTTATTCTAGGTATCTCCAAGGTCAACATATCTGTCGCTATCTCTTAATGGTCACTTTTGTAAGCCACTTTATCAGTTATATTAATAAATAATGTTTTCTTAGCCGGCTTCAACACATTTCATAAGCCACGGTACTCTATGGTACTCCTACGTGATAGACCTTCTGGCGTATGGTCGCCAACTTATACCTGACTCCATTAAAAGGGCTATTTAACTTACCCTCCATTAGCGCCACGACTATCGTGTTAGGTTCAAGGCTTCAAAACCAAGCCTACCTGTTACCTACAACAAAACCTATAACACCTCCAAACAAAAAATTAGGAATCAGTTAGGCATATTCAAGACGCCAACCGTAATCTAAATCACAATAAAATTCCGCTAGAGAAATCAAAATAATAATATATTTTCAAATTGAACTAATCAGCATATTTCGTAAAAGCAATCATCACTTTATTTACGCTAACTTCAATATTAAGATAACCCCCAGCAAATCATTCCCCAAATCAATTGACTGCAAACTTCTGAACCATTGACACTTATTTTCCTCACTCTCTAAACTTCTCCATTCTTCTAGCTCTACCCTAATCGCAACTCAAGCAATCACGCAAAGAACTCGAGAGTAAAAGTGCTTTGCATAATTTTTTGAAATCGAAATGCGGACATTCCTTAAAAATATTCTAACGAAAACCTTTCTGCATACCTGATTAGCCGGAAGCTGGTCGAAAATACAAAAACAAAGTAATGAACTGTAACGGATTATTAGAAATACTTATTGTTGGATGCCCCAAGACGAAATTGATGTCATCATAATCTTTTCTTCTGTAGTAGATGGTAGAGACGGTATAAAGGTGGCACACTTTTATCGAGGGCTATTTCATCGATTCTGTTTGGGACAGAGAAAATATAATAAAAAGCTGGCGAAGTATAGTGCCAATGTCCTCATGGGTCTGTTGCTGGAGAAGATGGTCTCGTAATACATAAACTATGGCTATATTCATCTAAACATTTTTTTTTATTAGTTGAGATGTAATCGCATATTCATTGGTTGGCATAAAACATATTTTATTTGGGACACTTTAGGACAGATTTTTTTGGAATATGACTGGGTCACTAAATGGATTTAATATATCACAGTAAAGGTACTTTACGTATGATGATATTGCGTGGAAATATGTTCGCATAAAACTGAAACGTTTTCTATTAATAAAACAACAAATACTACATACTATGTACTATAAAAATTTGGCTGTGTATAAAAGAGTTATTAAGTACCAATTCAGTAGAGATGTAAGCAATTATACACTTATGTCAGAATAAATACAAGTTGAATAAGTTTCTTATAAATTGAGAGCAGTCAGTGCCATTCGTCTTTATCTATAACATTTGTGGTCTATCAAAGGGCCTTCCATAGTGCTTCTACCAACCGGTATTGGAAACCCTAAGAGACAAAGAAATGCCTAAATTACTTCTTACTGTGCGGTACAATGTCTATGGGAGCTATAACATTCAAAGTGTATGTATTATAGTTCACATCTTTGCGTATACGGGTGCGCAATCTAGACCTTTAATATTTTAACATTGAATATCGATTTCGACAAATGAACATTTTAAAACGCCATTAAGTATCATTTTAGCTATGAGTCAATACACATCGAAAGCTCAGTTTACAGTTTCTGGCGGAGTCAATAAACAAAACTGCCGAATTTGGAGAACAAAGTATCCAAACGTCATTCAAAGTTGGAAAAACCGTTGACGGTGCACGCGTGTAAAAGGTTGGACGAACTTCTTTTTTCAATAAAACAGCGGCACTTTGTCACACCTTAGCCGCTAAGATGAAGTTCTTGCTTTCCGAGCTACGCTATGTCGAAAAATATTGATTTGTAGTGGCTTTCTCGTTCTCCGGATTTAACGACATCAAACTTTTTTCTGTAGAATTATTTAAAAGGTAAAGTTTATGCCAGCAAGCCGAACACCATTGATGATTTCAAAGCAAACATACGAGCTGAAATAACAGCTACAACGCCCAAAATGGTGACCAATGTTATGCAGGATGCTCGAAAAAAAGCTGCTTTATAGAATGGAGGTAGATTTCAAATAAACGGTAGAGGATATCCTAAATAAATATTGCTTATTTGTCAAAATCAGCTAAAAAATGTCAGAGTTATTTAATTACGACTAGGTTCAACCTAGGTTGAACCAAGTCATAAACGGGGGTCGAGTTGAAACTTGGTCGACTCAACACAACTCAGTTCTCCTACCTGGGTCGAGTTGAAACGAAGTCCCTTCTCTTATTATAAAGCAAACTAAGCAAATTTTATTTTATATGATTTTTGCCATTTTTAGATTCAATTCTTTTATAAAATGAAATATCAAAATGGTGAACGTGCCCAGAATACAAAAAAGCCTGCGCTACTCTTGATGCACCCTCGCAGCTTATAGCGAGCTTTGTTCATGATCAACATCCAACCCTTTCAAATCAACACAGGACCTAGACAGATGTGTTGTTTAATATAAAGAGTGGTGTGGCTCCGTATGTTAAATTATTGGAGGTTGATTTGCTTTGGAGTCACATTTAGTCATATCTTTCGCTGTGAGGGTGGAGCGGCTCCAGAGCTGCACTATAAGTGTAGTTATAGTGCACTTCTGGAGTTGCTTTGGTTTTGCAGCGGGGATGTGGCGGAGTATGACTCCAAAGCGAGTCAACCTCTTGTGTTTTGAAATTTGGAGTTGCACCGCTTGTGCAGTGAATCGAATCGGATCCTGGGAGTAAAGAAGAAAAATAATAGGCGCAGATCGACGTACGTCACCGTAAGGCTAGCCGCACACTGGATACGAATTTGTATCGTACGAAAACGTATGTTGTTGAACGTCTGAACTGAGCACGCACACTGGATTAAATGCCAACAGTGATGTCACCTTAGAAATTTTTTTTTTCGGAATTAGAAGAGGTCGCCAAAGATATAGGGCTGCAAATAAATGCAGAAAAAAGTAAAATTCTAATTCAGTCAAGGGTTGGGGGGCCTCGGTGGTCTAGAGGTAAGGCGCCTGACTACTATCCCAGAGGTCCCGGGTTCGAATCCCGGCCAGCCCCACGGTCCTACGCCTCTTTTCCACTTTCCCGCCCACATTACTTCCCTTCTTTCTTCTCCCCTCTTTACATTCCTGATTCCTCCTGTCATAGTCTTCGCTAGTCCTTCCCCGCTCCACCAAGCGCATGTCATCGGTTGGCTGATGAGATTCAACTCGTTTCAGGAGGCATAACACTCCAGCGAGTTGTTTCTCAAAATGCCCCGATGCCAGAGTCGCGAAATGGTTGGAAGTAGGTGGAGTAAAAAATATCGCGGCTAGGTTGTGGCAGCACCTTCCTACTTCTCTGTCTCTCTCTCTTTCTACTTTCTATCTTCCGGCTAGAGCTGCTGTTTGACATTCTATACGAAAAATAGATTGTCGAACAGTACAAAGGGGCTTTCCCTAAGCCTCTAGTCTACCACATAAGAAAAAAAGGGTGGAAAGAAGAGGAAGAACCCACAACACCACCTGGGGGAACATAACTTTGAACGGGTAAACCAATTTAACTACTTGGGGTCCACAGTCATCGAAGACAACGATGAAACGATAGACGTACAACGAAGAATAAACGCCGCAAACAGAATATACTTCTCACTACATGAAATCCAGAGACATCCACAGAATGCATAAAAAATCCGAGCATGCTGCGATTGGTTTAGGATGTCGCATGTAATTTTCACTCAGATACTGTAATGTTTGATTGGCTATATCATTTCTAGTATTCATTTCTAAAAAAGTTAAAAAAACGGGGGTCTCGGTAGCCTAGGTAGTAAAGCGTCTGGCTACGATCACAGAGGTCCCGGATTCGAATCCCGGCCAGCCCCGCGGTCCTTCGCCTTTTCCACATTCCCACCTACATAACTTTCCTCCTTTCTTCTTCCCTCTTAACATTCCTGATTCCTCTTGTCATAGCCTTCCTTAGCCCCTCCCCGCTCCACCAAAAGCGCATGTTATCGGTTGGTTGATGAGATTCAACTCGTTTCAGGAGGCATAACACTCCAGCGAATTGTTTCTCGATGCCTCGATGTCAAATTGGCGATAGTAACGGTTGGGAGTAGGTGGAATAAAAAAATATCGCAGGTAGGTTGTGGCAGTTCCTTCGCCCCCCGATTAGAGCTGCAGTTCGACATTGCTCTCTGTACGAAGAATATATGTAGATTGTCAACAGTATAAAGGGCCTTTTCTGAGACTCTAATCTTTCACATAAAAAAAATCGTATAGTTCCAACTAGGAAAAAGTTCCCTTTTTATGGGGCCCTTTATGGCGATGCACTAAGTCCTTTCTACTAATCGACTTATATGCTTCGTAACAACAAGGCTTTTCTATCATCAATATTTTTGTAGCCTACAAGACTTTCTAGACTTAGCAAAGAATATTTAAAATAAAATAAATTATCCATTTTTATGACAATTTTGACTACAGTGTTTTAAAGCGCAATAAGATAAATTAATCCCCAGGGAAACTGTGTGGTGAGTTTGACCCTTTAGGTCCACATCACCAACTTCACAGTATTACGAATGTTGAATATTATGAATGGGTATTTTAATAAATGAACAATAATAAATAACAGAGAAAAGGAAGCATTTAAATCATTAAAAATGTAATAATTTATTTTTATTTATTGCTTCATATATGTAGTATATAATCGATGTTGCGATGCCATGCATGCAGTTTTAACTTCACTTGAATTGTCTGCATATCATTACATTTTCGTGGTAATATTTGCAATATATCATTTACTTGTATTAAAATATTGACCACACTATTACATCCTAATTGCAAATTAAATACAACAATTTTTTTAAAAGTGGCTTGACCGAATGTTATTTTTAAGATCATATTGTCGTTAATACGCTTCGATCGGAGTCCATATCATTTTTAGTTTGCGTAGAAAAAAGTGACCACCTAAGTCTTGTCGTACTCGTCATACTGCAATGTTTAGGAGTAAGCTCGGTTCGAAGGAAGCAATAGATGAGAGGATATGTTGATAAGAGTCTGGAGGGTACAGAAGAAGGAAGCGATGACATTGGTTTTCGCAAAGCAAAGCGATGACATTGGTTCACACGGATAATAATAAAAATGAAAACAAAAAATTTTTGTATCGGGGATCCCATTGCGCAAAGTTGATATCAATATCAACCGGCTGAGAGAAGCATCTATCAGGATTAGCGGGAGACAGCCTTCTTATGCTATGTGAATCTCGAAAACTTGTAATTTACATGAGAAAAGGGCCCTAAAATGCCCGCCCACTGTTTCGGGAAATATAAAAATTCCGGATCGAAATTTAATTTATAGACTCACTGGAACAAGCGAACCCATTTAAAAAATTAATGGTCTTGGATGTGAAGTATCACGTCCGTATTTTAACGTGACAACGTCTATTAATTTGAACGTGACAACGTCTGTTATTACGTTTTGTATTATTTTCTCAATTAATAAATTATATATTTCGAAGCAAATTTTTTTTTTGTGTGCAGGACATTTTCACACGCGCGTCCTATCTTAAACCGATTTAATAGACGTTGTCACGTCAATAAGGTGAATGAATGTATTTTTCCCGTGTAGAGGATAAATTAACGAAAATTTTGAGCCATTAACCACCCCCCTAACATGTATGGGGGCGGAGATATGATTTTTTTTTGTGTGCGGGACATTGTGCGGGACATTTTTACACGCGCGTCCTATCTTAAACCGATTTAATAGACGTTGTCACGTCAAAAATATTGGGGTTTAAAAAACCGTCACACTCCACGAATCCTCAAGATATGTCTCAGAAACGGAAAACACATCAGCAACGACGCAGACAACGGACGGGCGTCATTGCTAAAAAAATATGACATAAAGAACGGTACTCGAATGAAAGAAGAGAATTCGGAGAATCATTTATCGTGGAGAAGAAAATTAGATCACGGACTTAAAGCCAGTATGTAACAGAACATGCACGCTTTGCATCAAAACGAGACTCAGACTACATAACAATAGTCTCAAAAATCGTCCACGCTTCCACAGTCGGATGAAGAGAAACGGGAATTCTACTATAAGCTAAAAAACAAACGCCGCGTTTATACTGACAAAATAGTACTTGAAGATGTGAACGCAAAAATAAGAAAAGAAGAGGAGTTCCTAGGAGTCATATTTCAATAGAGCCACCGACACTGGATTCGCAAAGCTGTAAAAAGGAAAAAAGTAACAAATCGCCCAGCGCCTATGTAATTGCAGCCGGTAGGAGAACCGCAACTCTTAAGAATCTCACACGAGCTCATATGCAACATTTCGGAAGGCACCTAGCCTACAACAGCCACACCCCCATAGCGTCAACTCGGCTGTATAGTATCCAAACGACACACAGTACGGTCACACTTTTTCTAGACTAACTAATGAGCGAAACAAACGGGAAAGTTTCTTGGTGGCCATTGCCATATTCAGTTCATCGGTTCTCGTTCGATTGCAAAGGTCAAGCAGCATTGGTCGTAGTCAGTACTTAGTTGGGGGATTGCTTGGTAAAATGACATTAGGATTATAAAATAATTCTTTTGGGCTTGGTATGTTTTTATTATAAGCTGTATACACTAAATTTGGAAGGCGGACGACTGTGTATAGGTTTTGATTGGGCGAGCAACAAATCGTAATGGAGGCGTTTTCAAAATTTATTGGTATATTTTTTTTTTACAGCTAAACCGTTACGATTCCCCCACACACCCATACTACATACGAGTACATGTTGTTCGTCTAATTAAAGCCTATAAGCTGCTTTGACGTTCACATAAAAACGCGCCGGTATTTTTCGCTTATGCATAGAGAAAATCTCCGGTACTGCTTGTCAAACGTCAGTATTTGAACTTAAATTTTGGATTTTGCAATGTCGTCCCATAGATAAATGATAATTTTCACTATTTGGAGCTAAATTTGAATGTGAATGCCCAATTAGAAACCGATGTAAACTGGGAAAATGGCGAATCTACGACCCGACCCCACTAAAATCCCTTCATTTGTACAACTGTCCTTATATTAAAATTATTTACGATTGTGATAAACTTGCAGTTGGCTTGAATTCTGACTTTAAGGCAAATGGTACTCGGTACTCGATTCTACTCTATAAGTAATCATATGAGTAAAAGTACTCGGTCAAAAGTATCGAGTACTGATATGAGTATAATCGAAAGCCAAATACTCATATGAGTAAAGAATCGAGTACTAATTTCGAATCCCAAGTCGGAGGTCATAATAAGATTAAACTAAAAATTAAGTAATGTTTCGCAGTATCAAGGCTAACACTAGCCAAAATAAATCCCAAATATAATTAAAAATAAATAAAGAGAGCAATGCATGTAAATATAAAAAAAATACAACAAATAAAAATAAATTATCTCAAAATACTTTTCTACTTACGTTTCATTTGTATAAAATTAAGATTGTCTATCGCCCTTAATAAAGGTGCATCATCCAACGTAAGATCAACAATTGGCGATACTCTAGGTGCAGCATTTGTAACTTCTTGGTGCCATGTCATATCTGTATTTGCTACTCGATTGATAAGCATTGATCCTACCTGAAAACGTAGATGCAATTTAATTAAAATCTTAGAAATACAAAAGGCTTTCATACTTGTAAAAAGGCAGCGCTATCAGTTTCCTTGAGTGCTTCGATGCAAAATTGTATTAAACCTGTTGTTTGTTGTAGTTTACCTGTACAGCTTGATTGTTGATCCTTAACCGGCAAAAAGAAAGAACGGAGTAAACTATTTAATAAAAATTTAATTTGAACAAGCTAGTCACAAAGGTTTACCTTTAATATCCTAATTTTAGTATCCTTATCCATTCGTATTGCCTCGAGCAAGTACTCTCTCCTTTCGTGGATTGCTTGGATTAAGGCTTCGCATTGTGCCGTCACCAATCTTTCGAATTCAATGCAAGATTCCTAATTGGGAGAGAGCACAGAAAAATGAGAGATAAAAAATAATGGAAATGTTTTATTAAAATACTCCAGACGAGCAGGAAGGATTTAGCGAGTGGAGCTCGGCAGTCTTCAAGCCGTTTTTATCATAAAAGAAAAGTCGCTTTACTTACCGTCACTTTATCACTCATCCCCTTTAATCGCTGGATAAATTCTGTGGTTGAACGAGCTTTCTCCGACAATTGCTGTAGATTATGTGACAATTCTGTCTGTAAAATGAAATAGAAAAATAAACGATGAGAGAGAGTTTATAAAAAAAATAAAAAATAAAAAAATATCGTCATCGGGAATAAAATGAAACTTTCTGAATGAAAATCGCTGCTTGCCGAGAATGCTTGAAGGAGGGCTGGTGGAACGAAGAAAGTGAATTGTTGAAAATATCGCGTCGGTCTTATAATGAAAATAAAATGTCAAACTTAAAGCAAACATTGAGGGGTAGTAGCGTGGTGTGTTTGGGGTTAGATTCCACAGAGCTTGAAGTCACATACAATTGCATTGCACCCAGACCGAGCAGACACATCAGACAGACAGACTGACAGAAAACGAGCCCCAAACCCTCCGCTGAGAATGCACACACATAGTTATTTTTTCTGGGGGAAAGAAGTATTTTCCTTGCCCTCGAGGGATTTGCTTCTTTTATGTGGCAGCGATAGATGACGGTTGCAGTGCATTACATGAAAATAAACAGGGTAGGTTCTTGACAGGTTAAGTTGATGACAAGTTGCATCGTGCAACCTGCAACACTGTCGATATTTTTGTAAAAAGGGACGATTTTATTTGCTGTCGTTTTATTTTTTTTATTTTTTTAGATGTCTTCTATCAAGTTTGATAATGCTTGTGACGTCTTGTCTTTGTGTTAAAAAAAAATATATATGGTGTAGTACTCTCGGTAAAAGCGGACATAAGGATTGAAATGCAACTGTTGCAGATCATTATGGTGACAGCACTTAGTCTTTACAAATAGTATCAACTTAATGGTGTGTAAGCAAGAGTGGAGTGGTTTTAGGAGTGAAGTGTATCAGACTGTTTTTTTAAAAAACATTTTAAAAAATAACATTTTTATATACATAGCTAAGTCAAAAGAAACATGCAAAATTATTTTAGAACATAAGTGAAGTGAGATCTAAGTAGACACAGCACATGGAAGGAGGGGCAGATAGGGCCCCTATGTGGATTCCATGACCCCCACAAAGGATCTTACGCCTTGCCAGTTCGCGCTTGATATTGTGAAATTTTTTGCCAGAAGTAAGAAATGCAAAAGCCACTGGAATGGCATTCCACTATTCCAGTTGATTACTCTCATAAGTTCATATTCAGTTCGAGACCAGCGAAATGCCTACTAGGGCGATTATGCAAAACTGATAAGGCATACCTCACTTCAGTATCCCTGTTTTTTTTTTTTTTTTGAGAGGTGTTCATGAGAAAACTCTTTCGGTATGCCGCTCATTTACTACATGAGGTTCTCATGGGGAACCTAACGGGGGAACAGGAAGTTCTCATGGGGAACCTGTTTCGACATTCCCCTGAAGCAGTCCCCTTTTAGCTTTTTCCAAAAAGAAGCTTATACAGAGGCTCTGTCCGTCTGTGACCTTCTTTCATCTCTGAAAGTACTGTCGCTACAGACTTGGACCATATCTCAAATTGCAGCTCTTGATCAAGAGACCTAAAACTGAGAAAATGGTCTGGAAATTCCAACCGGAAGTATATTTAACAACAAAAAAGAGATTTCTAATAAAGTACATATATCGGTAGCCAAGAGGTAAGGCGCTGGAATGATACCCCGGGGAACCATGTTCGATCCTCGGCCGGCCGTGGTGAAATATATTTTTTTTTTTAATTCGGTGGAACATGTTTTGAATCTATCACTAAATTATATTATTTAACAATGATACTCAGGAGAACATAAACATTTACTTATGTATGTAAGTAAAAGCGAAAAAATATCATTTTCTTAATTTTTTATGATCATCCAGTCTGAAGTGTTATTCAACAGAAAGAATACCATGAAAAAGCGTAATTAGTGGCTAGTCTCTAGGCACAACATCCTACTAGTTTAAATGCTAGTCTGGTGGGGATTAAAAAGCTTAGGCTACGCTTAGCTTTTGTCTCAAGTTAAGATTCACTATACAATTGCGACGGCTTTTAAAATACGGATATCAAACAAAAGTAACCAGATTGAGAGCCCCCAGCTCATCAAGGGCACGTTGACAATCCCAAACAAATTTAGAGTTTGCCCTACAAGACTTTTATCGCTCTGATAGGCAGGGACGGCCCTTTCAAAGGTGGAAATGGTGCATTGGCACCTGGTGCATTTCTTCGGGGGCGCAAATTCAGAAATTAAAATTTTAAAAGAAAATTGAAAAAGTGTTCCCGTGCGTTCATTTTCATATATTAAAGGAACTCCACAGAGTATATTTTATTTTTTCATTGTCGTTCACTGCGAATAAGAAATGAACAGCTGATTGGGGCGCAATATAGCATATAGAGCCTTTGCATCTCCATTCACTCTCAGAGACTTTAGTAATGTAACCACTTGTTAAAGTTGTGGAGGAAAAAATGACCGCATACGTAAGCGGGCACATACACCCACATATGCACATACTTCTTCTTTAATTTATAACTGAAATGCTATTGGAACCTTGAAAAGCGAAAACAATTTGAAAATTACGATTTAGATTTTCGGACGGATTACAATAACCTCCCTATAAACTGCTAAGTTTTGAAATTTTTTTGCACCGGGCGCAAAAAAGTTATGCACCGGCCCTGCTGATAGGTAGGTACTTGGCTATCTGAAAGAATAAAATCTATTTTTACCGTAGGCACTTCTAAAGTTCTTGCAGCTACGAGTGCAGCTTTATACAGGGTGTATCAGCTGAAGTGTCCAACCGCTTGGCTGTGGATAGGCCTTGGATAGACGAACAAAAAATCGTATGGATGGGGGGGGGGGGAAATCGTAACGGTTTACCCGCTAGGGCGTTTTGAAGTTTTTTTGATAGAGGTTTACATATTACCCTGTATTTTTGTCACCTTATTAGATATTTTAATGAATAAGACATCAATCTACGCAGAATACTCCCACCTATCTAAATCTGTAAAAGCCGGGTTTTAACATACCAAACAACAACATTTAACATAACAAAAAACCAACTACAACCACCGTTTTCTCCAAAAACCACGTAAAAAACCCATTTTTTTTGTCAAAGGTTACTCCTTATTTTTTCTCCGGATTCTAGAATTAA
Source organism: Thereva unica (assembly GCA_949987705.1). NCBI lineage: Eukaryota > Metazoa > Arthropoda > Insecta > Diptera > Therevidae > Thereva > Thereva unica. The sequence continues at coordinate 74,169,930 of OX465285.1, forward strand.
CTCTACTAAGCTACTTTTAGTCTTAGATAAAATGGCTTAAATCTAGTAAACCAAAGGCAGTTACATTAAAACCACCCAAGAGCATTTAGTATGAAATTTTCCTAAATTTCAGATTTTGACAAAAAAAAGGGTTTTTTACGTGTTTTTTGGAGAAAACGGTGGTTGAAGTTGGTTTTAAAAAAAAAAATTCAACTTTGACTCTGGACTTTTTTTTTTTTTTATGTGGCAGTGCTAAGCTTAGGAGTCACCCTTTGTACTACTAGTCCGTCATGTCATTTGTCACGTCATGGTGCAATGTCTAGCAGTAAGCTTAGTACGGGGGAGGGATGAGGGGGGTATAGGTTAAGGATTAAAAGGTACGGGGGGGTATTGAAGAAGGTGGTGATGAACCCTGCGTTTGAACTCTTGGATGTTGTAGGAGTTCGGAAATACTGACTGCGAGAGGTTATTCCACAGTCGAGTTGTTCTATTAACAAACGAATTCATATCCTGTTGAGTGCGTGAAAGGGGTAGTTGCAGGTGAAGGGAATGAGACGAGTGGGCTAATCTGGTGTTGCGGGTATAAGATTGCCGTGGAGGCAGGAGAGCGTTTAACTCGGAGGAACAGTCACTATGATAGTAGCGATAAAATTTTGTCAGTGCTGCTACATTCCTACGGTGGCTTAAGGGGTCGATGGTGGAGCAGGCGGTGTCGCCATCAATTAACTTGAGCGCCCTTTTTTGCACCTTATCTAACCACGCCAAGGTGGTTATTGGGGCGCCGCCCCAAACGAGGGAGTTATATTCGAGAAGAGGCCGAATGTAGGATTTATAAATAACAGCACGGGCCGATGGCTGGAGGAGGAACTTGCACCTCTTAAGAAATCCCAAGCCCTGGGATGCTTGTTTGGCGATTTGGAATATGTGGTCATTCCATCGCAAGTCTTTGGCTAATGTCACGCCTAAGATGTGTAAGGATGGGTCGGCCATTAGTTGAACTCCATCCACTCTCAAGGGTGGAGAGGTGTTGAGCTTCTTTTTGGAGATAAGACAGTACTTGGTTTTGTCGGAGTTGAATTCAACACGATTCTTCTTTCCCCACTCTAGAATGAGTTTAATGTCGTTATTAATAGAGTTGAACATTAGTTCGCGATCATCAAGACAGGATCTGGCATGAGTCTGTCTTGGTATGTTAAAACCTAGACTTTTACAGATTTAGATAGGTGGGAGTATTCTGCGTAGATTGATGTCTTATCCATTAAAATAAATTCAACACGTTTTCCAAAATCATACTTAGGCTTGCTACTATGTATAACTCAATATCATCAGTATATAAATAATAAGAGATCTCAACACCGGCCAGATCATTAATCAAAATAGAAAAGAGTAAGGGAACAAGAATAGATCCTTGAGGAACTCCACTTAAAATATGGATTATTTAGATATTGACCAATAAGATCGCCACTTTAACACTGCATTACTCCATATTTTTGGTTCTGGGTCCATTAATAAAGGAGACTCTATTTTTCCTGGCTGGGCTCTGGAGTATTTCAAAGCATGCTTCGACTGTTTTGGATTAAAACTTCCATAATGGAAGTTCCTTGATGGCAGCTTTAATGTCTGAAAAAAATCGAATGATGGCGCTTTTCAAACCTTTCTCACGGTTGAACCTAATGCAGGTCTCAATGGCATGTTTTTCAGTCTAGAAAATAAAGAGCCACCTACATTTTCTCTGGAATCGCAGTCTCACCAACCATATGATCCGTATACCCTTTGACTGTATAGGGTCAGTTCAATGAGATCTGAAGAGCTAAAACCAATGCTTACCTCCATCGCAACGGGGGGTCAGATCTACATAGCTTCAGTCATGAACACGCCAGTGAGCCATTGCAGAACAAGGCAGGGAAGCGGTATTTACACGTGAATATACTCTGATATCAACGTAATTTATTCGAGAAACAATTATGATAAAAATTCCAAAAAAATATTTAAAAATTCCCGCAATAAATATTCATTGTATAATGATTGAACAAAAATAAATCTGGAAATTATAAATAAACAACAACAATGCAAATGTATTTACAATTATTACATTTTCAATTATTGATTAAAAACAATTTCCATTTTATGATTTGACATTTATAATCAAAAGCACACAAAACACTCGGCCCCAAAACCGCCGAAAACCAAATAAAATCTCGTCTCGTTTTTTGAAACAGGATTATATCATTGAATATTCAGATGTAATTATTCACCTCTTTTGCAATTAACTTATCGAGCCCCCTGTTTAACAAATAATACCCACGTCTGGGGCTAATCCCCTTGCCACTGCACATCGAGTCGGACCCACCCCCCTAGAGACGGCATGCATTCTTTTATTCAAGCCCAGCGTTGATAAGCTTTATTTCATTGAATATGCAACGTTTTGAAATTTAATCAATTTCCAAATGAGCTGGCTTCACAATAAAATGAAGGAATAAACATCCTTTAAGGATATCCGACTACAAGGGTACTTGCAGCCCCCATCGCCGAAGAGATGGATGGAAGCATTTTGTCGCTGTTGTTTCTACTTGTTCCTGGCTCTTGCTGCTGATGGTGTTTTTGTTGTTGCAAGAATTCGCAGCCACCCCTTTCGGTACAAGTGCACATTTGTTTAGTTTGGGAAACCCGAAGCTGAGCCATTGAATATAGGAAAGTTCAGGAAAAGGGCAACAACTCGGCTGCAGCGGCAATATGGTCCCATTTAGTGAAATCAGTAAATTGGGGAATTCAACGAATTACCCCCGGGCATATGGCATGACCCTACGAGCTCAGTTCGCCCCTTGCAACATGAAACATAAACTTATAACCTCCTGCTGCTTCTGGGGTTGTTTTACTCCCTGCAGTCGGGACCTTACAAATGTATATGGTGGTATGGATATATGTATGTGTGTACGTACATACATTGTTCAATCCGTCTAGAGCTGTCTGGCTGGCTGCAGCCTGCTTTCGCCTCATTAAGATGCACGCAAACAAACATCCCCTGCGCCCACCCTCTGTGGAGGGAGCACATTGTAAACTTGCCTTAGATACATTCGCCCTGGCCAATATCCCTAGTCCAGTTGTTTATAGCAACACATGCCGGGAGCAGGAGTTTAATCTCCTTGGAGGCTTCTGTCATAAACATCGACTGGCGCCTGCAGATCTTTTACGGCCCTTAATCCTTCCTTTATCCAGCAGCGGGAGGTTCAGCCATTGCTGCCGGGAAGGAGGACAATGCGAATTGAATAAATTGTGATGAATGCGCGCCCGGCGAAGGCGAAATCACATTAAAGGCACGAGACACTGTTTCTGCGACGACATTACAATGATCCGAGGGCACTACTATTCATGCGATGGGATGCATTGTTGCCCCTAGATGGAATGGAAAAATTGCAAAAAAAAAAACCCTAATTTGGTGCATTTCGCAGGCTCCGCTATACCCAATAATTCGATCTTCATCTCCGGGGACTTCTTTGACGGTTTCTCGTTTTAATTGGATTTTCGCTGGGTACTTTACGGTAATGTGGTGATTTATTTTCTGGGGAATTGGCGATCGTGCCCTGTGGCTGGCTCCTTTTATTACAATACGTGGAAGAGGAATGCTTGGTCGATTTTTTGTATATTATGCTTATCGCCTTCGAAAATATCGAATCGGTTTGGGTAATAGGAAAACGTTTTGTTCGGAATCTGAACAATTTAAGAAGGAATGGTATAGTTTCTACATACAATAGACACGTCTGCTTTATCACAAAAATTGTGTTTGTTTTTGTACATGATGCAAAATATTGGTTTTGATTTTTTGCAATATTCGTTTTTCTATCGCGTGCCAGCTACATATGCATGTACAAATGTTTATAAATACGCCCTCAATTCTTCCGCTAAGTGAACGCAAAACTCACTTTAGATCAATATCAGGGATCTGGGTATAACTATGCGCACAATTTTTATAGGTGCATTACCATTTATATTAAGGAAAGATGAGACCTTCTAGAGGTTGAACAATATAACGTCTTCAGATGTTAATCATTTCTAGATATAGATATTTCCTAAACCCACGGCATATTTTTCCATTTTGTGTACAGAAAACCTTGTATAATAAATTTGTTTCCTCCTTAGAATATGATTACATCTCCGAACTAATCTATGAGTTCCTATACTCACAGCCAGTGTGTGATGGAATTGTTGCGGGAAATTGCAACGTTTATAATATATGTATGTAGATTCATAAATCGGCTGATTTGCACAAATGACACCAGTGGACGTGGGAAAAAAGGAGAGCTTTTTTCAGACCTTAATGGTCTACATCAAATTTTAGATCGACCTACAAGTGTTCCTGACCACTTATTCAAACTATTTCTAACTTCTCCGTCGATGTGGACACACCTATCAGCAGCGTAGGTCCCTGCCTCGTCAGTGTCATTTGTCCACATCGTTCTTTTGGTCCAGTTTGGTCCAACACAGTAACGAGAAAAAACTCTCTGGCACTATGCAAAGGCTAACTGGCTGTGGCTTATTCGCTTCCTTTAAGTCTCTGGCTGGGATTTCTGTTTTCGTGGTAAGAACACCAACTGTTTTACTTTTTGTATTGCCAAAGTTATGCGAGCGGCACTACGTAGAATATGTAGATGGTTTATTCGGGAGTGAACGAAAGCAATTAAAGATTAAGAATCCACCTATAGAGCGTGCAGATGGGTGAATATATAAATTGAAGACAAGTTTGTAATTCGATAATCAGGAAAGATAATTTAATTATAAACTATAAGAAGTAAAATCTTAGATGTATTAAGAATTTCAGGTCTTTGGTAACTTCCATCACTGTAGTATTTGTTAGGGAGAAGTGATAAAAGTAAATAACACCAAGGACAATTTGCATGCACATGTCTATAAGTTTCAAATTTTTCTTTAATCTTTGAACGCAGACCCATGTCCAGCCCATATCATAAAAAAATACTCTGATAATCATTCTAATTACTGAGTTCAATCAGGGGGTCGAATAGGAGACAGCCTCTCCACTAGAATAAGGGTCTGTGGGCTACCAACCCACAACCCCGAAAATCTCTTTGTTATGGAAACTCGGCAACGACCTGGCCCGGTCCATACAGCTTACACGACGAAAGTACTGACAATGGGTAAGGCTTATAAACTTCGCAGCATCCTTAAACTTGTTCTTATTTCCAGAATACACAGGATGACATGGCTCTCACCAAATAATCGAACTTGTAACCAGATCGATCATGTCCTCATTGACGGCAGACATAGTTCAGGCATATTAGATGTCAGAACACACAGAGGTGCCAATGTTGAGAGGCGCCACTATATGGTCAAATGCAGGATCAGAACAGGACTTTCTAATTTTAAAAAAGAAAGGCTAGCGCGCACACCAAAACTCAACAAACGATCTCATTTAATGCATAATTGCAAAACTTTGGCACCAAACCTAAAAAAAGCCGCAAAACGACCTATAACGGCGAAATTATGGGAAATTTGGAGAAACAGTGAAGTCAAAATTTGAGGAAAATTTTATGCCTTACAACTTTGCTTTTTTGATATTTTGACCACAATGCATAGTTTTGCCTCAAAGTCAAAGAAAAAGGCGAATAAACTCTAAAATTCACATATTCCTCTTTTTTCGAATTGCGGGTTATGAAAATCGTGTTTAGGCAACCCAAATCCTTCACTCATCACCGGTCTTATAGCTGTGGGAAAGATTTCTTTAAAATTTCCTAATTTGAGCGGCCTATCTTGTCTGAATTTAACATCATGAAAGGGGCATATGTAATGGTTCGGTAAGTCCGGCTCAACTCTAGCGCTTACTCCAACGATCCACAAATATAATTGACGTAGTTATGGAAATAGGACCACAAACAAACGAAAAGTACTACCCAAATTGGGTTAACAGGATGGGCTCTGCCCTCTGCCAACCCAGCTGCGTCAGCCATTGGAATGAAATTGATTTCCAAAAAAAATGCTTTCATGCATTGTCAAGGAAAACAATTTTACAACTCATAGAAAATATTTTCTTAGTTCTAAGCTAAAGTATGCTATGAACCTTGAACTCTCGCTCGATCACCAAAGTAAAGTAACGTATGTAAGATTTAGTAGTAGTCTCATTCTTTATTTTCTAAGTAGCCTAGATATTTAGGCCTCCGACTACCATACATTTAAGGTTCAATTCCTAGCAGCCCTAAACAATACTTCTTCTTAATCGTCTTCTGCTTTTACAACAATTTACTACCTACTCTTCTGTTATCACTAGTAATCATAAGCGAGATAGCAATCTCTTGATTGCTCGTTCACTGAACTCAGCGTTTTTAACTTACTGTGGTTTTGGATGGCATTCAGTGGAGCAAAAGCGCGTTGGGATTCTTTTGATTCCTTCTCGACAAAGGGTCTTACTCCCTAAGTAAGTCAGCTGGGATCGAAATTTTTTTATCAGATTTTCAACCCTTTAGGTTACAGACAGCAACCAATCATGTTTATAGACTTACGAGTCCAAAAATCTGTAAAAAAAACAAGCCCCAGCTAATGACAGATAAAAAACTGCAAGGTTTAATGACGTGAAAAAATATATTATCCCCAGTCAAAAAAAGCTAAACCACAATAAAATTGCTAGAAAAGGACTTTTTTCTGGGGGGGACAATTTTCATTCGGCCAATGCTGTATCATTTTCTAACTCCTCGTTTATCTTCCTAACAGCCAAAGAACGAACTTTATTAGAGTTTCCGATAATCCAGCCTCCCTCCAGGCTGCCTCTCTTTTGTAGGCACGAAAACTTTCGCCACTCATAATCCCTTACTTATCTAAATTGATTGTCATCTCGGGCTCGAAGGCGGATAAAAGTATCTCCCACAATGTCCAGTGTCAGCTATTGCTCATCAACACCGGGGGACAATATCACCCGGACATAGCGACGTCCTTCCCTTATTTATTTTTTTCGTTCGTTTAGTGTGAGATGTTTTGAACCGGAGCAATACCGGGCCAGGACTAGGGGTGGGGCGGCAGTACTGCCCAAACCCCCGTTTTATGTCATCTATTCATTTCTTACTTTGGTCCAGTGTCCATTTGTCTGTGGTTTATTGGCGGCATTCAACATTCACACAATGCTCAGTGTTGTGTGGTAATAAAACCGAAAGGACACTGACGGAAATTGGGTCGCTGTGTACGATCGTCTCCTTAAAGGACTGATATAAAATTTTCTGCAAGGATGCAAGGAATGGTCCAGAAATGGTCTTCCAAGATTCTCATAAAATGGGACACTTATTATCCTTCATGTGTTTTTTTTTTTTGGAGTCCTGTTCTCCTCGAGGATGGTGCGTGCTTTTTGTATAACATTGTCTGGCATTGCGGTGTCTGTGTTTTACTGCAATTTGTTGCCGGAGTCTCCTTTGTGGCAACCCCCCACTTAGAGGAAAACTTTTATGGGAAATTTAGTCTGGTTTGAACTATGTCTAACCTGGTTTTTGTGTTTGTGTCGTTGACCTATATTAAGAGACAGTTAGCTGCAGATTTTTTCTTGGTATTTTATTTGCAGTTTTAGATAACGATTTGGATTTAACATTGGCAAGGAGCTGGAAGGATAAAATATAGCAGGAAGTCAAGTGAAGATTTGGTTTTTATAGAGAAGATTTCTTTATAATCACTGGATGGGGGTAGTTGTAAGGATTTATAATAAATGTACAAATTGATAAGTGTAGCGACATACGAGGGTAGTCCGGTAAGGTACCTGATTTGCATACTGGCATATAAAATTCCTCTCCTATAAAAAAATATTATAAGATGAGAAGTTATTCGAAGAGTAATTTGTGCTTCGGGAAATTTTCTTTCCTAGAAGGGAGGATTTTGTTACGGAACCACTTTGACGCACGGCATAAATTACAAGAAATTGTTACTAAATCGTATTAGAAACCTAAATATTAAATATACTATAATTTTTTATTTGACAATTGTCGAACACTTCTGAATAAAAATCTATTTTGATTATTTGACACGACGCCATAAAGGCGACCAACAGGTTCGAGGTATTCAGTCTTCTCGATTTAAAAACCGAATGTTCCAATTAGTGACTCTTCATAAAGAGGTACTAGATTCATTCACTGAGTCTTCTCAAAGTCTTCTCCCTATATTTGCCTATTCAAATTTTCGCTCCACTAACACTTTTCTGCGAATTTACGTTCTACGTACGTTCTCAACTTGTACTGATCAATGTTTTTTTATGTCGTCTATCATTTTATTGGCTTTTGGATCGGCAGGACCTGGACAGGTCTAATTATCGGTTTATAAATTTATATTTTTGCCTTTCTGTGAATGTGCTTGCGTTTTATTATAGGAACCATCGAATAATGTTTCATTTGCTAGTAGTACACCAACTCCTTGATTTACACGCTACATTCGCACGGATTTGCTATTACGCAATTTTTGGTTGTTATTTTTATTTCCATTTTCGGTTACACTGTCCTATTCTGAAAGAAAATTTCCAGTAGCTCTTGTTTGTTGGGTCCTTATCATCATCACCAAAGCTCCTTGTGAGATTGAACTTACACAGGCGCATTTGGATCCTCTGCAGCTCTGAAAAGTCGTACTGCTTCCTTCTTTTCACATTCACAAAGTATGATGGCAACTCTCTTTTATTTTCCTTACTGTGCCAACATTGGTGAGTTTATGCTTTTCCAGTTTATCAACAAGCGCAAAGTCGGTAAACCAGTTGACGGTTGAACCATTTGACGACGTCAGTTGGTTTCCTGCTTACCTTCAGGACCTTCAGGCTGTGAGCCATCATATGGCTGTACGTGTATACGATCTTTGCATCCACGAGGGCGAACAATTTAATCCCATACTTGTTAGGTTTTGAGGGAATGCATGGTCGAAAAGGAGAGCCTAGTCTGAAATCTTGGAGCCGTTCATCGACTTTGACGACTAATCGACAAATAGTTTGAAGACTTCATGAATATTACAGAGCCTGCTATACTGTTTTCTTTCCTCTCGAGAAGCAGTCATCAAAGCCGAGGCACCTGACATCATGACGCCAAACTTTTCAATTCCATAATATTCTCGACCCCATAGTTCTTCCAAACTTTGGCGGTTTCTTTTATAAGCTCCTGCAAGGTAGAGTAAGTAAGTAAGTATTTAACTATTTTTCCTATGCATTTCAGAGGTATTGCGAGCAACAAAAGATTCTTCTTCTTCTTTGATCCGTCAGCTGGTTTAATCAAAACCTCATAACAACTGATGTTCCGAAAGGCAACGGGCAAGTGGGGAGGTTAAACTAGGCTATATTTAGTGTTCCCTCCTGTTTTAGACAATTAATGACCCCCAAAAGTGGTACGAAACATATCAAAGCTGCGATATACAAGCTTCGCGGCTCGGTAGCTATAAAACGCACTCAGTTGAGCGCAGTTGTTTCTTAAGTTTTATGGGCCATATGAGGTAGTTGGCGTCATGGGAAAAGGCAAGCGCGATATTCTGAAAGTCTCACTCAAGAAAGTCCCAATTCTATAAGATCTTCCCCTGATAACATGAAGCCGTGGACGCAAGTGGTATACGACAACCAATACGAATCAGAAGACATTCAGGATGGCCACTCTTTAGCCACTTGCCAGTGTCCCATTCGACGCCGTCTGTGACACTCCAATGAAATTGTTGAAGCGGTAATAGAGAGTTTTGCCGACAATCCAAATCTGTCATATCGCCCCCGAGAGTTAAGGTTCGTTCATATCAACAAACATCGGGCGTGCCAGACACGCGCCGCGCCAGACAAAATAATATTCTTCAATAAAGTGTGCATGAACGTATTCACATCTACCGTGCCACGACCGCGCAGACGTGACAATTTTTTTCTTGGATACCTTACACTTGGAAGTGAAACAAAAGTGCAACAAAAATTTAACTTGTGCCTGACGTCTGATACGACACGCTAAATGTAAATAAACGGCGTCTGTCGGAGTCTGTCGTGGTGGTAGATATAAAGTTGATGTCTGTAGATATAAACGGATCTTTAAACGTTAGTGGAACGACTCTGAAGAGGATTTGGAAGCACGCTCTACAACTCTTCCAAAACAAAGTGCTCGATAATTGTTGCCAACGGCCAAGCCGTGTCGTTTGAAATATGGCAATTCCGTCGCAAAATGGTTGATGCCGAGCCAGATTTTTGGGACAACATTTTGATGACGAACGAAGCTCATTTTACACTCTCTGTCGGAGTCAATAAACAAAATTGTTGACAGCAAACCCACAAGTCATTCACGAAACAGCATTACACAACGAAAAAGTCACTGTTTGGGTCCAAATGTGCTCGGAAACCATCATCGGACCAGCTTTCTTCAAACTTCGAAAACCCTTCGACGACGCCCGGTGTTGGGGCACTTCATGTGTCCGAAAACGCGTGAAAAAGGTACGACGATCCTTTTGCAAAAAGACGGCGTAACTTGCCACACTGCAGCCTCTATGATGAAGTTCTTGCAAAAGTAAAATTTATGCCAGCAAACCGAAGATCATTGACGAACTCAAAGCTAACATGCGGATCGAAGTAGATGCTACAACGCCCGAAAACTGCCGTTTTTTGTGAATCGAATAGAGGCTATTTAATAGACATTGTATTGAAAAACTGATAGAAATGGTAGAGAATATCTTAAATAAATCTTGTTCATTTGTCAAAATCAGCTAAAAAATGTCGGAATTATTCAATGTTGAAATACCGAAGGTCTATATGGCTCGTCTCACCGAGTATGAACATTTAAATTTTTATTGGGAGGCCCCAAGTGTTTTTATGTGACAGGGGCCGCAGTATCCAAAGTTTTGAAACCGCTGTTCTAGAGAAGGCATACATTATTAAGCCATTATTAATTTTTTTTTTAAATGTTTCTATGTTTATTATTTTTCTTCCTTCTGTTTAGTTAATGTACTTCATTAAGATTATAATCTTTGTACATAATTGGAAATAAATAATAATAGTAATAATAATAATAATAATAATACCGAACACGCCAAAATGGTTCGTGCTTTGGTTGAGGTGTTCCCTTAGAAAAACTGAAAGCTTTCCGTCTAAACTTTAGAATTAAAATTGCATTAAGCACAAACTATTAAGAAAAAACGACAATAGTTATTTTCTAATTTATAATCCTTAAACGTGACAACTAAAAACGATCACAAAAAAATTTCCACAAAACATAATGAGCCAATATACAGAAACCTTTTGCTGACAAATGGTGCGGTTTTTTTTGTATAGTCTTCGACGAACCATTGAACAAATCCCCTTTACCAAAAATTGCCAGAATGCACCCTAAATATTTGAAATTGCCAAAAACTACGACTCACAGTTTGCATTCTCATCATCATCGTCCCAAATATATTTAAACAATGCGCGATAAAAACTACACTTTTACTTATATTCATACACGTGTGCGTAACAACAAAATTTCGCCAGCATCCCTTTTACACGAGAAAATATTTTCCCCTTTTTATTAGATTACTGTCAAGAATTCTCATAAATCTTTTTTGGAAAATACATTAAAGTCCAAAATAATGCATTGAGTTAACAGAGAGGGCTACCCTCAACACAAAGCAACCCCTCTCAACATCCATTACCTGGCGCCTTTAAATAAAATAGGGAGCAGCAAACAGCAAAAAAAAAAAAATAAAAAGATATTCAAGAAGAAGACTGTATAGTAAACCCTCCTGTGGTAAAGTTCATATAAGAAAATTGCACAAAAGGGACTGTGTCCTGAAGGACCATATTTAGTCGATGAAACCTTCGACAGCTGTCAAACTACAAGGACTCAACAATGAATGCATATAAAGCCATAAATGCTTGCAGCAAAGGGATTGTGGAATTGCAATAAATTTTTGGCCTTTATCATGGCTATTCAAAATTTTGATCAGATCTGGTCCTAGGGATATACCATATAAGCAGTGTGACATGACCACACAGAAATGTCCTGGTGGTCCATGAGTGGTTGCAGTTATTGTCGTTCTCTTCGATAGTGGTAGAAAGACAGCCGGTTATGGTCTTTGGACGTTGCCAACCACGTGCCATATACATACTCCAAACTACTAACCGGAACAGCCCCTGTGCATCCTGTGACTGTGTGTAGGTAGAGAGAGATTCCAACACTTCAATTTCAATGCGAGTCCTTTTTGTGTTTGGGCAACGATTTTACTTTTTTGTTCTATACCAGAGAGACAACTTGTCTGGTGGGATCCTTTCTCCAGTGTAAGCCCTGAACATCTGCTGTAGTCCTGTGCCAAAAAGAAGTAGTCGCTGCGTAAACAAACGCTTTTCCATTTGATTTCATCTGAAAAGGGATTTCTTCTGCTTTTGCCTTTTCCCTTATTTTTTTTTTGCTGGTCCTCCTCGGCCAGATTACAGGACAACATAGTCGCTCTGGTCTGTGCGGCATTGACTTGGTCTTGCTTTATTATTTTTATAGCGGGTGTTTGGGATCTAGACGCTATGTTTACTGACAGATTACACAAACGACGCATCTTCAAAGAAGTGAAATTGAAACAAGTCAAGCGAAATTGAATGGGGGTTGGTTCGGCAAAAGAAGAACAACACAAGGCCGGGATTAAAAATATCACATTTTCCCTCGAATTGGATGTAAACATAACCAAGCCCATCAGGCTGATTGCGGCATCGGTATGGGCATCCTCATCAGGCAAACTTCCGGAGGTCGGTCGGTAATGATTTCGAAACCACCACCAACCACCAGCCACCAACATTGGGTAGGATTTCTACTTTGTCCGAGAGAGTTTTTATGCTGCCCAAAATGGACCCACAGCAATGAATTTTTTCTGGGCTGTTACAATCATATCCGATTTCAGAAACAAAAAAAAAAATTCTAGATTAGCACAAGTATCCATAATTCTGTTGTTTTTATTTTGCTTGTTTGCGTTATCTGATATCAACCCATCAAGTGTCTTGTATCTGGGTATCTCTTTGTTGACGGTGGAATCTCCTCCACGGCACGGCGAAATTCCGGTTTTATGACGAGATATCGTGAGGCTCTTTGTGAGCGTCATCGTAAATGTTTATGGGATGCATTCGGTGCATTTCATGATCACTTTAACGTCGTATACTGTCAATAAACATTTGCAGATTATCAGCCATTCAGAAAGGTGTGATGAGGATTGTACGATTCATTCAGGTGTCGCCTCGGTCTGGGCGCGTGGGCTGCTGTTCAAGGATTTTTATATCACATGATCATGCAAATGACGCAGCGGTGATTTTTTATTTATTTAACTTGATATTAATAAGAATTTTATGATAATTGATAATAATTGACGGAAGGAGAATATTGTGCTCTTTTAACAACTTTTACTTACCGAGTTTATCTTTATTACCTAGAAACATTTTTAAAATCTATAACGAAGATTTAATATCAATATTGTCTCTCTCTCTCTCTCGCGAAGAAATACTATAATGTATTATTTTCAGCATACCTATCAAGAAATTACTAATGTGCTCTTGCATACTTTTCAGCTATACGAGACAAAATTAAAATAAACTACAAATCTTTATAGTCTTGATTACATTAAATTGAAATTTTATGGAAATTTACAAGATTTTCAACGTGAATTGCGCAGCCACAGACGATTCACACAAAAGTTTATTGAAAGACACGTATAGTCCAGTCAAATTAGAGGTTTGACTGGAAGATAATTCCGAAGTTGCCTAATCACCCTGTATCTTAGTGGATAGTGGAGATAGCCGCCCTCTGTAGAAGAATTTTTTCTCCAAATATATCCAGGAATCACCCCTGAAAATATTAGCCGCGTACTCCAACAAAGGATTTATTAAACTTCTGATGACCTTTACAAGTCGGGAATGATAGAATGAGTATTTTAACTTATTAAAACGACAATATCTCAGAAATGGCAATTCCTACGAGAAAATGTATAATATATTTTTTTGTAGATAATCGCCTAATCTACAAACTTTGTAAACACAATTGTCTGATAGGACGTACGGTTTAGCATATATTTGCAAAAAACTGATATTTTGACCCTTTGACCTTGAATAAAAAAGTTTGCAGTCGCCCAATCGCGTGGCAGTCTCTACAGCTTACGTATAATAATGTTTTTAACGGCTGTTCCAATTTTCAGCAACTTCGAAATTATCTTCCAATTATGGCGTTTTTTCGTCTATTTTGACTGGACTACGTAGTTTGTCAAGAAAAATATAAGAAAGACGATGATGAAAGTAATTAATTACTTAAATTTTTCTGGGGTACAAGCGTAAATACAATTTGCATCATTAAAGTCTTGCAAAGAAGTTTATACTGTGGGTAGTGAATGGTACAAAGCAGTTAAAGAGGCAAGTTTTTTCAACCTCATAGAGTACCTACTCTTCCCACATTGTAGCTATTTTTGTATTTCTAATTGTTGTTAGACATTTGCTAGAATATTATAGGTACCAGGTACTACGAAAGAAAAATTAGAATTCACAATTATTGACCAATGAAATAATATGGTACTTTCATGTGTAATAATTTTGTGCCATAATGTACCACGCATCAAAAACTTTTTTATTCTTAAGAAAATTATTCAAATAATAGTAAAAATAGAGGCTTTAACCTAGATTGTTGCTTCTTAACCTTTTTAGTAATACGACTCCTTGAGACTATAATATTGGTTGAAAGATAAAAATCAAAGAATTTGGAGCAATTTTCTCGGTAAGAAACCAAAAATTGAGTCTGACGGAGATGACATTAAATTTAATTGGGGTTTCAGCAAGGGCGGATCCAGGGGGGATATTTTTCGAAGATATTTTTTCAACTTAAAAAACAAGCCAAATGAAATAAAAATTAACACATCTTATTTCGCGATTATGATTTAATTTGCTAAAATCTGTTTTCGTTTAGAGATCAACAAATCTTTGGATTTCGTATCTTCACATTTACAAATCACAATAAAAATTTACCGACAAATACTTCAAAGTATGATGTTCAACCGTCGATTTTTTTTGTTGAACAAAGCGGTCAATGACTTTTTATATATCTACATTTATATCGCGATGAATGTGCAAAAGAGCAATTTTCAATCAGCAGTCCATTCCTATATGTCAGTGGTAATACTGAACTAAGTGTCATTTAGAATTGCGCGTTTTTGGAAACATCATAATATTGATGCAAAAGTTATCATTCAGTGAAAACACTACATTCGTGTAAGAAATTAATGAATAAAGTCATTCAATAAATTAATAAAATTTATTACGGTTAAAAAATTGGGGGAAGGGGACCCCCCCCCTGTAAAAAGTCTCTAGATCCGCCCTTGGGTTTCAGTCAAGTCGCTCCAAAAATTGAGTTATTTACATACGTCCATTCACACATAACCTCGACTGCACGGCACCGATGCTTCCGTGATGAATTTTTCACTGACATTCACATAGCACCAACTTTTCCGTAATGTTCAATTTCTGTTTAGTTTTGAAATTTCTGAATCGGTGTATTTGTGGGCCTAACAACCTTCCGATGCCGATTTCAATAGAATCGGAACCCAATTGCAAAATTCGTCTGCCATCTTGGATGCGCCATCTTGATTTTTTTTATAAATTTGTCAGATTGTATTGTCACGGGAAGTCAATGTGTGAGCAAAGTTTCATAAGAATCGGTTAAGTAGAAGTAGTTGAAAAAATTGTCGCAAGATTTGAACCAAAGAAACAAACTAACAAACAAACAAATATACGAGGATTGAATAACTCTGTCATTTTTTAGTAGATTTTGACATATTTACGTGCTTAACGTAAAAAGTATGGGAGAAATTCGGTGCCTTCAGACAATGCTATTCGTAGTTTGGTGAAGAATCTCTTAGAGTGCGGTATCAGACTTTCTTCATCGCTGAAACGAAAAGAAATCGAACCATTTTTGAAGCGATTGGGAACGAGCGATGAAAATTGGGTCACATAAAACAATTCTTCTTCTTATTTCACGGCTCTACAAGCGGGATCCGGTTCTGGCTTCTCGAAACTACATTTTCCACCGGTCCCGATTCCGAGCCGCCTTTAAAACCTCTCTATGTTAAGGATTTTAATATAGCCTGTCCAAATTGGAGGGGTCTGATCTCTTCCTCACTGTAGCCTGTCCTAGTTTGTTTAGATGGTAGTTAAGGGAACAGTGGCCCGTCCGTAGCTCTGTTATTATTTTTAGCTCCCACTTCCTAAGATTTTAAAGTTTGCCTGCTTTAGCTTTATAAATTTGGGTTTGGAACTGTCCGTATACCAAAAGGCCGTACTTCCTCTAAAGAGGCGCCTGCCATGTTAACACTCGGACATACTTCGAATAATCGTCGTAAACGGTTTGTTAAGAGTGGCAGGAATAGTATCGCAGGCCTTTGCACCCTGGCCAGCTCAATCACGGCACCCTTTTGTATGGTCTTGACCCACCATGCAATGGATGCTTGAATATAGCCAAAACATTCACCTCGGTTTGAGGCCCCAGGTTTTTCCTATTTTCCAACCTACAGGTTTACCCTGAAACGTATCCATGGGTGGTCTGAGAAGGACACTTGATCTGATACCGTCCAGTTTTCTACTTTAAGTTTTTCCGTGTCCATGGACAACCTGATGTCCAACACTTCCTCCAAGCCTTGGAAATTCTCCGTGATTGGGAGTAAGAAGGTTGGGATGTTGCCCCGGTTACACACCGCTAGGTTTGAATTAATGATATATGTAATCGAATAGTGACTCTCCCCTCTCGTTGCTTCCCCAAAGCGTATGCCTCACATTGGCGTCGCAACCTACGATCAGGTTGGCTCCATTCGACTTAAGGGCTGCTGTAATCTGCATGACTCCCCAGGGCGTGCAGACAGGTTAAGAGCTCTAGATCTCGGGATATCCGCAGCTGGGATTAGTTTTAGCCTCATGACTTCCTACGCGTCACAGATCTCAATAACGCATTCGCCTACGAAGTTCTTTGAGGCCTGGTCTTCGCATCGATGGTCTAATACCATCTCTGATAGTTTGGTTTCTAACTCCACCCAGACTTTGGGGGTAATGCTTCTTCCACAGCACTCTCTGGTCCATTAAAACTATTTGCAGGTGATCTCTGACCACCTCGCTCAGCAGCCTTTCTTTCCCCTTCTGGGCATATAGAAAAAGGGAAGAGGGGAGGGGTAGGGGATGTACTTTATCTGGCCTCTTCTCAATTAGCCTGTTCGGCATGGGAGTCCCTACTGACGAATATATAACTAACTAGGATTTAGCTACTCGACTCATAACTCATCAACGTAATCATATATGAATCACTCTTTCACATATCAAATCGTTGAACCCACATCTCTAGTATGCCCTAAAGTAATCCAAAAAAATTTAATCATTTTAAAACTATCTCTCCACAGTGAATTCCCAAAACAATTCTATCTATAAAAAAATTTAATTTCGCTAATATTTACTTAACTTCACCTCCATTAAACAAAATCCATTAAAACTAAGCAAAATAATCCCTTCAAAGGGATGGATGCAAGCTGAAAAATTCTTTGAGCCAGGAATTTCACGTGCGTTAAATTGCATCATGAGGAATTCCCCTCGCATCCATCCGTAGCATTTATCCATGCATTTATTTATCCATAGTCATTATTCCGGTAGGCAGAGTTTTATCCACCGTCAGATAGGGGATGAAACCTCCTGTGTGTTATCTCCTGCGGCAGTATACGAGAGTATAGAGTAGATATCCTGATTTTAGTAAGAGTAACAGTTTTAGGAAAATTCAAACTTCATCGCTACCATTTCCATTTATATACACGAAATCTTATACAAAATTTTGTAACAGGGTGGAAAGTGATTAAGGGAAATTTAATTGAAATTTCGATTCAACCCCCCCGAACAGGATGCAGAATTGTCGGGGGTAGTAAATGTGCGTGGCAAATGGGTATCCCCCGGAATATCCAGACAAGTTCTACAACACGGTGTGTCCCGAAAAGTGATTGATGGTCTACGAATTGGATCACGTAAAATTTCCCGGCATTCGTTTTGCTACTAGTATTTTATGTGTAGGTGTGTATGTGTGTGTGTGCTCTTCCGTTTCTGTGCCTTTTTTCAACAGACACGTGCTTTTTATTAAAATTCGTTATTAAGCGCGGATTATTGATTGCACTTGCACGTGTTTACACTTTGTGATAAAGTGAAAAAGCCGAAGAATTTTTCTGGGATGAGCAGAAGTGTGCTACCGCCATTTAGGACACACATAGAATGAGGAATTGGATTTCGTTTGTGAAAAAAAAATTGTCCTAAACGTTTCAAAAGGCACACGTTTTTTTTTTGTAGTTAAGAACCATTCAGACTAGAAAAAACCATTTACGTGTCGCCTGGTATCGAGCAGGAAACGTCTTCTTCGGGGTAAATTGCCTGTGTAATGCCCCGGCATTCCCCGTGTCGAATATCGCCGTTCAACCCCTGTTCATCAAGATTGCCAACTTGCAGCACACTCGTGTCGCAGTGAGCAGCGCAATCAATGGCGCGCATACGAATCGCAAATGCAATTTACATCAAAACGAGTCCCATTAGACGTCTCCTTCGAATTACTCTTGCCATAGTTGGTCGGGGACTTCCACATCCATCGGGCACAAAGACTCACTTTTATTAGATTATGGGTTTTTTTCCTCCCCCAACGTTCTTGCCAGACCCTGGTACGTTCGGCTCAGGTTTGGTGGTGCATGCATATACGATTACCGGGGACTACACGAACACGCCCAGTCCAATCTCAGCTAGAGCGAAAAGTACATTATCGACATCTGTTGTTCAAATTTAGCAAAATAATTTATTTTTTTCGGTTATTACCCGGCGCAGTTCGGGCATGTTTCCTCGTTCTCAATTCTCAATGCATTTTTCAGCGCGGATTAAGCGCCTACAGCGGACCGCCATCAATCTCAATTTAAATCGCAGATTCGTCGTTATTAATTTGCGGATGGGTCGTCTGCCCAATGACATGCAAATTGCATTTACCAGATGCATATCGGGCCTGTCACCCGTCCGCTCGATCCGGGGGCCAGCAGAGAGAACCCTGTGTAAAAGTCACGGCAGAGGCCACCGTGTCAATCTGTTGGCTTAGGCGAAAACGCACCCCGATTATCGTCAATATGTACCTGTTCGGAAATTAATTAGGAAATTTATTGTTCGAAGATCCAATTTTAATTCGAAAGTATGTCAGGGAATGGTTCGATTCCGGGGAAATTTCCAATGCACAGCATTAACCCGGCGGATCGGGGATGGGTACATTGAGCACAATTCGTGTATGCTTTTTTAATTGGATGAATAGTTTGAATGGGCGTTGGTGTTGATGAATACTTAACGCTCGCACACTGCATCCTCTCTTGAGAATTGTGAAAAGGAATCGGATTAATTACAAAAATAAACAGACAAGTGGTCGTTCTGTGGATGCTGCCGGAGCTGGGATGCTGGATCCTTTTCATTTACCTTTTGGTTACGGAATAAATAGAATGAAAGTATCAAATTGGGAATTAAGGGGACGGAATGCGTTTTACTGGAGTGTATTTCATATTTAATCAAGTTTTTCACGTATCGATTGTAATGCATTGCAATGGAGAAGAGGCTGTGCAATATTTTTATTTGTTGGAGAGAATCTGTGATATTATATGGGATCTAAATAAGCATAACGCAATTTTATGACATTTAATAAATCGGAAAAAACTAGAACTGGAGATCGATTTTTGAGAATGGGTATAACGATATAAGAAGTATTTGAATGGAAGATGATAAACTAAGTTTATGAGACACACAATCAACAATAAGATTAATTCAGAGTCGAAAAAAATATAACAAAATTTTTGTGTTAGTTTAAAATAAGTTTCAACTACCGGAACCAAAGCAGAAATTACTGACAGACAGCACTTAACTAAGTTAAATATTCCATTCCACAACTCTACTTTGATCAAGCTTACGTTGAAATCTTTATTTGTCGGTTGAAAGGATTCACATCCTTTTAGGAGGCATAACTAACTAAGCCCTTTCCATTGACGAAATTGAATCCAGAGAGGAAATTTTTTCTTTTAATTTTTGTAAAATTCATGGGTTTTAAGCGAATTTCTGTTCTGTGATGCGCCACCTATAGAAATATGTTTCCTAAATGTTCACTCAAAATGTGATTCACAATTTACTTAATATAAAATAACTGAGCATATCTCTCCGCTGATAGGAGTATGTCCATACATATTTAACATGTAGCCTTCATTAGCCTAATTTTAAAAATGTCGGAATGTCAGGTACTTCCAAACTACGTCCTTTTTTTCTGTTTTAAATAAAGAAGCCGCAATATTAGTAACGAAGCTGCCTCATTATTCTACGCTGTTTCCGATTGTAATTTTACATTATTGTGGGAAATTACAACTTTCACAATATAAATTGACTCTAAGTCTCTAATGGTAGAGGTCCCGCCAAAAGAGTTGATGCCGGAGCGCGCAGCTGGGGAAATTAAAGCTGCACACAAATAAAAATTGCGCACATATTGATAAGAAATGCGCTTATGTATTTTCAAATTTCCCCTTCGAAATTTGTTGCGACTAGGCTAAGGGAAGGGAACGTCATGCGGGGATTCTACTGCGCATGGAAAACGCGACTTTCTCGGCATCAACTCTTTTGGCGTGACCTCTATCATGATGTTTCTGGCAGAGACGCTGAGCTCTTTGTAACTGCAACAAATTGTTGATCATCCTACGCGAATTCCTGACATTACTAACCAAGGTACTGGCCTGCTTGATCTTTTCCTTACTTATCAACCAAAGCGCTGCTACGTCGAAGAAGATTTATTTCCTGCACCAATATTTGAACTCAACTAAGCTAGCTCTTACTGGGATATTTGAAAGTCAAAGTTGGCCGGGAGCCTGCATACAGGCAATATGTTATAGAGGTGGCAGCAAATAAGAACTTAGTACTAGATTTGCTCGTAAAGATATCCATAAAGAAACTTGAGAATCGCCTGATATAGCCCCTTGCAACCAAATAGACCATGTGTTGATAGACCGCGGCCATCTTTCGGGTCAGATGATGGTACGAACGTACCGAGGTGCCTACTTCGACTCGGATGGCTATCTTGTTTCTAGTGCGCCGAGAGTGAATAACGTTGAAAAACTTTGTATCCGCTGATCAGGCTCGAATTAACATGCTGCACTACGCGTCCTGGGAACCCGCCTTAAACATGCTGTCATTAGTAGGTACTGCTGATTCCATCTTAGGTAAATGTCGTAGAGATGGGAGCGACTGGTTCGATAATGAATGTAAGCTGGAAACTGAACGTAATAATGCTGCGTACCGACCAACGCAGCAGTCTCAAAGAACACAGGCACGCGAAGAGGAATATAAAGAGCTCAGAAAAGTAGAAAAGAGAATTCGAAAAACCCGCTTTTTTACATTTTGAAAGGTAGGTTTTTTCCATATACTGGAGCATTAAAAACTTTACATTCAAAATTATTTTTTTAATTTTTGGTTCATTTTAAAAGGAAAACGTATTTTTAGTTTTTTTTTAAACTATTTATTTTTGTTTTCGCATTGTGGATCACGCAAAAGTCCATAAAGCTTTTTATTCAATTATGTAAATCTGAATCTGTGGGTTCAGACAATGCCCCACCCGTATTCCTAAACATGATTTTTCCTTTGATTCTTTCCTATATCACATAGCAATTTTTAATAGTTGCCTCACAAAAACCTACTTTCCTCATCAGTGGAAAAAGGGAAAAGATAGCTCACTACCTAAGTGCAAATCTCCGTCTGGCCCCATGCTATATTTTTGGAGCAAAGTAGTAGAAAAATTAATGTCGTAGCAAATCAATGGGCACTATGAAATGTGGTCCCTGTTGTCGCAGGCACAGTCCGATTTCCGCAAAAACAGTAGCTGTGAAACTGCACTACTGAAAGTGCCACCGATTTGCGAATGACTCTTGATTCCCATGACATTACTTTTCTTGTTCTTCTCGACTTTAGTAACTCGACTCATTAATTCGAAATTACTTGCATAATCGATCTCAAAAAGTATGGCTACCATAATTCAACTTCCGATTCTTTGCCTATCACGCGCGGTGTTCCCCAGGGTTCCACACTAAGAACCGCTGTATACAAATGATCTCAGCAGTGTCGCGACAAACTGTAAACTGCACATGTTTGTCTTACGAAATGCCAGGCATTGGGACACTTGTTTGGCCATTTAGACTATATGACCATCCGATTGGAGATCCTCAGCTTAAGCTATGTCTAGGAGGTTGGGGTTGGCCAGCCTTCAGATTTACCTCGCCCTCTGAGACAGAAGAAAGGTCGATCCCGGTTGACACATACAAATTCCTTTCTGAGTTGATTAAAATTTCTTTAAACTAAGTACCTCTGGATGTTAAATTATTCCTCTTTTTAATAAGATTCCCTTCACATAACAAACTTCGTCTCGAATCACAAAACAGTATTTATGTAGCACGATGCTCTCACTTGCTTGTCTCCTATCCTTAGTATTTATGGGCCATGCCATGCTCAGCGAGTGTGAATTACTACAGAACGTAAAAAAGAGCAAATCTCCCCCTTACAAACCTGGCTACCCCATTAAGCATTCCTGAAAAGATCAATCAAGAATAACAAATTTCATCTTAATTGTACTATAAGATAAGAAGTAAACACATTTCTCAGATTACTCACACATCAGCTGCCTCTGGGGGCATTGCGCTCCTTAATAACTAGAAACTCTAAATTGGCCCCCCCATCCCGATAAAACTTTTTACTTCCATTCTTACAATCTCTGGAGCTCCCTATGACTATACTACCATGATGTACATCAATAATTAAATAATCTTCCATTATCTACCAAAAATTAACGTCTTATCTGCCAGATGAGAGGAAGATTAAGTGCCTTTAAAGTAAACATCCATCTCCAACCACCCGTCAGCTATTTACAAGACGCTGTGTTCTTCTTCCCGCTTAGGAAGATGCCTTAATTCAGGCCAAAAGAAAATAGCAAAGTGGGTCCCAGTCATGAGGGTAGGAGACAAGGACTTAATTACAAGATTGCCATCTTTTTGTCGTCGTCAAACAGGAGAGAGCCTATCACACCCATGGCTGCCGAGGAAACTGGGGCATAAAATGTTTCAGCGCTCGAGAGGAACTCTTTGAATAATATTTTGAACCCTTCACTTTTAATTGGCTTCAATCAGGACCCCGATTTTCTTGATCTAGCAAAAATGCCCCGGAGCATTACTGGAAGGGGTTGATTGCTTGCTTTCACCTCCTGCAGGGATGAGAGAAAGTTTTTCAGTTTTCCATTTCTACTCGTCCCCGATGATAATCCAAGTCCATGCGTCCATATTTGTTGTATGGTGCTCCTGACGCTATCACTAAAATCCTCTGCAGGATGCTGGTAGGGCGTATCCTGCATATACTAGGGTTTTTGCAGCTATATCGCTTAGCCCCGGGGCGGAATGATGATAGGCGGTTTCTGGCCTGCCTTGGCTTTGATTTGAAAACAGAAAATCTGCAGGACTTTGTCTTGTCTATTTTTTATGTCATCAAAGGTTTTCCATCTAGGATCTCGTTTCCCATGCTTTCCCGATCAGGCAGCATATGTAAGGGGGCGGGCGTGGGATGGGAAAATGTTTAGATTTTGGTTGCTGACAGTTTTTTCCCCTGTGTTGGCGTGTGTGTGTATATGGATAAAATCAGGGATAAGCGATTGTTTGGGACTATCTGATGTGATTATTTTCTGAAAAAGTTTTCGTTATTTTTCTTGTTTTTTTTTCGTTGTTGTTGTTGTTGTCCTTCTGTATGTGTCCCGGGATTACTGACAAGGACACTGGTTTTTCGGGTGCGTAACGAGAAAGAGAAAGTCCTTGACAAATAAAGCCATTATAATAGATTCATCGAAGAGCGTTTTGGGTTCACTATTTGCCGCTAATGGATTCGAATGAAAGAAATAAGCGCTCTGCTGGCAGACAAATGTTTATTGATTAATTTTGTTTTCTTTTCGCTTGTCTGATTAAATGTTCGATACACACATACACAAAATCATGTATTGTGAAAGGGAATAATTAATCAGTTAAACAGAAGCAAACATATATTAAGTATAAGAGGAAATGTTTGTGATGTTCTAATTCTTCTCAATCGATCGTATATATTTATCTTCGTATGATTTTCTCAAAGAGGTTGCTTTCAAAAAAGTGCTTGGACAGGGGTTAAGAAAAGGTCATTTATACATTTGTTATAGTGAAAGTCATTTTTTCTCTTCTCTTGCCATTATTTTCCCAATCAAACTGAGTGCAATTACGTAATTGGATATGACGACTTTGAGCTTGGGTTCTATATTGAGTTATATAAAGCAAAAGTAATTAAAGCAAAACTTTTTTAAATTTCATGTAGGTAATAAGTCAGTCACAAGCTAATGCATTTCGCGAATTAACTTCCATTGGTTATGACTAGAATGAATTTTATTAGTAATATCTTGATTGGTATTTGCCATAAAAAGTTTGTCGCCAGATTTCACAGCATTTACTGGATGAGTATAAAATTCATAAACCAGATTACAAATTTTGTAATAAAGTCAAAGAGATGGTAGTACTAAAATGGGATAATTGTAATATTATGCATAGAACCACACTCAGAGATATGCCTAGAAGTTTGTAGAACAATAATGTAACCTATACGTACTTTTTGAGATTGTCTTTTAATACTAGCTTTGTTTGATTTGAATTAGAAGACTAACTAACCTATTGTGAATTGTGACTAGTCATGACTCGTTCTTGCTATTGAGAATTTAATTCTTATGACTATCAGCTGTTTTGGTATTCGAAGCAGTCGTTTGTGGATTGTCTAAATTATGACTGCAAAAATAGAATATGGAACAAGTTGAGACTAACCTCACAATTGCGATTGCGTTGTGACTGATTTTAGAATATGGTTAAAGTAGAGCTCATACGTAGAACCTCTTTACATTGCCTGCGTATTCAATGTTAAGCAAAAAGTTTTAGTAGACAAGGAAAACAGAAATGCCAATGTCAATACGATTATTCTCTCTACCAACTCTTCTATACGAGTAGCTATGAATGACTCTGTGAGGAATTGAGCTCAACCCCTGAGATTTATTAATTAATTTATTTATTTATTTTTTTATATTTATTAACTTCCTAGTTTATAGGGAAGTTATTGTAATCGGTGCGATTTTCATATAGCATTTTAAGCAAAAGTTGGGAAGAAGTATGTGTGTATGTCTGTGCGTTGCGTACATATGTGGTTCCTGCTCGATATCGCGCGAACCCAAAAATATATCGACTTCGGTAAATTGTTGTTCGAAGAGTATTAACGAAAATATGATCTGAAAATATCTTCATAAAATTCGGTCGAACAGTTTTTTTGTTTAAACGACGATCGTGGTTTTTGTATCTGCACGATACTGCGCGGACCAAAAACTATTTCGAATATTAATATTAACACAAAAAATGCTCTGAAAAAAACTTCGGCTAAGTGTCAGAAAGACCTTTTATAAGTTTTGCTAATATCTAATAAGCTCGATGGAATGAAACCCGTTCTAAACGAAATGACCGTCTTGCCTTCCAACAAAACATCACTTGTCAAAATCCGACATTCTTTAAAAATCGTGCAAATATTACGTTACCCTTTACAAACATCACGAATTTTTTAAACCTTGGAGCAGCACTTGTTTGACGAGGGATTGTTTTGTACGTCCTACAATTTCAGGAAATTGCGGTTTATCCCGGAATTTCCAGTAGTTACTGAAAAATTTTGTTTTTATGGTAAAGTCTTACAAATACTTTACATTGACTAGTTTTGCTAATATCTCCAGAAAGCTTTGGAATTTCCAATTGAAGTCATTCGCTTCCCAGTTTATCTGCGGCGCTTCAACACGCTCAATACGAATTCGAACACCCGCTTTAGTATAGCAAACAAAGTTCGAAGGAAATGTTTGTTTGCTAACGTTCAGATAAAATAAATTCTCTAGAAAAATCTTGTTGATTTACCACTATTATATTTATTTGAACTAGCTTCTCTCAGGATTACTTTTTCACCAGTTCTGATACTAGTCAATTTCCCACTAGTGCTAAACGTATTACTATTTTCTAGGAAATCAGTTTATTCCGTCTGCGTTCATCATACTGGGAAGTTGATCGTATAGATCGAAGGAGACAAACCCACATCCCAAACTAGTTTTTTTTTTCTTTCATTCAAAAATAATGGTTCAAAATTAAATATTCACAACAGTATTGAATAGTTCAGAAAAGGAGACAGCATAAAGTACTTTGAATGGAGATTTGGGGTACCCCCTGGAATTTTTTGCGAGCCTGGCTTTAGCTATAGCCGGGATTTGCACAGAAAGTAAAAAGTGTTTCTCTCGCAGCAGCTATGACAACAGACGACTATAATGGGCCTCGGTAGTCTAGAGGTAAGGCGCCTGACTGCTATCCCCAGAGGTCCCGGGTTCGAATCCCGGCGGCGCCACGGTCCTTCGCCTTTCCTACCTAACTGTCCTTCTTTCTTCTTCCCTCTTTACATTCCGATTCCCCTGTCATAGCCTTCCCTAGTCCTTCCCCGCTCCACTAAGCGCATGCCATCGGTTAGTTGATGAGATTCAACTCGTTTCAGGAGGCATAACACTCCAGCGAGTTGCTCTCGACGCCCCGATGTCAGAGTCGCGAAATGGTTGTGAGTAGGTGGAATAAAAAATATCGCGGCTAGGTTGTGGCAGTTACTTCCCTCTCTTCTCTCTATCTTCCGGCTAGAGCTGCTGTTCGACATTCACTCTATACGAAAAAATAGATTGTCGACAGTACAAAGGGACTTTCCCTAAGCCTCTAGTCTGTCACATAAAAAAAAAACTGACGAAAGTAGGGATACTTAGCTTTACAGCTCTTGGAGGTCTGTTTAGGAGGCCAATTGTCCCTTCGTTTTTGACCCCGTGTATTGGGCTGTTAGCCATCTCCAGCTCCGAGAACCGGAAAACGACTCTTTGCTTGGCTAGTCTGATGGCGTTTTCGTTCCTATCTCTGGTACTTTGTCCGGGAATTCAGACGAAAGTCACGTTATATTTCGGTAGAAAACCATAAAGGATCAAACAGAACCAATCCGTTTCGTCCGCTCCGCACGTTTTTCCTTTGTTCTTTTTGACATTCCACCCGCTACTGCTCCGTTCGTCTCATGGAAAGTATATGGAAATGTCAAATTTCCAACTTTTAAAAACGGACGGAACGGATTGATTCTGTTTGAGCCTTTAACTCATGCCACCGCTTGAATGCTATATTCTTGCGTAGGTCCGAATCACGTTGTCTTTTAGGCCTTCAGGATCGCCAACACCATTGGTTGAAATATATTAGCCAGAAGATGCCAGGCCAGTTAAATGTTAGTGGTCTCTGAATAGACTTCTGCCCATATAATACCCTCTGGCTTCAAGGAGCCGTCGTGGAATATTTCTAGACCAGACTTCTGTCCGTGTCCGTTTGTCTGTTTTCTGTTGAAGGTATTTTGACGCAGAAGCTCTTCTTGACGGCCAATCTAAGCAAAACCAAAATGGTGCTACCACCCCCCTAGAGGATTCGGATTCGTTTACTACCTTATCTAAACAATACTATAATCGGTGAATTTCTAATATTTTAATAAATTTTTGATTGGCGTAGAAACTTAATGTATGTAGATAGATTTGCTTCAACTAAAAATGTGGTAGACATCTCAAAAGTTTACATCAAATGCAATTAATCGAGGTTTCACCCAGCATTCATTAAACTTTAAAATATTTATGAAAAATCAACAATAATTCTGTACTGCATAAATCGTTGCTGCATGTTGTTTTTCTAAATAAATCTCACTCAGAAAACATTTCCAACTATTTTCTAATATTCTTCAATGTACAATCGGAAACATCCAAGATATATATCTTTCATTAAGGCAGCACAGCTCTCGCCAACAGTAGTATTTGCTAAGGAAAACCAATATAAGAATCGAAAATAAGAAGAAACACATCACGCATAAAGTCTTCGCAATTATTTGAGATTAATGTGCCAATCAAAACCCAATTGAGCATATACGATTTGCCCTTAGGTATATGCCATCACTACACATTTTCTTAAGGATTTGATTTAATGCCGGTACTCCTCTAGCCGAACAACTGATGCCAGCATACAGCCATTTGGGCTTTCTATGTAGACGCTGATAACGAAGTTCACCTTCTGATACCATCATATCGACGCGTGCATCCCTCGCGCTGCCCCAGATGGGGTATTGCGAAATCAAATCACGTTCCATTATAGTGAATTAAGATCAATGGATGCCTCCATTGTTACCATTCTGATTTTTTTTTCATCTTGTGTTCTTTTTTTGGTTCCATCATCATGAATTACGGCCAGTAGTGGTCGACATAGAGTTTTCCGCCACACCGTTCACGGGCTTGATACATGTGCTAGACAACATACCCAACGTGCACAGGAGCACAACAGAAAAAGTCACGTATGGATCTTGTTCCTTCCTAGTCTCACTTCTGAACTTCTGAGGCTTTTGCATTCACCAGGAAAAGACCCAAAGGTTGGAAGGAAGGTGGAAAGCATCAACAGAGGATAAGTCCGAATGGACATCAATTTCCGATGAGTTTTGGCTCTGCCAGCAATAATGGCGGCGGCGCTGACCCAGACTGCTATTATGCTCCATGGGTATCTCTCTCTCGACTCGAGACTTTCCAAAGGCAGCAATTAAGGCCGTAATTCATCGAGAACTCGATAAATGCTGTCTAGAAGCTCTTGTGGCTTGAATTGGGTCATTCACTACGGCAAAACTGTCGTCATGTCTTCGGAGTGTAATTAGTAACAGAGCGACAGAAAAACCTCAGAGAAGAAATGTCTAAAAAATATAACAGAGCCATGGCAGCAGAAGGGATTCCTGCGGTGCTCCAGCCTGTTCCCTTTGAAAATGCTTTCATGATTGCGGCTATATCAGGTTGATTGCAGCTTCATAGCCGCACAAAGGTGAGAAAGAATCTCTGAAGCATGCTAAAATGCGGTTGATTATGAATAACACTGTTTTTTCATTCTTCCTACGTGGAGTGCATTCAAGTGCATAAACTCTGGAAGCAGAAAAGAATCTATTCATCCCCTGGAAGATATTCTAAAGCATCACCACACCACTGACTGCTGCACATATAGAGGAGGATATTAAGGGATGCTATCACCACGCGGCCGGGTAAAAAGGGCGATTTAGTTCAGACATAGCTCTAGCTAGATCCACTGCAGCATCCGAATGTGGTGCGAATGCTTCGATGGGTGGGGTGCTCTTGTAGCCAGGATGGTGGTGTGTTCACACATTTTATATGTTGCCAAAAGTGCGGTAAAAGAATGCAAATACAATTCAGGGTGTTTCATGGACCGTGAAATGAGGTTATGTAGAACATGTTTGGGTGATTTATGAGACGATTTTAATGACACCAGACACCTAGGGAGAGAATTGCCATCTTGAAAAATGAGAAAGGGAGATTCAACTGTGTACAAGATACACTTTGCATATGTTATAAGATTAGAGTGGGTGGAGGATTTGCTGTTGCTGGTGCGGAGGGGTAAACGGAAATGAAATGATTTGGTTGAGGAAATTTATTACTTGATGTATTAACTTTATGTCATCAAAATGGCTTTATAGGCCAAAAAGTTTAGATACCGCATTGCAGTTTACTAAGTCGGTAAAGGCGAGGTGAGAAACATAATAATTTAAGAAGAATCTAAAGAGCAATTTTACACAAGAAAGACTTTTATTTAGCGGCGATAAGAAAGAAGTTATGCCAATGTCTAGAAGCTTTGCAAGTTAGAAACAAGGTTCCATTGAAGAAAATATGCGCCAGGCAGTGCCCAAATTGTTGAAGCTGTTGCAAATCTCTTGGCATTATTAAGATACCGCGTGAATCATTTCATCATTGATCATCTTTACGTGATCCAAGATCTCCATGGGCCCATATTGGTTTTCCGCCCCACCACTGTCTCATCCGGATCGTAATGCCTGACACCATATTCACTAACGCTGCAGTCATTATGGGGTGAAAGGCAACACTAATATATACAGTATACGCAAAAACTGCCATTCAACATGCTGTGCACCTTAACTGTGTGGCATTAGTTAACTAGAGGTTCGAAGTTTATGTGCCTCATCATGATAGTGTATGTTGTCCAGTCTAGTGAACTTGGGGAAATAATACTTAGCCCACAAGATTCCACACACCGGCGAAGTGCAATTTTCGCCTTTCTGATCATTTATTGATCGTATGCCACCAGGTCAGGCCCGAGGCCAGATATACACCGAACGAACTAACTGGCCAGACAGTTTGGTAGCAAGGCGTTCAGTAGTCCGAAAATTACTATAAACGCATCTTCCAGCAGCTTAGTGAAGATCGAACTTTCTTGATGTTCAGAGTCATACCAAACAAACCCAGCACTGGAGGTCCACGCCCAGCCAATTCTTTCGGTAGCATCTAGCAACAATGGCAGCGAATTTTTAAGGCTCAGTAGAAAATAACTCAACTCACACTCACACTGATTGGCTTGAATACTGATCCCTGCCCCAAAATTACCATCTATGCAAGATCGGAATGGTAACAGAATCTACTTGCAGGCTATGCCTCGAGGAGGATAGGTATGCCTTTTTCATGTTCTCTGCCTCAATCACGGGTTATTTCTATTATCAAACTAGATCACGGTACTACAGGAATTTTTGAACTGGAGAACTGACTCGTGACTCTTTTTCTTCTTGTGTCAGGTACTGGGTCCAAAGTTACTGGGGCCATTCATTTGGACTATTTCACTACACCCCTATACCTCATATATTTAGCCAGGCCGCTTGAACAAGCTCAGCAGTCTGCCTAGTGGCTTGTCACTTGCAGGGTTCAGGGACTCCTCGAACAACAAAAAACCCCGCTCCTAGCAATTGTGGAGCATTCAGAGAGGACGTGGAGAGCAGACTCATCCTCCTCCAGGCAAAGACTGAAGATGGGGTCATTCGCCTTTCCTATCCTTGATAATTTGTAATTTAGGACGCAGTGTCCGTTAATCAAGCCAACTGTCTTGATATCATTTCTATGTCACTTTGCGAACCGCTTAGAGTTGATCAGTCCAGGGCGGACCTCCAGCGTATGTTTCATTAAAATCCAATCGGCTAGGGCCCTTTGCAGCAAGCTGGTAGGTGTTTCGATAGCCGGCCCTAGACCGATGAAAGCAACGTCAAAGCCCTGTTTAGCTAGGGCTTTTTCATTGCATTTGTAGCCCCGATGATCCAGGATCCAGACAAGAGTAACGTGATTGAGAATGAGCAGTTCACCAAGGGCACGTTGGCAGTCGCAAACTAATTGTCTATGTGCTGGTTCCAGTTGAGCGTCACTCCTAAATATTTGGCTTGTTGTGAACCTATAGTTCTACCTGTAAGTGTCGGTTCCGAAAACCCCGATAGTGATCGTTTTCTGGTGAAAAAAACCAGAATCGTTTTGTCGGGATCGACTTTAAGTCCTACGCTGTCCCAACAGCTAAATACCAGATATAGTCCCTCTAGTCCCTTCATGACGATAACGTCTGAGTAATCTTGGACGAAAAAGTTGCAGCCGTTCCAGTAGTTCATCTACAACAAGGCCCTACAGAAGTGGGGATAAAATTCCTCCCTGTGGACAGCCTTAATAATGCGTTATAATGCCCTCCAGAGACCCGTTAACATGAGAAATCATTAGTTTACGAGTTCTAAACATAAAGTCGACTCAGTCGTAGAAAGTGCTACTTAAACTTCGTCTTCTAAGATCCCTAGCTGTATTTGTAGTAGATATTAGTGTTGCAACTCAAAAGAACTGGTACAAATAGTAAATTCGTTAGGATTGAGTGCATCGTACAAAGAGACCTCATTATTTGAAGCATCCGTTTTGATGAACCTTCAAAATGTCACTTATGAAAACCCACCTGGAACGATCTCACTCTCTTCACGCTAAATTCCATAACGTACTTAAGACCACTGTACAAATTTCAAAACTAAAAGGCGCGGTGTCAATGTAAAATTCATCACGGAAGCCACTGACACGAAAAGCATCGGCGCCCTGCCATCACGGATATTGTGTGGATCGACCGATCGAGCGATTTAGACCCGCCTTTTACATTGGTCGTCAGCGTGCTACGTACGTAATGAACGCTGGCCAGATACGAAGAACAGTTGAGACATGTTTGAGAGCAGTTAATGATTTCTAAAATTGCCCAATTTTTACGACTTTTTTGTAAATTATTAACTAAGAGATTAGAAGTCCAAAAAAGCTGAAAATTTGTTTTCTCTTAGTTTTCGCCAGAAGAGCTAATATAGAAAAAATTATAACTTTCTGAGGTGGTTAGCTCCAAAGTATTGGTTGATTTGATGTGAAATGACCCCTAGTGCCGCTTCATTACCCTGTTCACCTGGTTGTCTTGCACTGCCGGTATCTCAGCCTTTGTCGGCTGGTTAACGAAATTGACTTATTTCAGGAGATAAACACTACGAGACTGTATCACGCTAATTCCGAACGTTGCATCTCTGGGTCAACCGACTGCTATTGAGCATATAGACTTAGGGACATTGAAGCCCCGTTACAAAAATTTGTTGTTTTGATTTTTTTAGCATTTGTGTTCTTCGTACAAATTTCATTTCTTTGATGACAACTTCTACAACATCCTTTCGCCCTCATAAAATGATTTGTAATTGGAGTGTGAGGATCAAATGCATGTGCTTTAATCTCAATTACCTTTTAAAAAATCCCTTCAAATCTCATCAGCCACCCCGTCATAATCTCCACATAAAAAATCTCTCGTCCAAAGTGTTTTATGTCTAATCGTCGACATTATTCAAGACAAACTCCCCAATTACTCATTCGTTTCTAATAAGGGCTTAACGCCATTAACTTGGTTGGATTTTAAACTCCTCGCGAACTTTGCCCCAATTATTATTATTATTTATTATGTTTCCTCTTTTTTTGGGTGAAATAATTTTCCATCTTTCCGGCATTTTCATCACAGCGTGAGGTTATGACCCATCAGTTGTCGTCACGTTGGCGCTCCTTCAATGATTCGAGACGGAATTGCTTTATTAAGCGTGAAGTCTTTTGGCTTTAAAGAAGACATTTTACCATTACCATGCTCCTAAAAAAGCCAAGGAAGACCAAGCCTTCTTGGACTTGGTTATATTCCCATCAGTGAGTGGTGGTAGTGGCTTTGTGGCCGATGGTTAACCGCTCCTATTTAAGGCATTCCTTCAGAACTTTGTTTGGGTCTTTAACACACAATTTTTGTAGAAGCCCCATTTATGAATGAGGAGTAATTCTTTTGTGTATTTAAGAAAAAAAAATCACGACTTTTTTCCCCTCGGTGTATATAGCATAGTCTTTTCTGACTTTTGAGCACAAACAATGGCTGTCGGCCCTTTTTGACCCCAGAAGCTATAGATCATCACCCCCTGCCATGAAAATTCAATCAGAAATCATCAAGACCTTTAAGAAAAGGCCGGGCACAGTTCACATTTATCCATAAACCGTATTTAATTCGTTTAAAATTTAATTTTCACTCTTTGTGGGACTGCGAGAGATAAGAGATGGAAAAAGCCAGATGAAAAAATGGTGAAAATGTAAAAGGAAACGAAAAAGTGAAATTAAGAAACGTGAAAAGAAAGCGATTTGCTAGAGGGTGGGGGAGGAGACCTTAATTTTTCATTTTCAATTTCGATTGTAATTTTTTTCGCATTAAGCCTGCTCGTCAGCAGCACGCTTCGGTGTGTCTTTCAGACGTCCCCAACAACACGTCGCCCTAAGTGGCGAAAGACAAAGGTCGCTAGTGCTGGGCGCGTGCTAGTACCAAGAAGCACAGATTGGCAACGTTTAAAGCTATATGTCATGCGAGAGAATACAAATTTCGGCTTGAAGGGTTCAATAAAGGGCAAAGCCCCATCCGTTGTTAACACCTCGCTCCTTGAAAGTTCCAAAAGTCAGTCAAGAGATTAAAGGCTGTTATACAAGGACCATAGCGTATAGCGCGCAGCAAGGGGAATCAAGCCAAGGGTGCTCCACATGGAGGCCCTTGACACCCACTTGATAATCTGATTAAATCCTATTTTGCTCCTTCCTGGGTCTCGCTTGATTTCCTTATTGCGAACTTTTGTCGCTAAAGTCGTTGTCGTAGTCGTCGTCGAAACGCCATTCATCTTCTTTGGTGCTCTGAGACGCCTTCTTTTACCCATCCGTTGCCGCTCCTGCTGCTGCTGGTTGATTTGTAAACCAGTGATTTATGGTATCTGGCAATTTCTCATGTTTCCACGAACAACCCAACGAATAAATACGATTCGATAAAAATTAATCAGACGTTGCGCATCAACCATTACCGCGGACATAAAAGAGTTTTTTCTTCGCTAACTCCTGATAAGCCCTAAAGTCGCTTAGCCGCGCACTAGAAATAAATTACCAGCTACGATGGCCACCAAGTCTGTTGGCGTTTGCTGAGAATCTTCCAAGACGATAAATGAAACAATTCCGCTCTGACACAGCATGAAGACTATTGCAGACGCATCCTCAGCAGCTGTACCCCGCTGTACCAAGACTCATCCATTCCATCATTTCTAACTAAATGCCTTCCGTAGGAAAACATCGAACGCGTGGATTGAAAAATGAAGCATTCCAGCGATTAGCATGTCATAATGAATTTTTATCTAGCGTCATGTTAGGCTAAAGATGATTTAACGAAGATTTATTAAATGCACGACAACGGAAATGCCGCCAGGGAGCCGCAACGGGGCCTGGGCATAGATGAACTTTCGAAGTGTTATCATTAATTTACTTTGTGCTTGGGACTACTTGTGAAGACACATGTTGGGGAAAGCCAATTACAAGTTCGGGTCGTGAGATTAGAGGCACTCGCTAACCCTTTTTGTGTACTATGCAGTGCAGTGGGATTTCATTTTCCGGAGCGAGTCTAGGACATTTCTATGAAGGATATAGTGCGATGTTGGCTTTGGGGAAGTTATGTTAGAGGATTTGGTTAATTTCATTTCGGGGCGAAGCTTTAAGTGAGATGAAGATTAATTGGACCCTTTTTCTGCACAAAAGGGTGAGACTACAGGATTTGATTAAAAATTTCATGTCATTTCTTAATGTCGTCGCAAAAGGAATTAAAATAATTTTTATTTCCTGCTTTTTAAATGTCGTCTTTCGTCCCGTCGTCTGTTCGTTTAGAAGTGTTCTTTTTAATATTGGTTAAGGAATAGTTTGCTTTTATCCAAGCTTCGAAGAATAGTGCGCCAGCGAGCAAAGATCTTGCCCTTAAAAATGATAATAAGGGAATTGGCCCAAACAAAATTGTTGCTTCACTGTCTCTGAATTCCATTTTTTAATATCAATGATGAATTCGCAGAAGGTACTTTTAACAACGTACGAGTACGTTTTGAATCAATTCAAGGGATTCTCATACGCCTAAACCTATGAGGTTTGAGGGAAGTTGCCAGCAGCAGGGCGGCAAATTACGGCCTTGCAGTCCAACCAGAAAAAGCTGAACTAGTGATTTTTACTGGCAAAATGAAAATTCTAGCCTTTAACCACTCAGGTTTGATGAGTATACCTTCACTCTATCCAACAGGATTAAATTTTTGGGTCGAATGCTGGACCCAAACCTGACTGAAAGTCTAAAGGCCCCCATACACGGTCAAATTGGTTGTACATCCAGAATTTCATCAAACCCATAAGCGCAACGAGTTTTGGTCGGCCAACCGGCCCACAATCAATAGTTTTGGTTGTACATCCACCCTTCGATGTACATCCAATTTGACCGCGTATGGGAGCCTTAAAGCGGCCTACACACTTTCAGTTTAACTGCGCAGTTTATCACGCGTGACGTCATGCCTAAGCGATAAACTGTGTGAACTCTGCCGTTTTTGACACTTCGCACACTTTTCTATCATTTCGAAAAAGTTTTAATATGAGTTTTATAACACTCTTTCCTCCATCATTTTCCTGTAACGATTGTAAGCAAGCAAATTTTCGTCAAAAATATGCTGGTGTTAGTGTAATGGACGGTGAACCCAGAAAATGTTTGGGTGGACAAATGATGGATAATGAAACTGAATGAAACTGAAGCTGTCTTCCCTGCGACCCCTTGCATATAAAACCAGTTTTTGTTTTGATATGGGCAGGTGTGCAGAGGGCCTTGAACTATTTTTACTCAGTCTTCAGGCCTGAGCTTCTGGGCCCTTTTTTGCTCCCTCCGATAAATTGCGCAGGTTAGACAATTTATCGATGTACTCAAACCAACAAAACTGACGAACCTGAGCAAACAAACCCGTACAACGGACTGACGAACTCACACACCTTCAGTTCAGTATATCGTACAGTTTTTTACACAGTTCAACTGCGCAGTTAAAACTGAGTGTGTGGGCCGCTTAATGTCGACCCAGTTTCAATTCACGAATTCATGAAACCGGTAGGCAGACCGGTAGGAACATCCACACTTTTCGCTTTGTTCATTATCGAGGAAAAATGCTGAAGCCGCTCGTAAAATAGGATGATGTAATAATGATCTGCCTTCGATCGTCTCTCTCCCACCCTCTTCTTTTGAAAACCAGTTTTGGGAAGGCATGGTAAAGCAAAAGGTGGCTTTTATGCCTTCATATTGGAAGGTATGGTATTGCAAAAGGTGTCTCTCATGCCTTCATATTAGAAGGTATGGTATTGCAAAAGGTGGATCTCATGCCTTCATATTGGAATGAATTGTATTGTAAACCGTGGCCGTTATGCCTTCGACCCTAGGACATCGCAATGTTAAAAGAAGGGATGATTCGATCTAGAAAGTAGGCTTTAAGCATTCGAAGGAAAGTTTACTGAATCGAATCTGGAAGGCTTCCATTCCCTACTGGGGAGTAAAGGCTAAATAAAGCCTAGCTTTCAACGCTCGTAAATAGATCTTTCGGCAAGAGAATGGATTTCAAGTAAAACATGCAGACTTGACGATTTACACTCAAGTGTGTACACGCTGTGGTACGTGCAGCCCACATCTATGCCCAGCGCTGAGTGTCATAAAGTTTGCAAGGACGATAACAAGAGGTGCTATAAGAAAATTAAAAACAACTACGAATAGAAAAAGAAGTCAGAGAAAAACTAAGGTAAAGAGAGCCTGGAATCGGTTGAAAAACGGATATCTGATTGGATATTGTTTTAAAAATGTGTTTGTCATTTCTGAATTCTGTTTTCTACAATTTATTTTTATCAATTCTCCAATTTCATTCGTCATTCAAATGTCTTACTACAAGAGATAGTTCTAGAGAATAAATTGAAATTGAATTTGAATACTACATTAATATATTGTTTTCTTTCAGCTGTCAAGAGGGAGTGGCCGCACCACAGGTTCTGCCTAGGGGCCTCCAGATCCTCAGTTCGGCTCTGGTGCTTGGTGAGCTATCGGCCCAGCGAAATTGCTTATGTGCACCATTATGTATGGGTACGGCATACCTTGACACACCGCAGCCCCTACGATGAAGGTCTTGCAGCGCTAGTTTCCGAGACACGTTGTGTTGAAAAATGGTGAATTGGGGTGGCCTCGTTACTCTCCGGATTTAAGGGCATCAAATAAAGTAAAGTTTATACCAGCAAGCAGTT
This sequence comes from Thereva unica, assembly GCA_949987705.1. Lineage (NCBI taxonomy): Eukaryota > Metazoa > Arthropoda > Insecta > Diptera > Therevidae > Thereva > Thereva unica. The sequence continues at coordinate 74,207,504 of OX465285.1, forward strand.
GACGAACTCAAAGCTAACTGTACGAACCGCTGGCCAATGTTGTGCAGGATGGTTGAAAAAGAGCTGTTTTTTGCGTCTCAAATGAGATCATCTACATTATATTTAAAAACTAATTCGAAATAAATGGTAGAAAATATCCTAAATAAATTTTGCTCATTTAGCAAAATCGGCTAAAAAATTTCCGAGTTATTTTATATTGAATTACGGAAGGTCTAGATGGCACACCCCATATTTACAAAAATCTTTGAATGCTTGATTCCACACGAGCGCACACACGATACGAAATTGTGTCCATTCCATCGTCCTCTCTGACCCTCTTCTACATAAACCACCTTTGCAGCCGACTCTTGTCGTGTGGTGTGTAAGATGGTGTGGAATAACCCAATGCAATTTTCTCGAAACACACATCTTGAGATAGCTCCAGCAAATAGTATTGTTTTTTCGAACTCGTATAACATTCTAGAGCCCAAAAGTAAGATGCATTACTATCTGCTTCGAACCAGCAACACGACCCACTATCCTACCCATATCTCTTCTATCCTTCAAAGTAAGCCTACTAATAGACATTGTTCCACAATCTGACCGACGAGCGTGATTTCTAAGGCAGGAAAGCTATTTTATGTGAGTGAAATTATAATACAAAGGACCATGCCACGAAGTGGATTCGAAGCACAGACCTCTGCAATGGTAATTAACTTTGAAAAATAATGATAGGCTCAAAATGCTAATAACATCATAATCTGAAATCACACTAAAGAAAACTTATTTGTCTCATAGCTCCTTTTTATCCCTCAAAAAATAGTTATCTATCATTCTGTCCATTATCAAGACCTCACCTCGCCACTACTATTTTATTCACACCTGAAATGTTGTCACTTAATTTGAGGACAAAATAAAATTTTATTGTTTGTGTAGCCGTGCCGTGACGACGAAAGCCTAAAAAAGCGTAAACAGAAAATCAATAAAAAAGTAAATTTGTCGTGGTCAACCATGAAACAATAGACAGACGAAAATTGCTGTGTCATTGTTTGTAAGTAATAAATGTCCAAAAAATTGTGTCTTTCATTTTTAATTACAGTATTTTTTTTATTCACCTTTTTTCTGTCTGTTTTGACGAGAATAATTATTTTTTAAATGGAAAAGGTCTGATTGAAATTGACATAAAAAGTTTTTTTTTATAGTTTTCGAAATGGTTCCATATTTTATCTATAGATATAAAAATGAATGTTTGTACGTATTTATGCATTTATGTTTGCAATGGGCTCCTACACCTTGCAACCGATCTTATCGTAATTTTAACCATGGGCATTTTCGAGAATTCACCATGGTAGCTACCAGTCGAACCAGAAGTTAATCTACCACGTTCAAAAATTGATTACTTGCCATAAGTCAACCACTCAACATGTTCTACTAATCACCGGTAAGGTTACCAGAGTTTCACCAACAGGATAAGGGGGTGGTAAATTAATTTCTGGTTCGACTGGTAGCTACCATGATGAATTCTAGAAAATGCTCCATGTGATACTTACATTAAAACTTCCTCACCGATGTATCTACACCTTGACGTGGTGGTGAGGCTTGTGTGGTCCCGTTAGGACGCCCTGACTAAGATAGATACTTAAAAGCAATGGACACAACAATGGGAATTTGTACCCCAGGTGGTAAACCTGCAAGCCAGGGAAATCCACCCTCTACGGAGGTCGGCCTCATGGATTCTGGGGGAGGCCATCTATTGCTTAAGAGGAACAGGGAAGTGGACGACTCGCATGTCAACTCAGTCACGCAGGAAAGCGTAGAAGCGGCGGCGAGCGAGCTAGTGAAGCTGAACCTGGAGGTATGCTCAGAGAAGGTGGACAATGCGATGCAGCAATGTGTCAAGAGGTCAGCCGGCTCTGGGCCTACGTTAGCGCAGGAATCCGACTCGGAAGTGAGGCTGCGAAAGCAGCTGAAGCAGAAGAGGAAGAGGGAGCGCAGAAAACAGAAGAAGGCAACTTCCTCTGTTGGGGGATCCGCCGAGTCCACTCCGGAGGAGGTGGGACCCACGAAGAGGTTTAGAGGTGAAAGTCTCTGCACCTCAGCCGTGGGTACTACTGTCGAAGGGGAGGATAAGGCCAGGGAAAGGAAGGGTGGACAACCTCAACCTGTAAAACAGGGAGGAGTCAACCCTTCTGTCTCGGGGGTCGTGCGTGCGGAGCCTGTGGCGGAGAATACCTACGCAGGCATAGCAGGCTGTGACCTCCGTTTGGGTGTGACCGACGATGGAAGGGAGGAGGGTCTGGGCACGAAGCAGGTAACCGTTTTTAAAGCGGCCCTGCTCAAGGCACTAGACTCTCTGCCTGACAACGCTGGCGACATCGGTATTACCGAGGTAGACTTGGAGGACGGGGTCATTGCACTCAGGTGCGTGAACCAAAAATCCAAGGCCTGGCTGTACGAAGCTGTCGGAAAGATGACTGACCTATGGGAAGGAGTCAATCTGAGAGTGGAGCGCCTTCACATCCTTAAGGATGTGAGGAGGATGATCATCCGAGTTCCCGGTTCGCCGGAGAGCAAGGAAACCATCCTAGCCAGATTACGCCGTCAAAATGCCTGTGTGACGGACACTTCTAAGTGGAGGGTCAGTCGCATAGGCAGATATGGTGACGCGAAAAACGGCGGTACCATTCTCACCGTATGGTGTCCGAAGGAGGAGGCGGAGGCGGTCAGGCGTGCAGGGGGGAAACTCAACTGCGGGCTGGACCTTGCCTACGTGCGATTCCAGAAGGACAAGCCGGAGGAAATGGTAGAGCCGGCCGGAAAGGCAGCTGAACAAGGGGACCAGTGAAATGGAATCCTCGTCAGCTGGGCGGGAGGTGGGCCAGTTCCGGCAATTAAAGGTTTGCCAGTTGAATCTACACCATAGCAGAGCAGCATCAGCAATGATGACGCGAGGCTTCGGTGAGATGAAGCTGGATATTGCTCTCATACAGGAACCCTGGATCTACAAGGGTAGGATTAGGGGACTATCTGGGGGCTTTGACACTCTGTACGTTCCCAATGCGAATGAAAGAGTGAGGACGTGTGTGCTGGTGAAACACGGAGTGCAGGCGGTTTTACTGCCGCACTTGTGCGCACCAGATCTCACAGCAGTACGCGTAGGTACTGGAAGTGGGGCTTTCATTCTAGCCTCAGCCTACCTTCCGTACGATTCGCCAGATCCTCCGCCCACCAGGGAGTTGGAAATTCTGATTATTACCTGTGGCGAAAAAGGCACAGGGTTAATAGTTGGTTGCGACGCAAATGCACACAACACGGTGTGGGGAAGCACCAACGACAACCATAGAGGAGAGGCTTTGCTCGAATTTGTGGAATGCAACAATCTAGTTATTGCAAATAGAGGGGTAGAACCGACCTTCGTCGATGCTAGACGAAGGGAAGTCATAGATATAACTCTATGCAGCAACCGGATGTTGACAAGATTGACCAACTGGGAGGTGATGGATCGGACGACTATGTCAGATCACAGAGCCATTTCATTTGAGATAGAGTACGGAACCCCAGGCAGGGGAGACGGAATTAGAACAACGAGAATTCCCCGCAACACGGACACGTCTAGATATACTGAAATGTTGCGCAGGAATCTCGGGGAGCGCGTGCCAAGGGCACCGAAAACCACAAGAGAAGCAGAGTCTCAGTTGCATGTCCTGCAGACAGCGATAGAGAACGCTTTTCGAGTGGCGTGTCCTCTTACGTCAGTGGATGACCATGATCCCACACCCTGGTGGTGTAGGGAGCTGGAGAAACTGAAGAAAGAGGTCAGAAAGGCTTTCAACCAAGCGATGAGGTGCAATGACCCGGTTGCCTGGGAGAATTACAAAGCCAAGAAAAGAGAAATGAAACAAACTCTGCGACGACGGAAAAGGGAGTCGTGGAGGAACTTCTGCTCGAGCATGGAGAGCATATCTGAGGCCAGCAGACTTCAGAAAATGATCTCCAGGGACCCGGTCTCCAAAGTCGGACTCGTTCGTGACCCGTCGGGGAGGATGACGGAGACGCTGGAGGAAACCAACAAGATCCTGATGGAAGTTCACTTTCCTGGCAGCTATGTCTCGGGTAAATCTTGGACTATTCGTAACAGAATGGCTACAAGGATGAACCGAGAGGAGGCTAACGGGGTGGTGACGGAGGAAGGGGTGAGACGTGCAATAGACACATTCTCTCCCTTCAAGACATCGGGGCGTGACGGAATATTCCCTGCGCTGCTTCAATGGGGCAAAGATGTCATTGCACCCAGGCTTAGGGGAATATTCGTTACCTGTCTAGCAACAGGATACATTCCGGCGGTGTGGAGGGAAACCAAAGTGGTATTTCTCCCTAAGCCAGGCAAGAAGGACTACACCGAGGCGAAGTCCTCCAGGCCAGTCAGCCTAACATCCTTTCTGTTGAAAACAATGGAAAGAGTGGTGGCAGACCACCTGGAGAGTACTATGCTAAGGAGGCACCCTTTAAGTAGAAGCCAGCACGCTTACCAGGCTGGCAGATCTACAGAAACGGCACTTCACCAACTGGTGCGAGTAGCCGAGGGGGAACTGTATACCGGAGGCATAGCGATGGCCGTTATTATGGACATCGAAGGCGCCTTCGACAAGATACAGTTCAACAAACTCAAAGACGCTCTGGTGAGGCGAGAGGTCAGCCCTATGATTGTAAGGTGGGTGGACAGCATGCTGAAAAACAGAGCGGTAAGGATTCAGACAGGAGACTCGCGGCTTCGAGGGAGGGTCAGCAAGGGATGCCCACAGGGCGGGGTGCTATCGCCCCTCCTGTGGAACATCACTGTGGACACTCTGCTCAGGCGGCTAGAGGAAATGGGCGTGCATACCGTTGGGTATGCAGATGATGTAGCGATTGTGGCACGTGGCAAGTTTATGAGCACTACGGCAGATATCATGAGGAATGCACTCCAAGTGGTTGAGCAGTGGTGTACGGAACAGGGCCTCACCATAAATGCTAATAAGACAGACGCGATAATCTTCACTAGGAAGATTAAAGATCTGGATTTTCAGCCCCTCATGCTTTTTGGATCGAGGATCAAGGTGTCTGGGATGGTCAAGTATCTGGGTGTATACTTGGACTCGCGACTAACCTGGAAATACCACGTTGAAGAGAAGATTAAGAAGGCGACAAGGGTGCTTCACCAGTGCAGAAGAGTATGTGGACTAAGGTGGGGTATCTCACCAAGGTTAGCATACTGGACATATACCATGATGGTGAGACCCATCATAACTTATGCCTCGGTGGTCTGGTGGACTAAAGCCACACAGAAAACCGTCAAGAGGCATTTGGACAAGGTGCAAAGAATGGCCTGCGTAGGTGTGAGCGGTGCTTTCCGCACCACACCCGCCGCGGCATTGGAGGCGCTGTTAGGGCTGCTGCCGTTAGACCTCCAGGTGATGAAGACTGCGGCAGCCTCAGCGATTCGGATGAGACGGGATGCCGCATGGCAGGCGTCAGGAACCTTATATGGGCACATGAAGATCCTGGATCGCATTAAAGGGATTAGGGAGCTCATGATGCCCATGGAAGGGATCACAAAAATGAGGGTGACCGAAAGGTATCATAAAACCCTCATAGGGAACGGAACGCTCCCGGAAGGGAGACCGGAAGACATATATATCTTCACGGACGGATCCATGATTGACGGCAGAGCAGGTGCGGGAGTCTTCTCGGAGGACTTAAATCTGACCTGCTCTCTGGCTTTGGGGAATTACACCTCAGTCTACCAGGCGGAAATGCTTGCTCTGCTGCACGCGCTGGATCACATAAATGAGGGTCAGGTGCAGGGAAGAAGTATCCTTATAGCACTGGACAATCAGGCTGTGATTAAGCGCATGAACCAGACAGAGATTAATGCGTCTCTGGCGTTGGAATGTGTCCAAAAACTGAACAGGTGTGCGCAACAAAACAACGTGACGCTAGCTTGGGTTAGAGGACATACAGGCATCGATGGGAACGAAAAGGCTGACAACCTGGCAAAACAGGGGTCAACCTCGGAATTCTGGGGACCGGAGCCATACTCTGCCATTGGCAGAGGGTTGGTAAGGAACTACATCGAGAAATGGGTCGCTGAGGAACACCGGAGACGGTGGGACGCTATGACCACGTGTAGGCAGGCTAAGATGGTGCTTACGCTGCCGATTACCGCAGCCAGAAGAAGGATCCTGCATATGCAAAGGAGAACCCTCAGATGGTTGGTGGCACTGATTACAGGACACGGATGTTTCAGGTATCACCTAAAAAGAATGGGAATTCTGGAGGATGACACCTGTCGGATGTGCCTGGAGGAACCTGAGACGGCCACACACATAGTGTGTCACTGTCCGGCGGTGGCGAGGAAAAGGGATGCCATAACTGGACTCCAGTGGATGGAGGACATGAGGCAGACTCCCTTCAATCAGCTGCTTGCGATAACTAGGGGAGTCGAAGTAAGGGAGCAATGGGACAACCCACTGCAACCCCAATAAGATGACTCTAGGCAGAGGGACGAAAAGGGACCCGCAAATAGTGGTCTGATTCGGTATCCCTCGAAAATCTATATATATACATTAAAACTTAGAGCACTCTATTCTATCTATTCTATTACTTTCTAAAGCCACTTCTAGATGGCGTTGTCATGGAAAGCTTCGTTGCATATTATCGCACAGCTTAGCATTTTTGCATGAAGGTCCGTGGGGAAGCCCGAATTTTTAAATTAAAAATGGCCGCTGAAATATGGCCGACGAATTTGCAAATTGTGTTCCATTTCCATGTTGCACTAGCTCTCGCATCATCCGGAATAGCAGCGACGCTATTAGACGGAGGACGTACTGCACATTTCACACTCAAATTGAATCTGAACACAACGGAAACTCCAACGTGCAACATTCCCCCCAACAGTCCAATAGAAAAACTTTTGATTGCATGCAAAATGATTGTTTGGGACGAATGTACAATGGCGCACAGGAAATCAATTGAAGCACTAAACATCTCACTGCTAAGCTTTAATCGCATGTTAAATGATCAATTTGCGACCTTCGAGGACCGTTTGAACTCGCTCAAGATTCGCCTAATAGCTCGCTTGATGAGGTATGCAATGCTTTAAATAGTCAAATCGCAGGGCTGAGAGACGATGTGAAAATAGTTCAACACGACATCGCCGTAGTTTCCAACGAATTAGAGGATCCGCGCCGGCAGTTACGATTGGTCATTCTTGGCCTGGTCAATCACGGCGTTACTAATTGTGAAATTTCCGTCGGCCAACGAGCAGCAGGAGCTCCTGAGAAAAGCTCGTGAATTAAATTTCTGACGCATCAACGCAAGAAGCCTGAGTAATAAAATCGACGAACTGCGGGAAATCTATCATGGGTCCAACATTCACGTCTTACTGGTGTATGCGGCCTCAGTACGCAGGGGGCCTTGGTAGCCTAGGGAGTAAGGCGTCTGGCTACTATCCGAGAGGTCCCGGGTTCGATTCCCGGCCAGACCCGGTCTTTTGCCTTTTCCACTTTATCACCTAACTAACTTTCCTTCTTTCTTCTTCCCTCTTTACATTCCTGATTCCTCTTGTTATAGCTTTACTTAGCCCTTCTCGGCTCCGCCAAAGTGCTTGTCATCGGTTGTTTGATGAGATTGAACTCGTTTCAGATGGCATAACACTCCAGCGAGTTGTTTCTCGATGCCCTGATGTCAAAGTTGCCATAGTAATGTAGGTGGTTGGAAGTAGGTGGACTAAAAATATCGCGGGGAGGTTTTGGCAGTTCCTTTCTTCCCCGACAAGAGCTGCTGTTCGACATTGCACTCTATACGAAAAAAATAGATTGTCGTCAGTATAAAGGACCTTTCCTGAGACTCTAGCCTTTCACATAAGAAAAAAAAATATTCCTTTAATATCCGTGTCCCTGGGTGGCTACAGTCTATTTAGAGACGATCGTAAGGATTGCCCCAGCGGCGGAGTCCCTGTCTATGTTAAGAACGGTCTCCTATCTTTCAAGATAAAGCAATCCATATCCAATGCCCTGGAATTCCTTAGCGTTGAAATTTTGTGCGGTGCTAGGAAATGCCTCGCGACTTTGGTTTACTGTCCTCCTAGTGCACTCATCTGAAGCCAGCGAATTGGAAGTGTGGCTCTCCGAAGCAACCCACAATTTGGATAGCATCATTGTCGGAGGAGACTTTAACGTTAATATCTCTTATCCTACAGCTCTCTGTGCAATGACTAGGAAGTCATTTTTCACCACTTTTGTCCTGAAGCCTGTCAATCAACTTCCAACATACTGTAAAACTTGTAACCCATCCTTGCTGGACATCTTGTTCGTGTCGGATATAGGAAATGTTTTATTTCATTGTCAATCAGCCCACCAGGTTTTCTTGATCACGACAATCTAAATCTGCCCCAAACTTCGCAGCGTGAAGAAAACTCTCTCCAGTGATTATAAAGCATTAACACTCGTGAGCTGTTACAAGAATGTTCCGCACTATCCTGGGACGATGTATTCTGCATTCATGACACTGACCACCAAGTAGCACACTTTAGCCTTAGGTGTTTACCTGAACACACAACTAACATGCTGTGATCAAACCAATCATGCCTTATTCAAAATTTACAGGAACTTGCGCCGGCTCTGGCTGTTCGCGTCCATTTTGCCTATAGGTGCTCGGTCAAGGCTTATCAAAACCTTAGTTCTACCTCACTTCACTTACGCTAGCTCCGTCCCCTGATTCCTCATGCCGGGTCAAACTAAAGGTTGATTCTACCTGGCATGTGTATAACGTCCGCAGATTTGACTATACAAGCCCATGCCGCTCTTCTATTCTGGGGTGCACGCTCGACGAATACTTTCCTTCAAGACAGCATTACTAATCTATAGCCTTTAGTGCTATGAACGTCCGTCCTACCCCCTTGAGTATCTTCATGGTGGTTGTACAACAAGGAAAATAATTTTTATCCCGCCAAGAGTCCATCACATAGTTGGGCAAAGGTCTCTAAAAATCTTCAAGGAAACTACTGTAAGAGTACATAACAAACAATTGTTAAGAAGTGGTGAACCAAACCAACATCGGCGCCTTTTTTATAAAAAGTTGTTCACTCTATGTTGATTATACAAGCAGGAATCGATTTCCTTAACCAAACTTAATGAACAAAACAGCCCCTTTTCTACCAATTTAATCTAGAACACCATGATAGTTAACAACGCCATCGACTTGGAATTGCAGGTCAACATTTACGTTTTTATCTCCCCTTCACACCGCAAATGATTGCGTTTCTCTGCTGTTGTTGTTTTTTTTTCTCCCGGCAGCATCCACTAGAACGGAAATAATCTACAAAGTGGAAAACATAACGAAAGGACAAATAAAGCCACTACCCTCCTCAATTGGTTGAGCAATCTTCGAAAATAAGAATCCCCCTACAAGTGGTATCGAACCTTATCAACCATAGTAAGAAAAACAATCACGTGAAAAAGGGGGTTGCTCAGCTGAGTGCACTCCAGCTTCAAAGGATCACCGAGCCCCAAAGGTAGGACTACAACGGAATCACCATTCAGAAGGGAAGAAACAGGTCTACAAAAAAATCATCCGAAAAGCTACAGGAGGAATATTTTTTTTTTAAAACCGCTCCTTGTAATGTTTTGTTGTTTTTGCTGTTCCTGTATTTTGATGGTGGTCCTGAGTAGAGCTCCCTTTCTTACCCCTATCGCTATTTGCTATTGCTGCTGTTCGTGGCCAACAACGGTTCGACGGGTATACTAGTGGTGGTCGTGCTGCTGTTGTGATATTTCTGCCTAATTTAATTCTGCAGCTACAGCGCCCAGTGAAGCTTGGGGGTGCTTATAGCCCCAAAAAAATACAAGCTTTCACGGGCATGGATACGACCAGAAACAAAAACACTTCCACCCCGCCACTACCACCAGCAAATCGATAGAGCGGATAGCTTGTGGTAGAATTACGAGTAGGAGTGGGAGGGTGCTTGTCAACCACCTTTTTTTAACCAAACTGTGTGCGGCCAAGCTACGATAGTAAGATGAACGGTAATGGAGCAATAAAAAAGCTGCCCCTGCCCCCAACCTAGAAAGTTCTTTACGGCGAAATTTCTTTTATTTCCCTTTTTTTTCCCTGTACATAAGCAACGTACGGTTTTAGGGGGTGTGAAGCGCGCGGAGGGGATATATGTAAGTATCAAGCCCGCCCTTGTAGCTACTGTAATATGGGCCATAAGAGGTTAAGCAGCGCCGGTGGTAGCTAACAGATAGAAGAAAGGGGTCCACGGTGAGCCCCTTGAAGTAGGCAATTTCGTCCTTTTCCATATTTTTGTGTTTTGATTGTGCGTTAAGAAGCCTCCTTCAAGTGTTCTCACTGGAAGCATTACCGGCGGGGTACTTTCTGTGTGGCGGCTGTCTGCTCTGTGCTGCACTTAGGGGACTACTTCGCTCGAAATAATAATAATAATAAACCCCACCATCTCTGTGCTACCTCCTACTGAACGTACTACAGTCGACGTCGCTCCACCGCACACCGCACCAACATTACTGGCAAAGTACTTGCTGCAGGGTTGAGCCTTTAACGAGATGTGAATAGCGTTGAACTGGGGAAGATCAGGCCCCCGTTTCAAGGATGTTGTAATTCATTAAAAATGTTTGCATTGGGATCAGGGTCCTTTCTCATGTTCTAGGTACTGTTTTCACCTTTTTCTTCTTCCTTTATTTTTTTTCGTAAAATATCCTTACAAACAGAACAACAAACAGGAACGGTATTACACACCTCAGCCGCCATTCAAGGTGAATACACCCATTCATACATCAGACAAATGTTGACTTGTTTATATGTGTGCGTGTGGCAATAATTGTAGGGAATTAGGACGGTTCTTATATATTATTGTACTCCTGTTCTTCCTTTCATTATTTCTACACATAAAAAAATTTACCCTCTTTATCTTATATCTTCCTAATTAGGGAAGATTCCTTTGATATTTTATTTTTCTGTAGCGCTGTCGATATAGTCCTATATATGTACAATGGTGTGTTTCTGTATTTTTATGGCAAATATGTTTCCGGATGTTCTTTATTCGATACGATGTCGGAAGAGAAATTATGTTTTTCTTGTTCCTTGTTTTTGGGGCCCCCAGCTTGGCCTATAATGTTGTGCTGTGTGCGTTTTTTCCCTTTTTCCCTATCTTTTGAATCATGGTGGATCTATTAATTCAGAAATGCTACATAATTTTCGCTCTCTTAAGGAAAAATTGATGAGATTTTCCTTTTTTTTTATATATTTTATTAGAAATGTAGATAGACATTTGTTTCATTAGTGATAAGAGAACATGAAGAATTGGTCTTAATTTTTTCGTTGAAATTGTGTTATTAGGTAGATTTTTGTGGTGAAACTTTTTTGGTAGGATTATATGCTCTTTGAGTTGTATGTGAAGTACAGTGCTACTCTATCACTTAAAACTACTGATGGAATATATCTGTCTAACGCACCCGTTCCTGTATTATATTTAATATTTTGGATATATATGACTATAAGCAGTATCACTAAGGGTCATTTTACACGAAGTAGCGCGAAACAAAAAGTTCCCAGAAGGCTGAGAAAGGGCTTGAAGGAACACGAAACAATTGCATGAAACTTTTAAAGCAACTTTGCAGGAAACAGTTTTGACTGCTTCAGGTTTCTTGTTGTTGTTTCTCTGATTTCTCTGGTTTGCCTTTCGTAGGGAATGAAATAAAAAGAGGAATTGAAAACAAAATTGACCACTCGAGTCAAACAAAGCAACAGGTAGGTAAATATGGGTGGGTAAATATACGAAAAGTACAAAAGAGAAATGAGCAATATATGCTACGTATTATTTGAAGCAAGAGTTTACTCGACACCGATGAATTCTTTGAGGAAACTCCAAAAGGGAATCAACGATTGCAGGAAACAACATTGCAGGTTTCGTTTCGTGTTTCATCGTGTAAAATGGGCCTAAGCATATAACGCCCAAAAAACTACTAATCATGGGAAGCAATTGACTTCATTTGGAAATTCGAAAGACTTCAGTAGATATTAGCAAAACTAAAGTGCACATGTTTCGTAACTAATAAAAATTCCGGAGTGAACTTCAATTGCAAGGAACTGTTGAACGCCCGTCATATTGACGTAAGGTTTGAAAATTCGAACTTTAAGGTTTGAAAAGGGAACTTTATTTAGTGGAAGTTTATTAGATATTATGGAGGTGCTGGTGACCCCACAGTGTTTTCATTTAAACAAAAAAATGTGGTCGACCGAATGTAAAGATTTTCTTTTTCAGAGCGTATATTTTTTATCAGCACTTCAAAGAAGTCGATATTTTTTTGGGTTTGTGCGATATCGTGCAGGTACAAAAATCATGTCTTCTTTTGCTTATTCTTCCTGAAGGCAACCTGAATTCTAAGGAATCCTGTTTTCTTAATTCCTTATTCTCACTTGGCTTGAATCAAATGAGCGGTGTATCTAACGTTTTGGGGAGGCAGTTAGATCTTGTATTCTTTACTGACGCAGTCAATATGACTTTCAGCCTAATGACAATAATTTTCGTCACATTACCCCTAACCGAGAGCCTCATTTTTTACCTCTCTCAATTACCCTTGCTGATATCGTGAAACATATTGATGAACTCCCTTTCGACTTCACTTCGGGCCCTGACGGTATTCCACCTGCTGTCCTGAAGTCCTGTGTGGAGGTTCTCCAGTCTAAACTGAAAACCCTGTTTCAGAAATCCCTGGATAAAGGGTGCTTCCCTACGCTTTGGAAGAATTCGTTTATAATTCCTATTCACAAAAGTGGTAGCAAAAACGAAATATCGAATTATAGACCAATTGCGAAGTTGTCTGTTATACCGAAGCTTTTCGAATCAATTATCTATTCTGCGATCGCTCCGATCTACAAGAGGCTTGTCTCAACGAATCAACATGGTTTTCTTGCAGGTCGTTCCACTACCACCAATCTTCTTGAGTTCACTTCTCATGCTGCCGAGGGCTTCGTTTCTGGTTGTCAAACTGATTGCGTTTACACTGATTTTAGCAAGGCATTTGACAAGCTCTCCCATTCTATTATAATTCTCAAATTAAGAAGGCTTGGCTTTCCGCAAGCACTTCTGGTGTGGTTCCAGTGTTACTTAGCTGACCGGACCTACCAAGTTCTTTTTCGAGGATCCAAATCAGTACCCATTGAAGCATCATCCGGTGTCCCTCAAGGAAGTCATCTTGGCCCTCTTCTCTTCATTTTATCAATTGATGACATTGTTTCCTTGCTAAGACACTGTAGAATATTGATTTACGCTGATGACATCAAGTTATACCGTCACATTAAGAGTATTGAGGATTGCAAACTTTTGCAAGCTGATCTTGACACCTTTTACTCTTGGTGTACTTATAACAACCTGGTTCTTAATATTAGTAAATGTGAAGTCATGACTTTTAGTAGGAGACGTGATCCTATAATTTTTAATTACACCTTTCTTAATGAAGGAGTCCCTCGTGTAAACTTTGTTAAAGATCTCGGGATTAGATTTGATAGTAAGCTGGATTTTTCCACTCACATCAACTATATCTCTTCTAGAGGTAGTTTAGTCCTGGGTTTTATAAAAAGGTGGTCCAAAGAATTTAACAACCCCTTGATTACTAAACACCTTTATATTTCTCTTGCCAGACCATTACTCGAATATGCGTCCCATGTTTGGTCTCCTGACTACTCTGTGCATGTTAGAACTATTGAATCGGTCCAACGAAGGTTCGTTCGATTCGCACTGAATCATCTTCCTTGGGAAAACCCATTAGTTCTTCCATCTTATGAATCTCGGCTTAAGTTACTTAACTTAAGCTCTCTTCACAAGCGCCGTGAGGTGGCCGATGTTGTTTTTGTTCATCAGCTCCTTAATGGAAAGGTTGACTCAGGTTTTCTAGATCACCGTGCATCGTTTAGAGTGAGTCGTTACAATCTAAGAGGACCACCTCTCTTACAAATCAACTCTTCTAATACGAATTACGGCAGATTCGAACCTGTCAATCGCATGTTCATTAACGTGAACAACAATATTAATGTGTTTAACGTGAGTATTGGTAAAGATGTCCTTAAAAGGAATCTTTTTAATCTGACGTGATTGCTTACATTTTATGTTGTTTGGTGGGTTACATGTTGGATGCCCTTACTTTTTATTTTAATCTATGTTCAATCTCTTTTTAGAGATAGGATTTGTGTTTTTATTTACTAATTTTTATGTTACTAATATTTTATGTTTGCATGTCTCAGCTGAGCCACGGCAGTGGTAAATATTTCTCAGCCCTGCTGGGAAGTGTGCCTTCTGTGTTAGAAGGGAAACTCTATGTATATATATATATATATATATATATATATATATATATATATATATATATAGGTATATATATATATATATATATATATGTATGTATGTGTATGTATATATATATAGATTTTCATGCTTAGCTGAAAAGTGCGCCTTCTGTGCTAGAAGGGTTAACTCTTGCTATTAAACTCTTGCTATTTAATCCCTCATTGGACATAGTGCGAAACAGTAGCTCTCCACCGGACTCTGTTTTGTGCGACAGCTCTCAGCTCCGAGCAGAATCTTCCAGTTGTTGCGGCCTTTGCTAATAGGGTTATCCTTCACGTTGCTCTAAGTCTTCCGACTCGACACATTCCTTGCGGATTCCAGTCAGGGGTCTGTTTGGCTAGATTTTTGTTTTCGCATCACTAGGTGTGGCCAATCCAATTCCATATCGACTGATTTGGTCGTCTATCCTTTAGGGTCCGGTCGTTCATATATTACGTGAGGCGATTTTTCGACCTCCCTTCGCCCTTGGTGAGATGTCGTGAGATTTGGCTCGACCCCCTCCCCCTAATCACACGTGAGATTTTAAAAAATCTCTAGTATTTACCCTAAAAATACGTATTTGCGTGGGTAACCACAGCAAGTCGGGCCTTTCCATAGAATATAGAACACTTGTTAGTTGAGCGACAAACTATTAGTCTTGTGCAACGGTATTTTTTGACACTTGTAAAAAATCGCTTGTAATACAAGTACTTGTAGTTTCGTGCAACAGGCCCCTGTATTCACCGCACCCTGGTGTTCCGCTCTGTCGATCCTTTTGAGGTGCCCCACAGCGAAACTTTGTTTAGACAGTTCTTTTAAGACAGGTGGAACAAATGGAACGATAATTACTGTGGGCCAAACAAAAATTATTTCTTTTTTAGTGATAGGGCTGTGTCAGATCCAATACAGCAAAGCAGAACCGTCGGCAGAGAATTGTTTCTATTCGATTACGCTGGTCACGAGAGCTCTGCCGCTGCTTTTTCATCTCAAATATGTTTTGCAAAATAGAATTTTTTGACATTTCAAAAATCTGTCACTTGGCAATTTTTTTCAATGACAAATAGACGTGGAAACTTGAAAATTTATTGTTATGTGATTTTTGCAAAGAAGTTTGAAATTTGTGATTTTTGCAAAGATTATTGAAACATCAGCTTGCACCATATTGGAGAAAAATTATTATATTCTCAAAAAATTTTAAATATTTATTTGAAGCTGTCAAATAAAAGTTCTGCTGCTGCTGATGTTTTACTTGGATCTGACTCAGTGGGCAGAATTCTGCTTCTGCCTCTGCTCAAAAAGTTGGATCTGTTATGGCCTATAATCGAAAAATAAGAATAGAAGTAAAAACAAATATTCGTGCAAAGAGAACCCTGCCAAATGAAACTTTACATCGAATACTATGTCAGACAACTATCTTCAGATGGATTTTGAGTAAAATTTAATTTCCATAGCTCATACACGAAATTTTAAGAATAAAATAATTTAAAAAAAACTGCTTTTGTATATTACTATGGTGGCACTGTTTTGAGGACAATCTGATTATAGTACTCCTATTACAGAAGGATTAAAAATGGTGTGAAAAACGCTGAGAATAGGGTCAACTGTTGGCCAAAGTACGTCCCTTCGTATTATAGAAGTTCTTGTAGTACAATCTCGGTACTATTTTTACTGTTTATTCGTAAATCCCGCTTATTTCTAATGAACAGCGGGTCCGTTGAAAAAACCGCGGTTATTTGTAGAAAAAAAAAACAATGCATTTCAATCTCCTTGGCAATTCGTAATGTTTTTAATACTCAACGCCACTAAAAAGTCTAAAGTCTCTGTTTAAAATTCGTCATATATTCGAAAAAAACTTCTACTTCCCACACTCTTCAATTTTCTGAATCATGTTTGTTTAGATAATTTTCTATTTACATTGGAGATGTATCCTTTATTTTTACATATGTGTTTTATTACCTTTACTTTATTTTTATGCCGGTTCAGTGTGGTATCGGAGTGAGTGTCTGTCCATTTGTGAAAAAGGAGATTATAAAAGCCTCTGCCGAGGGCGATAAAAAATCTACAGCCTTTCTACATAGCCATCTACATACACTGACGACAATTTTAAAAAAGAAACAGATCATCGCTGGAGTGTACCTTAAAGCAGTAAAACGGCGACTTCCTTGAACTTTAACGATCACTTGTCACATGGTTTTTACAGTGCCGACAATTAAATATACCAGTGATGATGATGGAAAAGGCCGAAATTTTTGCAAATATATTAGGCAAAGAAAACTTCAAAGCGAGTCATGGGTGGGTTTTACACGGTTTTTAAAAAAGACTCATGCTTTTCGCGGAAACTATGTGGCGAAAATACCAAAGTAAATGACAATGTTTGTTTAGAATGGAAAGAAAAGTTGAGTGAACTGATAAAAAATTATGGACCGAAGAACATCTTCAACGCTGACGAAACAGGATTATTTTAAAGTGCCCGCCAGATCCTTGCATACGTATATGGAATTTTAGATACGAAATCGGTTTATTTTTTTAAATGAAATAAAAAAAGTAAAAGCGTTCTGAAAAAAGGAATGCAGCAAGTAGCAACAATAATATTGTGGGGTGTTTACACGTTATTCTCATTGGGCTGGCATACAACATGAGTTCAACCCTCAACATTTGGTAAACCAGTTTGTTATCCTACTCTCGGGGACGTCCTTGCAACGTACATATACGCTGCTGACGGTACTGCTGGGTCTCGAACTCTATTCACGATTCGTTTTCATTCTTGCCGGTTTTTTGCGACATCTCGAGCCCCGGTAACTGATAATTGTTGATTCTTTAGGTCACCCTCACAGGTCACCCTGCTCTTTTGATAAATTCGTTCATAATTCCTATTCACAAAAGTGGTAGCAAGAACGAAATATCGAATTATAGACCAGTTGCGAAGTTGACTGCTACACCGAAACTTTTTGAATCAATTATCTATTCTACACTTGTTCCTATCTCCAAGAGGCTGTCTCAATGAATCAACATGGTTTTCTTGCAGCTCCACTACCACTAATCTTCAAAATTGGGTTCACTTCTCATGTTTCTGGTTGTCAAACTGATTGTGTTTACACTGATTTTAGTAAGGCATTTGACAAGCTATCCCACTCCATTATAATTCTCAAATTAAGAATGTTAGGCTTTCCGCAAGACCTTCTAGTATGGTTCCAGTCTTACTTAGCTGGTAGGACCTACTAAGTTCTTTTTCGTGGTTCCAAATTAGTAATCATTGAAGCGTCATCCGGTGTCGCCCAAGGAAGTCATCTTGCTCCTTTTCTCTTTATTCTATCAATTGAAGACATTGTTCCCTGTCTAAGATACTGTAGAATATTGATTTACGCTGATGACACCAAATTGTACCGTCACAGAAAGAGTAACATAAAGTTCCCATTGAATTTGAACCAGATAGAAACACCTACATGTAACATTAGCAAAAATTCCAGTATTGCCAAACTCCTCAAAACGTCCAACATTACAATTTGGGACGAATGCACCATGGCCCATAAAATATTGCTCGAAGCCGCTTGACAGGGCGAGATTTCCGGGAAAAAACCAACCAACACTACTTGCAGGAGATTTCCGCTCAACTTTGCTTGAGAGCATCATATCTATGGAACAATTTTAAAAAATCGCTCCAACGAATATGCGTGTCCATTTGCTACAAGATGCCTCTGCTCAAACATTTTCAAAACAACTTTTGGATATCTTTTGGAAATGGCGAAACTCCAATCGATAGCAGCACATTTTATTATTTGATTATTCGGAATGTCTTTAATGTCTCCTACCATATATTAAAATTCTTATCGCCTCAACTACAAAATAAACGGAAGATATAGTGCACACCAAAAGGATTGGGATTGGAAATTTAAACGCAATCGGGGAAATGGCAATCCCACATACATTACCATTTCGTGAAATACAAACGCAGCAACACTGTCTTTCCCATAGCATCTGACCACGACAAGAGTGGCAGTGAGACCGATGAATGGTGATTGGGAATATAAATGAGCGGTTGAATTGGGTTTTTAACAAACGGAGTGACAATTATCTTTTAGAATGTACTTTTGCGGTGGGATTTGAGACTCTCACTGCCCATGGAAAAAGCGATTTTGAGATTCCCAATTGTTTTGGCGCATGCCATACTACTGGCATATGGGTGCAACGAGGTGGACCGGGTTTCAGCTAGTTTAGATATAAATTTTATAATACTGGATAAGTTTTTATCAAAATAACGAAAAATAATTGAAATAGTGAGGGGAGGAGGTGTGCTTTAGTCTTGGCCAAAACTGTACATAACCAAATATGGCACGAAAGGAAGTGACATAGCTGTTTCATTTGCCATTCATAAAAGATATCCAACTGAGGTTCATTTGGTAGTTCATATCGAACATGGACAATGTATATATTTTACCGGAAGGGTTGAACGACCAGCATCCACGATGGGAGCAGCGAGGCGCACAGACTTCTAGCTAATATTTAAATATAATTGTTGTGATCCTCCACTGACTAATAATAAAACCCCATCTTCTCACAATCATCAAAATTTTAATTAACAAAATATTCCACTCAAAAATTTTACACTTAAAATACCAAAATAATTTCCGATACCAACAATAATTTTTGGGAAATAACATTCCAAACATTCCAAAATTCAATTTGAACAAATTTTACAACAATTCATAACATCCTTTCACGTTCAAGTTCACCTGGACTGGCACAAGAATCAACATAAAGCTACTTATTTTCTCGCTAATTACAACGAAAATTTCATTAAGGACGAAAATGCTCTCATTTCACTCAGATAATAACATAACGAGAAAAGCAGAAGGATATTTACAAGTTTTATAGGTTGGCGGAGAAGGAGAGACTTGTACAGGTACTCATTAAAAACTCATCAGAAAGGATGAAAACGATTTTCACAACTTCATTTCCCCATTTTACCGCCAGCCCCATCTGGGGGTCCACTTTTGACAGCACAGCCGGACACGGATCAAACAATGTTTATTTATATTTTTGTTGTTTGGCTTTTTGTGATGGTAGTGGTGTGTTATTATTATTTTTACTTTTTTTTATTTTAAATATTTCATTGAAATTACAAACAGGCGGCAGATTGTCGGTATTGTGTAGATACCTCCCCCTACCACCCCATGTACCCCCGACTTTCTCCCCAGTTTTATTGTGTAGTAACTGTTGCCTTACAGAATTCCTTCCGTTCGCACTTATAGTAATGAAAATTAATGGAAAAGTTGCTAGAAGGCTAATTACTTTCAGAACCCGGCCTAAATTGATTTATATTTTCAGCCTACCGAAAGAGCCCGAAACAAATGAACGAAGCTCATTTTCGGAAAAGTAAAGAATTTTCCGTTTTCAGAGAAACGCCGCGAACACGGGGAGGGGGATAAAGGGACAAAGGAATAAGGCAGGCTATCAACATTCAACAACAACAACAACGAAAAAAAGACATAGGAAAAACCCATTCTAGAAATTTCAGAAAAAAGGACTCAGTTGTCTTTTTCCTTAAGTATGTAATTAGGAATTTAAGTGGGGGCTACCCATACCCCGGCGCGTTTCTATACACTTTTTTTTCTCTTTATTCTAATTAGGCTTATTTTGACTTTGTGGGCAGGACTTGCTTGCTGGTTCAGAATCGAAAAATAAGGATTATAGGGTTATAAAAAAAAAGAGCAGAGGAGAAACTTGCCTCCATAGAATTAACTTTGATGTCGAAGTTAGATTTATGTGCGATGATAAAAATTCTACTGAAATTCTCTCGATTTCGTTAATTTATTTCGCGTATTTTTGTTTATAGTAAAAACATTAACAAATAAATAAAAACAGGATACAAAGTATAGCATTAAGTACTACAGTCTAAACTTTATTATAAGTTGTTAGTGTTTTGCGCTTGTTAATTTCATTTAACACAGGATAGTAAAAGTTTGTTTATTTGTGAATGAGTGAAAGTTTCAGGATAGTGCTGGAGCGTTATCCTTGTCCGTGGAAGTCCTTGAAGTAAAAATAATTCTAACAATGTGAAAATTTCACTTTTTAGGGGTTTATATTATTTTTAAATAAATTTTTCTAATTTAATTAAAGTGCTTTTTGCCATTTTGTTTTAGATGTTTGTGGCAGTACCAACTTAGCAGACAGACAGTGAAAATGTGTTTTACGGGCAGGAATTTTACAGTGGGGACATTCTCGACATCTCAAGCGACAAACAAGGTTATACATAATATTACAATGGCCACGTTTGGAAAATTAGAATAAGACCTATAAAATACATAATTTAAGCGATCCAGGAAATATGAGCTCAAAAAAAAACTAGTGGCAGAGGAGTTCATTTGGACCCGTTATAAGAAAAGATCGCAGAGTTTTGGGCCTGGTTTGTCAGCGCGTAAAGATACAACGGCTCAATGTCACCAATAGGTGCGTACACTGTGTCCAGTGAGGGTATTTTCATATCAACATCTGCATTGTCGGACCGCTGCCACCAACACAATTGTACAGGTATTGCTCAACACTAATTCACAGATACACGAGATCGCAGGAGGCATTGTACTGCACGGATCATTGCCGAAACAATAGCGAAAGAATCATGCGCTGGTTGGATAACGCTCTTTAGAGTTCCACGGAGGATAACTGATCAAGGCTTTAGTTCTAAGCCAAGCTCCCGAAAAGGATTAACCAAATTGATTGGATTTCAGCATCTATAAGAATAACCGAGTATGATCCGGCGTCGAACGCCTTAATTGAACAATGGTATCGATCTTTCAAGACCGCTTAAAATTGTCACAAACCCTTCGAATTGGTCTGACTTTTTAAATACTGTCATAAAGTAGTTGTTTAAACCCTATATATATATAAATTTTAGTTTTTATAGTTACTTTAAAATAAACGATCTCAGCTCAGATTTTTGGGTGCATCGTTGAAGAGTTCACCCTTCAAACCCACCCCCTCTCTCTGCTCTGGGGCTACGGGCGTGGGCTTTTGATATTTTTACCTCCTAACTAGTCCAAACAAAGTTACGAAGTCAAAAATTGTGTTCCAAGCATTTCAGTCTATACCTTTTCTTGAGCATTCGTTGCCTGGCCTATATGTAGGAAATCAAAAAATTAAAAGATTTAGATCCGATAACGGATTTACACACGAAAGGAAATTGAATTTTATAAATTTAAATTAGAAGTTAAGCCAAATCAAGAATTAATTTAAGCCAAATGAAGAAATTAAACCAAACAACGAATTCATTGCAAAGGGCCATTCTGATGAAAGTATTAACTCTGAAGAGGCTTTAAGTAAACCCAATTCTGATCAGACTTCAAGAAAACCAGATGTATAACTGAGTCAAACACGGACAAGCCAAAAATGAATAAGACAAAGTCAGTCGGCATCACTTGGCGAAGTCCATTGCCTGTTCGCAAGGTTCGGATTCAGAATACCAAGAAAGCAGCTAACTTTGTTGATGTCCCTGACCCTAAATCACTGAAGGAAATTTACATGACTAAAAATGCAGACGATTAGATGATGAAAGCAATGAATATCGAAATGGAACTTCTGAAGCAAAATAAAATATGGGTCATAAAAGACCGTCCAAAAGTTAAGACTGTTATTGATTGCAGATAGATCTTTAAAACCCAACACAAACTGGTAGCAACAGTAGAACGACGGAAAGTCAGGCTTGTAGCTAAAGGATAAGCTCAGATTTACGGTGTCGATTAACACTCAACAACGGCATATATGCCTTAAGTATGTATGTATTTATTATTATTATACTTTCCTAACTTAATTACAACCAACCAACCATTTTAACATTATAACTTTTTATATCCCGCACCATCGACTGATATTCTGAGTACATTCTACAATAATAATGCTACTTTGTTATTTATGTGTGCTTTTTGCCTGTAAGCTAAGCTTCCTTAGTTAACTCTTTGTGCTACTAGTCCGTTATTTGGTAAATCAAGGTTAGTTTAATTACATATGGTCTAAGGAAGGCACCATATTCGAACATCCCTAAAAACTAATTCGACACTTTCAAAACTTAATACTACTTGAATTGATATACAGGGTCCGCCATGTAACGTTTTTTTTTCAACTAGTGCTTATTTCGTGTATGGCAACACTTAGCTCATGTCTGATTTGACAGATAATTAGTTTTATCCTTCCGCTGAACGAATATGGTTGTGTATACGCTTGAACAACGCTGGGAAATATTGCGACATTACTTTGAAAATCATGGTAATGTTGCAGAATGTGTGCGAAAATTGCGTACGGATTTTGGAAGAAGAGAAGCACCATCAGCTCCGTATGTTCGTTACCTTGTGAAAAAAGTGAAAGAAACTGGCATCCTCATCGATAAACCAACGCGTGAAAAGCCAAAAACAGTGCGTACACCCGAGAATATTGCTGCTGTGGCCGAAAGTGTGCGTGAATCGCCATCAACATCAGTTCACCGTCGTTCTCAACAATTGGACATTTCGCAGACATCATTGAGACGAATTTTGCGTAAAGACCTTGGTATGACGCCGTACAAAGTCCAATTGGTTCAGGAGTTGAAGCCAACTGACCATCCAATGCGTTTTCGCTTCGCTAAGTGGGCCTGCGATCGACTTGCAGAAGATGCGGATTTTGCCAAAAAAAAATCATCTTTTCAGCTGAAGCTCATTTCGATCTTGGCGGGTATGTAAACAAGCAGAATTGTCGCATTTGGGGCACAGAAAACTCGCACGCATTCATTGAAAAGCCGGTGCACCCAAAACGAGTCACTGTTTGGTGCGGATTTTGGTCCAGAGGCTTCTTCGAAAATGAGCAAGGAGTGGCCGTTACAGTCAATGGCGATCGTTATCGGGCCATGTTGAACGAATTTTTGTTCACAGAAATTGAAGAGGAGGATATTGGCAACATTTGGTTTCAACAGGACGGCGCTACGTGCAACACAGCCGACGCTACACTTGATGTTTTGCGCCCTATTTTTGAAAATCGCATTATCAGCCGCAGAGCTGATGTCGTTTGGCCACCTCGGAGCTGCGATTTGACACCGTTGGACTACTTTTTGTGGGGTGCCGTCAAAAATAAGTGTTACGCCGACAAGCCAGAGACAATTGACGCTTTAAAGGACAATATTCGTGAAGCCATTGGTGAAATACAGCTGCACACAATCGATAATTTACTTAAAAATTGGACCGATCGTGTAGGCTACTGCATGGCCAGCCGAGGCAGCCATTTGAATGAAATTATTTTCCATCATTAACCGGAGTGATTGTACTTTCAAATAAAAAAAGAAATTTGAAAAAATATTTCTTTTATAGCATTTTCAAAAAAAAAAAGTTATTTGGCGGACCCTGTAGTTTAAATGGATTTTGTACAGAAATTCAGATTTGGTCCCGACCAAGAAGCAGCCTATTCTGGGTTAATAAAAACTTTCATGTTATCCATAAGCTACTTGTGTATCCTAAAACAGTGATAGTATGGTATTTGCTCTAAAGGAATCGTTGATCCGTGACACTTAGAATATACCGTAAAATTTACTATTGCTCTTAATATCGACCACCGGATGGCATTTAAACATTCACGTTTAAGAACTCAATAAAGGAAAGGACATCTTATTGACGGCATTTCATCCCAACTATATTTTGTCCTTTCAAAAACGACTGGAAAAGTGAAGTACGAAATTGGCGGATGGAGAATAGTGGCGAAAACATGAAAAGAGAAGGCTATGCACCAATTTTAAAATCAGCAATAGACAAAACAATTTCAAAGGAACTTATTCAGAATGCTCTTCATACTTGTGGTATATTTCCATTTAATGAAAATAATATTCATTATGATAAGTTTGTTAAAGATCTGGATAAAACAATGAACAATCAAAAATCGCAGAAAATAGTGAACACTAAACTGATTATAACGTTTCAAAGCACAACATTGCAAAGTGATGATGAGTTTTTATGTAGGTATAGTTTATTTATCATGACTAAGCCAAAGCGTTTGTGGTAAACTGGGATGTTAAAACATAAGCAGAGTCCTCGCTAATTTGGTTGATCGCAACTCCGCCCGCTGCAACTTCAGATCGCTTCAATTTAAAATACAATTTAAATTTGGAATATCAGCATTTTCTTCATGTTTCATCCGTCGTTTTTGACAAAAGTAATACACTAATTTTTTTACAACTTCGTCAACTAAATCTCAGTAAGAAATATGCGAAAAAAGGTGGTATAACTTCCTGAAGAACGCTATATTTTAGAGAAAAAAAATTATATAAAGTTTTTACAAAAACATATTTGTACATTTTAAAGCATGAACAGCTCTCCGCTAAGGCAAGGGGTTATTATTATCATTTTGTGGGAGCTTGCGCGAGGTTTTAACAGTGAGAAAATATTTTTACGAAAAAAATTTCAAGAATAACATATTTAATCCCAAATTTTATAAAATATAAAATTCTCATAGAGCCAGAAATATTAATGAAATAGGTTGCCTCAATAATTTTATTTAAAAAAGGGATTATTTAAGTAATTTTTAATCAGTACTTATAAGACAACCAATTTTGTAGAAGTAGAAATGGACTTTAAAATCCTTTTATCATTAACATTTTTCATTTTCTAAAATTTAGTAGATGCTATTGAAGATCGACAAAATAATTATATATGTAGTATAAAGGCAAGCTCTACTTCCCCATATAACACATCTTCACTATGTGTTCAATATGTGCTTTACCACAGAAATTTAATTTAGAATTCAGATAAAAAAAATAGATCTCAAATTTTCCAAAATATGTTTAAAAATTAATAATAATTATTGCACCAAAAAATACAAAGTCACAAGCTAATTAATTCTTTATCTCTTGAAATAATTTGAAAGGGAGTTCTACTAAATATCAGAACAGAATATAGAATCAACGATAATACACAGAATTATAAAACCACTATTTGACTTTAGATGTGCATCAAGTTAGCGAAACAGTTTTGGCAAATCAAGTCATAATTTGCCGCTAATTAGTTGTGATAATTTCGATTTTACCGTTTTTTAATTTTTTTAAAAAAATTAGATGTTTTGCTAACTTGATGTCAAGTTAGCGAAACACCTGTTCAAAATAAACTCAATTTCAAAATTTTCTTTTTTCATTACCTTTTTCCTACCGCGGACTGTGCCACAGATAATCTTTTTTTATTGAAAGACGTTGGAAGGTACGCGGGGTTTTTGTTAGTCTTATAATAATGTTAAAAATAGCTACAAGATTATGTTCTATTTACATACATATGTTACATCTTGAATTATTTGAATTATTAAACTTGTTTTATATAATTGACGATTATTTCATATATTTCTCAATAATACATACTTAAGGTGAGACGGATCAAATAATCACGTAAAAAGTAATAACATTTCTCGCCCAATACGGGGGACCGCCATGCAGGCTGAAAATACATGATGGTCTATATTACACGATGCCTATATTTTTCAAAAAAATATCCTTGTTGTGAAGAATAATGATCTATCACAATCCGCATGGAACCGAATGCGTTGTGGGGTTCTCTAATTTGTCGTGAACAGCAATTAATTTTTTAATAATTTTGACGTAAATTTTTTCGCGAACAGCGATAAAACGTAGTCCGGAAGGGCCCAATCGACTCGCAATCGGGGCCAGAATTTGGTGCTCGTTCGATTTTAATTAGTTGTGGTGTTCTCGAATTTGTCGTAAGCAATAATTAATTTTTTAATAATGTTAATGTCAATTTTTTTGAGAAGGAGAGCGGATCACCCACATTTGATTGATTATTTTCGGTGTCATATTTTTAGAAATAATATGTTTATGTTATGTTTCTAGGAAACTTCCAATTATTATTGGTTACCAAATTTTTGAACCTGATATTTTTTATCAGCTTTTTTGCTGTTGCTTTACTATATCTGTCGGAATTGACAGAATTTGTTTTTAGCAACCGGTTTAGTTTCGATATCGGTTCTTACCAGAACTAACTAACGGCAAAATCGGCGAACATAATTCAACTTAGAATTTTTGTATTAAGTAATTTTTGCATCTGTGTTTCGCTAACTTGACCTCAAATTAGCGAAAAACCTTTTCTTTTTTTAGTAAATTGTTTTTCGTTTCAAATAAAGTACATATTACAGCATTTATATGTGCACAACTATGTTAATTAACAGCAAATCCGGCGAATATGATCCAACTGAAAATTTTGAAATTGAGTCTATTTTGAACAGGTGTTTCGCTAACTTGACATCAAGTTAGCGAAACATCTAAATTTTTTAAAAAATTAAAAAACGGCAAAATCGAAATTATCACAACTAATTAGCGGCAAATTATCCGAATATTTACGACTTGATTTCCCAAAACTGTTTCGCTAACTTGATGCACATTGACTTTAGTTTTTTAATTACAAGATACAAAGTATTGCCCAGCTTCACTTAATTAGCGAGTGTATGGTAGAAGCTAAAAAAATCCATGTTTTTAACTAGCAAATATAGGAAAAGGGAACAACTACACCAGCTTGTTTACTGGCTTAAGGGGGTCCGCTCATGGTTTACTTTCAAAAAATCGAAATTTTTTTTTGCTTCAATCGTTAGATTCATGTTCTAAGAATGTTGTTTTCAAGTTTCAAAGTCTGAATCTGTATAGTTACAAAGGCATCTCCAAGAGAGTCGTTGCCGGTCGAGCGAACGCGACCCATGCCGCGACTCGCGCGAGCTATTGTAAGGGTGACACACCTGCCCCATCAGAATCAACCTATTTATATAGTTCAGTATAGTTCCAATCCTTGACGAAAACAGTAATGTACCGACCGAGGGCTTACTATACGGGCCGGGTATAGCTGATTAACATCTGATCCTCGTAAGTCTATTTTTTCATTATATAAAACTTTAAACCCCATTTTCTCATTACTATATTTCTAAAAACGGTGGGCAGGATTAAAAAAAACTATTGAACATATTTGCAAAACTTTGATTTTATTTTGTAGATAATTAAAAAGCCTACAAAGTAGACCTATAACATTCCCGAAAATATTGTGTAAAATATATTCTAAGGGTAGTAATAGCTAGAAAAAACAAGTCAAAAATTGAACTTTTTTTTTAACAATAATTTTAACATTAAATTTTTTACTTTTAAATGGTATTAGAGGTCTACTTTGTGCAGTAAGGTCTTCTGATTAAGAATGTGTTTTCGGTTTTTGTTTCAGATGAAAACTTCGAGCTGCATCATGCCCACCGTTTCAATTTTTTACGGCGAGGCGTTGAGAGAAATCCTTTATAAGTCCACTATTTTGAGATTTTTTTACCCACAAAAATTTTTATTATTTTATAAATCTTTAATAAATAACATGATGAAAAAGTTTTACTTGTTTCTTTTCTTATTTCTAAGAAAAATTGTCCTGAAAACCGCCTTTTTTTTCGAGCGATCCATGAGCGGACCCCCTTAAAACAAATTTCACCATGAATAATAAGTTGCAGCAAAAATCATATAATAAAGCCAAAATCAATATCTGTATCAACAAACAACATCCCACTCGAATTAAAAAAAAAAATAATCCACTAGATAATCTAATCCCAAACCACTCCAGCAAAATCCAATACTAAAATCCAGTGATTTTGGGTTATTAAATTTTTTTCTAGTTTGCATGCAGGCATCCTCGAATCTGTTTGTTTATATTTGCCATGCAATGGTTACCCGACTACTATCCACATACCGACAGTTTCACTGCTGTTAGTATATCTGGATTATCAGGATAGTGTAGACCCACAATTTATTTTTATTTAAAAAAAATCTCAAAGCATTTCAATATTTTTTTTAAATATGCACAAAAATTCCCATGTGAATATTTTTAATAAGTATCATCCACCGATAGATAAAATCATATAAAATCCTTTTTTTTTATCCTCAACACTCTTCAGTAGTGTATATCACACAAAAAAACTCAGTTCCCACATAAACATTGCCATCCCCATTAAGTCCCCACTTCTACTCGACCTCAGGATTTCTAAAATTCCTCACGAGCACATCCTGAACCCAATAAATCCCAACACTGGCCTTCAATCCCCGAGCTACACACCCGAACAAGAAACAGGAAACAAAAAATTTCAGCTCCACACTTATCCCAATTCCAGGACAAATTATTTCCAGCAATTACCACTATCCCTTCTCAGTTTAAGGCGAAAAAAACTGTAATAAAGGAGCAGGTAACCGGAATCCAGGTGCAGCTACCTGTGCACACAATGCAGGTGAGAGAAATTATTTATTAGGGGTTGAATTCGTTTTTTTATTTCCTTCCTTTTTTCGCCGCCAACGGCCAACGTGACAATTTGTTTTCGATATCGCCTTAAGGCGAATTAGGAGTGGACAGAATTTAAGAGTCGAGAGCCGAACTGGGATTCATTGACCTCTGGGACTGGGGATCAAGTTGTCGTCGAGAAGTGCCAGCAGATAGGCTGTGCACATACAGTGGGTAAACAACGCCGCCCCGATATCAGCAGCGGGATGTGATAAAAGTTCGATAAAAATTCTGGAAGTTTACCTTCTGCGCCTTGCACATAGACGATATCGGCTGGACGTCGTGGGTCTGGTGTCGGTTGTCGCTGATGCACTGGGAGCACGCAGCCACCTTGCATCCGAGGCAGAACATGTTGAGGGGCTCCGTATGGTCGCTGCACACCGACTCCCGCACTTGCGAAGCTCCACGTGGTTTGATCAAGTTGTGTTTGGCCAGCGGACCCCTAGCGGGATGGCATAACTCCCTGCAGCCCTCGCAGTACCGGATGTCGCACTGCTCGCAGACAAGCGACGCGACCTTGGGCTCCGTCTCGCACATTTGACATCTCAGCGCCTCTCGTTCGCAGAATCTATCAACGATGGACTCCATGGCTCGATATGGGGGTAAGTTGCGGGCGCCACCCTCGTCAAAGAAGATGATCTTCCTGCAGATCGGACACACCAGCGAGAATACAGCGCCGCCTGACGGTGGAAAGAGCAATGCCTGCAGGTTGGGCGTGCCGGCGTAGGATCCCGGCCTTGATGTACAGCAAACCACCCCAGAGTCCGCTTCGCTGAGGATGCTGACCTTGTCCGCTTGATCCTGATCTGATGAGACGCTTTCGGTGGCGCTGGCCGTGGAGCTAGCAGTGCTAGCCGCTGACGATGACGAGTGATGGTGGGAGTGGATCGGCTGGTGGTGGTGCAATTGCAACTGTCCAGTAACTGCGGTCGGGGCGCCTCCAACTGTTGCTGATGAAGGCGTCTGTAAGTCTAAAGCACATGACAAGCACAATGCATGGTAGCACGGCAAGAGCACAGGATTCGCGAAAAGTTGCTTGCACACCGGGCACCTTAGTTCTTCCTCCATGCTAACGACTAGGCTAAGCCCACTGAAATCTCATGCACTGGCCACAATTATTTTCAGGCGTGTCTACACTGGCACTTCACACTACGGGGACGGCAAAGGATTCATAACCGCAGGAAATCCTTAATCCAGAGCCACGCAAGGGTTGACGGTCCCCGGTTTCACTTTCAAAGGATTCTTAGCATAGGATTAACACTGCACAGGAATTTCACAGGTTGCGCTCAAGCGTGAATTTCTACACGTTCTCTCCACCCCTTCGAAATGCGATCGGGGCTAACCCGGCGAGATGCACCCTTCTACACACACCACGGCCGGGGGTCACTTTACCGGTTCAAAAATCACTAGCGACTGAGCCGCACCAAATACAAGGATCAAGGACTTCTGCTTGTCTCACTTGAATGCCTGACAAATCACAACGGGAATTCCACTGACGTCGCACGTTCGGCACGTTCAAAGGTTGCACGTAGACTGAACTTTGGTTCTCGACTAGAGACCGACCGAACCTGGGCCGGAACGGAATCCAGAAGGTGGCAGGCGACGACGACGACGAGCTCGAGGCGGACTGACGCAACGCAGAAGGAAATCAGAGCAACGACGGCCGCACACTGAACTAGGGTCTTCGCAGCGCACTGGCGGGCACCTACCCGGGTTGTGCGGCTCCGCTTTTGGGTGGTGGGTGGACGGTGGGAGTGGGTCGAACGTGCTTGGGCGTGAGAGAGCCCTGCAGTGCACGTGCGTCGCCTTGTTGCATTTCGATACTCTCCGGATGCATTCAGTTTGTTTATAAGAATGCAGTCGAGGTTTTCTAGTTGATACTAGGTGGCAGATGCTGCGATGTGTCTGGGCTAAGATGTGGTGGAAAAGTTTCTGTTTGAATTTTGCAAGGCGGGAGAACGAGAATGGTTTTCTTTGATTTTTAACAATAGGAAAAAATTAACTTTATGATAGAATTTGTTTTAAAAAATAATTACGGGGCTTTCTGTACTAAATTGACAAAAATATAATAACAAAAATACATGTCGAGGTTTTGTATTTTTTAGGAAATAAATATAGTGTATTTCGAATGTCTCTTCTTATTGTTTTTCCTATTAAAGATTTTTAACGAAAAATAAAAATTAATGAATTTAAAAAAAACTGGAGTTAAATTGCAATTATAAGCAAATTTAAATCTGATCAGTTCATATTTCGTCTGGCTTTGTGTACAGGTTGAAAAATGTTGTTTCTTTGTGTGATTTCTGGCTTTAAATTTGTTGAAAATGACTCACTCACTTCACAACAACAAAAATGTCTCACTTTGAAATCTTTCATTCTGTATTAAATTTACAATTTATTTCCGTAGTCAAGTTGCTTGCTTTTCGTTATCTGTTAATAAGCCGACTACTCAAAAGCAAACAAAAAAAATCCGAAGCAACAAATTGAGTTAATGGTACTAAATTGATTGGGCGTATTCCTTCAATGCATTATTTTTCAGTAATTCTGATTTGATGGAATTTGCTGATATTGCAAAATGTAGAGAAAATGAAAATAACGAGGTACAAGAATTTTACTTATTTCTATGGTGATCCCAGCAGTGGGTAAAAAAGGTTTAATTCCAAAAATATAACATAATCGAACATTCTATAAAACGATCGTAATACTCGGAAAAGTAAAGAAAAAGGACTTCTACTAATTTTAGGATTTTGCGTTCATGACAGCTTGCAACCTTTTGGGCATAGACCATAATTCTGCACAAAATAAGGGTAGAATTTTAATCCATTCGTTTTCAAACCTTCTTCTAATTGTTAAATATTATTGAACGTTATAATGTGCGACCTAATTCCTAGTTCTTCAACACATATTCAACAGCAAATTTAGTGACTGATTCCGTCTTTGTACAAGTTTAGGGTATTTGTATTAGCCCAAGTTTAGTAAGTTGGGATATTTTTCGGGTCATTCGCTTTGTGGGAAGCGTGCCACTAGAGATTCTCACTACTTTATGGAATTAGCGATTTTGAGTTTTCCTTTTGTTTTGGTAAGCTCTTTATTCTCGGTTGAAATGGCAGTTGATTGCCTACACATTTTGACTGGATATGCCGTTCGTTAGGGGTGGCCAACCTGCTCCCGCGGTCGCAAGTACGCCCGTAAGCGATTTATTATGCGCCCACCACACCACACACCGACAAATTAAAATATTTTTACGAACAACTATGAAAAAATGAAAAAAATTATGGAGTTGGAGCAGATAACAAGGGACCTGGAAATAGCGAAGCGCTGACAAAGTAAAGTGCTCGTAAGAAGCACATATCAGTGTGCTTGGAATGACGTTAAATCCAGCCTGTCATATTCAGCGACCGGATCATATTATCTCACTTTAAGCTTCGAAATTTCTCTCAAGTTCTGTAGGAAAAGGTTTCCAATTGCGCGGTGTTTGATCCTCACAAGAGCCATACAATTGCAAAAAAAATGTTCGGGTGTCCTTCTTGAAAATTATGTGGAGCTTCATTAAAGGGTAGAAAATAACAGTTCATACAGCCGTCTCTGATTTGGAGCCATCTATGTACAGAACAACGTCATATCTCTTGCTAGGCAGGAAGATTTCCCATTCCTTTCTGGTTGAGATCAGGACATTCAAACCTGAGTTGAAATTAATTTTCGAGGTTATGGGCATTCTACCATTCCCAGGTATTGAACTTTGTCCATACCTCTGCTCGACCTAGCAGCACGCTTCTCGTACCCTTAGATCCTGCCTGCTGCCTGATACTAGTTTATAGATTAGGTGGAAACAGAATCACATTCATCGCCTCCTTGGCCTACTCTGGATTTATTATATTCTTTTGCAAGAAGAATACGAAAGTTATATATCAGCACTACTCTAATCACTGCCATGTAAACCCATGCGTGGCTTCAAGTCTCATCTCTTGCTGAAGGTCTGCTTACTGGCATAGAAAATTATACTGGCGTTCTTTTCCCTCTCTTCGATGTTAACCCGTTAATACCGCTTTGAGTTCAAAATAAAGCCAACGTGCTTTCCTGATGGGAATAGACTGGGTACACGTCCACGAAAACTGGAATCAGGGAGATACGGTATGTGTAAACGCTTTAGAACACCAGAGTTATGGGACGATATCGCCCCTTACGTAATCGAACTTCTTTTCTTATTCGGCTCTCGTAAAAAAGAAGTTAGTCCTTCTCTACTGACTAAACCACTGTGGAGATATCTGAATACCCTCTGGTTTTGGAAAAGCCAAATCGCATGTTATGACCGAAGATCCTAACGAAATGAATGATAAATTATCTAAAGTATTACTCTCTCGCAACTTCAAAAAAATAGTATTGATGTTCTTGGTCATTTTCCCTCAACTGGGTTTACCATGTCGTCTTGTAGGATAGAAGATGTTGGTAGGGCTATCGTCTCGATAAAATCAAATGCTGTAAGATTGGACAACTTACATCCGAAATTTATTAAACTAATCCTTTCGCTTATCCTTTCTCCCGTTAGACATATTTTTAATACAATTATTTAAACGTCTGTATATCCGTCTAGCTGGGAAATAGCTGAAGTTATTCCGATCCCGAAAAGTGGGCCATCTAATTGCATAGAATACCGTCCAATCTCTTCAATAAAGTGCGCGGCGTTGGATTCGTTATTGTTTTGATGATCGTAAGCTAATGTGCAACTCTATAAATAGAGACATTGACTCATTCTAGGTTGGTGAAGCAGAATCGTGTCGAATTCAACCCCACCAAGACCAAGTACGGTCTTATTTCCAATTGAAAAAACCAACACCAATCCATCCGTGTTAATGGATCATGTTGAACTAATGGCCGTCCCATCCCCAGGATCACGTATTCCAAATCGCCAAACAAGAATCCCACTGGTTCGGATTTCTTAAGAGGTGCAGTTCCTCCTCCAACCATCACCCTGTGCTGTAATATAGAAATCTTACATTTGGCCTCTTCTCGAATACAACCCATTTTCCCATTTTAGGGAAATACTAAAGAGGGCCCTTAATTTAATCGATAATGATACCGTTTGCTCGTTTGTTTGAAGGTAGCAGCACAGCACTGACAAATTGTTGTAGCTACTATCATAGTGACTGTTCTACAACAATCTTATACCCGCAACACCAGATTATCCCACTCGGCACACTCCCACAACCTACAGCCCGTCTTTTCGGGCACCTAACAAGATAGCATTTCTATATTTTCGTTAGGTACTTGTCTCAACGATTGCAGTTTTTTTTATAATTCTTCAAGTAAAACATCTAACACAATTAATTCTTAAATAATCAATTTTTTATTCGTCATATCCATAGTCAATTTCACAGAAATCACCCATCAATATATTTTATAATATCTACAACTCGATCGTACAAAAATTCTTTAGCATCAATTCCCCAAACAAAATCTAAATGATTAAAATTCTTATCACCAACCAAAAACTTCCCAATTGGATTGCCGAGTTCTTGATGTAACTTTTCAACATCTCTTGGATCAGACATCCAATCATTTGTCGAGTAATGCAGGGCCACTTTTACTGTCACCTTCGATAGATCATACTTTGGCGGAGAGAAACTACGATACTTGGACCAATTCTTTAACATTCCATAATCATATTGTCTAAATTTGCCAGATTTGGAAAGTTGAACAAAGTGGATTATTTGTTTTGACGAAGCTCCAGCTGGTGTATGTCCTAGAATTACGGGAAGCATTGTCTGTAATAAAAATAAATTTAATTTTAATTCATTGGATTTGTATTTTTAAATAA
Organism: Thereva unica; assembly: GCA_949987705.1. NCBI lineage: Eukaryota > Metazoa > Arthropoda > Insecta > Diptera > Therevidae > Thereva > Thereva unica. The sequence continues at coordinate 74,241,969 of OX465285.1, forward strand.
AATTACCTCATTAAATTGATGTTTATTGAATCCAACCACTAAGAATATTATATTTGTACAAATTGCTTGAGATATTGTTTCGTCCTTGCAGAACAGATTCCCGATTAATGTGATAAATTCAGAATTTGGAAGGAATTCGTTCATGCCAATAAGTTTAATTAGTGCCTGAAAAATTAAATATTATATTTTATTTTGTATAGTTGGTTATATAACAAAGGTGTCTACCGTAACTGAATTTAGAAAAGTCTTCATAAGCAGCACAACCGGACTCTTACAGTGTGTGATGTACGCTACAGGAGCCATGGCATTCATTGATAAAATTTTGTTATTATATTCTGGTTTTTCACTGCACATTATCCAAAATACTGCGGTTCCCTTTAAATTTAATTCATATATAAATAAATATTTAATTTTATATCTAGAAATTGTTATACCTGTGAATGTGCAACATAATGCAACTTTTCGTATCCAGTTTCCTCAAGAACATAATCAACCATTTTTGGTATATCAAATTTTCCAATTTCATGAAAAGAAAACTTCCAAAACTCATTGTCATTTTCGGAATACACCTTATGCTTTCGAGAATAACGATTTCCACGTACATTTGCCATCCAAACATCATACCCTTGGTCATAGAGAATGTATGCTGGGAAGAGATTTAATTTATTCATTGATTTTGTGTTCTCTTATGGAATTTTAATTTCTGTTATTTACCGAATCCCTTATTGGGTCCCATTATCACCCAAGTACTGGACGAATCCAGCAGTCCATGCACCAATAGAACAGGTGTTGCACCTGGTCTTGGTATTCTATGCATTTCCAGAATATATCCATCGTCTGTTGTCACTTCATGAACTTCGGCTGGATATCCATATTTCTTCACTAGACCTGGCTTTTTAATTAGAAATATAAAATTAAATTTATAATTAATTGTAAGCAATATTATCGTCAACTCACAACTAACAGTAAAGAATCTTCAAGAATATTGTCATCCACATCTCTTACGGTTGCATCAATTCTATTGAAATATTCCAAGTTCACATCGTCCAAGTCAGCCAATGATGCGGGAATTAATCGCAGTGTTATGAATATCACAAAAATACACCGATCCAACATTATTGACGGCAATTTTTAAACTAAGTTAAACGTTTCTAATAAAATCGAGTTTTATTTAATTCCCGAAATTAAAATTAACACAAAAACGCATTATCAAGTGGCTTAACAGTTGGCCATGCCGATAAAAGACGCCACAAATAAATACTAAGCTTGCGGGTGATTTATCTTAAGTGTTTTAGAGCTGCTAATCCCTCCTACTCTTCTAATCAGTGAAATTCACCCAACCGGTGTACAACATTGTTGACTAGAGTAATTCAGTTTGCTGACCTTAGAACAATGCCGGACATTTGAGTAGATGCCGTTTTGGGATGATTTGTGAAACTGCAATAAAATTCTAGTAGTGCTGTCCTATAGTGATCGACAGAGTGTGAACTTGACCAAACACTTTCCAGCTAGTTATGTAGATGTTAAATCTCTCTAGAGACTATACCTTAAACAACAACATCGAATTGCTAAAAAAATTAACCAAAAACATCATAAACGTCATCTGCTATAAACTGCAACAATTCTGCTATAAAATGCTAAAAACCTCCAAATTATACCAACAAATTGCATTTTTGTTTTGTTGTTTTTATTCAAGCGGCACGTGAGAATTTCTCTGTTTGTTTGATAAGAGAAATTATTATTGATTGGTGATTAATTGACGGATTTTATCATTTATGTATTTATGTATAAAATCGTACGTTTGCATTTAGATAGCTTGAGTAATCTGGGCTTATTGTGAATTTGTTATAAAACATTTGCTGATTACTCATTTCCTCTCGATCACTTGAGTGCCATCGATAATGTAGTTTTTATATAAATGGGTTTAGTCATAAAGTGATGTGATCTTATATAGAAAATATATTGCATAAAAAAAGAGAATATAAAAATTGTTAAATAAACTACGATAGAATTGTATACCATAGACAGGGTCTTTTTTGTTCCGTGCCCTAACTAAAGAAACAACGTAAAAAAAACAACGTCTATCTAAAAGTTTTCTTTTTTTTAAATCTTCTTCTTCTTCTTTAAACTCCTTTAATCCCTCATGGGACATAGGGCGGAAATAAAAAAATAAATTGATAAAATTAATGTGTAATATTCGACAAGTACATACTATATACATACCTATAAGCCCGAGCAAAAACAATTAGTTGGTATATTCCAGCACAAACCTTGTATTTTTAGAAGTATATATACTCGTACGCCCGTAACTAGCACGCATAACGAAAAAACGCATCCGGTACTGATGGCTCTTCCTTTTATTGTATCGACAATCACGAACTTTTTTCGGTGTTGTTGTCTATCAAATTAAACGCCCCGTGGGTGTTGGCAACGTCTTTCCAAAGTTCATAAAATTGGTTGCCCTATTTATATCTATTGTTCTTACTCATATTTTTAACACCTTCGTTACAGTTTCTCAGATTCCTAGCCAATGGAAACAGGCTCTTGTTGTACCTATTCCGAAAACGGTCTCTCCATCGCAACCATCTGACTTCCGTCCAATCAGTCGTCTATCCTTTCTAAAGTTTTTGAAAAAATGATTTCTAAGCAGCTCATGTACTATCTAAATTAAAGTGGTCTGCTCTCTATACGGCAATGTGGTTTCAGGTCAGGACACAGGTGAAAAACGGCACTCTTAAAAGTTTCAACTGATTATTTTGAGTTACTTGATAACAATAAAATTACAATCTTAGTTCTACTTTCTCAAAAGCATTTGACTCAGTTGACCATATGATTTACTTGAAAAATTAGGCAGACATTTTGGTTTTTGGCGTAAAAATTTTATTCTAAGTAGCTCAGCGGTAGTGAATTGAAGTTTTATAAATTAGAAAAAATTTTTTTTCGGGAATCGTATAGAAATGACGTACATTGTTTAATCAAAAATCGTAAAGAAAAGTGATACTTTTCTAGTTAGCAACACTTTTCTTCACGATTTTAGATATATGTAACTTTAATTACAGTGCGATTAATTGTCAACAGAAAATGGCATACTTTGAGCAATTATTATTTCTTTACAATTTTTGATTTTCAATGTAAGTATTAATATTTTCTTTGCAATTTTTGATTTTTAATATTAAATGTACGTCATTTCTATACGATTACCGAAAAAATAGCATTTTCAACGCGCTAAGAAAAGTGAGTTTTCCAGCTCGTGTAAATTTTAATCCACTCGCTCGCTACGCTCGCTCGCGAATTAAATATTTACACTCACTATGCCGATTCATACTACGGGTAATTCCATGGTAACTCGCGTTACATGCAGAAAATTTTATATACTTTCATGAAGCTTTTAATTTGCAGTGTTTACATTAATTAATCTAATTTTATTTTTTATGGACGTAGAATAATGTCTAGAATATGAGATAAATTAAAAAAATTAGTAGAAATATAATATTTATTTAATTTAATAATAAATTGTCTCAGTAACTCGCGTTACCGTTTTTGGATAGCCAGTTCAGAGGGTAAATTTATTTCGGAAATTTCTATGAAATTTGTGGGTAGATTACTTTACATGAGGTAAAAATAAAAGCAGAAATATACCAGTAAGGGGTTTTAATAGAAACAAAAGCTGTTACATTATACTTATTAAAATAATCGATAAATTATATGGTAACTCGCGTTACAAAGAAAAGGTAACTCGCGTTACTATCGATTTTCATACTTAAATTAGGAGCCCTTTAGGGTTTTTACAAAAAATTAAAATGAATTCACAAAGTAATAATTATTTATATCCTCCTAACAAAATTTGCTTGCCAGTTATTGTGGTTTTAAATAGATAAATGTAAATTATTGTTACTACTAGAACTACTATCTGATCCATATATTTCTTGGTAATAAGAGCGTCTTTCTTTGATACCGATGGTTTCTACTTCTGATGATGTGTAGGCCATTTGTAGCGTACCATTGTGTCTGTAAATTAAATGATTTTTTGATATCCCAATGATTTTAGACATAGTTAAAAGTATAAAAGTAATATCAAATTTTTCTTATATCATGTCCACATTTTCATGGAAGTACCCCTACACCTTATTTTATTTGGGATTTGGGGATAAACTCATTTTACGTATAAACGGTATGCCATACAAAATTGTGAGCTTTACCCACACAAACTTAATAGAATATGTATACAAGGACTGTTTATTTTAAAATTTTACGCAAACGTCAAAATTAATTTTTGAATATTTGAAAAAGTCTTTTGAGATGCCTTATTTAGTGTAAAGGGTTTTATATTCTTTCTAAATACAATTTATTTGCAATAAAGAGCTCAGCTCATTTGTGAAGTTTTTAAATGTGCGGTTCCGGTTTGAAATAAGTTGCTATGCACCCAAAGAACGGTGGTTGTTCATGGCAAAGGGTAGCATCATGTGCAGAGAATTTTACTGGAATGTGTATTACATATTTAGACACGCCCTTTTATTTTATGCTTTTTTCAGGTCATAGGTGCTTAACAATTTAGGGTAAAAATTCCACTGCTCCTCCGCACAACTTTTTTTAGGACTACATATAATCGAATTTCCCTGAAAGTAACTTTTGCAGATATTAGTTGCTGCTGCTATTTTTACGATAATATAAATAATGTAAATTAACATATAGTTAAATAAGGTAACATTAGCTATATTGTCACCAAAAACTAAAACTATCTTCAATGAGTGATTTCATTTAATCATTCATACATATCTTAAGTATTTGCCATTGGAGCCCCGGTTTACAAAACAATTCTTACTTTGTTTGTAAACAACTTCACACAATCACATTTTTTTAAGTTTGAATGTGTGAGAACATCATCATCATCCATCAGATAACCTCACTTATTTCTGAAAAATATGCAAACTTCGCATAAAACTAATTTCGCATAACCTCACTTATTTTTGAATTATATGCAAACTGCACCGGCCATAAAATTCAGTTGGAGCTCACAAGGGAAATATGCGAAGTGCGTAAGATCAAATATTCACCCATAACCTCACTAATTTTTGAATTGCATGGAAACTTCGCAAAATTCACCCGCCAAAAAATTCAGTTTTGCCTAACAACGGAAATATGTGAAGTGCGCAAGACCAAATATGCACCCACACAAACCCAATTCAAGGAAAACCGCAGTGCGCATGCTCCAATCCCGAATTTTTCTGGAACAGAAAAATTTACCCCCTCCACCGCAAAAGCTCATTTATTCCGGATTATCTTTATCGTATATTCTAACTTCTCATATTGTGGATTTAGGTGTTGTCCTAGACAGGAAACTAAATTTCAATATGCACTACGATAATATTACTGCCAGGGCCAATAAGCTTCTTGGCTTTATAAAGAGAAGGGCTAAAGAGTTCGGTAATGTATGGGTTACAAAAACACTTTTTTGTTCCTTAGTCCGCCCAATCCTGGAATACGCTTGCCCAGTCTGGGATCCCATTTTCGAAGTTAACAGGATCAGGATTGAATCTGTTCAAAAGAAATTTCTCCTTTTTGCTTTGAGACATCTGCATGATCCGCACGATTTTCGAAGCCTGCCACCCTACAATGACCGGCTCAAAGTTTTAGAGCTTATGCCACTGTCGGCGAGGAGAAAAATGCTTATTTCATGCCTTACCCTGGACATTATAAATGATAACCTTAAAGTACAGTTTCTATCGCGTATGATCAAATTCAATGATGATGTTCGACATACAAGACATACGAAACTTCTTAAGGAATACCCGCAACGCACTGAATATGGAAGAAACGAGCCCGTCAAAAGATGTTGTATGGTCTTCAATAGCCATGGATCATGTTTCTCCCCTACAATTGACAAAATATCCTTCAAGAAAAAACTTAGATCCCTACTTATAGTATGAATCCTTCCCACTAACAATTATCTTTAGCCAGTGTAATTTTTAAGACTGAATATTATAAGAAAAGTAATGTAATGTAATTTAAGTTAGCCTTGTTTGGCTTATAAATAAATAAATAGATATTCAGGCATACTGGAAAACTATCACTTTTCTTTACTTGTAGAACAATCGACTATAGTTGTCAAAATAATTTCTAACTCAGTTATCCCATCCAGCCGACAGACACGGCTGAGTTACTTTTTGCGCTGTGCTGTTCAGTTAAGCGGCTTTTCCCCTGAGTGCGCTGGATGCGCCCATTGTCGCGAATTTTTTCGTTTAGACTTGATTTGAGAGAACCTTAAGCTCATAGTCAACTTCTCTTATCCCCTTCGCGCACTTACATATAACTCGTCGATCTCGGTGTCACAACCTCTAACCATAGGTTGATGAGAATGGCACTCCAAAGAAGCTACCTCCTGCTAACTCTCGGACTCTGCCACCGCCTGGTCCCAAGCCCAGGGTGTGAAAAGAGGAGGGTGGTCGACCTGCCGCATTGACCAGAATCAGTCAATCCGAAGAACCGATGAAAGTAGGCAAGAAACCTCACTTTCAAAGCGGCACCGACAGCAGCGTATCCGTTACGGGAACGTCCCGCTCGGACCGTCAGCTAACGGATCAAAGAAGAAGAAGAACGCCGATAGATGTGTCACCAAGACAGTCTGCTTTGATTTCTACAAGATTTATCGGGCTTAAAATGAATTTTTGTTGTTCCATCAGATGGAACAATCTTCCACTATCAGTATTCCCGAACTTTCCAGACATCGTGTTCTAACGAACGGTTCATTGCCTTATGCTTGAGTGCCTTCCAGATCGTAGGACGAAGGGTTATTCCTAACATTGGTTTTTCCTCATACTAAGAAGTATGCATGTTTCGCCAAGTGACCTAAACAGGTAGCTGGAGGTGCCCCAATAGTCCAATGGGCAAATGAAAAATGTGTAATATACATGTCTAGAGGATACGTCTTTTCATTGTCTTTGAAGACAAGACAAACTCAAACAAGGGTAACTTGATTGGGAATACCCCTCAAAAATTGAAGGTGGGAGTTCCAAACTTGTTTAGATTTATAACATACTGGCCTCGATTCCCAGATCCGACGGGAGGGAAGTGAGTGAGGATTTGACACTTTGCGATTCTCAAATCCGCAGTCCCGGATTGGTTTAAATCGAAAATTCGGAGTGAAGACTCACGCGATAATGAAATATATGATGTCGGATTATCTCAGGCGCATTTGTCGTTCAAATCCGCAGAAAATTTGTTGCGGATCACACTTTTACAGCGCGGAAAATGTCAAAAAGAAATTCGGGGTTGCGGATCTGAGAATCGCAAAGTGTCAAATCCGCAACTCACTTCCCTCCCGTCGGATCTGGGAATCGAGGCCACTATGTTTGGAATATATGTAGTACCTAGAATGTCTAAACTTCTCCCATTTAGGGTCTCGTTTCAATACGTATCAACTGTGTATTTCAGGAAAAAGATCCTAAATACAGACCAACATACATATATTCAATAAAAATTATGCAAGTTGAGCTGCTCTTTACAAAGACTACTAAGCCCTAGAATAGGAGAAAGAGTAAATGAGCTAATTTAATATCTACATTCCGTTTCCACTATGCTTATAAAATTTTAAATTCCTCTACAAAATTTCACCCTATCTAAAAGTGAATTTCAATCCATTATAAATTCCACGTCCACCACTTCCTGGCAAAGACCCTATAATCTCCGGTATTGGGAGCTTTTACCCTTGGATTATCAACGCCTTTTGCAAACACGCCATCTCTACACGGCTCTAGTACCGCCGAATGCACCTCGGCAATTGCAACCGTGGAAACTGCCATTATCCAGCAGCATTGCGAAGCACATAATGCATACGCGAAACCGCAGCGAAAACCAAACTAATTACATCGGATCCCCATGGCAGCTCCTCTCCCGCTGGCCAAGTTGGTCCTTGAAGGTACTGCTGCAATCCGAATGCATTTGTAAGCTGATACCTTCACTAACCCAGCCATGATGCCTGGCCGGTCGAGAGTCGTGAAGTGAGGAAACTGCCGTGTAATTTGGGGAAAACAATACCGAAAACATCCCCTGAGCTGCTGCGGGGTATCAAAGTGTTAATTCCCATGGTGAACATCGTTAAAGATTTATTTGGGGCCGCGCCTCCTCCTCCGATCGGCGTTTAATGAAGTGTCACGTTACTTCTAAGTGGTTCCATGATTGTCCTCATTGCTCATAACTCTTGACTGCTGCTCGTGGGGCTCCCGTGGTCGTGCAGCAACCGTTTCGGGAGTCTCCATGCACGGAGGATCTGACTAATTGCCTAGAGTTAATCATCCATGGGCCTCATCCGTAGTGGAAGGCTGTGAGGCTGTTGTCTGCTGCAATTACCGCTCCACTGCTTATGCTCGGCATATGGCAAGTTTCGCTGCAGGCGTGCTCCTAGTTCAATTCTCCTCAAGTCCGGCCGTGCTTCCCCTGCCTTACGTTCTAATTTATTGGCGGCACATATCAGCCACTTTTGGGGATGCTAGACAATCTCTAACCGTTTGGGCGGGTTATCTCTGCCGTGGCTGATTCCGAGACGACAAATTAATGTTTCTAGACACAATTAAGCGCGTTATCAGTTCTGTTGTGAGCTCAGTGGATGTCATTAGTGTGCTTGCACAGATAAAATAGTGATTATTGAAAATTAATTGATGGGAATTAAAATAGACCCAAAAGAAAATCTTAACAAAAAAATCTAAAATTTGGATTATAATTAAATGCAGACATTTCGTTTTCTTAAGTTTAAACTGGGTGCATGAGTTCTGTTGTTATCTTTATTGGATAACACATGGTGGTAGAGATTGCACAACGTTATTTTAAGATATTTTATTATTTGTTTGATAAGTATAATTTATTGCACTCATGATAAACAAAAGATTCCAAGGGGTGAAAACTGGATTGTTTTTGTGAAAGCTTATTTTGATTGCATTTGGTCGCACCCCTTGAATAGCGATAAAAATATCTAACAAAAATTAACAGTATAGGCCAGGTAACGAAAAGGTATAGAGGGAAATGTTTGGAACACAATTTTTGACTTCACAACTTTATTTGGACTGGTTAGGAGGTGAACATATCAAAAGTTTCCGCCCGTAGCCTTTGAACCGGAAGGGAGAGGGCGGTTTGAAGGTCCCATTTTTCGGTTTTTCGCTTCTAGTTCGGAAAACTCGCGTCCTAGCGACATGACCACTCTATACAAAATAAAAGTTGTGTTCAATCTCATCAAGCCTTTCCTAAAATATAAATATTAGTTGAAGAATAAAGCGTATAAACATACTTATCATTGAAAACGTTCCACGCATCCATAAATTGTCCCCCAAGTAAAAACAATAATAAATTTGATGGTCGGCTGCATCCATCCTAAAACGAAAATTAATTTACCACAAAGTATCAGTTCTTACCAAACAAAATTACTCACCTGACAACACTGAAGATCCACCACAGCATAACCAAGAGCGCCTACCAGGAACCTGAAAAAATACATATTAAATTAAAATAAAACTCAATAAAATCAAATATCAAAATACTTACCTCACAGCTGATAGAAATGTCAGTTTCCAAGCTTAACACTACTACATACACAGACAAACAACGCAAACTGGAAAGCGGCTTCTGAAGCTCCCCACCAGGTTCCACTGACGCAGCACAGTTCCCGAAGCTCCCCACCAGGTTCCACTGACGCATTACAGTGGAGCAAATAAATATCGGAGCGCGTTGCCCAAAAGCTTCAGATCACTCTTGATCTTCTATACGCTCATGAGGTAGAAGTCTAGCGATCTCAACTTGGTCACATTAGACGTTTCTGAGCTAATGTGAATTTCTTATTATATTAGCCGCATTGAGCTAATATAAATTCTTGGTTACATTAGTTGCCCTGAGGCTAATGTAAATAGCTATCATCAAATCTATCGATCTCAATTTGGTCACATTAGACGTTTCTGAGCTAATGTGAATTTCTTATTATATTAGCCGCATTGAGCTAATATAAATTCTTGGTTGCATTAGTTGCCCTGAGGCTAATGCAAATATCAAATAAATTAATAAATCAATTTAAATTCCAGCAAGGTTCCGCACCACAGTCAGGGATATCTACAGTCACGACCATCCAAGTTCAAAGGAATATCAACTATACAGGGAGAAAGCTTTTGCAACAACCAAAGGTTCCACAGACACGACTGTCCGAAATTAGAAGAGCAGAGTTAAAGTTTGTAAATTTAAAATCGAAAGATTGAATTGTATTAATAATTTTAGTTAGTAAGTTTAATTGAAGAAGATTATAATAAATTGTTAAATATTGAATTATCAATGCAGTCTTTTTCTCTAACGTCTCATTCATTCACTGAGTTTTTATAAAGAGGCTATCGAAGCCCTAAACAAGCTGATTAAGTTTGTTACAAGTTTCACTTAGTCAAGTTTTTTAACATTTTTTGCTTTTTTTGACCGGATAACTGTTCAACATTGCACCCAAAAAATAAATGCCATGGAAAGGGTGGGTTCCTTTTATTAATATATAATACTTTACTATTTAATCTATTTTCCTTCAAATGTTTAAGCAATTTCAGTTGTTGAGCGTGAAATCTGAAGTCGACCAATGAATCTTTCCTCCATTCCCAGAGACCGACGACATCATATCTATCGCGGCAGGAATTGTTGGAGATACTATGATCACCTGCTACAATGCTGTTGCAGTTGGTCAATTCGGCATTAGAATTAGCCAGGAACCGATGGAGAGAGATTCTGGATCAAGCCAAGGCCAATAATAGTCTGTAGTGTTATAGATGATGATGGTAATGATTACTTTATTGCTTACTTACTACTCTTTTTTTTTGTGTTTAAAGATAGTTTCAGAAACCTGGGACATACCAAAACATTTTCTTCAAAATTAAAAAAAAAATAAATAAAATTGGTTCCAAGAATTCATTTCAATTCAATCCATTTGAGTATCGGGCTGTAGAGTTTTGCACGTAGAGGTTTTTCGATACGTGAAAGCGATTGGAGATGTCCATTACTTTCAAAAATCACCCCTAGAAGGCGTTATCTTACCAGGATCGATCAATTTTTCAGAAATATTCATTTTTTAGTTTTGAAAAATGCACTAAAATTAGATTTTCGTGACCTTTGACCCTTCATAACTTAAGTAGCCGACCAGTCGACTTTTGGGAAATTATGGCCCCTGTGCTGAATGTCGAGTCATGATTTGTGACAAGTTTTTTGAGTTGAAAAAAGTGGCGTTTCAGACGAATTGCGACTTTCAGCATAGGGGGCTAAACCCGCACTTAGCATTTCCACTCTAGGCCACTATGCTGAAAATCGTAATTCGATTAAAACGTCACTTTCTTCAACTCCCAAAACTTGTCACAAATCACGACTCGACATTCAGCACAGGGGCCTATTTTTCACACCAAAATAAGGAGAATCCCGCTAGAAAATTCCCAGTTGCATTTTTTAGAGGTTCATGAGTAACATGCAGAATGCAGAAAAGTAGGGTTGACATGTTCCGTAGCTTATGGCTATTGTCAGGACCCGTCGTGTGTCAATTCGATGTTCGAGGATGCAACCATTGAACCTGATAAAAATAATTTTCGTGACCTTCTACCCTCCATAACTTGAGTAGCCAGTCAGTTGGCTTTATGGACTTTTGGGAAATTATTTGTGACCCCAAAATAAAGGTAATTACGCTAAAAAATCTCCAGCTGTATTTTTTCAGAGGTTCATGCATAAAGTGACTAGGCTATTTTCGCATCTGTTCATAATTTCAAAAATCACACTCAAGGGGCGTTGTCATAGAGAGCTTTGTTAAAAATTCGTTAGATATCATAGTAATATCTATATACGTTTATAGAGGTTTCTGGGGTGCGTGAAAGCGATTGGTGATATCCTGTTGGCAACATTAGCTGAAAAAATACTATCACATTTTCGGATAGTATTTCTAATAAAGCTTTGATCGAAATCAAGGAAATATGTATGACTGCCATGGACAACGAAGAACTCATTCAACTTAGAATGATCACGAAGTTCTCCTTTTGATATTATTATAAGTTAGATTTATTGAGAGAATAACAACTCGATACTGAAGAGTGAAGACCTCCGTACATTTGCCGCAATAAAAAACACTTGGCCAACAAACAACAAAATTACCACTGCAGTGACAGTCACACGAAATTAAAATTCAATTGGTAGATCAACGGAACAGCTAACACAAATGGCAGCAATTAGAGTGGCTGAGACAAATGAAAAGCGTGACGTACGATTACAAGATAATCGAAACAAAGCTTCTACTTCCAAGACCCGCTAAAAGTACTGAACAAGACGACGCACGCTTACAAGACAAACAAACAAGAGCTTCTACTTTAAGAATAAGAAGATTTTAAGATGGAAGCATTCAATTACAATAAAGTTTACAGCATGCCCGCACACCTCAATATTATTATTGATCCAATTGATAAATTGTGCCAATATTGTCGTGATTTAGAATTTCAAAAAGCACTTGTTATATGCTGTTCCAATGGCAAAGTTAATTTGCCACAACTGCATAATCCACTTGGGTCAGTTGACGCTTTCGTAGATGGAACTTATTCGTTGTCCAAATACTTTTGACTACTTCTTTTATTACGCCCCGATGGTCGCAATCGAAGTCGCAATCGTCTGCGAGCAGTACAGAAACCTGCACAGCGGCGTCTGGATAAACGATAGCAGCGGCACGTCAGCGATATGGACGTGTGGGAGCCGAGCCATGGAAGATACCATGAGAAGCCCAGAGAATGGCTTCACGCGGGCAAAAGTAGGCGGAATACACGTCTACAGCTGCTATGCGGCGCCAAGCCTGACACTAGACGATTACGAGTCGATGCTGGAAAGGTTAGCCGCCGACGCGAGCCGCCATCACCCGGTAATATCTGTACCTCAGAACCAGACGAACGTAAGTCCAAATATTACCATTTTCGGGTTATTACATCATTGTATGTAGAATTTGATTCTACTTTAAGCCATAACAACTAAAGTCCGTTGAATAATCGCCTTTTGCATTTTCTAAGGGTTGTAAGAACGTAAGTCCTAACCTATGATTGAGCCAGACAAACACGGTTTTTGTGCTCTCCTGAAAAGTTGGCCTAGTGTTACTTACGTTAGTCTGGTTCCGAGGTACCGATATTAGCGGGTGATTTCAATGCTTGGGCTGTCGAATAGGGCAGTCGACAAACGAATGCCATAGGGCGCATACTTCTAGAAGTATTCTCGCGACTTAACGTAGTGTTAGTCAACACTGGAGGCGAAAACACCTTCCAAAGGGGTGGGAGAGCATCTGTAATCGACATCACTTATGTGAGCGATTCAGTGGCAAAAGACCTACAGTGGCGGGTGAGCGATTTGTACACGCACAGCGATCACCAAGCCATTATCTTCGAGGTTGGTCAGCGTATAGAAAAGAGGAATACTAGGTACGGAACGGCTAGAGGATGGGCCGTAAAGAAACTCGACGCAGAGGTGTTCGAGGAAGTATTCCTGCATGATGCGAGGTCGGCAGGAGGTGCCAGGGAAGGGGCAGAGGAAATAGAAGAGTCAGTGAAACGGGCATGTGACGCATCCATGCCACGGCGCGCCGGCAATCGTAGACTTTCACCAAACTTCTGGTGGAATGCAGAAATCGATGAATGCCGAAGGACCTGTCTGAAAGCGAGAAGGAAAACTCAGAGAAGCCGGAACCGTCCGGATTTCGATGAACTCCTTCAGAGATATAAGGAAGCGAGAAAAATGCTGAACAAGTCCATCGCTAGAAGTAAATCCGAGCACTTCAAAAGGTTGTGCAGAGAAGCAGACTCGGACCCTTGGGGTGGAGCCTATAAAATGGTTATGTCAGCGGTCAAGGGCAAACGCTCTCCGCCGATCACCTGCCCCGCGCTGCTCCAGAATATTGTGTATGTCCTGTTTCCACAGAACGTACCCACGGTCGATCTACCCACCCTCCAGGTGAACCCAGAAGAGATACCTGCAATAACCCCAGATGAGATCCTGGAGGCCGCAAAAAAGGTAGCCATCAATAAGGCCTCTGGCATGGATGGCATACCAAATAAAGCGGCGACGCTAGCAGCTACGATAGCGCCAGACAGGGTTGCTGAAGTCTTCACAGCGTGCCTGAGAGAGGGTTTTTTCCGGAGCGATGGAAACAGCAGAAACTCGTGCTCCTACCGAAGCCGAACAAACCTCTAGGAGACCCATCGTCCTACAGACCGATATGCCTCTTAGTTCTATAGGGAAACTTTTCGAGCGGGTGATCTGTAACAGGATTCTACCTAGCGTCGAAAGGGTAGGTGGCCTGTCGGACAAGCAATTCGGCTTCAGAAAGGCAAGGTCGACGACTGATGCAGTCAATATGGTGGTGGGCATAGCAAGAGCCGCCTTAGAGAAAAATCACTGCTGCGCACTGATAACCCTCGACGTTAAAAATGCTTTCAACTCGGCGAGGTGGAACAAAATAGTTGAGGCGTTGATCAGAGCAGAAGCAGCTGAATGAAGCTGAACGACCCCCGCTGCTTATTAGCCAGTCCCGCGGGTGTGGATCAGGTCGGAGGGGCTTTTTTAGTTCTCATGTTCGCAGACCCATATATGCGTATGTGCACTTATGTGTCCATATGTGTGTATGTGTGGATTTACGTGAAACATAACCGTCATGCGGGATCGGCCAGTAAGGGGAACATGAGTCATGGCGGTAGCGTATGCTTTTTTACCCCCAGGAAAAAAAAAACGCCCCGATGGGTTCAGCTAGGCATACCGGGATCCAGCCAGTAAAATATAAATAATTGTTCAGCACTTAGCAAACAAGCTCTTATTTCGAACCCACAGCAGAAACCAAGGTACAATATGAGGCAGATTAAATTTGGAGGGAACTTAAATGGACAGCACAAGAACGTTCGAGCTGGTAGTCCTTAAATTCCCGAAGGAGCTTGGATATCATTATTATCATTGATCATACACTTGTAGAACTGTCACATACTATCCGCGATATGCTGAAATGCATGAAATCGATCCATTTCTGCAAAGTTTGATAACCGGTCACGTCAGATCGTGGAAAGGGATAATGAGCCGTGTTCACGAAGAAGGATTGACGACGAAAACAGTGTGAAGAGGGACTGGACGGGCACTGTGGTACATCCAGCTTGTCAAACGAATGATTCTCAAATCTACTCTATACCACTAGAAATATTACTGCAAGCAATTGTATAAAAACGCCCCGAATTAAATAACAGGTAAAGTGCTCTCTTGATGCATCCACCGTATAGCCACCACACAACACCCTCTGACTGTCACTTGTTCTAATCTCTGCAGAACTCTCTCAATGGAATTAAGATGACGGTAAAAGAAGCATTGATTTAGTTTTTCACCCAAAAACCACAGAAGTGACAGATGGCATCATTAAACTAACCGAAAAATGGAAAAGCATTTTCGATAAAAATAGAACATGTTTGGATTAGATAAAGTTTTTGTAGATGGAAGGGAAGACAGACTGAAAATTATACTAGGTCGGAAAAATAGAAGGGCAAAGAACCATGCCCCGGAATGAACTCGAACCAACTTCCTCTGGGTTGGTAGTCGGGCGCCTTGACCCTAAGCTTTTAACTAAATCGTTTTGTCACAAATAATAACCATATTCGTCTAGACGATTTTGTAGAATATAATACCAAAAAAATAAATTTGTTTATTAAACAGAATTTCTCCAATTCCCCAGTTCGAAAGTACAATTCCATATTAAAGTTACTATACGATCCCCCCAAAAAAATAATCAATTCACCCTTTTACTTAAACGACCCTTCATTTACTTGATTCATAAAGTCTGAACAAAAATATTCATGAGGTGTGTTCTTACTACTAAACGCCGGAATAATTTATTACCTCCCGACCATGCGAATGCTGCTGGATGTCCAAGTTGGCCCGGCGACCAACAAAACACAAACCAGCCTCCACACCAGACCTCCACCAGACCTCCAAACAGTGTCCACAATATTTTTTTTCGACTGAATGCAGAAGACGTCGACAGAACTACTACCCTTCACCGAATCCGAAAATTGGGGATGCATTCCCTTTGCGTATCAGGTCCTAGTGTACACTATTAACGAAGGGATGAAAATGTTGTTGCTAGAGCATCAGCACCCTCAGCTGGTGGCTGGGTAGTGTATTAAAATACATGCGAGAAATATGGCTCTTCCCCCAGTTCTGACCGCATGACCACCCCGGGTATCATTTATGGGCTCAAATGAGATGTCAAAAAAATTGATAAATGTGCGTCTCCAAAGGGGGAAGCAGGCCTTGGGGACGCCGAAATTAGAAGCATTCTGTCGACTAATCAAAAATAGCCGGGGGAGGGGTGGCTGTAATTAGCTTCAAGCCTTTATGTCACCAGCTTTGTTGCTGCTGTTGTTGTTGGTGGTGATATTTCGAAAGTTATCAAGTTCATCGGTTTGAGTTGATGAGGAGGATTGAGGAATTAGATTTACTCTGGCCGACTTTGATGCATGTGGCGAGGGGTGCTCCTTTATTGGCTTATTAATTTTCGTGGAAATCTGCTTAATGGTGGATGCGCTTCGGAAATTTATGGGGGATTTCTATTGTTTATGTCTGATTTACAGCAATTGAAACTGTCGTTCGTTTTCATTAACAAGATAAATGTGGAGTGGTGTTATTATCAGCGATTTCATATTAATGGAACACCTGGGAGTACTTGAAAGAAATTATTTTAATAATTATAAACAACTGCGATATTAATTATGTTTGTAGCATTATTAGCTTTTGTCATTATTATGTATATAAAATGTGTTGGTAATTTTTAGTGATGAAACGATTTCGATTACGATTAATCGTAATCGACGATTATTAGTATTTAACGATTAATCGTAATCGTCGATTATCATTGTGATTATTTGTCGATTATCTATGAAAAGTATTTTAAAATAAATTTTGTTTAAATTGTCGTTAAGAACCTTTATAAATGCGTCTTATAGATTACACCTTTACATGATGTATCCGAACGCATTAGGAACTCTCCTTTTCGACAGCTTAGGGAGCTCCCAGTCCCGTTCGCATAGTTGGCAAACAGGTTTGGTTGGTTTTTTACATTTTCTCTCCAGAGCACATTAGTACTGGCAAAATTAAAGAGTGAAGCTTCTGTTGCTCAGCTCTCCACCAGTAAAACAGTATCTGGGGTATCTGCAAGGATATAGTTGATGATTTCTGTGTCATCACAGAGCCTCTTTTAAAAATTTCAAAGACAACGCGACTATTTATGCTTTTTATATGTAGGTATTCCAGCCATAGAAGAAGTAGACTCGTGTATCAAATCCTCCAACCTACTGCAAGATGCCGACATTTTTCAGTTTTGGGAAATGGCCACACAATATCCAGGGGTGGTAGCACGTAAGTTGTTTCAAACCACCTCCTCATGCAAAAATATTTGTAAAACTTGAATTTTTGTATGAAGAGGTCGATTGAAACAACTTACGTGCTACCACCCCTGTTTTTTCCAGAAATCGCAAAAATGTTTGTGTTTAAAGCCTTCCAGTGTCGCATCTAAGAGGTCGCTTTCGATTGCCTGCTTGATTCAGACCGACAAAAAACAGACTGACAATTTAGAAATATTGTGTTTGCAGTATTTAAATTTTGAATACCAAATTTTGTAATATTGTAACACATTTCCTTAACTTTAAAATATGTTTTATTTAAAATATACAAAATGTTGCAATAATCGTAATCGTAATCGTCGATTATTGTGGCTGATAATCGTAATCGTTATCGTAATCGCTAAGTGATAATCGTTTCATCACTAAATTTAATATCAATTGGCATTTGATTGTCACGTGCTTTGCTTTGTGAAATATTGAGGCGAGTTACACGGCATAACATTTTCTGCTTTAACAAACCGGTTTGTGCGTGTTATACGAATTACACGATAAACTGAGTGTTCTGCATTTTTTCGTGTAACAATTCTATTGTCTATGTAGCTGTGTACAAACTGTCAAGCTAAGCTAAGCCATTTTCGTAGCCCCGAGAATGAAATTATGATTGTGTTAGTGTGTTGCTCTGTGCAGTCGAGAATTTTTTGGGATGCACAAGTAACAAACTTCCCCGCGACCCCTTGCCTATAAAACCGGTTTATTGGAATTATTGGAAGTGTTGATGGAAGAAATGTTATGCCGTGTAATTTGCCTCTATGACTAGCATTGGCACTGCAATAGGAACAAAGGCCTGGTACAGCAGGTAAAATCGAAGCTACTGGGAAAGATCAATATGCCCCGCTCTCCTTGCGAGTGGCTTGGAAAAATCCTGTTGCCACTATTCCGACGTAGTTTTGCTCTGGCCTAAATTCTGAGTTGCTGGGGAGAGGATAGGGTGGTCGTGTGTCTAAGAGCCAAATTACACGACCTATCACTTTCCCAGACTCACTTTCCAATCACTTCCAATAAACCGGTTTTTTAGACAAGGGGGCGCAGGGAAGTGCATGCGTTGGTCTCACTTGTGAATCCAAGAAAAATTTCGGTCTCACAGCAAATTACACTAACACAAGCATAAGGGCGTTTTCAATAATGCAGGTTGCGTGCGCAATTGACTTATTCAGCTACACACTCTCAATTGCTGAATAAGTCAATTGCGCACGCAACCTGCATTATTGAAAAGGCCCTAACTTTCTTCACTGGGACTGCGATAATTATAAGAAGAATTTTTGTTGTTTTGTGCACAACCACATAGACAATAGAATTGTTACACGGAAAAGAGGCAGAAATTTAAATGCACCGTGTAATACTCAAATTATACACAGACAGGTTTGACGTGAGTCCCAAGTGAATGGCCGTGTAATTTCACTCTTAGACAGACATTTATAGAGGGTTTAAGAGCGAGCCTACTCCACTGCTTGCAATTGCTTACCTGCCAGGCCAGGCAGATCTACACCTACTGCCTTCCCTGTGCTAGAGAGAGATATCGACAGGTCCTTTCGAACCTCTGCGCTTTTGCAGTTGGTGAAGGTGCGTTTGAAAACGTTACTTTGACGCGTTCAATGATGCCGCAGAAAAAAACTGCATTGAATCGTTATTTTCTTTGACAAGTTGACCTGTTGGTTATTAAATCTCACAGGGTGTCATGAAAGACATCCAAGTATTATTCACTATCTCCGAAGTCCCTCATCATGAACAACAACTGTATTTCTGGTGATTGCCCGAGTAAATATGAAGCCCGAGCCTAGCATGCAGCAAGTATACACTAGCCCGCACGGTGCCCTCAGGTAGCAGGCACGCTTGAGTAAACCTAAGTCTCGTCCGCACCTAGCATGCAGCAGAAACGCACGCCAGAGGCATTGGCATTCCAGAATTTCAGTGTTATTTTTAGTTAAGTGCACATGCGTAACTGCTGCATGCTAGCTGCGGGCCAGTTTCATTTTTACTCACGAATAAAACCCACCTGCTCCCGCCCAGACATGAACTCTTCCGCCACCGAGATGCGCTCTCACGACACAAGCATGAACGCTCCCGCCACAGGCTAGAGTAAGGGAGCAAAATTTGGGTTTTAAAAAAAAGTATTGGAGGAACAAAATGGGCAATATTCTCGGTGACCATAAAGGGTGAATAGTAGCATACTCAGTTGAAGGGTTCTCGTTCGATTGCATTGGTCAAACAGCATTGGGCGTGGTTAGTGGTTAGCTAGGAGACTGCCTGGTAAAACAACACTCGCGCTTTGAGCGAGCTATGCCGATACGGATGCATTTATAAATGTTCATGCCGGTAGCAGAAATTTTTAGATTTTCCCGCCTGTGCCGGCGGGCCAGTGGGTCTCTAAGCTGGCATAGAAACCACCTCCTTCTTATTTTCGATTCTCCCCGCTTGACCTGCGTACGCCATCGCGTCACCTGATAGCTAGATTAGCTATCTAGCTGCTATTATATCTCCAAGGATGGTAGTCAGTATCACTTCCGCCTTTCTTCAGAAAATCCTCCTACGGTGTTACCTGCACCCGGCCGCTGTTTCCAGCACAGTCCTGTGCTCCGCAAATCTTGGGCATTTGAAGAGGACATGCTTCGTAGGCAGAACCGTGCATCGTCCAAAATGAAGCAGTGAATCCACTTAGGAACTGCAAGATGTAATAACTAACTTCTTCATGTTACCTCATAACCCACTTCTCTACATTCGTTTGAGTCTGAAGGTTCATCTTCTCTCTTTAGCCTCGTGCACTGGACTAGTTTCGTCCCAGAATCCGGCACAGTGGGTGAGACTCCGTCCTTACATATTCGGGGTCGTACTAATTTTTACTCTTCGCCACCAAGATATTATTGGGTCGCAGGCTTTGTGTAAAGTCCCTATACATACATAAACGGGGTTTTGTCCTTTTCCCGAGCGCTACTACAAACTGGTGTCCTTCTGCTGCAAATTTATCGCCGTCCTCATTTATTGGACTTGGATAGTCGCTTTTACCTACCTACCTAAGTGTAAACGGAAATCAAATATTCATGCTGAAACATGCTGAAGATCCCAAGGATTTATATTCGCTCGTCTACCGAGAATATGGTCATGAGGAATAAAACTCTCACAACTCTCATCATAAACCTTTTCAAATTGATCTGTTTAAGGTTAAGGCAAGCTTGTTTCTAGGTAAAATATCATGTTCAAGGACATAATGAACATTCTGTAATTCCAAGGATTGTCCTTAACACAAAAACACAGAATTCAATTAGCATAACAACTTCTATGAAGCACAAAAGTTGATTTTAATTAGATGTATAACAATCACTACCACAACACTTTTAACAGACCAAATAATCCTTTATTCGATAGTTCCAATTAGTTTATTAAGTTCGCAGCAAAAATGAGATCAACAAAAATCATTTATTCCATAATAAGCAAAACTCGCCCAGCACAGAAATTAGTCTAGTGGCCAAGAATCTGAATGAATTATCTGACAATGACCAACTAACACAAAAGCCATACCCAACGCAAAAGGATAACACAGAATATCTGCCACAATTATTATGTTACTGTCTGTGCTGATTTAGTTTGAGAGGATTACTCCTCCGTCCTGCCCAGCCATCAACCCCCATATTTCAATAAAGGACACACTACACCATTCATCCAATAAGCTGCAAAAGACAGTCGGACATATGCCAGCAAACAAGAAGCCCTTTTGCGATTCCCTGGTATCCTATCTAGAGTAGTTCTCCTCCAGATCCTCTTTCTCTCGGATATAACAAAATAAAATCCCCCGAAGGGTTTCAGCATAACTTATAAGCATTCATCGCATGTGAGTGAGTGGCCCAGGACCAAAAATGTTCCACTTCTTTTTAGTTGTGTTTTTTGTGTTTGGGTGTATTTGTTTGTCTCTTATTGAAATTTCCTCATTGTGGTCCGGCTCCGGACGAAGCTCTGCTGCCTTCCGGGACTTTCTGCTATTTTCCAATTAAGACCAACCACACTTGATGAGTTCATCTACATGGAATGCATACTTTCTCTGAGGCAACCAGATAACGAGTACTTTAAGTAGGTCTAAGGATTGTTCTGCATCTGATGTCTGCGGCTTGTACACTGTTCGGGCCACCAAGGGCCTCCTGGTCCTGGTGCCGAGATAAATTCAAATTGGATTACATCGATTTCTTCTTGACCTCGCAACAGCACTACTACTACATATTTCGTGACTCCGAGAGGCTGGTCCAAAAAGCGCCAGATGAAGGATTCCTGTTTGTTTTGTTCGTGGGTGGATTTAGAGATGCGGGCAACCAATTGTCCTTTTATCAAAAGGATTGAAACGAGAACAATTGAACTAACGACCTTCTTCTGCCTTCGAAAGGATCTTCCATTCTTTCCATTTTTCCGCTTACTCTCTGTCTCTATCTCCCTTCCTCCTTGTTCTGCATCAGAGGATTGTAATTAAATCCAGCACTTGAATGTCTGTTTCGAGACGACAACCTGCTCTTGTTTTTCGGGAGTTCGCTCTTGGATAAACGAGTGTTTAGAATCAATTTAACTTGGGTAAATTGATTAGATTGACAAACACACAATCTAGTCTTCGAGAAAGAATTTAAATATTTGAATGATTCTGTTTGATGTTATTGTGGTTAAATGTTGCATGTTTTGTGTGTGTATTGTGTTAGTACCCAATTAATTTTTAAGATCTCTCTTTGTACGTCGCTGATGGAAATTGATGTCAGATATTCCTTTTACTGTAGGTGATTGGGTTGAGCATATTGAATAGATTTTCAATTGTGATTGCTCCCAAATTGGATCTATTGTTGCCATTTTTTAATTGGTATAGAGTTCATTGAACGGATGATAAAAACTTTTTGAAACATACTCGTTTATTCAATGTAGTAAAAATCCTTTTGTATAACTTTTCATGTCTAGCAAAAGCCCGCCTGCAATGTGCGTGGTACAGTCCGGGATAGGGAGAAGGTATAATGAAAAAAATTACAAATCTGCAAAACATGATTTTGGGTATATAAATAAAATTAGATTTACCTATGAAAATATATTACAATATGGCGACCTCAACATTTTTCTCCTTTGTTGATTGTGTTCAATATATTCTCTCTATATATGTATCTCTGTATTCTCTCGATATATTATGATCAGACCCGATTATTTTCGGAGATGGGAAACCATAATGATCCATAGTATTTCAACAAATTGAAAGAAGAATATATCTCGCAGTGACAGCATTTCATTCGAATTCCTTCAATTATGGAGTCATGTTTTCGGTCTGATCCGGTAGCCGGAGCAAAGAGAAAAAGTAGCCTAAAAACGCTTAAGAGAATACTGAATCGTGCCTTGAAAGTCATAAAATCGGATTAGCGTTTCCAAGCTTTGTTCATTACAATAATTGGATTGATCAAAATAGTTGCCAATGTCGTAAAAATTGCACTCGCTTTCCTACGACTATCGGAGCAAGTTGTCTGTCTGAGCCGATAATCGTATCCGAGCGAAAAAACACCCTAAAATGAGCAGAAGAAAATACTGAATCTTCCTGTGAAAGTCCTATCACTATCGGATTATCCGTTTCCGAGAATCGTCCGGACAAACAGGCAGACAAACAAAAAGAAAAAGGCTTCATATAGGACGAGCAAGATTTACTTAGGCGACCCTAAATATTTATATAGAGCACTTTGAGGCCTACAATTAGAATGATATAAAAAGTGTTCGCTCGCTTTATTTCGATTATCGGTTCAAGTTTTCGGTCTAATCCGGTAGTGGGATACGATAGTCGGTTTCGATAATCGGATCCGATAGTTGGGTTCAAGTACAAACTAGCCTAAAACATGCCCATGAAAATACTGAATCTTCCAGTGAAAGTCCAATCGCATTCGGTTTTGCCGTTTCCGATACTGTCCCGGACAAACAGACAGGTAGACATACAGACATACAGCTTTCGTATATTACCAAGTAGGTATATCGCATATTTGAGAAGCGTATATTTTTAAATAGTGTTAATGATGTCTACCGATCTTAGTAGCTCAAATAGAGGATTGTCGTTTTGTGGCCAGGGTCCAAAAAGGATGTGAGGACAGGGAATTGACCAAGGACGTCTGTTGTTTTACCGCAATCTGTTAGTACATGTCTGACTGTGAGGGTTGGCTCGTTGGGGCAGCAACTGCATGTGCGGGGTGCGGTTTTGGTGAAAAGATGAAAGAATAAAGTGTGGCCGAGTCTGATTCCACAGATAATTACCGCTTTAGATCTGTGAAGATCTGGATTGTAATTTGGAGGAAAAGCCCAGCAGGCATTATAGCTCATATTGAGCTAAATATGATCTATTTGCGATTGGCAATTTTTTCGTTTAAAGTCTCAAATAGTAATTTATGAGATACATATGTGGCGCATGTTTCTGAACTAAATATGAGGTCAATATGAAGTAAATCAAGAGCTAAATGCTATCTCAAAATGTTCTCATATTGAGCTCACTGAGCAGAAAAAAAGTACTGAGAAATGTTAAAAAACAAAATTACTATTTTCACATTAATTTTTTTTTGCTCCTGTCTTTTTCTACTATTTTTTATATTCATATAATTTTATATTATTATATAGTCCAGTCAATTTAGACATCCGAGGGTACATAAATTCGCACCAAGCTGAAAATTGGTAGGATTGTTCAAAGCACCGTTATAAATGAAATCTAAAAAGTCCCCATCGATCCGGCACCTGGAACCTGGATTTACTCGGGGTCAAAGGTCACAAAAACGGGTTTTTCGCGATTTTCAGCAAAACGGTAACTTTTATCATAAAATAGTGTTTACAAAGTTTGTAGATTATGCGATTACCTACAAAAAAGGATCTCATACATTTTCCCGTACGAATTGTCATTCATGAGATATCGCCGTTTTAAAGAAGTAAAGTATGCCCATAGTTTGAACCTACATATCTTCTAAACGGAGTCACTCAGGTTTCTGTTCTTTCTTTCAAATAAAAGAATACACATTTACCTAAAAGATGAGCCTAATTACGTTGCTCTACTATAATCGGTCTAGAAGTTATTAAAGTTTAAGTAAATGGCAATTCGGCCATACAGGCCGTGCAAGTGAGGGGATATGAGTGCTTTAAATCTTGTAAAGGGAGTCACTCAAGTTCCTGTTCTTAAAATTTTCGAATTCAAGTATCAAATTAGTATTCAGCATGCTCAAAATCATATAAATACAAGTTTTGAACAATTTTGAAAAATTATTTCCGCCATATTGGATCCGCCATTTTGAAGTTCCAAATTTTGACATCAAATTCGTAATCGGCATGCCCAAAAAACAAGATACAAGTTTTGAGTTTATTTCTACAATGTTTTAAAAATAATGTCCGCCATATTGGATTCGCCATTTTGAATTTTCAGTTTTTCATATTAAATTCGTGATCAGCGAGCTCGATTACCCTATAATACCGAATTTCGTCCAAATTCATCAATATTTAGACCACGTTTTCGGCAATTCGTTCCACTGTGAACCGTTGTAAATTTCAATTACGAAAGGTTCATTTATAATCCCTTCGACATTCGCGAGTATTGGCCAAAATTGCTCAGTTGAGCTATTAAAAATTGGCAAACCATGGACATTAATGTTTAACAAAATGCTATTATCTTTTTGTAAATTTTAAAATGCCTTCTTAAGACAAACTGTAACATCTTGCTGCCAATATTTGCATTCTTCATCGATGTTCGTCACTTCTACTGATTTTGGTGTCATCAGAACGGTTCTTCCTTCAGTTGGAAATTTACTAGGAAGTAGTTTGTTCAGAACACTAAGTAAATCAGTTATTCCATTTCTACCGATACCATATTTGTTAGCCCAACTTCCAATTCCCGCGATTGCATCCCCTACACTAATATTGATATCATCATTATCATCAAGTTATTCAGATAAGTCGCCCAAATTATCAACTTCATTTCTCATTCGATTTGATTCTTCCTCATCCGAAAATTCGATGATTCCGCTGTTCCCATCTAAAAAAAACTTGAAGCAGTACTACTAGAAGAGGCTTGACCAGCTTGAGAAGTTTCGAATGCCATTCTTATATAATTTCCGCTTGTCTCTGGTGAACTTTCCACTTCTTTTTTATTTTAGTAGCAATTTTTTGTCCATCATAAGATACCGCGGTTACAAACTTCACTAACAATTTCAGTCTTTATTGACTTTGGGAATGACGATAATAGTCTTAAAAATTGTTGCCAAACGAATTGCTCATAATTAGCTCATAACAACCTTCCAATCAATGAACATTAAGTGGGACATTCAATTTCGGTTTCTTTCTCACTTGCCTCTCATTATGATCTCATTATTTTCTCACAACTGATTTAATTTTTTTTGGCATTTGGGATGTCATATTTTCCTCATATTTAGCTCATTGTGAGTTGTAAGACAAATTTCTGGTTTTGTGAGCTCATTTTGCCTGCAGGGAGGTAAAGCCATATGAAGCCGTAAGAACGACGAGGAGCTATTTCACTTTAGAGAAGCTTCGGGGTGACAGTTCCTTTGCGCGCATCGGCAAAAACAGGATTCAGTGGGTGGAATGGTGAAATCATTATCAGAGAAATGGAAGTTTTTTGCTAAGGTGTCAGCCGCTTCGTTGCCTTTTATTCCCACATGTCCTGAGATCCATCAGATTTTGATGTGGCTGTTTTTTAAAATTATACTGCGGATACTAGAGTGAAGGTGGGATTTATTTTTTCTGTTTCTGATGGCTAGTATAGAAGACAAGGAGTCACTTCTGGGACTTGAGTGGTCGCCTGCAATTAAACAAAACACCACTTTTTTACAAAACTTTATTTCACACAAAAATGATTCTTGAACAAAATGCATCTTTCTAATGACGGTGGCTCTTTTTAAGACTGACATTTTAGTTTACTTCAATAGAATGGAGAGTATTCGTAAAGCTCGCTGTTCGAATGTAAATTTAGTTCAGATCTCACATTCGGTCCTTCTGACGTACCATACCCCGAATGATCCTTTAAGGCCATTTGCTGCGGCTGGAGTTAGGTTAGGTTAGGTTGAAATGGCTGCCCCCACCAGGGAGCCCACTTAGGCACGGGCATTGGGCCCATTGTGATGCCATTCTAGTATTGGGACATAGTTCAGGCCATTTCAAGCCATTTTGAGCTTTTGATAAAGCGACAGAGTCTAGAGGCACCAATATTTTGCAGCTCGCTCAATCCATCAAGGAAAGGTGAGCCAAGGAAGGTCCCTCTTTTCCTTGCTAGGGCGGGACATGTACAGAGAAGATGGGAAACAGTTTCTTCCTCTTCTTCATTACCACAACTTCTGCATAAGTCGTTGTGGGGGAGTCCTAATCTTTCGGCGTGTGGGCCAAAGGGACAGTGACCAGTCAGCACCTTTACCACGTGGCTTATCTCCTTTTTGTTCAACTGAACAAGAGATTTTGAACGCTTTGCGTCCAAAGTTGGCCACATTGCATGAAGAGTGCGACAAACCGTTGCTGTGGTCCATCTCAGCCCGGCTCGAGCTAAGCTGATTTTTCTCACAGCTAGTTTATAGGTGGCTAAGGGCATTCCCATTCGGGTTAAGCGGGGTGTCCCTTCCACTTCGGTTCCCTGTCTAGCAAGCTCATCTGCCCTACAGTTTCCCCTAATCCCACTGTGTCCAGGAACTCAACACAGTGTTATATCAAACTGAGTGGCAGTCTCACACAGAGACCTGCGGCAGTTCAGAAGAGTCCAGGATGTTGTGACGACCGAATTAAGAGCCTTGAGGGCCGCATATATATATATATATATATATTCTTATGAGATATATTATTTATCTTCAACCATTCGAGAGCCTCCCAGATCGCAGTGACTTCCGCTTGGAAGACGCTGCAGTGGTCGGGTAGACGAAGAGAGGTATTTATATTTAATGCCTCGGAAAAAATACCAGAGCCTACACTATTCCCAATTTTTGAGCCATCTGTGAAGATACATAATGACCCAGTAGGGATAACACCATCTGTCCAGTCATCTCTGGCCGGAATGATGGTATTGAAACCTTTCTCCAAGGTCCACGTAGGTGTAGTATAATCTAGGTTGTTCGCAGCGGTGGCGAACTTCCTAAGGATGGATGAATGGCCATATGAGTATGGAGTCCATCCAAGAGAAGCCTTTGTCCTGGCAGTCGTCCAGGCTGCCATTTGCTCGGCGTGCACATCCAAAGGAGGCGGCTGGAGTTAAACTGGGTCTTGTGCATCGATAATCTTGAGAACCATTCACTGTACATAACGAAAATCATCCTGTACCCCTAAAACAAATTCAACAAGACATTTAATGCTGATTCTTTTTTGACTCAAATTTGCCCGTAGCCCCTGGCTATTTAAATTTTTTGTTTAAGTTTGGCCGTGGTGAAGCCGTATGTGCTCCCATTAAAAATGGTTAAAAATGGTCTTCCTTAAAAAAAAACCATGCGGCCACTGTTCGCCCGCAGTAAGCCAATTTTTTATTTTTACTCGGATTATCGGATTATCTTCTTAGTGCAAAACACTCTGTTTAGCATGGGCATACTTCGTCTTATTGGTAGCACTATCCTCCACTTCTTGAAATTCCAAATATTAATTAAAGCAATACATTAAGTTATCACTCATAAATCCATTAATTTTCATCACTTTAATTTTAGTATCCACCTTCATTAATGCCACCACATATCTTCATATATTTATCCCTGTATTCTGTATTGTATAATAGCATCACGTAACAACATAAGGTTAACTCAAATTCGTAGCCACTGGCTAACAAATGGCCAGGCATTCCGGAAGTATAAGAAATCCCAGAACGAAGTTATTGGACATCGTACCATAAAAAAGGGGAGTGTAATAGACAATGTGAATACATCCAGGAATTCCGTATAAGTTGCGAGATAAAAACAAACTCAAAGGTAGAGTAGTACCTACCTTTAAAGACATTATATTGTTAGGAATGCCCAAGGGCTTTGAGGGAAGTAACCCAAAGTGTTTATTTAATCCATGAAAAGGAGTTATCAAAGAGACAAAAGGTATTGTTAAAATGGAGGGTTGTTTTGAGTGAATCTCTTTTGGTTTTTTTTTTGTGTTGTGTGCTTGTCTTTTGTTAATTTTTGGGATCGATAAAATTTAATAAAAAATGGTCAAAGGAAAGAAGATAGTAGGAGAAATATTGTTTGATATAGAGAAAGATTCCATTAATATTTATTAAATTACCAAATTGTATATGTAATCATTGATCTTTGGGGGTGTTTAAAGGAAGAAAAAAGATGCACCACCACGGTATAAAAATTAAATGAGCTTGAAAATTTTAAAAAATAAATGAGCTAGTAACATTGTAGTGCAGGGTTCCGCAAACGAGGTTTATTCAACCTCAGTCAACCGGAGATCAACGGCAGAAGGGACTAATTGGCCCACAGCGTAGCGCATTCTAGACATCATTCTTGTGAATACCTTTTCCTTTGTGCAGCTCGAGCATGTGTCTTTTTGGTGCAAAGGGGTGAATTTTCTCGATCTCCATTGATCGGATTGCTTCACTTTAGTTCTCTTCTCTTGAGAGGTGCTCGGCTTGACATTCGCTTCTGCATCTATATCTTCTGGCGTTCGTTGGGCACGTTGTCGCCCAGACTTTACTTTATTTCATTATACGAATACAAAGACTACAATACACTGCAAGACTTTTGGCTCTTACTAATAAGCAAAAAGTCTTGCTATCTTGATCTTGCAGTCTTGTTCTGTATTGTCTTGATCTTGCTTTCGTCGTTTCTTTGTAACGGCGACTCGCATATTCTTTGTTAACTTTATCGTTTTCAAAGTTTCCACAAATTCAATGACTTTAAGCAAACATTTACACAGCAGATGTTGAATTTTTAATGACTGGCAGCGTTTTGCCGAAAATCGCCGGTCAGCAGAAATATCGTACCGCCAAAGAGGTCCTGATTTCCAATGCCCGTTTGTGTGCCATCGTACAGTGAGTATTTTGCAATTGTGTGGTACTTTCGCCATTGCTGATTTGTTGGCAATGTTGCACGTTGGTTCATCTATCGTTGGTAAATTCAGTGGAAGTTTGAAGGCTGAATGAGCTGTTCGTCCCCTTCTAACAATTACTATGTATGATCCTTACTGATCCTTGGACTCGCTTATATGTGCAACAAGATTGAAGAGCCGAGGTGAAATAGAATTGAACTGACAGCAAAAATGTTCCAGCTGTGACATAAAAATATTGTATGCGCTGCGTGTATTGTTAAAAATATAATTTATATAACAATAAAGAAAATAAAACAAAACCCCACAAAAATCCACTAAAGGCAATAAAATGGGCACAATACAGAAATTCAACTACTGATCAACTCATCTATCTCAATTCGATTCGCGTCTACATGTAGTAGAACTCGGGTTCAAACTGGGTTCAACTCATTATAATATAGGTAGTAAATGTGGCAGCGATTCCTTTGATGCTACGGCCAGCGCTATTTGACTTTGTTCGGGAATCGAAGCTAAAATCAACGAAAGTGGGAACTTTTTGCCAGTTCTGCCGGTGCATCAAGGAAAAACATTCCTCCATATCCGTCGTTGACTGCTATTATCAATTTATCGTATGCGTTTTTTTGCTGCTGATTCAAAAGTGAGACTTCCGTTCTTACTGATTGATTAAATCATCGTGGTGCATGATGTGATTCGGCGCTGGGATTACCTATTCCACTACTCTATAGCCCAATTCGAGCCTGTCTAGAGTTTGTTGTGTCGAGCAGTTTTACTGCATCGGCCTTAGCATTGTCTTTCCACCTTGTCTGTGGTTTTCCAAATGGTCTTTTTCCATCTGGTCATTCATATTTTGGACATTACCGGCGAAATGTAACCACAGTAGCTTGGTGTGTGTGTTTACACACTTTGTATAAATCGTACAATTCGTGATGGTAGCGTATTCTCCATGCGTTGTCTTCATTGATTGGGCCGTATATCCATCTTGTCCCCGGATATTTGGGAGCTACTCCATACTTTACACCCACACGAAGCTACTGTATGTATGATGATTTTGTAGATTCTTATTTTTGTTTTCATGTGGATGTCTCCGGATCTCATCACTGGCAGTAGTAATAAGTATGTTCTGTTTGCGGCGTTTATTCTTCTTTTGCACCTCTATCGTTTCTTCGTTGACTTCGCTGGCTGTGGAACCCAGCTAGTTAAATTGGTTTACCCCTATGAAGTTATGTTTCCCAGGTGGTGTTGTGGTTTCTTCTTCTTCTTTCCACTCTTTACTGAATTTGAATCATACTCTCTGCGTTCATCGTCTGCGTTTATTTGCAGGTCTATATTATTGGCACCATCTTCTAATTCCTTGAATATTTGTCTAAGGTACACGACAGTGATCTGGCAAGGCAGTTTATATCGTCGGCATATCCTGCCAATTGTTTTGATTTGTTAAGCAGGGTTGCGTTCGCATCAATGTTTACTTTGGTAATTACTCTTTCTAGGCAGAAATTAAATAGCATGGGTGCCAGCCCATCTCCCTGCTTTAAGCCTTGCTTGACTTGGAAGGGATCAGTCAATTCTCCTTGTATTCTGACTGCGTGCCGCGAACGAAGGCTATTCTGAATATATTTGCCTATGTGTCTGCTGTGGAGATAGTATAAAACTTTTCCTATAGGTGGCGCTCAAGAGCATCCAAGAGCTCAAAAGCGGGGTTCACTACCTCCTCCTCAAGCATACTCCATACTACACCCTTAACCTATTTTATCCTTTTTGTATTTTGGACCCAAGCTTACTATTAGACATTGCGCCATGACGGGAACGTTATAACGAAATGGTGACACCTTAGTTTAGACTTTCACATATAAAATACTTTAGTTTTAAAACAGGTGGGACTATATTTTTTATAGGTAACACTAAATTTTTATATATATTTTAAATCACAAACTTTCTTTACATGACGTTCTAATTATGTATAAACATACATAACGTACATTATATGTATAAGGAATCTGTCTCCAAAGATTGTGTTTCGTGAAGTCAAAATTAATACAGTAATCCTACAAAAATTCTTTCCCTAAATCTCCCAGTCTGCAGCGCTAGAAAGCGCTGAAAAGGTTCAGTAAAAGTTGTGATACTTCAACAGTCCTCAAGTAAATAACTGGAAAGATGCATCAAATCGCCGATGGATGAGGATATTGTGAAAACCAACCTGTAGCGCCATGAGAAGAACAAGAAGAAGAATATGTCTTATAAAGTAACATCTGCCGAGTAAGAAAAAAGTAACAATTAAAACTAAATTTTTCATAACTCATTTTGCTATATATATTCAATATAACTAAATTTCATTTGCCGAGATTAACGCTTGCCCTGGAGTTTCTAAAATCTCCCTTGAATATTAAACATTTGTATGAGAAAAAATTTGATTATCTCCAATCGCCACACGTGATATTTTGACAGGAAATTGAATTCATTTAAACCAGAAATAGACCAAAACATTTGACTTAACAAGACCCAAGGTTCATTATTTACAAATTCCTGATACCGAAAGTGAGTAATTACATATTATGTATATTTATGTAAGTATCAACAAAATCCGATATTTATTTGATTTTTCAAAATCAAAATCGTGCTGCCCCACTACGGCATAAAAATTTTGATTAATCGGTTTCAATAGTGATAAGCCCCCGATGACAGTTTATCATCAATCCAGCTGATCGAGTTTTTTAAACACAACATCGTCACGTGGCAATAACTGAACCGAAGGAGACACAGCACAAGACCAAACATTAATTCTTATCTCTTATCACGGAGAGACAGAATAATTAGACCGAAGACCTTTTTTCGTTGTGTTTTGACGGGGAAACCGTATTTTAGGAGTGAATTGAAAAAAGTGTTGGCGCTTTTTTACTAATTAAGATTTTCATTTTTCTAAGTTAATTACGTTTTCGATTTTTGTTTATCTTCAAGAAAAATATTTAATCGGAGTTTTGTAAATATTTCCTTTTTTTTGTTGTTGTATGGAACTACATACGTATAGTCACTAGTGAGTCAATTCCGCAGTTTATTGAACTGAAGGCTATGAAAAACAATGAAGTTGTGGGAAATTCACTGATTAAGGAATTGTTAAATAGAAGAACGAACGAATTGTACAAAACATAACTAATCAATATTAAGTAAACCAACGAAATGTATTCAAGGCCATGCGAGATACGCGGCTCTATTTAATAGTTAAACTATTTTTGATATCAATAAAACTGGAAATCCTCGTCTAACTATAAAGACTGAGATAATCTAATCTTTTGTTTCAACAATACATCAATTGGTCGCACCAGTTTATCGTCTCTGTAGGAATTCAAAGCAACTTTGTACAACATAATTCCCAACCTCTTACTAGTATCAAATCTATCGTGACAGAAGCTAAGACATAATCGAAAATCGGTAGTTAACACGCACGCGTGTTCGCTCATTTCCTTAATCCAAGACCCTTAAACTCATCACCTGAGGTACTTGAGATAATCTAAAAGAGGTGTTCACCTGGCCTTTTTTTCATTATCACAAAGGCACGTTGGTCACAGGTGTACTACGACAAAATTATTTGATATTGTGTCTGAAGTGTTAAAGGCAAAAAAATTTTAAAAATAAATAAAAAGTTGAATTGTTAGCAATGTTGCAACTAGTGTTTAGAATTGTGTCAACAATGGTAGATCGGTGTCTTTGGGCAATATTGATTGCAGTCCGGCTAATAACGGCGTCTGGTGGTCACGATGAAAATGTCGAGTATTTAAAGAAAATCGGCGCTGGTGCTAGAGATGTTGATGAGAATATTGCTGAAGATTCGATGTTGTTAGTTGTAAGTACATAATAAACACTAATATAGATGTTAAATAGAGTGAATATGTGATTTCTATTTTAAATAAATTTTCAAGCCAGAGCTGGTGCAGAAGTATGGTTATCCAATAGAGGTGCATGAAGTGGAGACAAATGATGGATATATATTGGAAATGCATAGGCTACCCAGGCCTGGGTCAACTCCGGTTTTGATGGTACATGGGCTTTTGGATTCGTCAAGTACTTGGGTGATAATGGGTCCCAATAAGGGTTTTGGTGAGTTGAAGCAGTTTTTTATTTGATAATATTAAATCTTGTGTTAATTGTTGTGCGGTCACATGGTGAGGTTAAAGAACTTCCTATAGTATTTTAAAATCACAATGGTCTTTATCACTGCAATGGTAACACAAACTATTTCCTTGTTTTGTGTTCTAAACCATTTGTATACACTTTGAATCATTTATTATCTTACACGGTTAATACTTAAACTTTAAAACTAAAAACCTACAGAAATAACTACGGTTTCATCACATCGTGACATTTTTGCTCCAAGAACGCTTCTGCTGATAAGGCAAACAGATAATATTATGAATATATGTATGAACATTCTATTTTAACTCTAGTGTGATGATGTTTAGCAAACGGGGGAGTATTGCACTGAAACCTTTGATACTCAATTTTTATTAATCAATTGTTTGTGACTTTAATAACGTAATCTTTAGTAGAATTGACTTCGAATTATCCCCAGTTGACTGAGGGTATAGGCTATCAGGTATTGACCTTAGTAATTTAGTTGTATGCATTTGTACTATTATTTTTAACACCATTGATGAATATGGATATGAAACTATGAAAAGAGATAAGGTAGCAAAAAAATGTTTCCTCTTTACGTCTAATCAGAGAAATAACATGTTTGCTGAAAGGTTCAACGAATTTGTTTGCCACAAGTTGAGTACAATGCAAACTAGTCTAAATTATACCCGCAATGATACTTCCTGACAAAATACCTCCTAGCTCTTTACAACACTACTCAAAACACATCTCATTTTGCTTTAACAAATAATTGTCGTTATGGACGAAATATCCTACCTTACACGCTATCCTACCTTACGCGCCCTAGGGTAGAGCGAGTGGAGAGGCCGCTCTAGGCGCCAGGTGGTAAGGGGCGCCAAAATGAATGCGAAAAACAATTTCGAGCAAAAAATAAAATTTTGATAGCACTTTTTGAGGGCGTTGTTTGTAGATGGCCAAGTCTATGTAGTCATCAATATGACTCGAACACGGCACAAGCAGGGAGCACTGACTCCAAGACCGATCGTACATGGCCTTAGGCCACATCCTGCTCGAGATCTATTGAGCAGACTGAATACGATGGATCTAATGTGTAAACAATCGTGATGAAGTTATTAATGGTACTGCGTGAATGTACCTACTACTAACGATGGACTGCGGATACCAGGCGAACTTCGGTTTGAATTAGCCTTCCATTGGTGATATGGAGCTCTGCCATGGGCAACCGTCCTTTCTCGCCGAGCTCGTTGTATCAATATAAAATTACCTGGAACACTTCTTAACGCTCCACACATTTCTGGGAGTCCCACAGTTCCCAAAAGAACGACCTACAATGCCAGGTAGATTTTTTTGATCAATGCTTCAAGGTGTCGAATGTGGTCCCAATGAGGAGTTTTGGGGATTCTGCTTCAGAGAAGGAAGTCTGAGCCCGTAAACCCAGGTATGGAGTACGTTGAGATCACTCCTTCATTGGGAGATCTCCTGCGGAAGTAAGGGCACCTGGACGCTGGCTACTCCTGTGTAGGGTCTGCGTGCCCCTCGAGGAAGCAAGGGATACCGATTTTCTTAATAAGAAGAGGGTTAGATCATCTGAATTGTCTCCAGGGCATAATAGCCCGGCGAAAAGGGCGAAGGCTTTGACCATACGGTTTTCCTTCAGAAAAGAAGGACGCAGCCATAATGAAGTCTAGAACGACTCCAAAGCCGACCTTCTGTCAAATAGCGGAAAGTGTCAGAATTGGCGTGCTTGCGACTAACAATCCGAAGACTCTTCTGACCACGAAACAACTAGTTACCGTGCAAGGATGTTCCTTCTGGAGGCGGTAGCCGAATTGGCTAAGGGCTCAGAACAGCCCAGGTCAGTAGGGGTCGGTGCGCCCTGTATGATGGGCCGCCTTTAGCCTTGGAAGGAGCAAGCCTTGTTGCTGTATACGGGAACAAGCTTCCGCGCAGCCTTTTTGTAATCGGGTACTTCCCGGCAGCAACAGAACACCCCACTGGCATTATGTTGAAAGGATAGGGGTCCAAAAGAAGAGAAGGGTGTAGGAGTGGAGAATACTCCACAAAGTGCACCGCATAAAATTCACAGATATGATGTTGTCAGGATGGTGAACACTGTAATTTTGGACTGATGGCAGGAGAAGCCTCTTTTAACGAGAAGGTGACTCTCTCCACCATCTCAACCTTACTAGCTGTCCAACAACAAACAACCAAATAGCCTCCAATGAAGGTGCTGTTGCCGAAACGTCGGGGAAGCAACTCTGGGAAAACATAATTCCTCTATTGCCGGTACAGACGGAACTGTGACCCTAAAACTACCATCAAAATCTTTATGGGGCGCCCAGCCCATAAGGCTTGCAAAAGGGGAAATATAATCCCGTACGGAAATGTTAGGCCGTCAGTACTCGAAAAAAGTTTTATCTAGGACAACTGGAAATACAATTTATGCGAAGTGAAAGCGTCGAAAAAAGTGCGCCAAAAGAAAATCTCGCTCCACCCGCAACAAGGGCTAGGGCCGTCACTGCCTTACACTAATTCATAAAGCAAATGACAACAACAAGGGCATTGAAATCCTAGCATCAATACCTGTGAGATTTAATGCCCCACATGGCAACTTCACTGTCCGAGAAAATAACAATACTAGAGCTATTTTGAGCTTTATTAATACAAGCCTGAGCATACACCTGGATCACTGGTCTTGACCTACCATGCTTCATGCAACGCATGCATACCTGACCATGGGCCAAACGCACCCTCAATGTCTGCAAAGGCGCAGAGAGAAATTTCTTTGGCTCTCAGGGACTTATCAATATCTATCCTTAGCACATGAATGGCAGTCTCTGTAGGTAGGCAAATTGCAAGCAGTGAAGTAGGTTAGCTGTAAGACCTTCTCTAATATGCCTGTCTACAATCTTCTCCATTGTTTTCAGGAGAAATGAGAAGAAGCTGATAGGTCGATAGGATTTTGCTTCCCTATAGGATCTTCTCCCCGATTTGTGGATAAAGACTGCTCTAGCGTCTCTCCAGCATCTTGAAATATGGGCCAGCAAAAAGCTACCCCGAAATAATGGCCAATCCAGCTGCCATCAGACAAACCTCTCTGAAGGAGAACCCGGAAGATGTGTTCCTTTCCAGCAACCTTGAAAATGCCATTGGCCCATTCAATCTTACTCGCAGTGAAAATCCTGTTTTCCAGGTCTTTGTTCTTTTAGCAGGACCAGTGGGCAAGTACTGCCTGCGTTCTAGTGTTAGGTTCTAAGACCAATTCAGGGTCAGTTACCAGAGAACTCACGAAATGAGAGCTCATTAATAGTTGACGAATGTGCTGGCAAGAGACAAGTCAATCACCTCTTGCCTAGTCACATTGGAAAAGGTAGGTTCGTGCCCCTTGTTCATAACTTGCAAATTGTAGCTAGGAATGAAATTAGTATTGCGGCTGTTAGCTAAACTCAAAGCTATTGATGCTATTGAACATTCTTGATGGGGCTGCAAGAATCTTGACGCCTCCAAAACGACGTACTGTCTTATTTCCAACAAAACCTGCAACACGTCAACATTCGTATCCAATAGACTCTCTCCTGATATGACTTAAAGGTGATTTGTTACACATTTCTGCAAATAATTTATGAACCTAAATGTTAAATATCTGAACTACCAATCGATCCCATCCACTACAAATTGTAATAGTTTTAAAATTATCTCAAGACAACTTTGACCCTTTTTTTATATATAAATAACATAATTCCAGGATACATCCTATACGATCAGGACTTTGATGTTTGGATGGCAAACGTTCGTGGAAACCGATATTCGAGAAAGCATAAAGTTTTATCCACAAAAGATAACGAGTTTTGGAGATTTTCGTTTCATGAAATCGGAAAATTCGATATACCAAGCCTCATTGACTACGTGCTCGGGAAAACTGGTAACGAGAAGCTGCACTACATTGGCCATTCACAGGTAAAACTCCCACGAGAATGCAATTTAATTTAAAAAAAAGCACATTTTCTTAAATCTTTCTTCTAAAAAGGGAACAGCAGTGTTTTGGATAATGTGCGATGAAATTCCGGAATATAACGATAAAATTATTTCTATGAACGCCATGGCTCCTGTGGCATACGTGAAGCACTGCAAGAGTCCTGTGGTGCGAGTAATGGAGTTTTTCTTAAATACTTTAACTGTAAGGAATTGTCGATTTGCACAATTTTTAGAAATAAGAAAGTACAAATGTAATTTCAGGGAATCGCAAAACTTATCAGCTGGAATGAATTCCTCCCTAGCTCTGATTTGATTGGTCTAGTCGGAAATATGTTCTGCAAGGACGAAACTATTACTCAAGGGATTTGTTCTAATATAATTTTTTTAATAACTGGATTTAATGAGGATCAACTAAATACGGTATTTTATTCCATTTAATTTTAAGATTTCATTTTAAATCCGTTTTATTGTATAGACCATGCTCCCAGTAATATTAGGACATACACCAGCTGGAGCTTCTGCCCGACAAGTCATTCATTTTGGTCAGCTAAAGCGATCAGGATATTTTCGTCAGTATGATCACGGAATCGTTAAAAATTTATTCAAGTACGGCACAGTGACACCCCCCAAATATGATTTATCCAAGACGAAAGTGAAGGTTGCTCTGCACTACTCAACAAATGATTGGCTGGCTGCGCCCCGAGATGTTGAGGCCCTCCATCAAGCTTTGTCAAATCCGATTGGGAAATTTCTAGTTGGTGACAAGAATTTCAATCATTTGGACTTCGTTTGGGGAATCGATGCTCGGAAACATCTCTACGATCGTGTTATAAAAATCATAAAGCATGTAGAAAATGGATTTTATTGATGTGGCGAAACTGTGATGATAGTAGGATTTATTTATTCAAAAGAGTTTTATGTTTTAGCGATAATTATGTTTTATTTTTGTTTTTT
The DNA here is from genome assembly GCA_949987705.1 of Thereva unica. Classification (NCBI taxonomy): domain Eukaryota; kingdom Metazoa; phylum Arthropoda; class Insecta; order Diptera; family Therevidae; genus Thereva; species Thereva unica. The sequence continues at coordinate 74,280,431 of OX465285.1, forward strand.
TTGTTTTAAAAAGAAAAAATAAACTTTGTTTTAATTGATTTTTATTGGGCATGTTTTATTTATCAGCGGTATTTCATCACTTTTTTTTCTTTAATTTATTTTTTGCTTGATTCGATCCTTATCTTGAAGCAGGCTTATAGTTTTAAGATTATTATATATTACATTTTAGCAGCACGTTGCATCTACGTCGTTGAGAATAACTAGTTCTATTTTCAAATTTGATCAGATACTTCCAGTAGGAGCAGTAGGCGTTCATAGAAACCAATATTATAGATTGATATATAAATAACGAAGAATAATCAATCTAATCAGAGGTGGTTGAAAGCAGGAAGTTCCATTTTAGTCCAGGCGCTGGAGTATTTCCAGTGGTTTTAACGTGATGTAACGGACGTTTTTGGTGGAATTGGTCAGAAATGACATCACCAACAATATATATGTAGATGGTGCACAAACATGACAGCCCAAAAACCAGAAAATTCCCGTTTTTTTACCTTTCTTGATAAATATCTCTTAACGAAGGTTTCTAGGTGAAAAGTTTGTTGGTCTTGTTTTGTTCGTTATTAGGTTTGCTAAAACTTAGCGTAAGCTGGATTTTTGAAATTTGAACGCATTAGCTGAAAAATACGTCAGAAATGCTAGGCGCGTTTCAAATTCGCTCGAAAAAGGTCACAACTTCTACTGCACCAATTTAGCTGTTTTGTATTAATTGGGTAGCGAATCGAGAAAGCTGTTTCATGGATGACTCGATGTGGATAAATTGTAACGTCAGGAGGGGCGAATCAGCTCTGAGATGCCCAATATTTAAATAAAAAACACCTGTTACGTTTATGTCCTTTCTATTTCTAGAAGTTCTATATTACACAACTATCGAGGGGAGGGAAAGAGAAGGAAATAAAGTGTATTAGTCAGTTGGGGCCACTGGATCAACTCTCTTTGGCCGGTAAATGTATTGGTCTTGGGGTACCACTGGATCAACCCTCCGTGGTCTATTTTGTCTGTCTGTAAACCATCCGAATAACTCTCCTATGGCTCTGCCATAGAGAAATCATCCCTTCCAATTTCGCAGTCATGCACCGGCCTTTTATATTGGTGTCTAGCTGCACTGCGCTGTTCTGTTTCGTAATGTCTTGTACAGCGGTTTTGTCTTTGTGTTAACAGCGGTGGTGCTGTTGTGTTGTCGTTGTGTTTACAGCGGCCTGTTTCGTTACAAAATTGTGTATAGGCTAGTAGAGGCCGAGTAGTTGCTTAGATCGTAATTTTGGTACAATAATAATCATCAATTATTTACGAAGAAAGCTTGAAAATCTCAAAAACTCAAGCGAGTATGTGCTATGACTACTTGAACCGGCATATTCGCTTGAAATAAGCTTGAGTTGACATTTGAAGTTATTATTATATTTCTTTTTTAAATCGCGCTTTTATTTCTTTAGAAATAATTAAGCCTCCTCATGTTTCCACTAATTGCTTTTACATATATGTATGTATTTACACACCTTACTTTCACAATGTCCAGCTTTCAAACTCGGTTTGCATGACAAACACTCGAGGCGAACAGAAAAATCGGTTATACTTGAAGTACGCTTCAAGTAAGCTCCAAGCTATCATGGAAACTCACGGTTCTACACTAGTATTCCTTTAGCAGCAGCAGAACCGGTTTTACAAGTTAATCTAGATCTTCACTGATATTCTTTCATCACGAGTAAATTTCTTGACTTTACACGGAGATATCTGTGTGCGCATTAATAATTTCAGCCCGCGAGTAAAAAGCGTAGGCAAAGGCTATTTGTGTATGTGTTAAATTTTCAAGTCGCAATTTTCGCGTAAGCAGGTAACTAAAGTCCCCTCTTGCCCTTTCGCTCTCTCGCAAAAAAACCGTGTCTACTGCTGCTGAAGCAATACTGATGTAGATTGGGCCATACACTGCAGTAAGTACTAATTAGCTACGGCTATTCGCTCGTTACATATGATACATACACAGGTGCAAGTTTTAAGGAATTTTTCTTGATATCTTTCAATATCTCGTCAGGTACAAGAGGTCCTTCAACGAATGTCGGCTCTAACTCATCGTCTTTAAGTTCCCAGTTCCAGTCCAGTGGATGAATTTGATTGCCCAGCCACTCTGGAACTTAATGATACATCTTTCGTGAGGCATCTATCATCTGGTCCTAGGCTTTTATTTTTTATATACGGGCACTTTTGTTTCGGGACGAATTAAGAAGCGTATTTTTGTGATTGGTAACTTGTTGGTTGATTGGGTATACTCTTAACGCTTTATCGATAGCGAACTCACCAACTGCATCTTGAAGAACTCTTCCCATAAGTACACAAAAATTCTGAGATGTCAGCTCGCCAATTCACAGTGCATTTAGCGCATCAATGAAGGCATTGTCTCCTTGTTGACGCATGTTAAGATGCGTGGCTGGCTGAAGCTACTGGGGCTGTTACTATACTAGTTCAGTCAATCTGGCGAAAAAAAAGGCGTCTGCTTGCAAAATCAAACAATTGGATGAAACTTGGTGGAGTAGGTAGGAAGTGATGTTAGAAAGTGACCTTGCTGAAGGCCGCCTGATACTCGTGTGCGTTTTTGAAAAAACTCAAAAAAACTTCAAAAAATATTTTGAAATGGATTTATCTCGAAAACTAAGGATCTTACAAACAAATGTTTCAAATAAAAAATGTAGAGGACATCGTTATCTACATTTTTTGTCATTGGTGCAACATTGTAGGTACAACAAAAAGTGTGCGCAGTAGGTGGCGCTAAAGTGCTCAAAAAAGGGTTTTTCACCCTTTTCACCCTTACACGTGTATGGTAAATATTTGATTCTCTTCTTTCAATAAACTCCCTACAAGATTCTACGTGCACCGATTCCAGCGAAACCTTAAACTGCGCTAAATTTTTTGCCTATATATACCTACTATTATACAATATGTATATTCTACAGCCGAAAGCAAAGCTAATACCAAACTCCAAACAAGGATTGTGTTCACGGAATATTCATCCCTGCTGTAACCTCATCTGTGTCTCGAAGAAATCCAATACCGATATCCCTGCAGAGGCAATTCGCAGAATGTATCTGTGTGGCACGAAAGGATATTGAAAACCGTAGATGAACAGTAAAAATGAGAAGGGAAAAGGGATGGCCAATTTTTTTCGGTTATGAATAAAGTACATATCCTTGCAGAAGGGGCCCCGGGGGGAGGGATCGTTTGTTCAATTCATGGAGGAGAATGTCCCTTTAAGGAGTGTCATACATAATGAGGAGACGAACTAGATGAGGGATGAGATCACAAGGGGTGATAAAATATGCTATCAACTGGTATTGGAATCCTCGAAACGTGCGATGGTTAGTGGCCTAAAATCTTATCTCAAGTTTCCTGATTTGAAAAGTTTTTGTCAAGTGGGTAAATAGATTGAAGGAGATGTGCAAGGAATTTATAGGATATTTTTTTCGCTTTTCTTTGCCTTTTCAATATTTAAATTGATGGGAAATTGTAGGTCCTTTTTTAGTATAATTGTGTTCAAGCGGTTGCGGTGTTGTACTCCTTCGAGGAATTTTTTAATAAATTTTTCTTTTTTTGTGATATTTGTATCGAAATTGAGTGATGGGATTGTAATAAAGAGGTATATTTTTGAAAGTTACAAAATTATCACCACTACCTTATATTTGAGAATATACAGAATAATTCTTTTGTGGAGTTGTTAGGACGTAGTGACTTTTTTTAAGAAATCAAAAATTTTATTTAAATTTAATTTCCTAAGTTAGTAAGTAGTCAGCTTTCTGGAAGTTTATCCAACCCATTCGAAGAAAGCCATCGAAAATGAAAACGGTATTAGATTTGTAGTTTAACTTGACATATGGCACACAACTACTGCAAATTTCTATCTGACCATGGTTCCATTTGACTCGATGTAACAAAAACACTTAATAGATGACGTATTTTCTATCTTTCAAGTTCGCCTGTTTAGTCGGTTAAAAAGCCCGGGCTGGATTTTGTTCCTTGCTTCATCCCATTCTAACCGAAAAGATAGAAAGAGAGAGTAGGGGCAAAGTTCGTAACTCACAGCTGAGTGTTTTACGAACAACTCTATTCAGGTAGAATACAGGGCTGTCTTCATCAATCCAACCACACTTTTCCTTCGAATGTTTCATAATGGTGATTCGTAGGAAAAAATCGGTTGGATTGATGACTACAACCCTGTCTTGTTTCCTTGAAGAGAGAGCGAATTGAAGGAAGAAACTGCCATAACAAAGCCGCGATATCTTATTTCCTTTACTCCCAACTATTACTATCGTGACTGTCTTTGGGGCATCGAGAAACAACTCGCTGGAATGTTATGCCTCCTCGCATCAACCAACCAATGACATGCGCTTGGCGGGGCGGGGAAGAACCAGTGAAGGCAATGACAGGAGGAATCAGGAATGTAAAGAGAGAAGAAGAAAGAAGGAAAGTTATGTAGATAAGGAGACTGGGAAATGCGAAGCTCCGTGGTGCTGCCGGGATTCGAGCCCGGGACCTCTGGGATGGTAGCCAGGCGCCTTACTCCCTAGACTACCGAGGCCCCTGGTATTATCAGCCATACATACCTTCAAGCACAAAAAGAATGACCTGAACGATGAACCCATAGGTGGATTGGAAGAGCCCCTTTAAAAAAAACAGTTTTAAAGAAAGTTTTTGGAAAAACGACAGTTTTTTTTCCTGAGACCGGAGAGAGAAAGGTGGTGAAAAAAGAATTAAACCGTATTACACCTTAAGTAAAGATTTCTTCCAAATTCAAGATATAGTCTCCTAACACATAACTGTTGAATAAGCTCCTCAATAGCATTTATGTTTGATTTTGATTAAATGGTTGAGTTAAATGTTTGATATGTTCCTATAATGTATACTGGATTGTATTATTTTGGTTAAACCGGTTAATGTCAAACTGTGAATGGTGAATGGAATGGTGTAATGAATTAAATCGGAGTTTTGGATGACAACTGAGTTTTGTGGATAGTGTTGGTCAAGAAATTTTGTTATGATGATGGGCTAAGCGCAAAACAGAATGGCGTAGCGGTGGACTAGGTTCCCCGAACAGCGAAATTATTTTCCAGGTCCCCTCTACGGTCTAATATACGCGTTCATCCTGATGGAGTCACTCCCGAACTAGTTAGTGTTGGTGCAGGTGGTTTAGGTGGTATCTCCAGGGGTTCCCCATACTACGACCCCGTTGTCAAGCCAGCCCTAGTCCTGAGACTCCTAATACCGTCTGTATGATTTTTTGGTGGACTTTTTTTTAATTGTAAGGACAAATTTGCATGTGCAACAAAGGTTGGTTTCTTCGGGCAACCAACTCGCGGTTCATAATAATTACACGGCTGCTTGTTTGCTTGCTTAGTTTTAATTCAACTAACATTGATCTCATTTTATGGAGTTTCGTCTAAAACTATCACGTCTCAATATCCAATCGTTGATTTTCATTAGTAAGAGATTATTGTTAATTTAATCTGAAAATCCTTAAAGTATGCCATTGCTTTAATGAAGTAGTCTGATTAAACCTAGCTAGAAGGACTATTCACCGAGACATCACTCTCTTGTCCTTTCACCTCTTCTATACCTTTTATGTAAAGTAAACACAAATTAATGCACAGTCATAAGACCTGTAAAAACATTTAAAACTACAAAGAAATTTCACTCTAGATTATAAACTACACTTTAACTAAAAAACACAGTAAAAGGTTTTCATTTTCATTTTGCAAAATATTCAAATTATTTCCGAGTTAATAAGGAAGCAATTAAATTCCGTTTCCCTTGGGGCATTATGCTGAAAATTTTGCTGCTGTTTCTCCATTAAAAAGGAAATCGCTAGTTGTGTATACTCCTTGAATACTGACGACTACCGCCTGGATGCCAGCCTTTAATGTTTGTTGATACCTGAGAGAGTCTGCTCCCCGGTATACACCGTCTGCTCGCTAATCACATTAAAATGGTCGTCATCTCTTTTCGGAGTGTTTCGCGTTATGAAAATTCTAACAAAATTTAAATAATTAGCAGAATGGCTGTGTGATGAGAAGCTGCTTTTTTTTAATGGTAAATGCGGGGGTTGGTAGGGTTGGATGGCTGGTAATAATGTCTGCATTCCTTAAATGTTGGGGTGGCTAATGTAAAGGTGAAGGAACTTTCCATAACTAGGGGTTGAACTATTTTGTTTTGGGGAGACGAATAATTTGAGACCAGGTTAAGGTGAAGTGACTTAAATGTGATTTTTTTTCGTGGTTGTGTGGGTGGTGGTGTTTTATGTTATTAGAGAGGGGAGATATAATTTATTCAGTTTAATTAAAGAAAGTATCAGAATTCGCTAGTGTCATGGAATCATCAGCAGGGAGCATGGCACGGTGTAATTATGTTCCTTTTTTAGTAAGTAGATCTCATAAATGGGGGGACATAAAGGACAGACATTTTTTTCACTCTAGTCCCTTAAATAGAATTCAAATGGGACAAAGTATCTAAATTCTAAATGGCAACAATTTCCCACCCCTTTTAACTTAACATTACCAAGGAGGGTGGGTTTCAAACAATCTATATAGTGATCCAATTTGTGCATAAAGGAACATAAAATCCTCTCAAAAACTTTTGTATGTAAACTTCAACGAGGACTTGTCTGAAACCCCCTTTTAAGTCGCCTTCAGCTCAATACAATCGCTATAAACCAGTCCAATGAGCAGCTTGAATTGAAAAGGTCAACCGATAAGGTCTAATACATGTTATGCCACCCCCTCCCCACCAAAAAAAACTCGAAATTCTGGCCGCCCTTTCCGGCGGCATCAACCTCATCATTGTACTGGAATTCTCATTTCTACTTTTCGCTTTTCACCCTTTTCAATTTCTCCTCGATCGATTCAGTCTCTAAATTGAGTTTCTGACAAATGTGACTTCCAGGATTTCCTTGTATAAAACTTATTGACAGAGCCAGGACTCATGTACCACAGACCAAAAATTTTTTTTTTCTTGTTAGAAAAGTGTTCACAGATGATTTAATACCAACAGATTTAGAAAGGTGATATATTATGAAAGAGGCTCTTAAGGGAGTTTTTTTTAAACATATTTCTCTTGGACAAGAAGCAATTTGATGGATTGTAAAAGTGATTTAAGATTATTGAAAGAATTTATATTGTAAGAACATATTATGATCAAACAACTAGAAAACTTAAATTAAATAATAAAGAGTTTTCAATCAGCTAATGATTCAGCTATTTTCAAAAATTGAAGTAGTCGGAAGATTTTGATATGCAATTTTTTTACCTTGGCCTTGGCTGCCTAAAGTAATATTTGTCCAACTTGAGATGAGTAATGAGTTGGCTTATGAGTTACGTTAAGAGTTGTATTAAGGGCTAAGTTACGACTTGAGGTACGGCTTGAGCTAAGGGTTAAGTTTAGAAAAGTCGAGTTGGCCGAAGTTGAGTTAAGAGAACGTGAGAGTTGAGTTTAAAGTTGAGTTAAAGGTCGAGCTTAGAGAGTAGGGTTGAGTTAAGAAGTTGGGTTGAGAATTGACTTTAGAATTGAGTTAGGGGTAGAGTTAATCACTAAGTTGAGTTCAGATAAGTTAAGTTTAATTAAGAGTAGGATTAAAAATTGAGTAAAGGTTTCGTTCACTTTCGTTGTGTTAAGACATAGCAGAAATTTTAGTAACGAGTTAAGTTCAGTGGACTTCAGTCGTTTTTTAAGAGTTGAGTTAAAAATTGAGTTAAGAGGTTCGTTGAGTTAAATGGTGAGTTACTTACATATAATGGCGAGCTGATCTCTTCCTGCCATGACAGCAACACTGTCTCTTCTTTTCAGTCGTCGCCTAAGGTATCCTGGTGGAACGACAGGTTAGCTGCAATGCGTGGAGACGTTAAGAGATTTTTCAATAGAGCAAAGCATACCGGGCATTGGGATGAGTATATGTAGGTACACCCTAACAACTTACAACAATGAGTTGAGACGTTTCAAAAGGATTCCCTGGAGGAAACACTGTGGGAGCCTTCTGACTCTACCAAAGGCGACTAGACTACAAAAGCTACTTTTCAAGGACTCCTTCAACGGAGTGGGCCTCCTCAGAACAGATACACCTCTAACAATGAAGAAACCTTGAGGTACATGCTTAGAGAGCACTTTCCAGGGTCAATCCTCCAGACCGCTTATCCCCGTTACTCTGGTCACTAGTTGTGGATGAACTTTTGACCAAACTATCTGAATATGGTTTCGATGTCATCGGTTATGCATATGATCTTGCCATCTTTGCCTCTGGGAAGTTTGACTTGATCAAAATGACTTGACCTATTCTCCTGCAATATTAAGATTGACTTGCAAATATAGGCTGGCCATAAAAGTTATCAAATTTTTTCCTTGATTGTAAGTAAGCCAAGTTATCTTTGAGACAACACAGGTCTTAAGTGTGCTCCACCTTCGACTGGCTAGATCATGTTAGTAAAAAATGACCCGTCCTATTGGGCTTCCAGCTATCTCGATGTCCCTTGGTGCTAAACCCTGCAACATATAAAAGTTTAGAAATTAATTTATTTAATTATAAATCAACAACTATAAGTATAAAAATACTCAAAACTCATCCCTGAGAATGCATTTCTAAAACATCTGCTATAATATCCTGAGTGGTTCATTTCAATTGTTAAAACTTCTTGCTCCACATAGCCCTACTCACACTACACCCCAACAGAACACAAACACTGAAACCCAACCGGATCCTTGTTATCCAATGTGCATCTGAGTTTATGAAGAACGAGCAAATTCCGAATCTGTTGCATAATTCCAATTATTTATTTTGCGCAAACCGAATTTCTACAAGGAAATGTCGAGGAAGCAGTAAAGAACGAAAAATACTCACTGCCATGGCAGATATGTATGTATGTATGTATTTTGATGCTCCCCATCAGCCGCAAGCCGAGATGCTTACATCCTTCCTAGATCCTTTTTGTCGACTCCTGTTTGTTTCGTCATCTGCAAAACGAATTCACACCAAACTTGCCCAACTTGTTTGGAAGGGGTTTCTGTGCGCTTATTGCGCTTCTTGTTTTCGCATCCTTAATAAATGCACGCTCATGAGGAGCAGAAATATGATAAAATGATATTGAGAATATGATGCTACACATACCACCACCAGCCAACAACAACAACAAAAGTGTATAGTATCCTCGCATTTGTGGCGGCTTCGAGTCCTGCACGAACAAAACGAGGAAATTGGATCCTCGAAGCTGCTACATGCACGAGAGCATATAGCGTGTGTAGGCTGTTTCGGTTTATGCCGGAGGAAATGGCATAATTGTTCTGCGGTAAAATACGAGAGAGTGTGCAAGTTGAAATTTTCTATTGTTCAAAATAATGTTATATAAATTTTGTCAGGATCCGCCATAGTCGGTGTTCAGAATTAATTTCATAAATGGCAAACTTTGAGCATACACGAACTTTAATGCGTTGTTCTGCATTCTCATGATATTTCGCAGTGTGTGATGGCTTTGGAATTGCTGAGATAAGATGGTGGTAATTCTTGTTAGTTTTGATTAATTGTTGGTGAAAGGGATCTTGTTAAAACTTTGCCAAGAAATTACCTAATACCCCGATTGCGAGCGCTGCGAGGATTTCAAGAACATTTTTAATTTTGATGGATGTTGTTAATTAAAACTTTGCAATTATTTTTACAAAGTCGATTTACAACTCCACATTCACAGAGATTGATTTTCTTAAAAAAAAACTCCAGTAAATAAGTCTTAATGATATTGGGCATCGAGTCCGATTCCGAGACGAAGTCATTAAATTTGGAATGAAAGGTAAGTAAAAGCGTTAGTCCCGGTCAAGGGCCGAGACCGAGACTGAGGGCAAAATTGGTTCTGAAATGGCATGTTTTAGAACCGCACTTGTAAAAAAATCGCTTAAGTAATTAAGTATATTTTCAAGTGCATTTTGATCCATTCCTTCATATTCAAGTACGAAATTATATCTCCTATTTTCCAAATCTCTCTCAAAACCTGGTAGAAAAAACTTCCAAATGCATGGACAAATCTCTGGTTGTCCTGGTCTACGCCATTGTTCTAGCAAAGGTATAGTCTTCGTCGATGGCGAAACCCATAAATCATACCTACCGTAGAATCGCTTTTGAGCTTGAAGTCCTACATATTCCCATCTGCCTAGCTAGATTCTATTCACGTTTTTTATGTCGAGATAGCACTCGTAGATCTAACCAGAACTGTCTCCAGAACTGTTCTTCCTTACAGACCTGGATTCAGAAATGCCGCCTCTTGCATAGCTCATACCCAGCGGAAATGGAGTGCTCCAATAGCCATCTATGAGCACTCCAAAAAGAGCTTACAGAGCTCCCTTTCCCGTACCAGTTCCATATACTTTTTAACAGTGAATACCATTGCAGGGGAGCATACGTTTTTATGCTCCTCAAAAGCGTTCTAGGAGCGTGGTTCATCTTTTGCAGTTACCTTTTTCTTTCTAAGCCCGAGAGTAGCTTTACCAAAGCAGTCTCCCAACTGAATTCTAACCAATTCCAAAGCTGCTTGTCCTACGTATTGAACGAGAGCCGGGCTATTGAGTATGCTAATGTCACATTTTATGGTCACGAAGATAATTGCCCGTTTTCTTTTTTTCTAAAAAAATTATGGAAACTCCAGTAAAGCTCCCCTGTTCATCGCTCCCACTTGGCACTTATGAGAATTCGCCGTTTTGAAAATAAATAAAATACTCATATGTCCTCAGAGGTAGCCCTAATAAGGCATCCCGCCAGCTTAACCGTTCAATAATTGGGTGTCAAAGTTTCGCTTAGGTCTGGTCTTCACCTGGTTCACCTGGTAGTCTGGTCACAGCCTTTGTTGGCCGGTAAGCGGGATTTCTTGTTTTCGGAGGCATAACCAGGCCCGCCACATCACCCTGCGTTGGAATCAATTCAGAAGCGCTACTAAGAGTGCAGCGCTGTTAATATGCACCGATTGGAGCTTTAAGGAATTGTATGAGGCGTAGAAAACGGACAAACGTAGACCGTAGGTTCTCGTTTGAGCCAGTGGTCAAGCAGCATATTGGACGTGGTTGGTACTTAGTTGGACCACTCGGTATAAAGCTGATGTCAACACTTGCATTTAGAAGAGCGAAAAGGCAATTGCAAAAGATGTAAAAAAATTAAAAATGTTTAAAAATAGTATAAATAGAGTATAATATATGAGTCACGCTGATATTAACAATAAAACGAGAGCTGTCAGAAAATATAGACTATGATGAAGTCAGCACCGACTTTGCGTAAATGGAAGCAAGCCAAATAGTGTTTATTCAATAAATGTAATGAGTAGTAAAATCCATACATATACACAAAAATAACATATATTTTAGCGTTCTGCGTGGTTGTGTTTCAGGTTCTAGATTACTGTTGCTTGATAATTAGAACCCACGCATATGGCGGTTTTGTTTCTTGTGTTTCAAGCTAGTTTCGGAGCGTCTAGACCAGTGGTTCCCAAAGTGGTCTATATTGACCCCCAGGGGTCTATGACAACCTGCAAAGGGTCTACGTCAGCGAAAAAAAATTTGGGGGTCCATGAAATGAAAAGGGGGGTCCACGATAGTGGATCTCAACATACACTGATAGTACCTATTTACTTACATTTAGTCCAATCAATCTAAAATGGCTTCATGTAATTTTTGCCAACAGGAAACAAAAAATATGGTCATATAGGTAAACAAAATCTAATAAAGATAGCGTTTTCTTTTTTTGAATTTGGAATGGCAAACCTAACCTAAAAAGTGTAAAAAACGTTTTTTAGCGAATAAAAGAAAAGCGTGATCTCGGATCGAAAAAAATGAAATTATAAAGTTGTAGCTGTTTAAATTATCTTTCGATTGATGTTTATTGAGTGCTGGATGGAGTGCTCCAATAGCCATGCTGGAGCAACCCTTAAAAAGTTTGCCGCGCTCCCGTTCCCATACCAGTTCCATATACTTTTTAACATTGCATGTCCTTGCAGGGGAGCATACGTTTTTATGCTCCTCAAAAGCGTTCAAGGAGCACTATAAAAAAAACTTTTTAAAAAGGAAATATTCATAGAAAAAAAGTCGATTTGAAATGCTTACAATGCTCTGAATGGCCCCCCAAAAACATATTAATAATGAAAAAACAGACTCAGAAAGTCTAAAACTTTACTTTAGTGTTTTTACTTTAAGTTTTTAACACTAAACTTCACTACAGTTAGAAATTTGCAAAAAATTTATATGGATCAGGTAAGCAGGGGGTCTACCCAAAACCGAAAAGCATTGGAAGGGGTCTACGACACAAAAGAGTTTGGGAACCTCTGGTCTAGACGATTAGTACGTAGTAATGTGGGATTTTCACCTTTTGGGCTCCACTCTATTCTCGAGGTCCCCTCTGGACTGCGACTAGAATTAAATCGTCCCAGTTACTCCCATTTGTGGCAGGCCTGGACATCACTCCGCTGTCTCAAACTAACCGCAGTGGGTGTAGTAGTTCTACCAAGAAGAAGTACAACCAAATAAAAGTACTCCAAGAAGTACTAACAATTAGAAGTACTACCAAGTATAAGTACTCTTAAAAGTACTTCGAGTTAGAAGTACTACCAAATGGAAGTACGCCTAGAAGTACACTTCTAATTGGATGTACGTCTAGGAGTACTTCTCATTGGTAGTAATTGGTTTTCTATCTATTAGTTCTATTAGTGGTGCTATTTATTTTTCGAGATATAACGCAAAAACTCAATTTTCGAATTTGTTTTCGAAATTGCGAAGTTAGCTTACACTTTAGAGCAGCAGAGAATTTTTTTTTATCGTGTTCTACACCCAAAAAAATACCTAGAACGATATCACATTTTTTGAAGACTTTAAATTTGACTCTGACAACTGGACTATGGGCAGCTAGTTGGAACGTGGATGGGCCCCATTAGGGATTCCATCGTCTCAGAATCGGGACCGATGGACAGAACAGTTGCAAGAGGCCAGAACCGCATCCCTGTTAAGAACCAGGAGCCGTTAAATAAGAAGAAGTATTTTTTCTTCATCCTTTGGTTGAAGTTTTGTTCATGCTATAAGATTTTTAGCGTGCTGGCTATTGGCTCAAAGGTTTCTTTCAATTGGGCCTCTGATTCAATTTTATCAGTCAGAGGCAGAGCTTTATATTTCTTTCGTATTGAATTACATGTTTTTATAATATCTTTCAACATCCATGTTGCTACACTGACGGCTACAACTACACTGATATAAAGCAATACGGATATACAGTTATATAAACCAAGTATATCAACCAGACCAGACCAGACAGACCAGACAGACTAAATATACCCGATACCCTCCTCCTCCTCTATAGTTTCTCCTTTGGTCTGTCCGCCTGGTCTACCAAGTTTGTCTGGTCAATAAACTCACAAGGTTCATGTTGACTGGTTCAAATAATCTTGTTTGAATAGGGTTAGATACCGATGGTCTGAATATATAGTGCTGTTCTTGGCCTTCGCAGATATCATATTGAGCAGGCGGAGTAGACCTACTCCACCTCCTACTTTTCCACTAAAGCTGTCTGTCTGGTTTATCTGACCTGGTTTGTTTGGTCTAGCGGCAGTATCGTAACAAAATCAATCCTCTCAAAATTACAAACCAGTTTTCAGTGACAAATAAAGTAGTAGTATAATTTTAAGTGGTCAAAACAAAGAACTTCTACAGTTTTTATAATCTGCATGTTATTTAAAAAATATTACACTAAAATTGATTTTGATGTTCTGACCTCTGGAACCCAGCCAGTTCATAAATTTTACCCTCTTTCTTGGGGTAGTAAAAATGAATTTTCAATTAAAATAATTTTTTAACGATCAGCAATATTTTTAATACTTTGCCAAGGGTCTTTCGATAAGGGAATGTGGTTTTGAAAAGAATTTTTTCCTGATAATAATCTCTTCTCTCGGTAATTTCAAACTAGATCAAAAGTCTTATCTTAAGAAATCCTTTTGATATTTAATTTTTACACAGTTTGCCATAAAATTTTTTACGATGCCTGGTGTCATTTGTGCCCTTAAAGAAGACAAGTTGAAGAGGACGTGCATCTTATTCTGCTTGACATCTTTCGAAATAACCAGAATCTTGTTCGCCGAAACATCATTTTGGTTCATGACAGCCTTAGCGGCGCTTAAAGACAATTAAATTCTTTATTTTTTTCGGGTGGCAAGAAAATATGTTAGCAGCGCGCATTCATCAGCGTAAGACAAATGTCTTTCTACACATAAGAAGTTATGATATTAAGAGGATTTTATCTCTTGTAGGCTGGGGTATTGTTTGTAAATTTTTATGCTTCTACCCTCCACCTCGTTCCAAAGATGCCCGTTGGACATAAGACGCCAAAGAGGAGGACTTAGGGCTCTTTTGAGTTATTTAAGCGACGACATTTGTGCCCTCAAGTCACTGTTTTGTTCTTAAATTGGACCATTCTTTGGAGCTTTGATGCCAACTAACGATATCTGAGTGAGAAAGTCAGCACTAGGACAACATTGAGGATGATGATGGTTTCTAGTGTTTGCCATCATCATCGCTTCCGTTTTCTTTATAAGTCGTAGTCTCTCTTGTGCCAAACGACTATAAAGACATTTCTTCTTGGGTTATATAGGAGTCATTAAATACTTTTTTTTCCTTCCGTCTTCTTCTTGCGTTTTGCTGGAAAGATAACAATGGATGGTTGTCCGGGATCCTGTCTTAAGACATACATTTAAACAGACATACACAGATTTGCAGACAAGACAGACAGACCGAAGTTGTATCTTTCACAGCTTGAAGCTCACAATAAAACCAGATGACAAATTGATTTTATGACTGCGAAACATTGAATTTCTCAGTAATTTATATCCTTTGTCGTTAGCATTAGTAGTTGCTGGGAAAGTTCAGATAAATATACATATATTTTTTGAAAAGTTTTGGGTATATACATTATGTATGTAATGTGTATATTTATGTACATACATATGTATTGTTTTGATAAATTGCTGTGGAAAATAGATTTTGGCAGAGATTCTGATAGAAATGTACTAAAAAGAAAGATTCAGATTTATTGCTTTTCAATTTATCTTACCGAACCCATACACAGCCAAATTTGTTTGCAATATCCCACTGGGGTACGGAAGCCTACTTTAAGGCATGACGAAGCCTTCTTTTGAAGCTTAGGAGCCCTTCTTGTCCGTATCCCACGTCATATCTTTTTTATAATTTGTATGTCATTGGGAGGAAGTGTTGCATTTTCTTCCCGACAGCTTCTTAAGAAGCTCATTGGAATCTCTTTTGTAGGGCTTTTTCGAAAGCTTTTAAAGAGTATACGCCCAAACGCCCAAAATATGTTTCAAAAAAGTTTCCTGCATAAGGCTCAAACAGGTCGTTTTTGATTTTCTTGAAGAAAAAATTTGTCTGCTGAACAGAAAACCAAAATCTTCGGTAACACCTTCCAAAGGATACGATGTGGAAGCAGTTCTTTACTTCTTATCGAGAATAGCTTCAATATTTTCCCGCTGGGATTGTTTGAATGTTTCGAATACACACTATCACACAAATAGCCAAACTGAACTGAGCGGGAAAGGTGGAAGTAGCTTGCCCTGAAATCAAATTGGAAGTGCTTCCAGGTCGCGTTTCAGAAGCATTTTGGAAGATTTCCCCGTGCGTATGCCTACAAATAAGTTATTCTCAACTTTGTCAAATTGTGAAATATTCTCTTTTGAAAAATTTCCATTTAGAGTGCTCAGTGAAAGAAGTCAGTTTATCTATGCACATAAACTAATTGTGGTTTCATAATAATTTAGTGAAAAACGGTAAGTAATCAGCATAATAATTTGGGTTTTAAAAGTTAATTTGCGGGGTAATTGTTAATTTTCTTTAAGCACAATATTTATTTTTATCAATATTTATCTTTATTACTTAAAAACGAAGAGCAAAACATTTTTTTCCTGCTCCCAAAGAAGCAAAAATGAAAGCTTTGCTGCTTGCAAAACTTAAATCTTCAAAATTGCTTCCCAGGAAGCTAATTAGAAGAAAATTGAACAAACTGCTTCTTCCTAATGACATGCAATGCTAAAAAGATATTGACAGCGATGCGAAAGGGAAGCACTTCCAAGCAACCTAAGCATAGCTTCTTCAGGCATCAGTGAATGCTTCTACTTCCCGCTGGGAATTTCAAACATCATTTCATATGTTTAGCGTGTCGTTGTCGTATATCGATTAATCGGGAAGATTTTCGAAAAAAAAAAAAAATTGTAGCAAATAAAAGGTGTTATGTTTAATGATTATATCTGAATTGTGTAGTGATGATGAAGAAATCTAGAAAACGAAGAAAGTGGTAAAAAATTGGCTTTTGGCGAAAAAACAGTTTTCAAATGAAAAACTGTTGAAACATTTAAGAAATTGTGACCTCTGCTACGTCAGTATTATATGGTACTTTGGAATTGGAAGGCGTTTAGAGAACTTTGTTGGCCCCGCAAGTGCCTGGGAGGGCATTATTATTGACAGCGACAACACTTATTAAGACAATTCTTTAGTAGAGTTTAGTGTATAGTTTAGTTAAAGATGTTTCATTTTCATAATCATAGGTAGGTATTATTCGTGACTACTTAACAGGACTTACCGGCTGCCTTAAGCCAACTCGAACCCTCCAGCCAGGGGCTTATAACTAATTACATTACTAATCACCAATAGCTCCACAGCCTGTTATTGGCCTTGGCTTCCTGCAACATCCTCCTCCAGAGCTGTCGGTGTCTAGCTTGAAGTCTCCAATTTCTTATACCTAGGGTTCGTAGATCTTCGTCCTCGCTATCTGTATATCTCTTTTTTGGACGTTCCGTACCTCTGTGTCCGTCTGGTGTCATGTCCATAAAAAATTTTGTTATGCTGTTATCGCTGCTACGTTCAACATGTCCTCCTGCCCATCGGATTCTGTTAATTTTTATAGTTTTTATGATGGTTGGATCTTTATGCAACTGAAACAATTCGTGATTGTATCTTCTCCTCCAAGCTCCGTTTTCGTTGATTCCTCCATATATAGTGGGCAAAATTTTTCTTTCGAAGCACCCTAGGAGGTGTTCTTCGATACTTCTTAATGTCCAGGTTTCGGATTCATTCAGTAATAGTGGCCTTATAAGAGTTCTGTATACTTTCACTTTAGTGTTCCTTGATATGTTCCTTGTTAAGAAGTGTTTACGTAGCCCAATGTAGCATCTATTTCCCAGCGCCAATCTCGGTTTGACTTCTAATATCGTGTCATTATTTTTTGAAATTAGCGTCCCTAGGTATATAAATTCTTTTACTCCTTCGATGTTGTATGTATCAATTGTAATAATCTGGCGATCATTCCGACTTTTAGAGATGCACATATATTTCGTTTTCTTTTCATTAATTACTTGTCCGAATTTCTTCGCTGCTCTTTCTAGCGATATAAAGGCTTCTTTCTGCTACGGGGATCTGGCTAGTATTGCGATGTCGTCAGCGTATGCCAATAGTTGTACCGACTTGTTGAAAACACTGCCCGCGGTGTTAATTCTTGCGTCTCTTACTACTTTTTCCATACCTACGTTAAATGGTAAGCACGATAGGGCGTCTCCTTGTCTTAGTCCTACTGTGTGGTTGAATGGTTCTGACAGTTCTCCTTCAATTCTTATTCTGCATACTATCATTTTGGTCAAATCTACCAATTTTATTTTATCATAGACGTTTCTGACGTCTATAAATAGAGAATGTATGTTTATGTTAAATTCATTCGCCTTTTTTAGGACCTGCCTAAGAGTGAAAATATGATGTGGTAGATCTTCCGGGACGGAAACCGCTTTGATAGTTTCCCAGAGCTGCTTCTGCGTAAGGCTGCAGTTTAACGTATAAAATATTTGATACTACTTTATATATTACATTCAGTAGCGTGATGCCTCTATAATTACGGCAGTTTAGCTGATCCCCTTTTTTATATATAGGGCACACAATTCCCTCGCTCCATTCCGATGGTATTTGTTTCTGGGTCCATATTAGTGTTACGATTTCATGCAGGCTTAATATTACGTTTTCAACTCTTTGTTGTAATAGCTCTGCTACAATCTTATGTTTGCCCGGAGATTAGTTGTTTTTTTTTCTTTTCACTGCGTCTTGTACGTCTTCTAATGTAGGCATGTCTCCCGCTAGTTTTTCTGCTAGGTCCACGTTTTCTGTTAACGTTCGCACCTCATCTCGAACTAGCAGTTCTTTAAAGTGCTCACACCCCCATCTAGTTAGAATCTAGTTAGAACTAGTTCTTTGGCTCTTAAGATCTCTCCATAATTACTATAAAATCCCTATTTCTTTCACATAATTTGGGCTAGGATAGCAAAGTGTGCGGACGTGTGCTGTTCCGGTCCCTGAAAAACGCGCCGAAGAATAAAAAAACAAAAAGCAAAACTGTGAAACTGTGAAAAAGAAAAAAAAATTGTGGAAAAAATAAAAACTAAAAACGTGCACAAAAAACACACAATAAAAAAACAGTGTCATAAAAAACGAGCGCAGTCTAACGCGAAGGCCCATCACCCTTCACTAGACACGACCGGACCGACGAACGGCGCAAGTAAGTACCCTTGCTCCCTACCCTCTCTCGCATCTCGGGCCTGCAGGTGCCGCGGCTAAAATCTGTCGGTCGATAAAATTTGCCCCGTCTCAAAAGGCATAACACTTTGACGCGGACAAATTTTATTGACTCTGATGGTTGCAGCAAATGTAATGCCGGGGGTCTGTTCAAGATTTCTGCTATAGCAGCTTTAGTAGCAAAATTTTTAAACTGTCAAATTACAGCAAAGCAAGAAAAAGCTGCTATGATATCCTGAACGCAAAAAAGCTGCTAGCATAGCTTTGTGTTAATGTATGTGTATGAGTATTTCTTGCAGTCAACTATTCCTCTCCCTACAATTAGAAAAAAGCCTGCAGTTGCAATCCCTAAATTTATTATTTAGTATGTATTAATGTCAACAAAACCTCACTCGAGTCAGTCATTTTGGCAAAACGATCAATGACATTTACACACACATGTTTGATTTACGTAGCTGCTTTCTTGCTTGCAGTCGAAACTGCGAGCAACAAAAAGCAGCTACATTAGCAGCTTTTCTCGAATCTTGAACACAAAAATAGCAGCTTCGTTAGCAGCTTTTTTGCTGTTTTGAACAGGAAAAGCATGACAACAGCTGCTAAAAGCTGCTATAGCAGAAATCTTGAACAGACCCCGGGTAATCTCATGCCTCTGTTTAATAGGCGTAAGTTGCTTATATCATGCTTTACTTTGGACGTCTTGAACGATAGGATCAATGTTCAGTTTCTGTCAGACAGGATCAAAGTTAACGACGATGTCCGTCAGAATAGGCATACGAAAATGCTTAGGGAATATTCTCATCGGACCGAGTATGGAAAGAACGAGCCCGTCAACAGATGTTGTATGATTTTCAATCGCCACAGTTCCTGCTTCTCCCCTGGAATGAGCAAATTATCCTTCAAGAAAAAATTGATATCCTTCCTGTCATCCGAATTATCCTGAACTAACACTATAACTAATGTACCATAAGTTATTAAGATATACCTGTGATAAATTGTTAAATGCAAATGTACTTTTAGCGATTGTATGTATATATATTTATAAGTTACTTTCCCTGTGTAATATAGTTTAAGCAAGCCTTGTTTGGCGTAAATAAATAAATAAATAATATCCTCGAAAACGTGGCGATTGAGCCCGCGCAACCGAAGTCCCGTTACAAGTCAAATTTTGCTATTGATTTTTGTAACATTCGTGGACTTCATGCGAATTTTTCTTTTGTTGAGTGCCACTTATCGACTTATAAACCCCGAATCTTCGCACTTAGTGAAACCCAAATATCACCCGATACTGACTTAGGTCATTACCAGGTGTCGGGGTACACTTTAGTGCACAATCTCTCCCCCCATAGGGGTATTGCCATATTTGTTAGGGATGACGTCTCTTATTATAAAATATTTTCAAACACGACTTCAGATTTTAACTATCTTTGGGTTAAAATCATATTCCAAAGCCACGTCATATTCTTCTGCTTCCTATACAGAAGTCCTAACATAAGTAACGAAGCCTCCACTTCATCTTTTGATACCATTTCCGAACAAATCTCGGGATTTTTGTCGTCCAATCCTGAGTGTGAAATCATCGTTGCGGGTGATTTCAATGTTCACAACGCAAAATGGCTGACTTACTCAAATGGCACCAGTGTTTCTGGCAAGGACGTCGAGCTCTTTGCAGACGCCAATAATTTGCATCAAATTGTGGATCATCCCACAAGAGTCCCTGATGTTGCTGATCAAGGAACCTATCTTCTTGATCTTTTTTTAACTTCTCATCCAGCGCGTTACTCCGTCGAAGTTGATTCACCTCTCGGCAATTCGGACCACTCCTTAGTTAGCGCTAGTTTCCCATTCAAATTTCCCACCCCTCCCAAACCAGTTAAAAGAACTGTATGGCATTATGGGAAGGCCAATTGGCTGGGGCTTATTAATTTTTTCCAGTCTACTGACTGGAACCAGTGTTTCCGAAATAAAAACGTCAACTCTGCCGCTATCCGTATCTCTAGGATCAGGCAGGAATGCATTTGTTCATTCCTCATTCTACCAAATCTGTGAAGGCTAGGCCCAACAGATGGTTTAATCAGGAGTGTATGAATGCAATCAGAAATAAAGAAGCCGCCTTTCGAGCTTACAAGAGCTCCCCTAGTGAATCGCTCCGTGTAGAGTATATAAAACTAAGAAATTCTTGTAAAGTCACCATCAGGAATGTCAAAAATTCATTTGACAAGTTGAGAAGTAAACTCCTTAATGCAACCTCTGGTAGCAAGAACTTCTGGTCCTTGGTAAGCTCCATTAAGAAGAATTTCACTTCATCCACAACTCCTTCATTCATCCACGATAAGAAGGTGATAACAGACAGAAAATCCAAGGCCGATTTATTAGCATCTCTGTTTGCTTCCAATTCTTCTTTACCCCAAACTGATATGCTACCCCCGGTTCTCGAGCACAGCGCTCATTTAATGGACAGGGTTTTCTTCAGGACTCGCGAGGTGTACAGGTGCCTCAAGGAGCTCGATATCAATAAATCCACTGCACCCGATAATATACCCCCTATCGTCTTAAAACAATGCGCCTCACCTTTGGCTAAACCTCTGCGCAAACTTTTTGCCCTATCATACTCTTCCGGAGTCTATCCAGACTCTTGGAAACTTGCCCATGTTCAGCCAATACCGAAAAAAGGTGACTCCAGCGACCCCTCTAACTATCGCCCAATAGCAATTACTTCTATTCTCTCTCCAAAACAATGGAGACGATAATCAACAAAAAACTTATGGGATATCTAGAATCCAACCTACTCATAAACGACAGACAGTATGGCTTCCGACACAGAAGATCCACTGGCGATCTTTTAGTTTGTCTTACAGAACACCTCAGCCGAAGTTTGCATGGATCAGGTGAATTCAGTCTGGTTGCTTTGGATATCTCCAAGGCTTTTGATAGAGTTTGGCACTTAGCCTTGTTAGCTAAACTCAAAGCTATTGGAATCGACTCACTTTCACAGAAGTCTGCGGGGGTCCCCCAAGGGTCAATTTTATCACCGGCCCTATTTCTTATCTTTATAAATGATCTACTTTCAATCCCCTCCATCCCACTTCTCAGCTTCGCTGACGACGGTACCCTGCGTTACTCTTACAGCTACGATACAAGACAGACTCATGCCAGATCCTGTCTTGATGATCGTGAACTAATGTTCAACTCTATTAAGGGGTTAGGCCACTCTAGAAATTTCGAAAACTCAATTTTTTTTTTTTTGGTTAAATTGTCCCTTAAGACCCCAAAAATTATGTCCCAGAAGGCCATTTGTACGGTGCAGGCATCGCAGATTCGAGGTATTGTAAAATTATTCATGATTTTCTACTAGTCAAAACTTCAAACACGTGTATCTCAAAACTGCATTTTTTAAGTTTGCCGGAAACATAACTCAGGCAATTTTCAACCGATTTACTTGAAATTTCGAATATAACTTGAAAAATACATTGTTTATAGAAGTACGTAGGATTTTCTTTTTATATTGCATAGTTCATTTGTTATTAACAATTATATGATGAATTTTTAGGCAAATTTTTCAGTTTCCACTTTGGAAGTGCGCCATTTGGCCAAAAATTAATATATCGAAAAAAACCTACGTACTTCTATAGCAGTTATTATATAGAATCCAAAAATACCAATTGGCTTATTGTAATTCAAAAATTGGAAGAGTTATTTGTCCGGCCGTGGACCCAGAAAAATCGGGGACGTCATCGGGAAAACGCGGCACAGCCGCCATTTTGAAATTAATTGCTTCAGAAATTTTTTTGCATACAGTCAATAATATGTATAATAAGTCCTCTTTATTGGAATCTCGATTTATTTTGTAGTTTTTCTGAAAAAAAAAATCCAAAAAACAGCTATTTTTTCGGCCTCTAGAGTAGCCTAACCCCTTAATAACGACATTGAACTTATTCTAGAGTGGGGAACTAAGAATCGTGTCGGATTCAACCCCTCCAAAACCAAGTACTGTCTTATTTCCAAGAAAAGGATCAACACCTCACCATCCTTGACAGTGGATGGCGTGAAACTAAAGGCCGACCCATTCCTACACATCTTAGGCGTGACATTAGCCAAAGACTTGCGATGGAATGACCACATATTCCAAATCGCCAAACAAGCATCCCAGTGCTTGGGATTTCTTAAGAGGTGCAAGTTCCTCCTCCAGCCATCGGCCCGCGCTGTTATTTATAAATCCTACATTCGGCCTCTTCTCGAATATAACTCCCTCGTCTGGGGCGGCGCGTCGATAACCACCTTGGCATGGTTAGATAAGGTGCAAAAAAGGGCACTCAAGTTAATTGATGACGACACCGCCTGCTCCACCATCGACCCCTTGAGCCACCGTAGGAATGTAGCAGCACTAACAAAATTTTATCGCTACTGTTTCGGTCCGAAACATTTATTCATCCAATTAAAAATGCTAAAAAGAATAAAAAAGAATTAATTAAAAAACAAGAGAAATTACAAAAACATAACCTGGATTTGGCGACAATATCTAAGTCCCAAGGTCCCATAGTTTTGATGTACAACCTAAAAGGAAAAAAGAAATAAAAACATAAGTAATCATAGTTAACAAAAGATAATAACATGATAAACATATAAACAAGAACACTAATAGCAACATAACAAACATTTAAAAACAAATGTAAACAAACTAGAACATAAAAACTGAAAGTAACACATAACATAAAATATAACATATAAAACAAAACTAAACATATAACTTATGTTGATAAGAGTAACATACTCACCATAATAAATAATTTTTCACAGAAAACACATAAAAGGCGAAATTTAAAACACTTAATAAAAACAAACACACCGCACTCGCGCACAAAATTTACACGAACTGTCAAAAAAAAAGCTTTTGCCAAACCAAAAGCTTTTCTGAGTACTAAAACGCAAAATAATTTAAAAATATAACAAACGAAAGCAGTCGTCGCCATATTTTTAACGCGTAGCTCAGTAAAAATTTCGATGCAAGTTGTCACTGTTGCAAGGTGGGGGGACAGCCGGGGGAAATATAAACCCGATGCAAGCACAGTGCGGGGCTTTTGATCTGTGCAAGTAAAAGCTGTGGCATTGCCCACCATCAAGCATCCATAGAGTTTTTTTATAATTTCAATCGCGAATTTGCAGTGGCGTTGCCCACATCGTATAGAGTAGGGTTATATAGAAGGCGAGTATTCACCGTCTTCTCTTTGTTAGGATAGAATAGGTCGAATGTTTAAAAAACGAAATTTTTTTAAAATTTTTGAAATTTAATAAAAAAATTTTTTTTGAAGTAACTTATCTATCCAATTGAGAAATTGTATAGATAAGTTAATAAGGAAATTTTATTATTTTTTCCTTGAGTGCATTTGCCTCAGGTTAAATAATTATTTTCTGAAAGAATAATAAAAAAACTAACCAGGGAATTGGCCCAAACTGAAATATTTGGATAAATAAATATATAAATATATATAAAAAATTAAGGATTTAGAATTATAGAATTTATACAATATTTAAAAGAGAAAATAATAAGCAATAAAGTAATTTAAATCGAACCAACTTTTTTAATTAAAAAAAGAACCTGATCCACATTGTTTTCAGCAACGGTCAGGTGACACCGTTACATTGGTCCTTCGAGCCGGATCTGGTTGCAGATAAATTACTTTATTGTTTATTATTAGTTAATTTGATTGAAATTTGACGTTGAATATCCAAATATTTTTGTTGTTGGTTGTTTGTTTTTATATATGTTAATAATTAAACGTGAAAAATGAAGGACGTATTGCTACAACAGACCACGCTAAAAGCCCAACTAGACCAGACAGTTGCAAATTATAACAAAACGTCGAAACACCGTCGAACTGCAGGTTATATTAACGGGAGGCTGGAAATAATTAGAAATATCTGGAGAAATTTCGACGAGAACCATTTGCAATTAGGGGCCGCGGACATAACCAGCATCAAAGATGAAAAAATTCAAGCCGCTTTAGCAGCATATGCAGAGGGCACTAGATACAGAGAATTTGATGAAGCGTATTCAGTGTTCTTCGGAGAGCTGCAAGATGCATTGGCATCAAGTGCACTACAACAAGCATCTACGTCTGCATCAAATGAATTGCCAAATCAGCAAAGTATTCCTTTGAAGCTGCCGACGGTGGAAATTCCAAAATTTGACGGGCAATATACGGCATGGCAAGCGTTTCATGACAGGTTTTCATCGTTAATACATAATAATGCTCGTTTAACGCCTGTGGACAAGTTGCACTACTTGAAAGGTAGCCTTACGGGAGAGGCACGTGGGGATCTCGACGCATTCGATATGACCTCCGCGAATTATATGGCTGCCTGGGACTTATTGTGCAAACGTTATAATAAGAGAAGATTGCTGATATACGCACAGTTAAAACGTCTATTCTATCAACCCAAGCTCACGCATGAATCGCACAAAGATTTACGAACGATGGCAGATGATTTACAGCGCATTCGACATGCCCTTCAGGTGTTAAAGGTGAACATATCTGAGTGGGACGATATTGTTGTTTTCGTAACATCGCACAGATTGCCAGACAAAACAAGAAGCCAGTGGGAAGAATTGATATCCAAATCAGATGAGATGCCGTCATTAGGAGATTTTACCAAGTTCCTTGAGGAGAGATACAGAACTTTGGAAGCAATAAAGGATGTCAATACACACAAGCCCACAACACAGTACAAAGGTTTAGAGAGAGTGCGCAACCGTACCACAAACTGCTATGTAAGCGAAAACAAAGGTTGTCCTTTGTGCAAGGGGAACCATCAGCCGCAGTATTGTAGGTACCTGCAACGAAAATCTCCTGCTCAAAGGAGCAGATTAATAAAAGAAAACAAACTCTGTTTTGACTGCATAGGAAGTCATCATGGCAGTCCATGCCAATCGAACAAAACCTGTCCGGTGTGCAAGGAAACGCATTCCTTACAACAATGCGAGAAATTCCAAGGAATGGACATAGCCGAAAGACGTAATCTGACGAGTAAATCCAGACTATGCTATAGATGCCTGCGACCGCATCACAGCAGAGTATGTCCCAGCAGTAATAAATGTTACAAATGTGGAAAGGGACATCACTCGTTACTACATGAAGATGTTAAAGGTGAAATGGCCAACGAAACGCAGCAACGTGAAGTAACGACGTGTAATTATAATGAAAGTGCAACGCAAAGTATGCTAGCTACAGCTTTAGTGAAGGTGAGGAACAACAAAGGCAACAGTATAACCCTGCGAGCAGTGATCGATCCGGGGTCCCAAAGTTCGTTTTTGACCGAAGCAGCATTCCAAACGTTACAGCCAGAAACAATACCAACTACGATGCAGATAAACGGGTTGGGTTCTATAAAAGTAGCATCATCTAGAAAAATTGCCTGTTTTACGTTAGCAGCCACTACACGCTCTAATTATGAAACGGCCGTACAAGCATATGTCGTCAAGGCCATAACGAACATATGCCCACCGAAACGATCCAAATGGCAGGACTGGTCTTACATCGATGGATTGGAACTAGCAGACCCAAAGTTCACCGACCAAGGACGAATCGATATTCTTCTTGGTGTAAAAGTGTACGCGAACATCATTGAGAATGGAATACGCAAGGGACATCACCAATCACCAACCGCTCAGAAGACTAGCCTGGGATGGATATTACTCGGAGAGGTAGCAACAGCACCAGCCCAGAACCATAACACAAGTTTTTCAGGGTTCACAATTTCAGAAGGTAATGATTTAAACATACTTAGTCAACAAATAAGGAAATTCTGGGAATCTGAAGAAGTGTCAGAAGAAAGGAAGATGACAAGTGAAGAAAGGGAGTGTGAACTATTTTACGAAAGGACTACAAAACGTTTGTCCAATGGGTCGTACCAAGTAAAGTTACCATTTAGAAGAGGTACACCTCCAGAGTTAGGAGAAAGCAAGGCGCAGGCAGCTTCAAGATTTAAGCAGTTGGAAAAGAAGCTGAATCAAAGGCCAGACATACAGTCACCCTATGCGGAATGTCTTAAGGAATATATCACCATGGGACATATGAATGCAGTAACGACCAAAGAAGAACGGGCATACTATATGCCGCATCATGCAGTATTTAAAGAGAGCACAACAACCAAGGTCAGAGTGGTTTTCGATGCATCGGCCAGGTCATCAAATGGGCGAAGCCTAAATGAACAAATGTTGACTGGTCCAACTTTACAACCGAAATTATATGCCACTCTGTCCAACTGGAGGAAACATAAGTATGCGTTGACAGCAGACATCGAGAAGATGTACAGGATGATCCTTCTCGACCCAGAAGATAGAAAGTATCAAACGATATTGTGGAGGGAACATAGCTGCGAGCCCATCCAGGAATATCAACTGAATACAGTGACGTTTGGTACCACTTCAGCACCGTACTTAGCAATCAAGACTCTTCAACGACTTGCGACAGATGATAAAGAAAAATATCCAAAGGCATCCAAGGTAGCCTTCTCAGATTTTTATGTAGACGATGTCCTGACTGGTGCAGATACCATCGAGGAAGCATTGGAAATACAAAATGAGCTCATAAACCTATTGAGAGGAGGTGGATTCCACATAAGAAAATGGGCAGCTAATCACCAAGCGTTATTAGAGCAGGTGCGCGTAGAGGGTCGAGAAATACAACTTCCTCTTAACTTGAAAGAGGAAAATCACATCAAGGCGCTTGGCATTTTGTGGCACCCAAATCAAGATTACTTCTCGTACGCAATTAAGCAAGCAGAATTTACTAAAGCAGCGACGACTAAAAGACAGATACTATCCGAGGTAGCGAAGTTATTTGACCCTCTCGGATGGATATCTCCCTGTGTGTTGATCGCGAAAATTATTATGCAAAAATTGTGGTTAGCCGGACGAGATTGGGACGAAACGGCTGGTGAAGAAGTGATAGAAGAGTGGAGTGAATTTAAGAATCAGCTACACCATATTGTTGAGTTAAAACTACCTAGATGGATTAACATGTATCAGGCCAGGCCCACATATCAATTACATGGTTTCTGTGATGCGTCCACGCGAGCATTTGCCGCAGTAGTATATGTACGCACGATAAACAGTGATGGTACAGTTCATGTTAACCTTATAGCATCTAAGACACGAGTAGCACCCATTAAGCCCACGTCATTGCCACGACTCGAGTTGTGTGGAGCAGCCCTGTTGAGCCGACTAATGAAGCAGATCCAAGTCGACATGAAACTTGAGCACGGGCAGAGTTGGTGTTGGACCGACTCAACGATTGTTTTAGCCTGGCTAAGAGGACTCCCCAACCGATGGAAGACATTTGTAGCTAATCGGGTAGTAGAAATCACAGAAAACACCATCAACAGTTCATGGCGATACGTGTCCGGCAAGGAAAATCCAGCAGATTTAGCGTCCAGAGGAGTAATGCCATCGAAGATAGCAACCGCTTCACTATGGTGGCAAGGACCGAAGTGGTTAAAGGACCTCGAAGACACTTGGCCCAAAGGTGACATAAAAGAATGGACCACGGATTTGGAGAAAAGGAGTAATACGACAGCAATGATTACTAACGCGGATGAAGAGCAGGACTGGTTGAATCGTTTCTCATCATATACAAGGACAATACGAACAATAGCTTACTGTATGAGATTTTTTCAACGATGCAAAGGAAAGAAAAAAGTGGACAGCACACAGCTAACTGCAGAAGAAATAAATGATGCCAGAGCACGGGTAATTCGACTAGTGCAAAGGTACATGTTTCCATCCGAATATAATCAGTTACACCGAGGAGAAACACTACGAAGAAATAGCCAGTTGATCAAATTAACCCCATTTCTCGCAGCAGATGGAACCATAAGAGTAGGAGGCAGACTACGCAATGCAAGGATTTCGTATAACCAAAAACACCCGATGATCCTGCTGCCCAACCATCATATAACGAACATCATAGTGGACTATTATCACAAAACCTCGTTACACGGTGGACCCCAGTTAGTTTTAAATTCCATAAGAACGCAGTTTTGGATTATTAATGGTATGTCCACAGTAAAAAAGAGGATCCAAGGATGTCCAAGGTGTATTAGATTTCGGGCAGCACCACCAACGCAGATCATGGGAGATTTACCAGACGCTAGACTTGCACAGACGTATCCCTTTCAGAACGTCGGGCTGGATTTCGCCGGCCCAATAGAATTGAAGATGTCTAAACACAAAGGCTCAAAAATTTATAAAGGATATTTTTGCATATTTATATGCATGACGACTAAGGCGACACATATAGAGGTAACCTCCGACATGTCATCTGATGCGTTTGTGGCTGCGTTTAGGAGATTCGTGGGAAGAAGAGGTTTATGCGAGAATATCTACTCCGATAATGGAACCAATTTTGTTGGAGCTAGTAAAATACTACGAAACCAGTTTAAAGAAGCCATCGAAAAAGCATCAGCAGTAACAGCACAGCAGGTAGCGCATATAGGGATTAAATGGCACTTTAACCCACCTGCTGCCCCACATTTTGGCGGCCTATGGGAGGCCGGAATCAAAAGTATTAAATTTCACTTGAAGCGAGCTACAGAAGGAAGAATATTTACCTTTGAGGAATTAAATACTTTATTAATTCAAATAGAATCGTGTTTAAATTCGAGACCGTTGTGGTCATTGTCAGCAGATTCATCTATAGTCGATGCGTTAACCCCAGGACACTTTTTAGTAGGACGAAACATGCAAGTGATACCAGATCCAGAACTTCAACAAACCCACAGTTATGTAGACAGGTGGAAATATATACAACAAACGTTGCAGTATTTTTGGAAAAGATGGTCTAGTGAGTATTTATCACAGCTGCAACAAAGGCAAAAATGGCGCACTAAGCAACCAGATGTAAACGTAGGTCAAGTGGTCATTATGATCGAAGATAACCGGCCTCCAGCGCAATGGCCATTAGGAAGAATAATAGAAGTTCACCCTGGAGAAGATGGACACATCAGAGTAGTTACTCTGCAATATAAAACCACACGCATTAAACGTCCCATTAGCAAAATATGTCCGTTACCTGCATGAAGGGGACAGGAAATATGTGTATATGTCCGTCTGAAATGTGAAGTCCAAACCTAAAAATTACCTAAAATTAATTGTGATATTTTAGATTTACAGAGTTATAAATTATAATGGAGTCTCAACAACCGCTGAGCGAAGGCCTTGATGACGTCCTAGAACTGTGGCCATTTGGGGACCCACAGATCGACGATATGCTTAAGGATGTTCCTCCACTAGAAGACTGGGAAGTGGACTTATTCCTTCCTGAAATAGGCGACATCCCAACAACTCCCGGGAAGAACCTCGATCTGCGAGATTTATCGCCAGTGGCACCTCGAGGTACCAGTCCTCGTACTCCAGAGGGAAACATACCAACGCTTGAGTTGTCGCCAGCAGCACACATAGGCGCCATCCCACGCACACCGGGAAGGGATCTCCAATTTCAAGAGTTGTCACCATCACAACCCCGAGGCACCATTCCACGGACTCCAAGAAGAGACATCCAGATGCGAGATTTATCGCCGGTACCAGCTCAGGGCACCATCCCAAGGACTCCAGGCAGGGATCTCAAGCTGGAAAGTTCATCAACAGCACCAAAGAGAGTTCTCCAAGAACAAGAGTCATCGCCCCAAAAAAGAGTTGCTCAAGAGCGAGAATCATCACCCCCACCACAAAAGAAGTCTCTTCCAGTACAAGACGCAGTACCAGGACTACGAAGACGAAAGGCCCAAGTGCGAGAATTATCGCCTCGACCTGTCCACGAGGCTGGACCAAGCACGTCGGCTCAGAGTCGACACAGAAGGCTTCCACCACCAATACAAGTTGAACCACCTAGCGGACTGGACAATAAAATGTATACAATTCCGACGAGGGAAGGAAAGTATTTCGACATTACATACCGGCAGTACAATTCCATCCCATTTAAACATATACGGGAATCAACACGTAAGCGGTACACCGTGTTCCTCGGAGACACTCACAAGGTGGTCGTGAAAATCAGGAACAACAAATTAGTTTGGCAAGGATATACCGAGATCAAATCAAAAGACAAATTAAATTAATTGTAAAATAATAAAAACAAACATAACGTGAAAGTTAAAATAATATACTATAGCATCATAAAATCACAATTGAATTGTAATAGATTATAAGATTGAATTTGAAAATAGTGTTAAGATAAAATGAAGTAAGCTAATGAAAGAAGAATTATAATAAAAAAATAAAACTATATATATATATACATCTGGAACATCCGCATGTTATTTTATATGTTTGATGCGACGCATCAAAGAGAGGGGAGAATGTTTCGGTCCGAAACATTTATTCATCCAATTAAAAATGCTAAAAAGAATAAAAAAGAATTAATTAAAAAACAAGAGAAATTACAAAAACATAACCTGGATTTGGCGACAATATCTAAGTCCCAAGGTCCCATAGTTTTGATGTACAACCTAAAAGGAAAAAAGAAATAAAAACATAAGTAATCATAGTTAACAAAAGATAATAACATGATAAACATATAAACAAGAACACTAATAGCAACATAACAAACATTTAAAAACAAATGTAAACAAACTAGAACATAAAAACTGAAAGTAACACATAACATAAAATATAACATATAAAACAAAACTAAACATATAACTTATGTTGATAAGAGTAACATACTCACCATAATAAATAATTTTTCACAGAAAACACATAAAAGGCGAAATTTAAAACACTTAATAAAAACAAACACACCGCACTCGCGCACAAAATTTACACGAACTGTCAAAAAAAAAGCTTTTGCCAAACCAAAAGCTTTTCTGAGTACTAAAACGCAAAATAATTTAAAAATATAACAAACGAAAGCAGTCGTCGCCATATTTTTAACGCGTAGCTCAGTAAAAATTTCGATGCAAGTTGTCACTGTTGCAAGGTGGGGGGACAGCCGGGGGAAATATAAACCCGATGCAAGCACAGTGCGGGGCTTTTGATCTGTGCAAGTAAAAGCTGTGGCATTGCCCACCATCAAGCATCCATAGAGTTTTTTTATAATTTCAATCGCGAATTTGCAGTGGCGTTGCCCACATCGTATAGAGTAGGGTTATATAGAAGGCGAGTATTCACCGTCTTCTCTTTGTTAGGATAGAATAGGTCGAATGTTTAAAAAACGAAATTTTTTTAAAATTTTTGAAATTTAATAAAAAAATTTTTTTTGAAGTAACTTATCTATCCAATTGAGAAATTGTATAGATAAGTTAATAAGGAAATTTTATTATTTTTTCCTTGAGTGCATTTGCCTCAGGTTAAATAATTATTTTCTGAAAGAATAATAAAAAAAACTAACCAGGGAATTGGCCCAAACTGAAATATTTGGATAAATAAATATATAAATATATATAAAAAATTAAGGATTTAGAATTATAGAATTTATACAATATTTAAAAGAGAAAATAATAAGCAATAAAGTAATTTAAATCGAACCAACTTTTTTAATTAAAAAAAGAACCTGATCCACATTGTTTTCAGCAACGGTCAGGTGACACCGTTACAGCTACTATTATAGCGACTGTTCCTCCGAAATAAACGCTCTCCTGCCTCCACGGCAATCTTATAACCGCAACACCAGATTAGCCCACTCGTCTCATTCCCTTTACCTACAACTCCCCCTTTCACGCACTCAACAAGATATGAATTCGTTTGTAAATAGAACAACTCGACTGTGGAATAATCTCTCGCAGTCAGTATTTCCGAGCTCCTACAACATCCAAGAGTTCAAACGCGGGGTTCATCGCCACCTTCTTCAACACCCCTTCACACCCCCATAACCCTTAACCTATTCCCCCCCCCCGTACTAAGCTTGCTGCTAGACATTGCACCATGACGTGACAAACGACATGACGGACTGGTAGTACAAAGGGTGATTCCTGAGTTTAGCACTGCCACATACAAAAAAAAAATATATAAATTTTTTAGGTAAATTTTGATGCATCAAACAGGTCCTTTATGCTTGCGTACGTTTTATTTGCTCCATGTACTTCCTGTAGAGCTGAAAATGGATTGGTTCTGTGCGTGAAAGCAGGTAATTGAACAATCTGAAAGCTCTTTAGTTGTATAATAGGTACTGGAGAAGAAGATTCATATAATTAAGCTCTTGAACTCCCAGAGCTTGCAATTGAAGGTCAGCTGGAAGACGCTGTGGACACAGGGTTCAATATTAATTGATTCAACTGCCCAGAAGAAGGATGTCTTTTATAGCTTTTCTAGCATAAAGCTGTGGTGTTCCAGATCATTTCCGAAATAGATATGCCCAGTACTCAGAAAACCTCGCAGCACCATCCTTTAATTCCTTCTGAGTATTCAAATATTCTACTGCTCTTTTAAAAAAGACTTCGTTTTCAGTTGAATGCGGCTTGGTCCTTTTGGTTTTTGGTGACATAAAATTAACAATTCTGTTCATTTTTTTTTCATACTCGCATAATTTGCAAGAACATATTTTGAACTCTCAATAAAAAAAAAAAATAAAATAAAAAAAATAGAATAGTTACAAAAATACAGGGTGATATGTAAAACTCTATCTTTGTACAGTTCTGAGCGTAGTACTCAAAACGGACAAAGATTTCGAACTATGTACCATAGTAACTTATATTCAGCTCAAAAAAACCTATCCAACGACGTATTACCCATAGCTATTTTGCATTCTCCTTTGAGTGTGTATGACTTCGGTTAGAACTTTCGAAAAATATTTCAAATTTTATACGAAATCTTTTAGTACCCAAAAAAAAATATATTAAAACTCAATTTCGTCCTTTTGAATATCACAAAACAAAAAACCAAAAAAAAAAAATATGTTAAGGAAACTTAAAACCATAAAAGATTGTGCTCAAGTCTCAGACAGTATCTTTTGAGCATGATTCTTTCACATAAAAATTTCATAAAGCTTTAAAACTCGAGAGAGTCAAGAGGAACAACGTATCCTTCGTAGCCTTCGTTTTTTTCACAAGGGCAGTCAACCGGCATTTTTAGGGTGAATCCTGTATCCTGGATGTTGAATAATTTCCGATAAAGGTCGTATTTCCCGTCATTTACAGAAAGGGAGCACACGTTTCGTGCTCGGTTGATAAGCCTTCCGTCGCCTGTTTAACTACCACCAAGAGTTGGGGGCGATATTTGTTCCTCCTATGGCTGATAAGCATAATAAATTTTATGAGTTCAAACTCTCCAATATCGGGGTGCAGGAAAAATGGTGTAAAACCGGAGAATGCACCGCAATCACAAAACTGAATGTGCAATAATAATTCTGATTTATGTATAAATTTTTATGATAACACCCCGAACAATATTGTTCCGGAAAAAAATTCTCAATCATCTGGTAGCAGTTTCGGATGAAATATTCACAAAGATTAAGAGAGACTTTTTTGAAAGAGCATTTAATAGTACCAAAAGCCAGACAACGAGAAAGTTTCGGTGGACATAAAATGATAGAATTGAAAATTTTTATCGCAGAAATTGAATCATTTCTTTTTTATTCGGTACTGGGAAATCTCGACCAACCTCACCGAAAAGCATATTGTTGTCGATGTTATCAGAATAGTTTTGGATTGCCTCCAATAAAAACGTGTCTTCTGTAGATTATCAGTGGATTTCGGTGCGATTGCCATGAGGAAAACGTTAAAATGGAATCAATGTCACATTCCAAATAGCTGATGTCAATTTGTATTGTGTTTCTAAATAAGTACAAATTTTGTGTTTTTTGGAGGGTCTCAGAAAGCTAAATTTGTAACGTTTTGCTGGGGGTACATATTTTATCTTATCTTATGGCACGTATTCTGATTTGATATATCGGATTAAAGAATTATTGACATTGTAATCAAATTTAGTTTCGTATGAAATTACGTCATTGAAAAGGTTTGGCTTATTTTAAATGTCATTATACGCAAGGAATAAACCTTGATTGCTTAGAAAAGTATCTCTTAACTAATGATGATTTTGTTCAAAAGCAGTTACGCTTATATTTATATAATCCTGGATTTTATGTTTTAATTTTTTTACAATCATGCATATTCTTAAAATTTAATGTATAAATCAACCGCACCCGATGGTATCTCTTTCTTTAAAAAACCAAACAACTAACTACCCCCTGGCTATTTAAAAGCACCTTCTGCATGGCCACATTCCGCAGATGTGGAAGAAAGAGAAGGTGGTCTTTATATCGAAAGCCGAGAAAAGAGGATATGACGCTGCTAAAGATTCCATGGCAAAAAGTCTCTCGCAATTTCTGCTGAAATCCCTAGTCGAACTAGAGTTAAGGAAACCCCTCGATTAAGCACCAGGGAGAAGTGCTGTTCCCGCTGTTACGGCTTCTGGTAATGCACAACATTCTAAAGTGGTCCATATGCTGAAGACATAGTGATTCTAGTTTCTGGTGAATACCTACACGGAATGAGTGAGATTATGGAAAGAGCTCTGAACAGCGTTAGCAGTTCGGACAAAAGCACCCTGTAAAGACGGTACTGATGCTGTTCACTACAAAAACAAAGAAACCAACTTTCAACTTCCCAAGATTGGCTGGTGCTATAGACAACGCCAAGGGACGCACTAAACACCATCCTCTGTACTGGCAAGAAAAGCCATGCGGACATAGCAACATTCTTG
Organism: Thereva unica; assembly: GCA_949987705.1. NCBI lineage: Eukaryota > Metazoa > Arthropoda > Insecta > Diptera > Therevidae > Thereva > Thereva unica. The sequence continues at coordinate 74,315,712 of OX465285.1, forward strand.
TTATGAAAGAGGTTTAATCCCAACTACCACGACTAGCGATACAGAATCGGTGGAGAATACTCGATTAAATGAGTAAAATCGAAAGAAAATTACTCAATGAGTACCTACTTTTTACTCGCTCAAAAATACTCGATTCCTTAAGAATCGATGAGTAGTTTTTTGGATTTATGCGAACTGCCTGAAGGTGGATTTACATATCCTACGTTTTTCTATCGCTCCGCTCTTTTTTACAATTTCGACCAATAGGAAACAATATCACAATGTATAACGGTTGTAAAATGCCAAACGACAGGAATCGTCGGAAATGTAAAACGCGTTTTGAAAACCGGCAACGGAAATTACGGGCTACTATGCAGCACGGCAGAAAAACGTGGGATATGTAAATTTACCTTTAGCGTATAGTAAATTACTCGATTTTCGACTGCGATTATAAATACTTGTGGAGCTTACATTCCAAGTAAAAATAAATTACCTGCGCAATCGAACAAAAACTGGTCTACTGAGTATGCTTAATGGCACCCGTTGGCCTTAGGTCACCGAAATAATTGCGCATTTTCTTCGTCCTATGAACTATAAAAGTGGGAGAGTGCCGTGTTTCGTTTGGACTATTCCGTTCGTATCTGTAGCGAGTTGCATTTCGAAAAGTAGAATTTTTACTCGGGCGTACAGTGCCGATTTTGGGTGTAATGTAGGTATTTTGATGTTGTGCATGCCTATTTCAGGGCTAAGTGGGATGATACATGAGTCAACGTGTCTCTGCAACACACTGTCAGTTTGTTGAGCGGAGGCAAGACCCTCTCCATTACAGGCCATGAAGTTCTCTCTTGAACTAATACAACCATAGCTGAAGTCGGTCCACATAATCTGACATTTGGTTAGAATAAACATGGCGCGGAATAGGCTCGGGATTGTTTTCGTTATATTTTTGTGGTAAAAAGTGGAAAATCATTGTAAGTTATTACTTTAAACTATACATGGATTATCAGTGATTAGTTCTTTAGTGATTTAATAAGAAAAAATTAAAAAAAAAATAGTGATTTAGTGAGTTTTAAGTGTGTTAATTGTTGAGGGGATCAATTTATTTTACTTTCGCGGTGTTTTTTTCATGTTTATTAAGGAAAAATATGCTGATTATTTAATTAAAAGTGATTTTAAAGTCATTAAATAATTTATTATGGAATTACTATTAAACATATAAGTGCAGAAAAGTGTGAAAGGAAAAGTGAATAAGAAAAGTGTTTTTCACCTATATTTTTAATACTAATTACATAATATATGTATTAATCACTTTAAAATCACTTGTAATCCCATAACTAAACAAAACATTAAATTCTCAACATTTTTTTCGTAAATAAACATGAAAAAACACCGTGAATGTAAAAACAGTTGTTCGCCTTAACAATTAAAACACTTAAAAGACACTTAATCACTAAATTATTTTTATTTTTTTTTAATTAAATCACTAATAAACTATTCACTGGTAAATCCAAATGCAGTTAAAAGTGTTAAAATACAATATTTTATCACTTTTTACTGCAAAACTATAACCAAAACGTTCCCGAACTTATTCCGCGCCATGTTTATTCCGCTCACTCCGGTGAATTTTTGGACTGGGTTGACCACCATGAAAAACTCTCCTTCGGGGCCTGTAGTTGAGAGGGTCTTGGCGGAGGTGATAACACGACTCAACACGCTACACGCAACACTCTGTATAATAACATTGCGAGTTTATATGTGTGGGTGTGCATTCCAAATTATTTTCACCCAGAATCGCTTGACAGCCACGCATACATAAACATTTTTCAAGCAACTGGAGGAAAAATATAAATCGTTTCTAGTTTCAGTCAACACCGCACACTTCACCCTGACCCTTCCCTTGGCCTACGAACTGTGCAGAAAAAGTTCGTGTTGCTCAACATGTTGACCCGTGTATCATCCCCCTAAACTCTGATTTTTACTCGGGATAGGATATAAATGCAAACCTATAAAAGCACGTTTACATCGCAAAACAAAAATTGGAGCTCTTCAAGACCCTCTCAACTACAGGCCATGCAGTTGTCTCTGACACTAATACAACCATAGCTGAAGCCAGGCCCAAAATTTGACATTTGCTTAGAATTTAATGGCGCAGAATACTTTTAATTCTATCACCGCACAAAACATTATATATTCAACAGTTTTTTCCTAAATGAACACGAAAAACACCGCGAATGTAATAAAAAAATTATCACGATACAATTAACACTCTTAAAAGACACTTAATCACTAATTTTTTTTCATTTTTCTTAATTAAATCACTAACGAACTAATCACATCTTGTCTATGTGCAGTTAAAAGTAATAAAATTCAATAATTTACCACTTTTTACAGCAAAACTATAACGAAAACAGTCCCGAACGTATTCTGCGACATTAAATTCTAAGCAAATGTCAAATTTTGGGCCACAAAAAACCTAACCTAAAATCACTTATTCACTGATATTTTGTAATTAAAACACTATACCACTAAATCACTAATCACTGGTAATCCTTTTCAATTTTTGCACTAAAAAGTTATAAAATACAATGTTTTATTCACTTTTTACTGCAAAAATAAACACAAAAATTCTGCGTGTACGGCTTCCGCGCCATGTTACTCCGGTGTGCGGTGACTTTTGGGCCTGAGACCAACACCACGAAAAATTCAACTACGTGGCCTGTAGTTGAGAGGGTCTTGAGCTCTTTCATCGCACAGAAATTTGTATGTATTTCTCTCTATCTGGTATTCTCGTTCGCGCAACAGAAAGAAGCACCCAAATTTCTGTCCTATAAAAGAGCTCATTTTTGCGTTTCCACTTTGTGTTTGGGATGTAGAGAAGAATGGTAAAAGTCTCTAAGCTCTCCGTAATGAAGGCAGAAAAGTACATACATATACATATGTGTAAAGCGTTTATATGGAAATTATTCATAACATAGACAAACTTGCCGTTAAATTCGGATTTGAATGAAAATTGCACTCAGTACTCGATTCTACCTTATAAGTACTATTCATGAGTAAAAGTACTCGGTCAAAAGTATCGAGTACTGATATGAGTAGAATCGAAAACCAAATACCCATATGAGTCTCTCTACCACAGATTCGATGGCTCTATAGCCCAATTCGAGCCTTGCCCTCCATCAGCGTCTTCCTCCAGACGTCTCTCTGCTCCGCAGCTTGTCTCCAATTTCTTATATTGAGCAGTTTTGCTGCATCAGCCTTAACATTGTCCTCCCACCTTGGCCGTGGTTTGCCAACTGGCCTTCTGCCATATGGTAGTAGGTACTGCAACTGGTATCTGCACGACACCACCCAAACCAAAAACTATATCGACTTCTTTGAAGTGCCGAAAGAAGAATATTAACTTAAAAATCTTCTGGAAAAAATTTCATAACTTCGATTGGGCCTTTTTTTTGTTTAAATGAAAAAACTTCGACTAAGTGTCAAAAGACCTTAAATTGATAAGTTTTGTTAGCAATGTATATTTGAAGGAAATGTTTGTTTGCTAACGTTCAGAAAGAACAAATGCTCTAGAAAAATCTTGTCGATATACCACTATTATAGTTATTTGAACTAGCCTCTGTCAGGATTACTTTGTCAACAGTTCTGATACTAGTCAATTCCCCAGTAGTGCGGAACGTATTACTATTTTGTAAGAAGTCAGATTATTCCGTCTACTACAGGGAAGTTGATTGTGTGAACCGAAGGGGTCTAACCCATATCCCAACTAGTTTAAATTAGTTTGCGATTATTATTTATCTCCAATAATTTTTTATTTGCTAGTCGTCGTTTTAGTCATATGGGTTGGAAAAATTTCGATTTAATGTTGGGTCTGCATAATATAGCAGGAGCCGGTAAACCAAAATAGTCCCTGCAGTACCTGGACTCCCTGGACCCCCGCCCCCTTTGTTGCGCCCCTGTGTGGAATAATCTCCCACTGTCAGTATTCTTGAACTCACAATTTCCTAGAGCTCAAACATAAGGTTCATCGACCTACTTGAGTAATCTACTCCTATCTTGTCCAATTCTCTCCTTGCAGCCTACTACCAGACATTACACCATGACCTCAAGGACACGACTGGTACTAGCAAGGGTGATTCCTAAGCTTTTTCACATAAAGGAAATCTATTCAAGCCTCGAATACACTTTTGATTCATATTAGATCCTTGGGCCTAGTTCTATTATATCCAGGAACTTGCTTATCGTTAATTTCTCGATAAAATCACAAAACAGTCGGAATTCTTTTATTCATACAGAATAATTCAGTAGGGTCCATAAGGAGTTATTACAACGCTCTAACGTTTCCAATTAAATTACATCCAACTCTCAACTTTATTATCTCCTAAAGAAAATGCCACTCGCAGCATTAAAGCCAATTAATATCGCTATCCTAAAATTCATCCGGAGCTGGTCTCCCTTGGAAAACGAGAGGAGATTTAATCAAAATAGAATATTTTTCACCCATAGCACAAAGTAAAACTCTTTCTACCGCAGCGATTTCATTCCGATTTAAATCACAAAGGCTTCAACAATTCAAAGTTTCCGTACGCCCCACAAAACGTCTTAATTTCCAAACGTAAAGTAAACCAGAATTCCGCTAAGAAAAGGCAGCAGAAGAAAAAAGTACACCACGAAGTTGGTCTATGATTGATCCTGGAAAAGGAATCAGCCGAAAGATGAGAATTCATTCCGTTGTTGGAGTGTGTATATTCCTGGGAAATTTCAATAAAACTTTTTGCATGATTGCGATAAAGTATTGAAATCTGTGTTAAAGGAGAAGAGAAATGTGGCAAACTTTCATATAAATATTTAAGGGCTCAAGGATCAAAGTTTAGCGCAAGACAAAGCAAATTCCCGTATCTGGATGGAATTCCCCAGCGCTCGCCCTCATCCCTCTGGGGGGAGCAGTGCGCCTTCGTTATCCTTTATTTAAAAGTCAAATTACTTTCTATTTAGATATTCGTAAATTATTTCAAGAGATAGCGATTTGGCAGGTCTGTGTGCGATTCTGTGCCAAATTGCCCTATTTATGGTTTCTGTATGATAAAGCCGAATGGTCTTGCCGATATCCTGCTCCAAGCGTGCTGCAATCGTGTGGGAAGGGAAGCCGGTCCACCTTGGAAGGGAGGCTTTCACCAATCTTGTACCCTCCTAAACGTGCTGCCTAAAATCTATTTTCGCGCACACCACATTCGTTCAGCGTATGTATAACATAGCCGAGAAAGGACTCCCAGACATCCTAGCAGACTTTTAGTACATACAAAGGACATAGGATGTTGTAAAGTCTTTATTTCCTCTCAATTTAAGAATCTGGGGGCTAGACAAAATAAATGTGAACAAAGTTTAACTCGAATGTGTGTGCTTCAAGGGAAAATATACTTCCACTTTGGCTTATGCGATACTTTTTTTGACATAGAGGGGTTGGAGGAAAAACTGAAAACATAAATTCTGAGGAAAATCGCTTCCTGCCTAGTCTTGTTTTACGCCACATAAAACTGAGGAGAGGAACGTCTGGGATAGACTTTTGTTGAGAATTCTTTCATGGCGCTCTAGTTTTTTTTTTTATGCTCCCATACCCAAAACTCTGACACACTCTGCAAATTGAGTTAAGATCGATTTTTTTGTACGTAGCTGGATACACAAAAGGCACCCATCGAAAGTATCGACATCTATTCTGAATAATGGAGGTGTGACTTGGGTATTGTGCAGGAGAGTCTAATTCGAAAATAAAAAAAAAAGTAGAAAATTTCATGCCCTTATTGTTGGAAGGTGTAAAAATTGAAGCCTATAAGGGAATCTCCTTAGAATAACGAGCAGAACGGGAATAAATTTGATTAAGTTTGTATTTATTGGTGCTGTTGGTGTAGGTGAATTGTTTGTAAAGAAGTTGGGTAATCATGTTCAATATAATTTAATAAGCTGAAAGTATTTTGCATTGTTGGTGAATGTTAAGAGAACAGCTTCAATTTAGAGATAAATTAAGGTTGAATTTTGGTATTAAAAATTTTTTTTTAATACTGACTGGTTTTATCAACAGATATTTGACATTTTACTTTAATTATTGTCTACAACAGTTCTATTCAAGAGATAATGCTTTAAGTACAGAATTTTTAACAATTGAGGCCTCCTTACAGGACCTGGATATTTTTCACGCATTAGAGTCTTTGAGCTGTGTAGTAGTTGGTGCCATCCTGCATCCTGAAAAAAAGTCTATGCACTGTAACGGTCGGACCAGCAGTGCGAACGGTCGAAACATCACCCTTTGGGGGGTTTTAAGTGATGGTCAAACCATATTGTGGGTACCGCTCTCAATTTATACCCCGCAAACGGAGCTACATGGACGAACGCAAGAAAGTTTCTAACAAGCATTCTTCTGTTAAATCAGATCAGAGCAGAACATTCGCAGAGAACATACATACGGTGAGCATCAATATAAAGTTAACACAAGCAATTTTGAAAAGTTTCGTTCAATAGCATCTAGATAAGTGATTGAAGTTTGTTATTTTTGGATTATTTCGGTCCACCTTTAGGTACGCAATTCAAAAAATAAAATTTATTCACTTCAAAAATAATATTAACAAATTCATAGCAAAAAAGAAAAAAAAGGTCTAAATTCATGCGTCAAAATGAAGTTAACACGTTTCGAAAATATAATTTTAATATTTTGTTGCCCCCCACCATACCACCCGTATGCACGTAATTAGCTGATTTAATTGTAATAATTCATTATTTATCAAAAAAAAACTCATTACACCTCACCTGGGGGGCTAATTACATCAATTTGTAGGTGCATTATAAAATACACTAAAAAAACCCACATTTTTACTTCCCACGGCCATAAAAAAATCGTAGGAGGCTCCACGACCCCTTTAAATCTTCGTAACAGTCCCTACTACAATTATAAAATAATATAAAAATCCGCATTTGCCTCTAAGCGGGTCCTAGAGGCTCCCCAAAAGGCTCAACCAAAAAAAATACACTAAAACCCACGTTTTTACCTCCCACGGCCCCAAAAAAAATCGTAGGAGGCTCTACGACCCCTTAAAATCTTCGTAAAGTTCCTAAAAATAATATAAAAATCTGCATTTGCCTCTAAGGGGGTCCTGGAGGCTCCCCAAAGGCTCAAGAAAAAAATACACTAAAAAACCCACGTTTTTACCTACAACGTGGGTTATTTAGTGTCCTTTTGGGGAGCCTCCAGGACCCCCTTAGAGGCAAATGCAGATTTTTATGTTATTTTATAATTGTAGTAGGGACTGTTACGAAGATTTTAAGGGGTCGTGGAACCTCCTACGATTTTTTTGGGGCCGTGGGAGGTGGGTAGGGGTGGCAACGTGGGTTCTTTTAGTGTATTTTTTTTTTGTTGAGCCTTTTGGGGAGCCTCTAGGACCCGCTTAGAGGCAAATTCGGATTTTTATATTATTTTATAATTGTAGCAGGGACTGTTACGAAGATTTTAAGGGGTCGTGGAGCCTCCTACGATTTTTTTGGGGCCTTGGGAGGTGGGTAGGGGTGGGAACGTGGGTTCTTTTAGTGTATTTTTTTTTGTTGAGCCTTTTGGGGAGGCTCTAGGACCCGCTTAGAGGCAAATTCGGATTTTTATATTATTTTATAATTGTAGTAGGGACTGTTACGAAGATTTAAAGGGGTCGTGGAGCCTCCTACGATTTTTTTTATGGCCGTGGGAAGTAAAAATGTGGGTTTTTTTAGTGTATTTTATAATGCACCTACAAATTGATGTAATTAGCCCCCCAGGTGAGGTGTAATGAGTTTTTTTTTTGATAAATTATGAATTATTACAATTAAATCAGCTAATTACGTGCATACGGGTGGTATGGTGGGGGGCAACAAAATATTAAAATTATATTTTCGAAACGTGTTAACTTCATTTTGACGCATGAATTTAGACCTTTTTTTTCTTTTTTGCTATGAATTTGTTAATATTATTTTTGAAGTGAATAAATTTTATTTTTTGAATTGCGTACCTAAAGGTGGACCGAAATAATCCAAAAATAACAAACTTCAATCACTTATCTAGATGCTATTGAACGAAACTTTTCAAAATTGCTTGTGTTAACTTTATATTGATGCTCACTGTATATGGAAGTCTAGTCGCCTTCCATGCGGAGTGAGCATTTAGTCTCTTAAGACATCTGAGTGCCGGCCTCTTGGATTTTTACGGTTCATATATACAATCATATATACATATAGTTTTAACCATTTTCAATGGGAGCACATGTGGCCTCACGAAGGCCGAATTTGAGCAAAAGATTTAAATGGCCAAGTACTGAGCTCTACAAACGGACATACTACGGCAAATTTGACCCAAAAAATAATTTTCACCACGTGTATTGTTGAATGTGTTTCATTGTTAGGTATAATGGTCATTTTCGTTATGTATAATGGTCCTTTCGATTTATCCTACTTAAAGATAATCGATAAACAAGAGAGACGAGCTTTCCAGTCGTCAGTTTGTTGTACGTGAAGTGTATGGTGCGTCGTATCGAAAAGATAATAAAAAAAAAAGTTATCACATTGTTTTGAAATTTCAATAGTGTCTGCCGAGACGACACAACCGCTATAATCGTCTGCTATTGTTATTTTACAAAAACAATAGTAATATATTTTAAAATATCCAAATGGCCGCTTCGTTAAAATACTGTTGAAGGTCATCTGATTTTAACACCTGAGGAGCTCTAAACCTTCCGCGACCGGGCGTAGTTAGTCCCAATGTCATGCACAGTAGGTAATACCCCGGCAGTAGATATGCTATACCGGTTCTAGCACAATTTAACATGGGGTTTTACATATAACCCCTAGATTCACCTTTTCCGCCATCTTGGATTTTATTAACTGTGCCAATTGGCTTGTGACGTCACAGGGTCATGTACGAGGGAAAGAAAGGGTAAGTGAATGTGTGTGTGTGTGTGTGTATACGAGTGTGTGTTCGGCGACGGTGGCTTGGGACTCGATGACGGTGGCTTGGGACTCGGCGGCGGCGGTGGCTTGGATTGACCAATAGGCTATGGGCGTTCTAGCCCACTTTCCCCATATAAAATACATGGGGGCAATCTCGCCGTCTCGGATTTTCCTTGGCGGATTTTCCTTGGCGTACTAAAGGTTTTGGATGTTGTGAAATAAGGTTGTTTTTATTTTTGGGGACTCTCATTATTCGAAGAAAGGATATTAATTATTAACATCCGCTAATAATATATAATTTGTAATAAAATATTACAAGAGAACAATCAAAGTATTTATTTGAAAGCAAAATAGCTGTATGCATCAAGCGAATCTAAAAGTAAAGTAACAGGAAATCAGACTTGAAGAAAGGCCACAAGCACAATTGTTGATCTTGATCGCAGTTGAAAAAAAAGCTCGCGAAATCTAGTATGAGAAAAACAAATAAAAAATACTCTCGGTGGAAGCAGCCAGCAAATTGATTTTGTCAGATATCTTTTTTCACTTGCAACAAAATCTGCTAGAGTGCATAACTTTTGCAAAAGCTTTTCGTTCTTGCCAGTAGACAACTTTTTTTTTTTTAATGTGTTTTTACATATACACGACAAAGGTGTTCTAAGTATATTAAAATCTTTTACACATGCGTACCTGCTAGCTAGCAAAAAAAAATTACATCGAATTTTTGTTTCGTTTAAGAATGGAATTTCTTAATTTGGTGTAACCACCATAGATCGAGATTAGTAATAAATAACACTCCAAAATAAACTGCCTTTTGCTGTTTTGTCCAGTAATAAACTCATTTTTCTCACACTAGCTGTGCTAATTTGTATAATGTAAAAGAATAGAATAGAAGAGGAGCATATTTTAGTAATGTAGCAGAAATATTAAAACCAGCCATCCTATATTTTTTTATTATTAACAGCAATTAATAATATTATTTTTAATAAAAAATGTTATGCGAGAACAAACAAAAGCATCAAAAGCAAAATAATTACGGGATGTGCCAGTGAATCTTATAGCAAAGTAACAGGGACACAGTTAAAGAAAAGTCAGAAACACGCCGCACAATTGCGCATGAGGTGATCACGGTTGCAAAGAGCCCGCGAAAAGATATGGAAAAACAAAATCGACAACTAAGTAAATTGATTGAGTCAGCAGGTTTTTTTACTTGCAGCGAAGTCCGCTAAGTGCAAAACATTTTAACATATACTCGAAGGGTACCCCATATATACATATTAACATTGCTACAAGCATTAAAGCTTTAGTGTTCAGTAGAATAAAGTGTCTTTCGCTGGAGGAAAAAGTGGTTTTTACTGAATGCGTTTATGAATGCCTGTTATCAGCCTGTTAAAATGAACCTATGATGTCAAATTACCATTAACCAAGTCTAATTCTTTAAACATGTCTTGAATTAAATCACGCAAACCATTTAGAAAATCATAGCATCATTTTTGCACAACAAAAAAGTATAAAAGGAGTAAAAATAGTTAAGTAGTTCATTCTTCACCTGTCAGTCACAGAGACAACAGACAACGGCAAAGGAATTTCTAATAAAGCAAGGCCAATAAGAAATAATATGGAAAGTGCAGTGAAAAATTTTGTTCAAAGTGCGAAGGCAGCTTTTACAAAAGCTCAAAATAACTGGGGATTAATTGAACGAGGCGTTAAAGATTGTAGTAAGCATCTAAGATTTTTAAATAATGCTTTAAAGAGCGCATCAACAACTAGCGAACGTCATCACTTAGGTAATGGGATTAACCTCTTACAAGGATACCGGACCCAATTGAAGCAGTTGCGGTTAGTGACAGGTGCTGGCTTATCAAAACGAACCAACTGGGCTTCAAAAAGAGTTCAATGGGAAGATGTGCAATCTGCTTTTAATGGCCGCATTAGGACAGGCGCTATTATCAACCTAAAGCATAAAGAGCCAAAGGAGTTCCTAAATGATTGCATTGGACTTTTCAACCGTCGTATCAATAATGAATTGAAGAAGGAAGCTAAAATCAAGGTCAACGCAGTATTTTGCGGTGAATTTAAAACTATAAAGGCTGATGCGGAGTTATTTGAGTTAAAATACATGAATACGAAGAACGTGCCCATATACAGAGATACCGACATTAACACCTGGTTCAAACAGAATGTTGAGGAACCAATATTAAGAAAACTGGAAGAATTCCAGGAACAGGATAGTGGCTGGGCTTTATCCGCAATCATCAACCTAGCCGTTAACATTAATAAATTCACACCTCAGCTAGGATCCTCATATATTGAGCTGCCACAACAAATTAAGCGCAAAAAGGCCTGCATCAATGTGAAAAATGATGACAATGCTTGTTTCGCCTGGGCGGTAGTTTCAGCTTTGCATCCAGTTGAGAGAAATGCACAACGTGTAACACTGTACCCGAAATATTCCCACGTTTTGAACCTAGGAGACATTAAATTTCCGATGACAATTAAGCAGATTCCCCGATTCGAGAAGCAAAATAATCTATCGGTGAATGTATACATTTTGATGAAGATTAAACAAGATAATTTTAAAGTTCTACCAACGTATTTAACCAAGGAAAAGAAGGAAAAACATATAAATTTACTTATGATACAAAATAAATACTGTGATGAGGTGGATAAGAACAAGTATATCTACAATGAAGATGAAGATCCCATCAAATACCATTTCGTTTGGATCAAGAGCCTCTCTCGGCTGCTATCATCACAGTTGTCGAAAGATGCTCATCAAAAATACTTTTGCGATCGCTGTCTCCACTACTTTTATTCATCACCTGCACTAGAACGTCACTTGGAGGACTGCAAGGAACTCAACAACTGTAGAATCCGGCTACCAACAGAGGCACAGAAGGAGCTTAGATTTAAGAATTTTAGAAATAAGATAGAAGCGCCGTTTATTATTTACGCGGACTTAGAATGTCTTTTATTAGATAGTAATGAAAAGGACGATATTCAAAATCATGTGCCATGTAGTATAGGGTTTTATGTTAAATGTTCATATAACCCCACGCTATCGTTTTTCAAATCTTATCGTGGCGAGGATTGTATTGAGTGGTTTGTGCGCGAGTTGAATCAATTCGCTGAAAATTTAGAATCCATTTTTCTCTGCCCTCTACCGATGGACCAGATGACATCTGATGAAATGGAGTTCTTTCAGGCTGCCACTCTCTGTCATATATGTGAGAAACCATTTACTGGGGATGATAAAAAGGTTCGCGATCACTGCCACCTAACAGGTATGTACCGAGGCCCAGCCCATGAAGGATGTAATATAAATTTTCAAGATAGTCACACCGTGCCGGTAATTTTCCACAATCTTAGCGGCTACGATTCCCATTTCATTATTAAAAATATAGCTTCTGATATCCAAGGCCGCGTTGATCTCCTGCCTATAAATAAAGAGAGATATATTTCTTTTACAAAACATTTAGATGGATCTCCAATTAAATTTCGATTTATAGACTCTTTTCGCTTTATGGCCAGTAGCTTAGATACTCTGTCCTCACATTTAAGTTCTTTTCCAGTTTTAAAAGCTCAATTTCAAAATTTATCTGAAAATCAATTCTATCTATTAACACGTAAAGGCGTATATCCCTACGATTACTTCGACTCTAAAGATAGATTTTTAGAAACTTCTTTACCTCCCATTTCTAAATTTTATAATAGGTTAAATGATTGTGATATTAGTGAGGAAGATTATGCACACGCCTGTAAAGTTTGGCATGAATTTAATTTAAATAATTTGGGTGAATACTCCGATTTATATTTAAAGATAGATATTCTATTGTTAGCTGATGTTTTTGAACAATTCCGTGCAAGCTGCTACAAAACTTATGGACTTGATCCCGCTCATTACTTTACTCTACCAGGTTATACTTGGGATGCGATGCTCAAACATACTGGCGTTACTTTAGAGTTATTAACTGATATAGATATGCTCATGTTTGTTGAGCGTGGAATTCGGGGCGGCCTAAGTCAATGCTCAAAACGTTATTCCAAAGCAAATAATAAATATTATATGGCCGACTACGATCGCTCCCAACCTTCAAAATTTATACAATATTATGATATTAATAACCAATATGGTTGGGCAATGTCACAACTTCTACCTCACAGTGGCTTCAAGTGGGTGGAAAATGTATACAACTTTCAGATTGATGATGTGCTCGACGACTCACCCACAGGCTACATTCTGGAGGTAGATTTAGAGTATCCCCAAGAAATTCATGATCTTCATAAACATTTACCATTTTGCCCTGAACATAGAGCGCCTTCTGGTTCAAAACAAAATAAACTAATGGCTACACTGTACAACAAAACCAAATATGTTTTACATTATAAAAATTTGAAACAAGCTCTCCGTCATGGATTAAAATTAACAAAAATTCATAAAATTCTTCAATTCAATCAGTCTGCATGGCTCAAGTCTTATATTGACCTAAACACCTGCCTTAGAGCATTAGCTAAAACTGATTTTGAGAAAAATCTCTTTAAACTTATGAATAATGCAGTTTTCGGGAAGACTATGGAGAATGTTAGGAAGCATAGCATTGTTAAGCTAGTAACCAAGTGGTTGGGGCGATACGGTGCCGAAGCTCTTATATCCAAACCCGAATTCAAGACATCGACAATTTTCAATGAGAATCTGGTAGCCATCGAACTTAATAAGACTGAGATTTATTTCAATAAACCAATTTATGTGGGTATGTGCATTCTCGACTTGGCAAAGACTACAATTTATGATTTTCATTACAACTATATGATCCCCCAATTTAATTCCGACTGTGCAGTTTGCTATACTGATACAGATTCTCTTATTTATGAAATTACCTACCCCGATTTATATGATATAATTAAACATGATTGCCATACTCATTTTGACACAAGTGACTATCCTCTCAATAACATCTGGGGCATCCCTCGAGTAAATAAAAAAGTGCTGGGTCTCATGAAGGATGAAAATAATGGTCGCATAATGACTGAGTTTGTTGGACTAAGATCAAAGATGTACGCGATCCGTGTAGAGGGTGAGGATAAAACTAAAAAATCGAAGGGTGTAAAAAGAAATATTGTTAAAAATAGATTAACTTTTGATGATTATGTAGACTGTTTGAATAATAATGCCGAGAAAATAGTTAGCCAAAATTTAATACAATCGAAAAAGCATGAAGTAAGCACCATCACTCAATCAAAAATTGCGCTCAGTCCTCACGACGATAAGAGATATTTAGTATCGAATTCCTACGACACGTTACCGTGGGGCCATTATAGTATAATGGATATAGAATAAGTTAAGGATAATTAAAGTACACCGTTAAGATAACAAATAAGAAAAATAATGTGAAATGTATTATAAGAAAATAAAAGAATATTTTATAATGTTTTAAACACTGTTTTATTTAAAAATCCCTAACACTATTTGCCGAGCACATCAACCATGGTGCATTATACAACATAATCTATTTGCTTCCCGAGTTGTGAGGTTTGGACACCCGACTGTGTAACTTCATTTAGATCTTTAGCACTACTCAAAGAAAAATAACAATTAGTCCCTTTAACAACAAGGGTATTGTGAAGCTTAACTCAGTAGAAACGCCACTTTGGGGAAATTTCAGCATTATGGACGTCGACTTAGTAATAATTAATTTATGCAAATATATTTTTCCTTACTAATAAACAGAACTTTAATGGCTTTATTTCAAATCTACTTTCTCTGTTGCAGCCAGCATGACACCGCGAATAGTTTTAAATATTCGAGAATAAAAAAAATATTTTAATGCTTCAGAATACTGTTTTTTTTTGTTTCAGATATTTTTATCATAAATAAAAACAAAATTTCACATAAAGTATGTAACTTAAATAAAAATTGTCGTGTGCGAGAGAAAGAGCATGGTGTATGAGATGTTCATGTTACATTATGATGAGAAAAAGGCAGTTTTATTTTCGGTTTATCATCATCGTTCATTATCATCGGAAGAGAGGATATTTTTTTATCCAACATTTTCTTATTACGAGTATTAATTATTTAAATAAATGATACTATAGCAAAACGAATCATCAAAAGCATTTAAAAACGAAGTAAAGTGCCTGTAAAAGCAGCGAAAGTAACAGGATCACAGAATTAGAGAAAGGTACAGCACGACTATTATTACACCTCACCAACTAAGTCGACTTTGTCGCACATAAACTTGCTCGACAGCATCATCCGCTTTATCCAAGCAGTTTTCGTTGTAAAATTCATGATGCGATTGCTGGTAAAAAAACAAGTAAACAAACAGCTGATGAACTGGGCTCCGAGTTGTATGGATAAAAAACAAAAAAATTCTCATGAGGTCAGTGTAATTGTATATTTCGAATGAACTGCAAAACCTCCACTTTTTTTTTTTTGCTAAACATTTTTTTTTACGAGCATTAATTGTATTAATTGTTTGTTACGTAACAAAAAAAAATCATCAAAAGCATTTTTTAAAAACGAAGTTACAGAACAAAGTGCCTGTAAAAGCAGCGAAAGTAACAGGAATTCATGCATAATTGCACGCAAATACTCGAGTGCTTTTTCTACTCAACTTGTTTTGGTTAAATCGCATCAGCCGGCATAAAAAAAACAATCGGGCAAAAGCTACCTCATGCATTTCAATGCATTCGTGTGCATTTCTTTATCTAGATTCTCTTTGTCGCCTTCTTCGCTTCTTTCTTACAAAAGCTTTCAACAAGAGCACAGCCAGATCAAATAAGAATCGCTCAAGTGCAGGGCGCAGCCAACGCAAATTGTAGTTTATGCAAGTGGATCGCAGCCAGATCTTGATCGCATCTGGTATAAGAAAAAAAACAAATAACAAATACTCTCGGTGGAAGCAGCCAAGCAAATGGTTTTTGTCAGATATCTTTTTTTACTTGCAACAAAATCTGCTAGAGTGCATAGCTTTTGTAAAAGCTTTTCGTTCATATCAGTAGACAACTTGCTCCTTTTTTATATAGGTATTTTTATGTATTTTTATTTATTTTTATGCATTCTTATGCATTTTTATGCATTTTTATGTATTTTTATGTATTTTTATGTATTTTTATGTATTTTTGTGTATTTTTGTGTATTTTTATGTATTTTTATGTATTTTTATGTATTTTTATGTATTTTTATGTTTATGGCTTTTTACGGCTGCGCAGACATCGCTGTCTCTGTCTTTTTCTATCTCCGCCTATCTACAGCGATGTCTGGGCAGCCGTAAAAAGCCATAAACATAAAAATACATAAAAATACATAAAAATACATAAAAATACACAAAAATACACAAAAATACATAAAAATACATAAAAATACATAAAAATACATAAAAATGCATAAAAATGCATAAGAATGCATAAAAATAAATAAAAATACATAAAAATACCTATATAAAAAAGGAGCAAGTTGTCTACTGATATGAACGAAAAGCTTTTACAAAAGCTATGCACTCTAGCAGATTTTGTTGCAAGTAAAAAAAGATATCTGACAAAAACCATTTGCTTGGCTGCTTCCACCGAGAGT
Source organism: Thereva unica (assembly GCA_949987705.1). Lineage (NCBI taxonomy): Eukaryota > Metazoa > Arthropoda > Insecta > Diptera > Therevidae > Thereva > Thereva unica. Next base: position 74,332,216 of record OX465285.1, read on the forward strand.
ATTTGTTATTTGTTTTTTTTCTTATACCAGATGCGATCAAGATCTGGCTGCGATCCACTTGCATAAACTACAATTTGCGTTGGCTGCGCCCTGCACTTGAGCGATTCTTATTTGATCTGGCTGTGCTCTTGTTGAAAGCTTTTGTAAGAAAGAAGCGAAGAAGGCGACAAAGAGAATCTAGATAAAGAAATGCACACGAATGCATTGAAATGCATGAGGTAGCTTTTGCCCGATTGTTTTTTTTTATGCCGGCTGATGCGATTTAACCAAAACAAGTTGAGTAGAAAAAGCACTCGAGTATTTGCGTGCAATTATGCATGAATTCCTGTTACTTTCGCTGCTTTTACAGGCACTTTGTTCTGTAACTTCGTTTTTAAAAAATGCTTTTGATGATTTTTTTTTGTTACGTAACAAACAATTAATACAATTAATGCTCGTAAAAAAAAATGTTTAGCAAAAAAAAAAAAGTGGAGGTTTTGCAGTTCATTCGAAATATACAATTACACTGACCTCATGAGAATTTTTTTGTTTTTTATCCATACAACTCGGAGCCCAGTTCATCAGCTGTTTGTTTACTTGTTTTTTTACCAGCAATCGCATCATGAATTTTACAACGAAAACTGCTTGGATAAAGCGGATGATGCTGTCGAGCAAGTTTATGTGCGACAAAGTCGACTTAGTTGGTGAGGTGTAATAATAGTCGTGCTGTACCTTTCTCTAATTCTGTGATCCTGTTACTTTCGCTGCTTTTACAGGCACTTTACTTCGTTTTTAAATGCTTTTGATGATTCGTTTTGCTATAGTATCATTTATTTAAATAATTAATACTCGTAATAAGAAAATGTTGGATAAAAAAATATCCTCTCTTCCGATGATAATGAACGATGATGATAAACCGAAAATAAAACTGCCTTTTTCTCATCATAATGTAACATGAACATCTCATACACCATGCTCTTTCTCTCGCACACGACAATTTTTATTTAAGTTACATACTTTATGTGAAATTTTGTTTTTATTTATGATAAAAATATCTGAAACAAAAAAAAACAGTATTCTGAAGCATTAAAATATTTTTTTTATTCTCGAATATTTAAAACTATTCGCGGTGTCATGCTGGCTGCAACAGAGAAAGTAGATTTGAAATAAAGCCATTAAAGTTCTGTTTATTAGTAAGGAAAAATATATTTGCATAAATTAATTATTACTAAGTCGACGTCCATAATGCTGAAATTTCCCCAAAGTGGCGTTTCTACTGAGTTAAGCTTCACAATACCCTTGTTGTTAAAGGGACTAATTGTTATTTTTCTTTGAGTAGTGCTAAAGATCTAAATGAAGTTACACAGTCGGGTGTCCAAACCTCACAACTCGGGAAGCAAATAGATTATGTTGTATAATGCACCATGGTTGATGTGCTCGGCAAATAGTGTTAAGGATTTTTAAATAAAACAGTGTTTAAAACATTATAAAATATTCTTTTATTTTCTTATAATACATTTCACATTATTTTTCTTATTTGTTATCTTAACGGTGTACTTTAATTATCCTTAACTTATTCTATATCCATTATACTATAATGGCCCCACGGTAACGTGTCGTAGGAATTCGATACTAAATATCTCTTATCGTCGTGAGGACTGAGCGCAAATTTTGATTGAGTGATGGTGCTTACTTCATGCTTTTTCGATTGTATTAAATTTTGGCTAACTATTTTCTCGGCATTATTATTCAAACAGTCTACATAATCATCAAAAGTTAATCTATTTTTAACAATATTTCTTTTTACACCCTTCGATTTTTTAGTTTTATCCTCACCCTCTACACGGATCGCGTACATCTTTGATCTTAGTCCAACAAACTCAGTCATTATGCGACCATTATTTTCATCCTTCATGAGACCCAGCACTTTTTTATTTACTCGAGGGATGCCCCAGATGTTATTGAGAGGATAGTCACTTGTGTCAAAATGAGTATGGCAATCATGTTTAATTATATCATATAAATCGGGGTAGGTAATTTCATAAATAAGAGAATCTGTATCAGTATAGCAAACTGCACAGTCGGAATTAAATTGGGGGATCATATAGTTGTAATGAAAATCATAAATTGTAGTCTTTGCCAAGTCGAGAATGCACATACCCACATAAATTGGTTTATTGAAATAAATCTCAGTCTTATTAAGTTCGATGGCTACCAGATTCTCATTGAAAATTGTCGATGTCTTGAATTCGAGTTTGGATATAAGAGCTTCGGCACCGTATCGCCCCAACCACTTGGTTACTAGCTTAACAATGCTATGCTTCCTAACATTCTCCATAGTCTTCCCGAAAACTGCATTATTCATAAGTTTAAAGAGATTTTTCTCAAAATCAGTTTTAGCTAATGCTCTAAGGCAGGTGTTTAGGTCAATATAAGACTTGAGCCATGCAGACTGATTGAATTGAAGAATTTTATGAATTTTTGTTAATTTTAATCCATGACGGAGAGCTTGTTTCAAATTTTTATAATGTAAAACATATTTGGTTTTGTTGTACAGTGTAGCCATTAGTTTATTTTGTTTTGAACCAGAAGGCGCTCTATGTTCAGGGCAAAATGGTAAATGTTTATGAAGATCATGAATTTCTTGGGGATACTCTAAATCTACCTCCAGAATGTAGCCTGTGGGTGAGTCGTCGAGCACATCATCAATCTGAAAGTTGTATACATTTTCCACCCACTTGAAGCCACTGTGAGGTAGAAGTTGTGACATTGCCCAACCATATTGGTTATTAATATCATAATATTGTATAAATTTTGAAGGTTGGGAGCGATCGTAGTCGGCCATATAATATTTATTATTTGCTTTGGAATAACGTTTTGAGCATTGACTTAGGCCGCCCCGAATTCCACGCTCAACAAACATGAGCATATCTATATCAGTTAATAACTCTAAAGTAACGCCAGTATGTTTGAGCATCGCATCCCAAGTATAACCTGGTAGAGTAAAGTAATGAGCGGGATCAAGTCCATAAGTTTTGTAGCAGCTTGCACGGAATTGTTCAAAAACATCAGCTAACAATAGAATATCTATCTTTAAATATAAATCGGAGTATTCACCCAAATTATTTAAATTAAATTCATGCCAAACTTTACAGGCGTGTGCATAATCTTCCTCACTAATATCACAATCATTTAACCTATTATAAAATTTAGAAATGGGAGGTAAAGAAGTTTCTAAAAATCTATCTTTAGAGTCGAAGTAATCGTAGGGATATACGCCTTTACGTGTTAATAGATAGAATTGATTTTCAGATAAATTTTGAAATTGAGCTTTTAAAACTGGAAAAGAACTTAAATGTGAGGACAGAGTATCTAAGCTACTGGCCATAAAGCGAAAAGAGTCTATAAATCGAAATTTAATTGGAGATCCATCTAAATGTTTTGTAAAAGAAATATATCTCTCTTTATTTATAGGCAGGAGATCAACGCGGCCTTGGATATCAGAAGCTATATTTTTAATAATGAAATGGGAATCGTAGCCGCTAAGATTGTGGAAAATTACCGGCACGGTGTGACTATCTTGAAAATTTATATTACATCCTTCATGGGCTGGGCCTCGGTACATACCTGTTAGGTGGCAGTGATCGCGAACCTTTTTATCATCCCCAGTAAATGGTTTCTCACATATATGACAGAGAGTGGCAGCCTGAAAGAACTCCATTTCATCAGATGTCATCTGGTCCATCGGTAGAGGGCAGAGAAAAATGGATTCTAAATTTTCAGCGAATTGATTCAACTCGCGCACAAACCACTCAATACAATCCTCGCCACGATAAGATTTGAAAAACGATAGCGTGGGGTTATATGAACATTTAACATAAAACCCTATACTACATGGCACATGATTTTGAATATCGTCCTTTTCATTACTATCTAATAAAAGACATTCTAAGTCCGCGTAAATAATAAACGGCGCTTCTATCTTATTTCTAAAATTCTTAAATCTAAGCTCCTTCTGTGCCTCTGTTGGTAGCCGGATTCTACAGTTGTTGAGTTCCTTGCAGTCCTCCAAGTGACGTTCTAGTGCAGGTGATGAATAAAAGTAGTGGAGACAGCGATCGCAAAAGTATTTTTGATGAGCATCTTTCGACAACTGTGATGATAGCAGCCGAGAGAGGCTCTTGATCCAAACGAAATGGTATTTGATGGGATCTTCATCTTCATTGTAGATATACTTGTTCTTATCCACCTCATCACAGTATTTATTTTGTATCATAAGTAAATTTATATGTTTTTCCTTCTTTTCCTTGGTTAAATACGTTGGTAGAACTTTAAAATTATCTTGTTTAATCTTCATCAAAATGTATACATTCACCGATAGATTATTTTGCTTCTCGAATCGGGGAATCTGCTTAATTGTCATCGGAAATTTAATGTCTCCTAGGTTCAAAACGTGGGAATATTTCGGGTACAGTGTTACACGTTGTGCATTTCTCTCAACTGGATGCAAAGCTGAAACTACCGCCCAGGCGAAACAAGCATTGTCATCATTTTTCACATTGATGCAGGCCTTTTTGCGCTTAATTTGTTGTGGCAGCTCAATATATGAGGATCCTAGCTGAGGTGTGAATTTATTAATGTTAACGGCTAGGTTGATGATTGCGGATAAAGCCCAGCCACTATCCTGTTCCTGGAATTCTTCCAGTTTTCTTAATATTGGTTCCTCAACATTCTGTTTGAACCAGGTGTTAATGTCGGTATCTCTGTATATGGGCACGTTCTTCGTATTCATGTATTTTAACTCAAATAACTCCGCATCAGCCTTTATAGTTTTAAATTCACCGCAAAATACTGCGTTGACCTTGATTTTAGCTTCCTTCTTCAATTCATTATTGATACGACGGTTGAAAAGTCCAATGCAATCATTTAGGAACTCCTTTGGCTCTTTATGCTTTAGGTTGATAATAGCGCCTGTCCTAATGCGGCCATTAAAAGCAGATTGCACATCTTCCCATTGAACTCTTTTTGAAGCCCAGTTGGTTCGTTTTGATAAGCCAGCACCTGTCACTAACCGCAACTGCTTCAATTGGGTCCGGTATCCTTGTAAGAGGTTAATCCCATTACCTAAGTGATGACGTTCGCTAGTTGTTGATGCGCTCTTTAAAGCATTATTTAAAAATCTTAGATGCTTACTACAATCTTTAACGCCTCGTTCAATTAATCCCCAGTTATTTTGAGCTTTTGTAAAAGCTGCCTTCGCACTTTGAACAAAATTTTTCACTGCACTTTCCATATTATTTCTTATTGGCCTTGCTTTATTAGAAATTCCTTTGCCGTTGTCTGTTGTCTCTGTGACTGACAGGTGAAGAATGAACTACTTAACTATTTTTACTCCTTTTATACTTTTTTGTTGTGCAAAAATGATGCTATGATTTTCTAAATGGTTTGCGTGATTTAATTCAAGACATGTTTAAAGAATTAGACTTGGTTAATGGTAATTTGACATCATAGGTTCATTTTAACAGGCTGATAACAGGCATTCATAAACGCATTCAGTAAAAACCACTTTTTCCTCCAGCGAAAGACACTTTATTCTACTGAACACTAAAGCTTTAATGCTTGTAGCAATGTTAATATGTATATATGGGGTACCCTTCGAGTATATGTTAAAATGTTTTGCACTTAGCGGACTTCGCTGCAAGTAAAAAAACCTGCTGACTCAATCAATTTACTTAGTTGTCGATTTTGTTTTTCCATATCTTTTCGCGGGCTCTTTGCAACCGTGATCACCTCATGCGCAATTGTGCGGCGTGTTTCTGACTTTTCTTTAACTGTGTCCCTGTTACTTTGCTATAAGATTCACTGGCACATCCCGTAATTATTTTGCTTTTGATGCTTTTGTTTGTTCTCGCATAACATTTTTTATTAAAAATAATATTATTAATTGCTGTTAATAATAAAAAAATATAGGATGGCTGGTTTTAATATTTCTGCTACATTACTAAAATATGCTCCTCTTCTATTCTATTCTTTTACATTATACAAATTAGCACAGCTAGTGTGAGAAAAATGAGTTTATTACTGGACAAAACAGCAAAAGGCAGTTTATTTTGGAGTGTTATTTATTACTAATCTCGATCTATGGTGGTTACACCAAATTAAGAAATTCCATTCTTAAACGAAACAAAAATTCGATGTAATTTTTTTTTGCTAGCTAGCAGGTACGCATGTGTAAAAGATTTTAATATACTTAGAACACCTTTGTCGTGTATATGTAAAAACACATTAAAAAAAAAAAAGTTGTCTACTGGCAAGAACGAAAAGCTTTTGCAAAAGTTATGCACTCTAGCAGATTTTGTTGCAAGTGAAAAAAGATATCTGACAAAATCAATTTGCTGGCTGCTTCCACCGAGAGTATTTTTTATTTGTTTTTCTCATACTAGATTTCGCGAGCTTTTTTTTCAACTGCGATCAAGATCAACAATTGTGCTTGTGGCCTTTCTTCAAGTCTGATTTCCTGTTACTTTACTTTTAGATTCGCTTGATGCATACAGCTATTTTGCTTTCAAATAAATACTTTGATTGTTCTCTTGTAATATTTTATTACAAATTATATATTATTAGCGGATGTTAATAATTAATATCCTTTCTTCGAATAATGAGAGTCCCCAAAAATAAAAACAACCTTATTTCACAACATCCAAAACCTTTAGTACGCCAAGGAAAATCCGCCAAGGAAAATCCGAGACGGCGAGATTGCCCCCATGTATTTTATATGGGGAAAGTGGGCTAGAACGCCCATAGCCTATTGGTCAATCCAAGCCACCGCCGCCGCCGAGTCCCAAGCCACCGTCATCGAGTCCCAAGCCACCGTCGCCGAACACACACTCGTATACACACACACACACACACACACATTCACTTACCCTTTCTTTCCCTCGTACATGACCCTGTGACGTCACAAGCCAATTGGCACAGTTAATAAAATCCAAGATGGCGGAAAAGGTGAATCTAGGGGTTATATGTAAAACCCCATGTTAAATTGTGCTAGAACCGGTATAGCATATCTACTCCCGGCTTCACCGCCAAATTTTCGCAAGTTCGAGCAAATTAGTCTACTGTACTTTAAAATTTCCTGATTTCCCATACATTTTTCACATTTTAAAGTCAGGAAAAAATGCCTGCTTTGGGCCTACAGAACATGAAATTGAGTTTCAAAGTAAAAGCTCGCTCAAAAGAGAGTAAAAAATTGGAATATTTCCATGGCAACTGATGTATTATTACATGACAGTTAAAGTAAGAGCTTTGAAAAAATAAACATGGATCAAAAAAGGAAGTATAGATGTCTGTCAATGAATAAATATATACTCAATTACATTTATTTTATAATAGGTATTATTAAATAAAAAATTTAAATCCCACAAAGCATTGAAAATTCCATTTTCCATCTCTATAAAGGAGCTTTCAAATGTAATACGTCACACACGAAGCTTTCTCTACTGAACAATGCCGGTGAAGCCACTTTTGCATATTGAAGTGAACTTGGTTAAAATTAGGGCGGTGAAGCCGGGGTATAAGAGAGAATGACTGGACGAAATTTGAGGTTTGTTGTAATATGTACAATCTGCCGTTCACTGTCTCTTAGATTATATATTAACGGTTCAGCCGCTAGGGCGTTTTGAATTTTTTTTTGGTAGAGGTTTGCATATTACCCTGTATTTTTTTAACCCTATTAGATATTTTCATAAATAAGGCACCAATCTACGTAGAATATTCCCACCTATCTCAAACTGTAAAAGATATATTATTATTTATTTTAAAAAAAGCATTAATCTAAAGATAATTTTTTTTTTTTTTTTAAACAAAAAATTTTATTGAGCATCATTTCTTATTATACATGGTTCTTACTCTATGACATTAGAGGCCGACTTCGCTATATGTCAGGGCCTTATACACTCACTTACATTTCTAGTTGGACCTTAGTCCAATAATTAAAATATCTACAACAATAATCATTGCCACCTATTTATGAAAATTCTAAATACGAAGAAAACTTTCAATTTGGGACATCAACCGCAATAATATTCTAAACCGTTTCGAGGAATTGGTTAAAGCTTTTGGTGTTTGTACATGAAAAACTTTTGGAAATTTCGCTTTAAAATCTGTTTCGCAACTGTATATTTTATTAGAATTACTAAAGTCTATAATTAAACACAATTAGTTTTTTTTTTAAATATTTAATTTACTTTAAAACGTTTATTTATTACATTTACTTTAACAGAGCTTTTAAAAGCACAACCGCAAAAAGATTTTTATGACTGACATCTTTAGGCAAATAGAAAAAAACACTTTTATTTCGGAAAAGTTTCACGTTCTTTTTTTTTTTAATTTTTTAAAATAATAAAATGGCATTTAAATTTTCAAACGAAATAATATTCTATTTCCGCTGTGTTATGCCTGTGAGAAAATCAATTAGAAGTTTATAATAATCATCCGTGCACACTAGAATTACTCTTCTGAGAAACATTTACCATTGCCTTATGACTCTGCTAAGGAATACAAACATAAAATAACAAATATAATAAATACAAAACACCTAAGCGAGAAGCGTGCAACAACAAAGAAGGAGTGGGGCACAGCAAGGAGTCACGTCACATTAGGAAGATGTTTAGGGCCACTTCACTTGTAAGTATGCTATAACCACTCATATTTTATAGACGTTAATGAGCGTGCTATTAAAAGGCTCGTACTTGTCGTAATTGGTCTTAGAAGAGTCAGTATGCAAGAATGGTACACCCTTCAAGTTGTAATTACTCTCACTCTAAATGTGGTATGGCGTCGTAAGAAACCTGAGTCCACCTTGTCATTCAGTAGACGAAACGGACAAACTTGCTTTGAATCGATTCGACTCTTCCAACTTAGGAGTAGTGAGGAGACCATATATGGGAGGCGTATTTGAGTAAAGGCCTAACTAAGGACATGTACAAATGCTTAGTGATGAGGGGGTTGTTGAATTCCTTGGATCACCTTTTTCTAAATCAAAGGACTGAGCTCCCTTTTTAGGAAATATAATTGGTGTGGGTAGAAAAATAGATTTTACTTTCAAAGCTGACCCCCAGATCGATCACAGAGTTAACGTGGGAGACTATGCTTTTAAGAAAAGTATAGTCATAAGTTATCGGACCACGATTTCTAAAATAAGTCATCACACTTACTAATATTAAGAACCAGGCTCTTGTTGGAATACCAAGAATAGAATGGTCAACTTGGAGAAGTTTGCAATTCTCGGTACTTTTTATACGACGGTAAAACTTAACACCATCAGCGTAACAAAGGATTTTACAGATCTTTAACAAGGCAACAATAACATCAATTGATAAAATAAAAAGAAGAGGACCAAGGTGACTGCCCCGCGGGACACCAGAGGGCGCTTCAATGTTTCTAGACTTCGTTCCACGGAGTAGAACCTGATAGGAACCATAACATAAGGGCTTGCGGAAAGCCAAATTTTGCAGTTTGAGAAATATAATTGAGTGAGAAAGCTTGTTAAAGGCCTTACTAAAGTCAGACCGAAAACAAGCATAAAATATTTAGAACTAAATTTTATTTAACTATTTAATTTCTTTAAATCTGCCGTATTCAAAGAAGAAACACTATATTTGGTTGGTTTAGACTCTGCTAGCAAAGAGTCATTCTAGGCCACGTGACGACGGTCTTGTTGCAGTGTCTCCCCAGCAGACTAAGAAGAAAATATCAATTGAAGAGGTATGTTTCATATATAATAGGTTTATTTAATTTTATTCAAGACTTTACAACAAAATGTTCATATAACAAAAGCTTCCACTCCACACATTGCAAGCACGTCCAAACTTTAATAACTTGTTTGTTTAATTAAATTCTTTTACTGCAACAAAAAGAAACAATAATGTTACATTTGAATAATGTGACTCATAGCAAGTTTTACCTTTAGTTGAGTACTGAAACAATTTACTAAACGCTCCATTACCAAAGCGATCCTCGGTTACTACCATGAAATCGTATTCTGTTCCAGGAGTTAAGTCCTTGATGAAAACTTCAGTTGCATTTGCTGATGGGACTTTCATCATTATCCAATCTGTTCCGTTTGTAATTCGATACCAGACCGTATATTGTAAACTAGGGTGAAAGTATCCTGAAATTAAGTTATTAGAAAGTAATATTTATATTTGCATTTGTTGATTCTAAAAACACGAGAAACACAAGAATCTGGATAAACTGCGGAGAAATAGGATATGACAAAGAGTTTGCGCAGAGTGTTAGTTAAAGATGAGGTGCATGTCTATAGGACGACTTCGGGTACATTGTCAGCGCCACTAAATTTGTTAACACTAAGGTGTTTGAGGTACCTATAAACAGGCCCGGCTCTAGCGGTGCTGGCGCCCCGATGTAACATTCTGTTAAGCGCCCTTTATTGGAAATTATGTCAGAGAGAAAACTCAAATTTGACAGTAAAGTATTATTAAGGCCCTGTGCCAAAATAGCAATTCAAATGTCAATTTGTATGGAAAACTCATTTCAAGCTACTAATTTGATTTTCGACGGTTTGCTTCTATGGAAATGAGTAAATTATTTAACTCATTTCAGTTTTTGCTTTAAAAAAGAAACAAGTAAATGACAATAAATTATGGAAAAAAATAAAAAAAAGTGCCATGGCTTCTCGATGGCACAGTAGACATGAATAGACCCCAAGGATAAGACATATTCATGTCAAAAACGAAAACAAAAACAATAAAAACAACAAAAACAGCAAAAACAACAAAAACAACAAAAGCAGCAAAAACAACAAAAACAACAAAAACAGCAAAAACAACAAAAACAACAAAACAGCAAAAACAACAAAAACAGCAAAAACCACAAAAACAGCAAAAACAACAAAAACAGCAAAACAGCAAAAACAACAAAAACAGCAAAAACAACAAAAACAACAAAAACAACAAAACCAACAAAAACAGCAAAAACAGCAAAATCAACAAAAACGACCAAACCAATAAAAACAACAAAAACAGCAAAAACAACAAAAACAACCAAACCAACAAAAACAGCAAAAGCAAATAACACAAAACCAACAAAAACAGCAAAAGCAACAAAAACAACAAAAACAGCAAAAGCAACAAAAACAACAAAAACAGCAAAAGCAACAAAAACAACAAAAACAGCAAAACAACAAAAACAGCAAAAAAACAAACACAGCAAAAGCAACAAAAACAACAAAAACAGCAAAAAAACAAAAATTTATCCTAAAAGTATGCTAAACAATAATGACTCATGGTAACGATTTTCGTCTCCGCACATTCTTTCAAATAGACTCCAGGGATAAGACATATTCATGTCAAAAGGAAATGCGCAGAGACGTAATTTAATAAGGTTATTGCTTAGCTAAAGGGATATGGGTCAATCAAATGTTTTGAAACGCTTTTACTCTAGAGGACAGCTATGAATATTTATCCCCTCTGTTGATGTTCAAACCCAAATATTACCTAGTTTATAGCAGAAAAATTAAATCGATTTAACTCAAAGTTACGTCAAAATTTCGATTTAGCGTATAAACGGGTATTAAATACATTCTTATAACTGTGGCTTAAGCCGAAACATTTCGGTTTAAGCCATAATCCGAATTACCTCGTTTATAGGGTAAAAAGTTTTGGATGATCCATAATTCGAATTATTTTTGGAGTAGCTATAAACTAGGTATATGCTTGTCCGATAATTTTTACATCAACTGGATAAAGACATAAAGTTTATTGGATTCACAAAGTTACTTAATGTTTATAACTACACGAAAGAATATTAAAAATAAAAAAACATAACGCAACTGCCTGCTAATTGTTAAAATTCTTTGGTATTGAACTCTCGCAAGCAGTCATAATTTTAGTATTATGTTTTATTGGTTTCGCAGGAAGCAACTAAAAAAATGAAATCAAGGATAAAGCTTAATTTTTTATTGTAAGGAAAAGAATAAAAAATTTAATCTAACATAATAAAATTAAAAAAAAAAAAATTTCAACAAATGTTTCTTCTTCCATTTTTACTGAAAATTTTAGAACTGTCATTGAAATGTGTGAATTGGCATTTTGGCACACTTTGGAATATCGAAGTGCCCTGGGAAATGAGATAAATTCGAAAAGGTATGTTGGCAAACGGCCTAAATAGTTTTCTAAAAATTTTCCATTTAAAGGTTTATTTTTCTTGCTTTTATGGAAGCAAATTCATCCAATACATCATTAATTTGGATTTTGTCACAGATATTGCTTTCAATAGCAATCATTGACAGGCCAACCATTGGCGGTTCGTAAGATTCAGGACAAGGGAAGCAATGCGCAAGGCGAACGATAAAAGTAAAAGTATCGTGAGCTTTGAATAAAAAACTGAAAAATAGCATATAGTGGGGTCAGATAAGCAAAACATAAGGAATTGTTTGCAGTCCAAAAAATTTTGTTTGGAACATGTTAGTTAAATCAAATACTATACGAAATGGCCATTTTATAACTCTAGCAAACAACCCCGTAGGTTATTGGCCATTTTGTGAAAATTTTATTATTTTGGTCGGTTGGTCTATTTAAATATAGATGCGTATATCTCGACTTGATATTGGCTATCAGCGGTTACAATATGAAATTTTTATCTGTTCACATAAATTTTAGTTTTTTGTTTATAGCTTCGGATTTTTTACAGTGAACTTATACTATATAAACACTAACTGGTTAGAATTTCGGGTCAAAATATCTTATACAAGTCCCAAAAATTTACTTCAAATTTAAAAATTAATTAACCTTTGAGGAAGCTGTAATATCTCCAGCTTTAGTGTTTCCAGAAGAGGAAATGTATTAAGATTTTTCTTGTGATTAATCTTGATATACAGTCAAACCTGCGTTAGTGAGAACTGGATAAGCGAGAAACCTCTACAAAGGAGAGTAATTGCCAGGTCCCGTCATTTTTACCCTCTAAAACCTCTATTAGTGAGAATCAGAAACCTCTATAAGAGAAAGCCGTTTTTCCCTCGGGGACCTCTAAACCTATGTACGAATTATTCAGGCAAGGGGTTGTACATAAGTACATATGTATATCTAATTTCTCAGTTTGCAACTCAATTTAATATTTTCATCGTAAACTAATTAAAGAACTAATCTTACATTTTGCCACAGAGGGTTCTGGTAAAATATCGCTGATTAATATATACATGACAGTAATAGTAAATGGGTTAAGGAGATTATAGTTTTTGTTTTTTACTTAGGGCCTGTGTGAATTCTATGACTAAAATTTAGCCGCCGACATATAGTTCTCTCTCCGGAATTTCTTTTCGGGTGACCCCTACTTCAACCTGGGTATCTCTCAACCGCCCTGATGGTTGCGCTCTCAGCCCGGGAAGTGGTGATGTATATAGATAAGTGGTACCTACCTCCGGGGTTTGTGAGTTTGGTTTGGGACGACTGTTCAACATTAGCTGTTTATCTGGGGTTGGCTTCTTTGGGCACCCTACCTGAGGCTCTCATTAAACAACCATCTCATTTTCAGCTCAGGTAGATCCACTTCAGTTTCAAAAACATTAAGTGTCGCACTGAAACCAGCGCAAAACTAGGCTTCATCACATGTGTAGAATACGGTACAGCTACAGCAGCGTACCCTCTACCTCTGGCAGAGATTACTCACACCCCTTAACCAATGGAATTTTTTAGGCCTCCTTTTCACGAAAAATCTTAGATCGAACCCACATATCAAGACAGTGAACAACAAAATGAAAAAAAAAAAAAAAAAAAAAAAAAAACTGAAATGTCTTGCTTCCTGCAAAAACGGACTGTCAATTGACACTATCTTACACATCTGTAAGTCTCTGCTGGTTATTGGCTTTCAATATATGGTAAATCTCTAGCCACCGTTCTCGACTCTCTTCAAACCTCCATCAACAATGTCCTTAGATCAGCTATCGGTGCCCTTGGTTCCACCCCAATCGATTCTTACTGGTAGAAACAGGCTTCATTCACATCTCTGCTAGAATTCGAAAGGTTCAAGCCAAACTTCTTTCACAACATATCTTAAACCTTTTTACACCTTTATATTACCGGCTCAGCAACTATATCAATTCCAACTCAACTGCTCTCCGAAATGGTACCTTGCTTACAACGGAGCTCAACATACCTATATCAGCATACGGCTCCTCCTAAGCATACTTTGGCTCCTTGGTACCCTCTATTACACCACTTTACCACGGAGGCCGAAACCAACAACAAGAAAGATACCCTTACCATTTTCTGCCGGCAGATGCACTAAGAAATATTAGCCTGATTTCCTAACCATATATACGCCGACAACGGTAAGTCCGATCAAAAGATTGTTTTCGCTATTGCAAAAATAACAGATCAAGAGATATCCTAAATACAATCAGGGCTTTTGACCCACCACATCTCCTCTAAAGGTGTCGAGATTTTCGCTATTTACCAAGAAGTAAAAATCATTCTGCTCTCAACCATCTTACTTTCACCGTTTTCTTATCTCTTGTACTGTCCATCAGGAATAGAAACAATAAATGCTATCTTCCCTCTATCATCCGGTGCCTACTTTCACAAAATAGTCACATCAAAATTTGCTGGACTCCAGATCATGTTGGGATAAAAGTTAACAAAGCGGCGGATAGCTTGGCCAAAAATGTCCCCCTCTCCGACAATCATACCTTCTACAGAATCAAGCTTTCGCCTTTATGCACTTAACAACCTTCACACGGAAGCACTTTAAAATAGCACAATACTTCCCGATCGTTCTTACGCCCTCACATTATATTCCAGATCTTCCCAGACCTAAGGCAGTTAGGCTCTGTAGGATCAGACTCGTTCATACCTTTTTCTTCCGTGGACATCTTTTACCTAAATCCTCTCCCCGCACCTAATGCCCCACCTCTCACAGTCAGACATGTTTTAACTGAATGCCTAAAAACTGCAAACATTTTCGGTGAATTTCCGCACTTTCATCTTTACCCATCCATCCATCAGAACCATAATAATCCTCTTTTAAGACTTCTCAGATCTCCAGACATCGCTCAATTTAAGTCAGCGTCGGCGCTTGGTTATTTTGCGCCCGGTGCAGTATGCCATATTGCGCTCCACCACCCTACATTTATTTTTTGATGGAGAAAGGCACAATCACTTAAATATTTACTTTGGGTTTCCCTATTAGATATCCTACGAAAATTGTAACGAACCACGTTCGTTACGAAGAACCCTTTCTTATAAAAATACTAAAGTAACCCGTTTCAACTCTAGAAGGCATTTCCTAACAAAGCTTTAGGAAAAATAAATATTTACTCAGCAGGCTGGGTGATTCTCCTTTGAAAGCTCACTTCGAAGCGTTAAAGCTTCCTATGCCGACGAGCTTTCGGGCTATAAAATAAACGGCTTCACCAGGCTAAAATTCAGTCTCTAACCAGGCTCGTTCCGGAGAGGTCACCCACTCTGGTCCTAGACCGTGTCGTGGTGTACGATCCGGCACGGTCATACTTTGCCCCTCAGGAATGTTGCCGAGGCCTTGTCGTGGTGTACGATCCGACTATGTGCCGAAGTAGCAATTCCTATACCGTCATTTCCAGAGGAATGTTGCCGAGGCCTTGTCGTGGTGTACGATCCGACTATGTGCCAAAGGAGCTATTCCTATACCGACATTTTCAGAGGAATGTTGCCGAGGCCTTGTCGTGGTGTACGATCCGACTATGTGCCGAAGTAGCAATTCCTATACCGTCATTTCCAGAGGAATGTTGCCGAGGGCTTGTCGTGGTGTACGATCCGACTATGTGCCGAAGTAGCTATTCCTATACCGTCATTTCCAGAGGAATGTTGCCGAGGCCTTGTCGTGGTGTACGATCCGACTATGTGCCAAAGGAGCTATTCCTATACCGTGTCGTGGTGTACGATCCGGCACGGTTAGACTTCAGACATAACACTTACCGACCGCATACCGACCGACTACCGAATACCGGATGTTTCCTGGACCAATGCCGTGGTGTATGATCCGACATTGTTCCCGGCAGCATTGCCTATACCAGTGTCGCGGTATGACCAAATACAAGACCGACCACATACCGACACACACACACACTCACACACACACACACGCACATCCTGCTAGACCATTGACCCCCGCTTACGCACATGTAAAACTATCGTAGTGAGTAGATAGCTGCTTAGCAATATACTAGTACTATAACCCGTAGTTAGCTATGGAGATACATATACTTACCCATCATATGTAAACATGTATCTAGAGATTGTAAGCATTTACTTAGATTTAAGAGACCTAAATTGTTAGTACATAAGGAATATTTTGAATAAATAAAGAAATTTTATTTTGTAAGAAGGTGTTTGTTCTCACACGACCCTGGACAACTCGAGAGCCCCCGGCAACCCTCCCTTAAAAAAGGAGGTTAGAGAACAGAACCCGACGAAACACCATTACAAAATAATCTGATAAAACTATATCGTGTGACTTTTTGCGCCCGCGGGATCCACATTAGTTCAGCGACAGACGTACAGAATATATTATCGACAAAATAAAGTATCAGAATCGATAAAAATCGTGGTAATAAAATCAATTCCTTTAAGAGATGAAAGTGGGAATCCTTTAGCATTTTTTTAAAGTTACAATTTTTTTTAAATCTAATTTTCTTAAATTACGCCCCTGCACAATTGCGCCCGGTGCAAGGGCACCATTGCCATTATCAAAACGCCGCCACTGATTATCATATATAGTAAACTCAAAAATTAAAACCACAGCTTACCTGCTTCCCACTGAAGTGTAATATCATTTTCTGTACTGTTCGCATCTAAATTAGTCGGAGGATATGGTGTTACATTATCAACAATCACCTCAGTCTCTACTGTTACATTTCCAAAATCATTGGCAGCTAAGCACTGATAGATACCCTCATCTGATTCCTTAATACCTATAAGGGTGATTTTTACGCCATTCTGGATAAACCGGTCACTAGGAAGCGTTGTTCCATGCTTCTGCAATTTAAATCAGCCACATGTAAACTAAACAACATCAAATTGAAATGCTGGACACGCACCATCGTCCATGAAATTGTCGGCCGATGGTTTCCATTCATGTCAACTGCATCGCAGACCATCTGGCCATCTGATCCCAATTTAAAAATATAAATCGGTTTTGGGGTTATTGTAAAAACTGGACGTCGGTCAGCTGGAAGGGTTTTTTTTAACTTATTAAATATTGTATATATTAACTGGATTGAATGAATTGTACTACTTACGTTGAATATTTAAAAAGGCTTTTGCTGCCTCAAATTCCTCGTTGTTGCTGACACTGCATTCGTACTCGCCGTTGTCGCTTAATTTGGTTGGTTTTATGCTTAAGGTTCCATCAAATCCAATATGGGATCGCCGAAGTAAATCATAGTTTTTCTTCAAATTGCCACCATCCTTGTACCATCTTACTATTGAGGTTTCTGGGTATTTCATAACGCATTGCAAAATTGCTGCTTGCCCCTCATTTGCGGTTTGGTTCATAGGCGGTAGTTTTATAAGTAAACCTTTATTTTTGAATGGATGATATTAATATAAAATTCCTTAGAGATTTTGTGTACTAACCTGCTTCGTCTGTTGCCCAGGATGCATTAATTAAACTCAGTAAAATAATAATAGATTTCATTATCGTGGTTGCTTCCGATATTTTGTTGAATTTGAACATTCTCTTGAACACGACTCGTTGTCACTAGCAATACTGTTGGACGCTTTAAATAGAGCACCTGAATAGAACTTAACTCGCACTCATGCAGACACTTGTGATCACTGACTGTGACTATATGACTTTAAAAAGTAAATTTGAAAACCAACTCTTATCGCGACAATGCCGCTGTACTAAAACGCGAATATTCCTAAATAAACTGAAAAAGAAAACAGACCTGTTAGTTAACTCACGAGTTAATCCTTTAATGTCTGGATCTAGAGCAGATGATGATGGGCTGATGTAATCTACAGAATGACTAAACTGCACAATTTTTCGTGCGATTAAACTAATTAAAATGTTCCAATGACCGGCATCCACTGCGCGTCTTTATCCACTTTGGAGCTTCCACTACGTCGGGGTTGATTGGGGGATGAGTTGTAACGCTCTTAATTGTGGATTTACTAGTGATGACGGATGCTTTTGTTTTTCACATTTTTGAAAATGACGTCGCATCATTTATTATAGACTGAACATTTGCGATAGTGGTTGCTACTACTAAGTAATATGATAAGTCTCTTCTGAAAGTCTCGCTGTCTAGAGGGAATGGAGGTAACTGGACACACTCAGAATTATATCACTGGACAAAATTTCTTAGGATTATTAGCTTTCCTGTTTTTTTTTTAAATTCAATGCAAAATAAGCACACAGTTGCGGATGGTTTTTGTCCAATTCTTCGTTTCCTGCACAATTAATCTTGGGTTTTTATAGGATGAGATCAGAATGTTTATTTGGGAATCTCTTTACAGCTGCTTTTTAAAGGCAGAAAAAACTGATTGAATTTGATATGTTTATCGGGTGGAACATTCGGTTTTTTTGGTAAGTATAGTATACATAGCTGTCATCAGTTTACGTTTTTTCCATCTTTGAGTGTCATTCAAAAGTGTGTCATGGTTTTTGTGGAAATTTATTGAATTTTTTATGAAAAACTTAGATACATAAACATTCGATCAGTTAGAGATCACCCATCGTTAATTGCCGCGACACTTAGAGCCGTAAACATAATCGTTATGAGGATTATCCTTGCCCGCAATCGGTGATATGTTTAAATTCTTAAGGGCCTACGCAAACGAGTCAACTGATTTGCAATCCCAGCTGCGTACGCAGTGCCGGATTAAGCCAAATGGGGGCCCTAGGCCATTCAAATTTCGGGGACCCCTTTGTTTAATAATTCTCTCAAAGGCCTCTGCCTCCCCCACTACACCTTTTCCAATTGTAATTCAGAAAGTATCAATTGTAATTCAGAAAAACTCAACATTCATCCAATTTCATCAATTTCTGCAACAGGAATTTTATGTATGGAACGCAGAAGATTTTAATTTGCGTCACAGTTAGCCTAACCATTCGCTTTAACATCGTTTGCACGAAATGGGTTATCAACTGAAAGACTTTTAGAGATTGCATGAGATAACACAACTTAGCATTGAAACAGTAATAATAGACGATATCATGCATGTGGTGTCACAACACTATTAAAGCCTGTCCCACTATATATGGTTCGAAAGTGTGGACATTGAAAAACGAAGACGAAGCATTGGTCGGAAGATTCGAATGGAAAATCCTTCGTGCGATCTACAAAGGAATACAGGGGAAAGTACCGCCAGGAAAAAGTAGACCAGGACGTCAAAGAAAAGATACATACATGACGTCAAAGACGACTTGAGGCAGTTGAATATAAGAAACTGGAAAAGTCGGGCCAGGGACCGAGAATCATGGAGGTGAATGCTGGAGGAAGCCAAGGCCAACAATAGGCTATGGAGCACCTGATGATGATGATCGTGCATGATGTGGCTAGGAGAATATTTATTCTGTAATGAAAGAAATTATTTGGTCAATTTACTGCATCAATGAGATGAATATTGAAATTTCTTTCTGAACTACAGTTGACAAATCTGAATTACAATTGATACTTTCTGAACTACAATTTACTAATCTGAATTACAATTGACGCTTTCTGAATTTCAATTTGAAAAGGTGTAGTTGAGTACGACATTTTTCTTACGTGTGGGAGAGGTCCCAACCTTTCCCATCGAGTGAGGAAAATGTTCTTTTTTTGTCAAGAAAAGCGACCAAATGTGTTTTGCAAAACGTCCAAGCACCAAATGGTTTTGTGACATTAAAAATATTGGATCGTTTTTGTTTATGTAAACAAGCTTGAGTTTGTAAGTGCTTTTTCGGGTCTTTAGCGCGCGATTTGAAATTCCAATCGTCAGATGAAATAACAATCGAAAGAATAAATGAATAAACATTTTAAATATTTTGCGTTTAAAAATACATATTAATACTAGCTAGGAGCCCTTACGCCTCGCTGCATCCATAAGCCAATAGCAGCCAATAAAAACAATTGATTTGGTCTTTTTCGAGATATGAATTTTACACAGACGAAGTGCTTCAAAGAACGGGTACATATGGCTTGAGAAGGCCGCCGTAGATCTAACGGTATATTGAGTATACTATATTGCTTACTGTATTCTACTTATTATACCCTTTCATTTGATACCCATCTCCTGGAGGTTGTGAAGAAAGTGGTAATCCGCCCTCTTTAGACGGCCGTCATGGATTTAACGTATATATTGGGTATACTATATAGCTTATTGTATTTCAGTTTAGTTTCAATAGCGTCATGGCCTACCTA
This sequence comes from Thereva unica, assembly GCA_949987705.1. NCBI lineage: Eukaryota > Metazoa > Arthropoda > Insecta > Diptera > Therevidae > Thereva > Thereva unica. The sequence goes on from OX465285.1 coordinate 74,352,593, forward strand.
TTGTTTAACAGATGTGTAAATTTGAAATTTTTATTAAATGGAGTGATTCAATTTAATAACAATTTTACATTTACAAAGCTGTCAAACAATAGCCCAGCAGGAAAATCAGTAATTACTGAACACAGTAATAGGTGTTTTCTTGCAAGAAGCAGTATGGTTATCCTCACGTATTACAATGTAATTCAAAAAGTAGTAAATCAACCTTTAAATCGATATTTCGAACATTTATTCTTTCATTTCCTCTCTGTTTTGTTTGCCCATTTGACACATTTCCTTTGGAGCTTGTTTGATCTTGTTTTCAATTGTGTGCGGGATTTCGTCATTCTACGTCATTCGTCGATTACCGTCCTAGGACATCACAATGGAAATGTAATCGATTCCGTAACGCAAAAAGTAATGCAAAGAATTTTTCGGATGGATTACAACTTCGATGTCACAACCATTACTTTTCCTGCTGGGAGGCCATGAAGCTATACAAACTAAAATGAAGTGAAAATTCCTAAAATTATCATTTTTTTTTTAAATTTTTTAGGTATTTCTTTTGGGTAAAGGTATAAAAAATAGCCTACGACATATTCTCAGACCTACCAAATAGACACAAAAAATTTCATAAAAATCGGTCAACCCGTTTCGGAGGAGTTCGGTAACAAACACTGTGACACGAGATTTTTATAGATATAGAAGATAATAAATAAATTGGTTGGAAATAAAAAATTAAAAATTTGTTTCTCGAAATTTAAAAAAAAAAAGAAAACAATTAACTTGAAATTAAAAATTGTATTTAAAAAATTAATGGTCTTGGATGTGAAGTATCACGTCCGTATTTTAGCGTGACAACGTCTATTAATTTGAACGTGACAACGTCTGTTATTACGTTTTGTATTATTTTCTCAATTAATAAATTATATATTTCGAAGCAAATTTTTTTTTTGTGTGCGGGACATTTTCACACGCGCGTCCTATCTTAAACCGATTTAATAGACGTTGTCACTTCAATAAGGTGAATGAATGTATTTTTCTCGTGTAGAGGATAAATTAACGAAAATTTTGAGCCATTAACCACCCCCTAACATGTATTGGGGCGGAGATATGATTTTTTTTGTGTGCGGGTCATTGTGCGGGACATTTTCACACGCGCGTCCTAACTTAAACCGATTTAATAGGCGTTGTCACGTCAAAAAAATCATATCAGATTTTCGTGGGGGCCCCTGCTCGTCGGGGGCCCTAGGCCATGGCCTAGTCCGGCCTAATGGGTAATCCAGCACTGTGCGTACGCAACTATTTCGTGACCTTGCCCATGTGCGGAAGTGAGAATCCACAAATAATACGGGTCGACAGTAACGAGACCTATTTGAAACTATTTTGCAACTGGTCGGTGCGCGACTGTTCTTGCCCTTCTTGCGATCGGAAGCGATTTCAGTTCAGTTACGTGGTTCCACGTCAAAGTTTATTAAAAAAATCTTTGTGACTAAAAATTTGTTCGCAGAGAACACCAAAATTGATTGATTGATCAAAAATAAGTTGCAGTCGTGTGTAGACAAAGGTGCGTAATTAATGTGAAACTGGCTTGACTCTGGGATTGCAAATCGGTCGACTTGTGCGAAGGGCCTTAAACACCAAATCCTATAAAACATGAAAATTTTGAGATTTACTGGCATTTTTAAATTCTTTTATTTAACTTACACTGTTTGTCGTCAAATCTTGGAAGTAAAATTTGACCCACTTCCCGGTTTCGGATAAAGCTGAAATTTTGCATACACGTTTAGTTTGGGTGACAATGCAATCTGGCCATTTTGTAAAAATATCAAGATGGCGGTTCCAAAATGGCGCCCGATTTTTGAAATTGTGCTCCGCGGCCCTCTGACATGGGTATCAAATGAAAGGATATGACAGGTAGAACACATGTGGCGTCATTCCAAATTCAAAATGGCGGCCAACACTAAATTGCGGAAAGCTTATAATAGACTAAAAAGTAGAAAATATAACCGATCAACTTCCAATTTTGCACACACTCGTAGTTCGGGTGGTTAATGTGTATGAATGATGAGATGAATAGTTGAGTTAAGGGTGAGTTGATAATAAAGAAGCAATACACGTTACAAAAAATCACAAACAAACACAGAGATGCTGCTGTCAACTAAATTCAACTACTCAAATACTGAACTCATGTCCGTATGCATAATTTCAACTAAACCCAGGTAGCAGAGCTGAGTCGAGTTCAGTCAACCTTAACCCAACTCGACTCCCGTTTACATGTAGTTAGACTTGGGTTCAACTTGAGTTCAACTCATCATGTATAAGTACTAAATGCAATCTGACCTTTTTGTAAAAAAATCAAGAAGACGGTTCCGAGATGGCGGCCGTTTTTGCAATTATGTTCCACCGAGCCCACGACATGGGTATCAAATGAATACAGTAAACTGTGTGACGTAATTTTAAATCTAATAGAATTGCCATCATAAAATGGCGGAATACATATAATAAACTAAAAAGTAGAAAATAAAATAAATGGTTAAAAAAATTTAAAAAAAAAATCTTTTAATTAACTAAAAAATGTACTGAATAGTAATAAATAAAAAATATTTAAAAGAAAGCGTGAAATTTTAATTTTAATGAAAAAGTTAATTAAAAGAATGGCGCATTTTTCATCAAAAAATTTTGTTAGAATTTGAAATTAACAAAGCAAAAAATTGAGGGTTATTGTAAATCTCACGCGATTTACAGTTATATTTTCAATTTTTGATGAAAAATGCGCCATTCTTTTAATTATCTTTTTCATTAAAATTGAAATTTCACGCTTTCTTTAAAATATTTTTTATTTTTTACTTTTCAGTACATTTTTTAGTTAATGAAAAGAATTTTTTTTAAAATTTTTTTTTAACCATTTATTTTTTTATCACGATTTTTTCCCATGTTTTCGCATATGGATATCTGGCTCCTACTTGTATTTCAATGTAAAGCCAAATCTCAGAGTAAAGTGGCCCTTAGACTATCAATAATAATGGACAAAATTCTGACGGTTTCCTTTTTTGCACCAGACAATCTTTCAATATCACCCACAGACCGTTAATAATATTGCGCAAATCAATATATTGCACAATATTATTGATAGTCTAGGGACCCCATTAGGTTCACTTCAATATTGCTAAATCTTGTTGGTATGGAAAATAAAAGCCATCGTACGAAACCATGATCTCGCGTCTCAAAGGCCATTCATACACGAAGAATCGTGCTTCTGCTACAATAGATTTTTGGCCAAGGGCGGTGTCAGGGGTGGTGCGTAAATGCAATAAATGGAATGTTCCGTACTTTGGTGGAGACTTTTGTACTTCTGCGAGCAGGGAAAGCACGTACTAGCACAAATAACAAGTTAAGCTTTGGTATGAGTAAAATAATGAAAGAGAAAGGAATGTAGATATATACCAGATACATATTTGTCGACTTTCACTCAATAAACCGAGAGGCTATACGAGATCTTATCGGAATTAGGAGTCGCTTCAAACCTGGTACAACTGATCAAATGCGCAACAAATAGCTCACTGGCGAAAGTAATGATAAAATATGTTCGAAGAGTTCGAAGTACACCTAGGATTTAGACAAGGAGATGAATTGGCCCCCATGCTTTTCAACCTGGCCCTAGAATGGGGGATAGGGAAAACGTCAGTCCAGAGAAGCCCATCAATAGCTACAATATGGTACAATTACAATCCAGAGCAGGAAGATTTGTAATGGGAAGAAATATAACCATCAACGAACATAACCTAGAATAGTTGATAAAATAGTGTACCTTGGGTCTACAATCATGAAAAAACAGAAGTGGATTGAGAATTTCCTTTCCGGACATTCAATCCAGGTAGTATTGGATAGCGTCAAATCTGAATCTCACCCCATCTCTGCGGGGGTCCCCAGATGCCAATTTTATCACCTGCTCTATTTGTTATATTTATAAATGACCTCTTTTAAATCCCTTCTAACCCACTTCTCAGCTTCTCTGACGACGGTAATCTGCGCTACTCTCACGTCTTCGACAATAAAGGACAAGTACGTGCCAGACTCTGTCTTGATGACCGCGAATTAATGTCCAACTCTATAAATAAAGACATTGAGCTCATTCTACATTGGGAAGCAAAAATCGTGTAGAATTCAACCCCACCAAAACCAAGTATGTACTGTCTTATTTCCAATAAAAAGTGAAATACCTCTCCATCCGTGGGTGAAGTTGAATTAATGGCCGATCCATTCCTACACATCTTAGGCGTTACATTAGCCAAAGGCCTGCGAAGGAATGACCAAATATCAAAAATCGCCAACCAAGCATCTCAGTGCTTGGGATTCCTTAAGATTAGTTCCTCGTCACTGTAGGAATGTAACAGCACTGACAAAATTTTATCGCTACTATCATAGTGGCTGTTCCAGCGAAATAAACGCTCTCCTGCCTCGACGGCAATCTTATACCCGCAGCACAAGATTAGCCCACTCATCTCACTCCCACCACCGGCAACCCGACGAACTCCGCCGTCTCCTGGACCCAAGGCCAGGGTATGAAAGGAAGATAGTGGTCGACCTGCCGAACTGGCCAGAATCGGGAAACCGAAGAAACTAGGCAAGAAACCGCATTTTTTAAAGCGACACCGATAGCAGCGAATCCGTTGCGGTGATGTCCTGCTCAGACCACTAGCTAACGGATCAAAAAAGAAGAAGAAGCAACCGCGCCCTCAACAAGTTAGCAATTCATTTGTAAATAGAACCACTGGACTGTGGAATAATCTCTCGGAGTCAGTATTTTCGAACCCCTACAACATCCAAGAGTTCAAATGCAGAGTTCATCGCCACCCTCTTCATCATCCTCCGACCCCTCATAATCCTTAAACTATTCCCCTCGTTCTAAGCTGGCTGTTAGGTATTGCACCATGGCGTGACAAACGAATGAAAATAAAAAAACAAAAATTCTTTTACAATAATGCAAAACTTTAAAATAACAAGCCCCGGGTTAATGTCCGTCTTCCATAGAACTTTATAACAAAGCCTACCCCTTAGCAAAAATACTTGCTACGTCGCTGCTTGCTTTATATTATAACTTTACTAGCTGGAACCCGGTGCGCCTCGCTGCACCCATAAGCCAATAGTATGGCGTGCGCCAAAACAATTGGGAATCTCAAAATCGATGTGCAGTGAGAGTCTCAAATCCCACCACGAAAGTACATTTGTAAAGAAAAGTGTAAGTCCGTTCCCAAATCACAATTCAGTCGTCTCACTGCCACTCTTGTCGTGTGAGATGCTATGAGTGAGTGTTTTTGCCCGTACACGAAGAAGAAATTACAATGCACGTCCGTTTGAATTTTATCCATACACGAAATTTTAATATGTGTGAAATTGTCATTTCCCGCCTGTGATTGTATTTCCAATTCTTTTGATGCGCACTATAGCTTCCGTTTATTTTGCAGTTGAGGTGATAACAATATTAATATACAGTAGGAGATATTAAGGACATTTTTTTCGAATTTTTTATTCCGAATAATATCGATGCTATCGATTGGAATTTCGTCATTTGAAACGTCTAAAAATTGGTTTTTTTTTTTTCAAAACTGTTCCATAGATATGATGCTTTCAAGCATCCATTCGTTCAGCTCATTTGCAGGCTTTGATCGAAGTATAACAGGCAAAGTTGAGAGTAAGGTTAAGGTAACATATACGTGTTTCTATCTGGTTCAAATTCAATAGGAGCTTGGGTGCTGAAAACACTAAACATCCACCATCAAGCAGTGTTGATGCGATTCCTGATGATGTCACTGCGAGTGTAATCTTCGAATCTGCATTCGAATCTACGCCAAAATTAAATTGATAACAATTGTTTTGCTTGTACCGCCTGGAGCATATAGAAGAAAATTCCGCTATTTCCTTTGGCTATACGTGGCAGTATTCTAACGTTAGCTTTTTTTATCCACAACTAATTGTGTTTTTTGAGTTTCCACGAAAAGTTTTAACTGAATTACGTTGAATTGATGGGCGCTTTCAGTAATGCAGGATGCGTGCGCAAATGACTTATTCAACAATTGAAAGTGTGAAGCTTTCAATGACTGAATAAGTCAACTGCGCACGCATCCTACATTACTGAAAGCGCCCGATGTTCTCGCACCTAGTCTCTGTCTTGCAGAGCATTTCTGCCTCTTGTCGATTTCGAACTTTGTTGTTGATTCATAAATCCTCAATCAGTATTAAAGCTTCATTGAAAAATTCGTCAGAATAATCACAGTTGCGTCTGCGTATAATACACTTCACACTATGAATGGAGACGGGTAATACGTTCAATAGGCAACGTTTGGCAATATTGGGCGAACTTTTCAAATATTGAACGGCATGATAAAGAGTAATTTTTCCATAAGAAATATGAAACAAAAAATATGTCCCATGAAAAATTATTGTATGTTGAAAAATCAACCACCTTATTGAATTTCTCGTCTTTTTGGTTTCGAGACCTTTTATTTAAGTCATACATTGCTAAAATCAGGCACATGTAGCCGAAGTTACTTTAAACTAAGTTCAGAGAACCGCAGATCAACCGAAAAATCTGCTTTTTTCAACGAAATTGTACGGAGATCGAACTGAAACTTTGGGAATCGTATTTTTTTCGGACAAAAAACAAAACAAAATGGATATGCGTTCTTTAGCAGTAATTTGAAGAGTACCTCCCATAAAAAACTTTCGGATTTTGCTATATCAGTACACTACAGCTACCCGAAGGATTCGAGATAGAGGTATAAATTGTAGCCTATATGCTAGTCTGATGTATGAGCTATATTATTGTAAAGTTTCATTAAAATCCATTCAGTAATGTAATTTTTGCGTGAAAGAGTAACAAACATCCATACAAACTTTCGCGTTTATAATATTAGTAAGATAAACTTGACTGTAGCAACATTAATTGTGTTGATATAAATATAAATTTCTAAAGTTTGGAACAATTTCGGAGCCGTTTATGCTATAAATTTTTTACCATTACTCTAGACCTCGAAAAGGCTAACCGCAGAGATCGAGTATGAAAAGCAATTTAGAGGCTTGATCAAATTTTTAATTAAGCTTGCAATTGAAAAATGACATTGAAGAAGAAAATTTAAGTACAGCCCGGCCAGAACTCAAACTCAGCATAAAATGGAAAGAAGATGGATTTAGAAGTATAAGTAAGCGAGCATTTTGGGGGTATCGCCGTGCTACTTTCTTTTCACAAAAAAATGATTTTTCTTCAGAAGCATGCATCCTCATGTAGTTAGACACTTACAGAAGTACAAAGAAACTTTCCGCTGGTAAAACGATTGACTAAATGAAGAATTAAGTTAAAAATTAAAAAAGATAGTAAGTATTTAGAAGAATGAATCAAAATACAACACCAACAACTGTTCCAATAATTCTGAATTTACTTCAGAAGCATGCTTCCCCGTGTATTTACGATTATAAAGAGGTCCAAGAAAGCTTAGGGTGGTAAAATATAAAGGGTTAGTTAAGACGTAAGAAAAGATAGTGAAGAGAAGAATAAAAGAACTGCCAAACCAACATGGGGTTTTATTTCACTGGCTCCAACACAATACCGCGTCAGAACTGTAATTTCATCGATCGAATAGGAGCGACTTTCTCAGCTATAATGCTTACTAACGATAACAGGATGAAAAGTAGAAAATTACTGTAAAGATAGCAAAGACGGAATATTATTTACCCGGGGGCTACACGGTCAATTTTTTCAATTGCAATATTGCATTGCAGTAGTAAAATTGATCGTATAGCCCCTGCTGCCATTTTAGTACTGCAATGCAATATTGCAATTGAAAAATTGATCGTGTAGCCCCCGGGTTAGATAGAGCAAGTAGGAAGACGCGTAACTATGCCGCGGAATGGAATTGAACCCGGAACTTTGGTATGGTAGCCAGGCGCCCTAACGCCGTTAGTTACATCTGTCTGCATTCCCTATCTTTTTCAAGACGCAGTTTGAAATTAAATTATCTCAAAACGGAAATAAATAAATAAAATAAAAATGATCCTAATTAAAATATAATTTTTATTTTTGAAAAAAGAAGAAAAAAATGGAATTTTGAAATTTTACAAGGACAAAACAAAATAGAAATAATTACCTTACGCGAAGAATGTCGATACATAACTATAAATAAAAGTTTAAATTAAAACTAAAATAAAAATTACGATCCAATTTTGCCATTGCTAGACTTCAGCTGTCGTAGACAACTTTTCCTAACATACAGAAAAACGCTGACAGCCGTTATCAAGAATATAATGCCAACAGTGCTACCAATGGCAATTGCCCTCATCTTCCTATGCGATGGCACCAGAATCTCCACCTCATTGCTGCCACTTTGATCATTGTTGATGGATAATGAAAAGATTCGTATTTTATAAACTTCATCTTCCTTAAGGTGACGGATAACATATTCATGTACAGCAGCAGATGTTTCTACAGAGCCATGCAGTAAATGCTCGGGCTGCTGCCACCATCTAATTACATACGAACGTAGAGATTCTTGTCCATAAGCAGGAGGCTCCCAAGTGGCTAAGAAGCCATCGGATCTCTTTTCAACTGTCAAATTTCTAGGGGGTCCAATTTGGGTGAATTGTGAAACCGGTTCGTGCCATAGCTCTGGCTCGTTGAATTCTCTAGCTACAATAGACCTGCATTAGTTTGTGCATTGATTGAAATTGTGAGGTTTACTTACAATCCCTACCTTTGGTCGAGTACTGGAACAACTTACTAAACATTCCATCGCCATAGCGGTCCTGACTCAGTACCATAAACTCATATTCCCTACCTGGAATCAAGTTATTAATGGTCGCTTCCATGGCATTTGTCGACGAGATTCGCATTGTCCTCCATTCTGCTGCATTTGTTAATCGATACCAAACTATATACTCTAAATTAGGGCGAATGTATCCTGCAATTAAATAATTTAGGGAGTTTATATCTATGTATGTACATATACATATACGCGTATTTAATTACATAAATTGGAACTAATTTTGCATTAGAATTACTGAATTTGACAAGAGACATGCATTATTTTAATTGCGAATAATTAAATGCGTTAAATTACCCAGGACATGAAAATTCACAAGGATCGTTTTTGCCAACGATTAAATGTTGTTTACATGAAAAACCCTTTGGATTGATTAATTAATTTGATTAAGGATTATGTTTTGTTAATTATAATACCACAACAACAAAAAACTTTTATTTAAGAATTTTAATGTTTGAGAAGAAAATTTTTTGTGAAGTTTTTATTACTTTTTATGCTTTTATACTTTAAAGCAGTTAAGCTGAGAAACCATTAGATATTTTTATAGTAATTCCAACACCCTTTTTAAAAAATAAAATTATTAATAATTCTATTTAATTCTTAATATTATTTCCATATTAAGCACAAAATAAATTTTAACAGGATTAGAATTTTACCTGGTTCTCGTTTTGGTTCTAAGTGAGCCGGAACTGTTTTGTGAAATAAAATTTTATGTATTTTAATTTTTGGTTATCTTTCGATTATTATCAATAATTTTACTAGTAATTTATTAAGTTTCCTCAATTTAAAATTCAAATAAATAAAAGTTTTTAAAAGTGAAGTGGCCTGTTAAAAGGGGGCCTCGGTGGTGTAGAGGTAAGGCGCCTGACTACTATCCCAGAGGTCTCGGGTTCGAATCCCGGCCAGCCCCACGGTCCTTCGCCTTTTCCACTTTCCCACCCACATAACTTTCTTTCTTTCTTCTCCCCTCTTTACATTCCCGATTCCTCCCGTCATAGCCTTCACTAGTCCTTCCCCGCTCCACCAAGCGCATGTCATCGGTTGGCTGATGAGATTGAACTCGTTTCAGGAGGCATAACCAGCGTTGCCAATCCTTTTCTCGAGAGACCACTAGATTCGACTTTTAAAACCACCAGAACACCACTAAAATATTTTCCTCTTCGCCAAAAATAACCAGATATTCCACTAAATCTTAAGTTCCTCAAAGTTAATGTTTGTAAGGCGCTGATTAAGCGGAAATAATCACACTACAGTTTTTTCACATTAAATTCACCCATTTGCAAATCAAATTCATCCGTTTGAAAATTAAGTACTTCTACATTATATATTACTAGATGGAACCCAGTGTGCCTCCCTGCACCCATAAGCCAATAGTAAACAAAAACAATTGGGAATCTCAAAATCGCTTTTCCATTGGCAGTGGGAGTCCCAAATTCCACAACGAAAGTACATCCGAAAAGAAAAGTGTCACTGCATTCATTTTAAACCCCTAATCACCCGCTCAGTTATATTCCCAATCACAATTCAACGGTCTTACTGCCACTCTTGCCGTGGTCAGATGCTGAAAGTGTTGTTGCCCATAAACGAATTTCGAAAAGGAAATTACAATGCACGTGCGCTTGTATTTTATCCATACACGAAATGTTCATGTGTGTGTGGAATTGTCATTTCCAATTTAAAGGATCGGCTAACATACTTATTTCTTGCACTAGCATTGATTTTCGAAAAGACTTCCTGTGGTAGTAGAAAAAGTAGAGTGTGTCTTATCTTAACAACAAAATGAATGAGAGTTTGACCGAACCTGAATTTACTAACATTATTATAGAAGTACTTAATTTTCAAACGGGTGAACTTGATTTGTAAAAAGGTGAATTTAATTTGCAAAAGGATTAATTTGATTTGCAAACGGGTGAATTTAATGTGAAAAAACTATAATGAAAAAAAAATAATAATAATGACTCCACTAAATGCTATAGAATGTCAATATTTTAATAATAGAATCAGCATTATTGCTTTGACCAATTGAACTTTAAAATAACCTCAGTTCGCAAATAATTTCCACATATTCAACTGAGGATAAAACAGATCTCAGCTCGCCCAACTGTACTCGAACTGACGTTAAACGTAAAAGATCGCTCAAAAGAATGTAATCAACTGGAATAATGGAATGCCATTCCACGGAGCTTTTGCATTTCTAATTTCGAACACGAGAACGATCTGATCATGAACTGGACTTCAGTCGGTGAAGCCACTTATGTGAATTGAACTGAACATTATTGAACTAAGATAGGTGAAGCTAGGGGCATTAGCCGGCACTCTAAGGGTATACACGGCTCGACTAACGAATCTTGCCGTCTTAGCTGGTTTATCGGGGTAGCAAAGTTCCACTAAGATTGGGTCTTTGCTATCGGACGACATACTTCCTTGTTCCGCCTGGTAGTCTGGCACTACCGGCTTCACGGCCCTTGTCAGCTAGTTAGCGGTATCTATCAACTTCAAGAGGTGTAAGACTCCTACGAGCATATCTTCCGCTAACCTCGATGGTTGCCTCTAAACTCATACAACATCAAGAGTTCAAACTCGAGGTTCACCGCCACCTCCTCATGCATTCCTAGATTTCCTTTAACCTTTTCTATCCTTTTCCTATTCTTCGAACTAAACTTCCTACTAGTCATTGCACCATGTCGTTATTATCAGGGCTGACATCTGAGGTTAGACTTTCACTTATTCTTGACAATGTCCATGCTGCTACAGCCTTTATACATCAGTATTCGAGTGCGGCAAAATTAGTAATGAAAAAGCCAAAATGGCTGGATTAAAGTCGAGTTACTCCTGATGTTTCTTTAAACTGTAAAACTTCATACGAAAAGTTAATGGTATTTTTGGTTTCATTCCACTGCAGAAGATGGATTTGACGCCACTGTTCATCATCAACTTTGGTTTTTTAATTAAGTGAAACATTAGGTCAGTAGTAATTTATTATTGTCTTATTATGATTTAGTGCGTGGCCAACACTAATTTCACTAATTGTATAATTCCCTCTTACCCCAAAAAAAAAACCCACTAGCCACTAGAGACGACTTTTTCCCACTAAAGGCATGTCTAAACCACCAGTTCTAGTGGTAAAACCACTAAGTTGGCAACGCTGGGCATAACACTCCAGCGAGTTGTTTCTCAAATGCCCCGATGCCAGAGTCGCGAAATGGTTGGAAGTAGGTGGAATAAAATATCGCGGCTAGGCAGCTCCTTCCTACTTCTCTCTCTCTTTCTATTCTCTATCTTCCGGCTAGAGCTGCTGTTCGACATTCTATACGAAAAAAAAAAAAAAAAAAATAGATTGTCGAACAGTACAAAGGGGCTTTCCCTAAGCCTCTAGTCTATCACATAAAAAAAAAATCATTTGTTCTATGCAATTGCTTCTTTTTGCAAGAATTTGCTTAATGCTGTTAAGTTTTATGCTGCTCTTTCTGTCAAACAGCACAGAAGACCAATTTTCTACGCATATTTCGCAAGAATTAAAAAACTTGCCACCCCATCACATCCAAGTAATACGGATTGATATTTTAGCCAAAACCTGATTTAATTTGTCTTGACATTATGACATTAATTTACAATTTGCTCGATCAGAGTTACATAATTCTTTCTTGTAATTATAAAAGAACAAGCAAATAGCATAAAAAAAACCCGATCACAAAAAGTGATTCCTCCACTGAATATTCAGATTGTAATTACATAAAATGTTTTCCTTACCAGAGATTGATTGGATTGTAGTGACGAACACCATATTTTGCATAGACCTACGGAAATTTCAAAAGGGCCTACACTAAAAAACGGAATCATTAGGATTCTTGAATAATCAAGCGGCAATGAGACTGTGAATTCCGCATTATCAAATTGTTCTGGTATGGGTCTACCAATGTGCACTTCTAGACCCTGGTATTTTTAATCAAGTGATCAGGGCTCCGAAAGCCACAAAAGGCGGACATTCGTACTAAACAAGCTCCCAACACTCAGTGCCGTAGCTACTCTCTTTTGCGTGGTGGGGCAAAGCAATTTTACTAAATTAACGCGGAAAATGTCACTTGGAAACAAGTTTGTACCGAGTGCTGGCTGTACCCCTACACTAGGAAGTATAGTATATTTTTATTGATATTTAGAAAATCTATCTCGTCACTCTGCTTAGAACAAAATGAAAGGTGCCGAGTTAAGTGCCGCACATAAGAGAAAGAGAGCCCCGAATGAGAGAGGCAAAATTAATAAGTTACCCAAACTAATACAGAAGTTAAAAAAGAGGACATCCAGCTAATCGAAGAATCACCAAAAGACACACGAAAGTTTTGCATAAGAAAGTGCGGGCTTCCTTAGTTGGTCTAGTTCTGTCAAGCAGCATAGTGGCCAATTTGAAAACGTCGACAAACCCTTGTGGGAAACAGAATTCAATGCCGATGAGACAGACCCTGGTTTCTGGGACAGAAAAAATGTCAATTTAATACATGTTTGTATCAAAAATGGTCCATTGCGATACCAAAATCTTGACGGCAGTTTTTCAAAATATGAAAGAATATATAAAGAGGTCTAGATACGCATTCGCAAAGATAAGGGAGCTACGATATGGCATGGATATGATACGTGATTGACTACTCTATTCGCCTTAAATTGGGTTTGTATTTTGTTTCGTCCATTTGTTTCGTTTATTGTCCAGTCTTGATTTTTGCTACCGTCGGTTTCAATGATTAGAAGCATAACAATTTAATTGCAGAGCACGAAAATAGTATAGAATATCAGAAGTTCATGACACCCTATCTTAGCATCTCTTGGCCTGGCCTTCCGAGGAGATGATAAAGTAATTGGATCGTCAATAATTTGGAGCTCGATTCGTGCTCAGCGTCCTCGATAGCCCCCGAGTATAAATTTAGGGTTCATTTCGTTACACATTTTCCGAGATTTTTAATTTAATAACTAATGTTACATTAATTGTTCATAAATATTAGACATTTGTCAGACAAATAATCGATAAAACCATATGCACACCCTCAGACATGGAACACTTTCCAAAAAAAATGGGTCATTTGGTTTTACTGCAAGAAAGTCAGTTTTGCTAAAATCCCGAGTAAAAACAAAAAATGGTCTTAAAATTGGTGAACACCGACCTTGATTGAAACATATTCCTCTTTTTTCAATCATACCCCAATTTTCCCCTAAAATATAATATAACTCAACACGCTTCACACATTTCACGCAAAACAAACTGACGACTGGCGAGCTCGTTTCTTTTGTGCATCGATTATCTTTGAGTAGGATAAATCCATACATACATACATCCATGATTACAAGATTACAATACGTGCGTTCCATTGGGCGATATTTGCTACTCCGGAGTACTCCCGAGGACCTCCAACTACCCCTGCTCTTGTTTTGGGGAATTTCACTCCTAGTAGAAACGCATAAAATTTCCGCCAGGTTTTCAAGCTTTAACCAGGTAAAAATAGATGGCTTTTTGTTTTTTCAGTTGAAATAAACTGCCAGATTAATTATTACATGGGGTATTTTGAAAGTAAACAAAACAGTGGAATTTAAAAAATTATAAAATGGATAATATTGATAGATATAATACGGTAAGATAAAAAAAATTGTTTTATTATATCTTTGTTTACTTCTTATATCAAAAATCTCGTTCCATTGGCCATGTACTCGGGAGTAGGAAAAATCTCCCAATGGAACGCAGCTAATAATACAAGGTAAGCTCATAAGAGAAAAAAGCTTTTGCCGTGACGTCACTCAGATCTTTTTCAGACAGATTTGTATAGTATTAAATAGGTTTTCAATTAAAAAACGCTTATTTTAAGAGAAATATTTTTGCATTTTTTTATTTCTATTCTTTCGTTGTTGATTTTTAATATTATTATTTAAATTTTTAATTCTGCAATATAATCTACATCTAAAAAAAAACAAAGATTTTACATTATCTGGTGAATTCTCATGTTGTACCTTTCTTAATGGATTTTTTATATACATATGTAATTTCTTTTTATTCTAATTTAGACTTTATTATAATTTTGAAAAATGTTTTCTTATTCAGCAACTTTGTAACGCGTTTTTATTTAATATTTTTTAAAAATGGAAGGTAATAGTCTAGAATTGAGAGTATAACTTTCTTCACTGAAATGTACTGAACATATAATATCCTTCTGAAAACTAATTTTATTTTTGTCGCACATTTCACTCTACAATTTTGATATATCTTAATTTTTAGGAAATACTGAAAATTTGTTATTGCAGCATTTGGTGTCTTATTGTTCTTATATTTGCAACCTATTATGCCGGGTTTCCACCAAACAGACAAAATAAGAAACAGAAACAAAAACTGTTTTTGTCAACAAAATATCAATATTCAACATTTTTGTAGGAGAATAGTGTTTTTAAAAACAAAACATTGTTCCATCTCGAGTGGGTTGTTAAAAACAAACAAAATGTTTAAAAATAAAACTGCTTTTTGAAACTCTCTGATTGGTGGAAACCCAACATTACATTGTTTTAAACCATGATGATTAATTGTCTTTAATATCTGTTCTTTATTTTTTAAATTTTGTATTGATTATAAACAATAATTTTGAATGAATACCTCTTACAAACGAGTTAACTTTCAAATGGTGGAGAGTTAAAAGATCTTGATGACGTCAAAGCTTTTCAAGATAGAAACAGAGCTTTTCCTTATGAGCTTACCTTGTATTATTGTACCATGGGATAAATCGAAAGGACCATTGTACATTATGAAAATGATCAAGCTCCAATAAAGCATATTCAACAATACATGCAGATTCTTTTTAGCTCGAATTCACCGTCGAATGTCCGCCCGTATGTACAGCTCAGTTCTTGGCCATTTAAATTGGTCAAGTTTCGGGGTTTGTGAGGTTGTATGTTCTCCCTTTAAAAAGGTTAAAACCCCTACGGCCATCATATGCCCCTTAAAAGCCAAACGGCCGGTGTTCGCCCGTTGCATCTAATTATCGGCACACATACAGATATCTCCGTGTAAAGTAAAGAAACCTACTAGTGATGAAGGAATACCCGTGCAGACCTAGATTACAGGGATGCCAATTTGGGGAGAAAATGCTGAATGGGTTTTTTAGAGGCTTTTATTTTCGATTGTCGTTAAATTTTGTTCCTTCTTTTTCTAATGTTTCGATTTCATATATAAGAAAAACGTGTGGGGCAATGCAAAGGCGTGGGGGGCTAAGCCCCCCCTAGCCCCCTGGTTGCTACGGCCCTGCCAACACTGCATTCACCTCTTCAACATCAAGCCGTGACGCAAAGTTGCTACAAAATTGTCGGGACACAGTAGAAAGGATGTTCTATCCTAAATTTCCATGATTTTTGCTTAGCACATATACTCGTACAACTAGTCTCTTACCAGATTTAGACAATATTTCAAAAACTCTAAGGATGTGTTCATATTTCCTCTGACGTTTTAGAACCCAATGTGATAGAAGCAGTACGTTCAAGGTCGGTTTCGATTCTCCCAACTTTCCACTATCATGAATCATCTTATCGAAAAATTCTGTAGCAGCCTTATAATATTAGCATTTGATCTTATTTTTAAGGACGAAACTTTCATGCACCACGTTAGAGCATCATGGGTTATTGTTTAAATGTAAAATCGTAACAAGTAAATATGCATATGGACCTTTTATTTGTTTAAAATTTTAGTAATTACCATGTAGGGGAGTAAGGTTAAACAGCATTTTCTGATTGTAGTTTTTTAATTGAGCCAAACAATTGGGGGAGTCTCTGATAAAGTTTATCTTTTGCGCCTCCGATATAATTTTGAACTAAAGTTATGCCTTCCAACGCATCTTGAGCAACGAGATTTAAGCTATTAGCCTGCATCAAAACGAAAGTTTTAAGTCCGTATTAGAAGATCCATCATAACCTCGTAAATTTGTTGAAATTCAATTCGTGCTGAATTTGACGTCTCTAATAAACAAACCATGCGTCGATCTTCTTTCTCTAACAGGCTACGGTGTAGAAATATCGGCTGAACCATTACTTAAAAATCATTATAACGGAGGATCTGCGATGGCATGATCACTTATTTGAAATTTTAAAACAAGCATAGAAAAACACAAAATTTCTTTAGAGATGCATTAAATAAAAGTCCTTTAGTAAGGCTGGGGACCCAAACCAGTCTACGCGTGACTATACAAGGTGCAAAATAGCGTATTCATAGTTGTCGATGACGGCATCTTTCGCTCCTTTTAGAGATCGCAGTAGGGCATTAGCCCTTAAGAATTTTTTTTTCCTATTACTGTAGCGTTTGCTCCGCTGAAATTGACAACCTTATAAGATGTACTATGTACCTTCAGAAAACTCGCCTATTTAATGGCTATTCCATATGAGTTGGAAGTTGTGCTGTCAGGTATACCCACACACCTGATAGTAATCTAAGTCAGTTGTATTTAATGTTAGAATAGTGGTGCAGTTGGCAGACAATAAAAAACTGATACGCTCAATAATATTACAAGATTCGAAACAAAAATTTTTGAATCAGGGCTTGTTTAATTGACAAAATATCCCAATTACGCTAGAATCAACTGTGAAGGTGTACTGGGTCAATTTATCGATGTCAAAGCAACAACACGTATTCGTTCAGGCAGTTAGACGGTGATTAGACTGTTCGTTCCTACGTACGTTCCTCATGAGCTTTTTAGATGAACGGGGAAGTGGAGATGAAGAAGGGCTTCATCCCCACTTCCCCGTTTATCTAAAATCTCGTGAGGAACGTACGTAGGAACCACTGACATATAATAATGGACTGCTCATCTGAAATTATCCCATACAAATCGATGGCACCCAAAAGTATAGTTGTCGCACTCATCCATAGACCCCCAAACTGACAGGAGCACTCAGAAGTAAAATCAGACCTGATTTTATATTTTCCCTTTTGCACTAGTGATGTTTATATCTTTTGCTCTTTTCCCCATAGACCCCCGGATTTTGACATACAGAATGTCAGTTGCTAAAACAGGCGCTGAGAACTTAAATCAGATACACATAAAATGTGGAAATTAATGAAAAAAAGGCATTTTAAAAGGTGAAAAAGTGAAAATAGTGTTTATTAATTTTTTTAAACAAAATATTTGTGTTGTTTTAATGTTTTAAGTACGTATTTAAAAAAATGTAAATTTCAAAAGTGATTCCGGTGTTTACATGGAGTGAAAAAAGGTTTGTAGCCTATGGAACAAATTGGTGCCGTGAAAAATTCCTCATGAGCTGTCCATTCTATATGTCAGTGGTAGGAACGAACAGTCTAATCACCGTCCTAAATGAGAAACATCACGGTTCTACGCCGGAAAGTAGGCAGTATAGATATATTTTCACCTACTTCTAGCTAACTCAACAACTTAAGCCTAAAGACCATGCACAGCGAAGGTAGCTCATTAATTGCGTTTAATTATGAATTGTTTCGCAAAAAAAAAATCATCTTAATTGCACATTTTTACGTAGAGCCGAAGAAAAATTGTCGCATTCGAAGTAACGATAACCAGCATGTATTTCTTGGGAAAAAATGAATTCCGTAGGTTTCGACTAGAAATTTTAATGGGGCTTGCCTAAAATAAAGTTCACCCGGCAAGGTGTTGTCTGGAGTTTGCCTAAGTTAGGTCATCCTAATAGATACCGCATGAAGCCCTAGTGCCAAAAGAAGAGGGTAAGTTGAACTTAGTTTCCACTGGTGTTTACCAAATGAGGGCCTAACGTTCTAATTTCTGCGGTTGAGATACCGCATAATTCCCAAATATCTAAAAAGGACGTGTCTATTTCCACCTTAAAACCCGAAACCCGAAACGCGAAACCCGAAACGCGAAACCCGAAACCCGAAACGCGAAACCCGAAACGCGAGACCCGAAACCCGAAAACAAAAGCGCGAATTGCAAATCCCGTAACGCAGAGATATATCCACACCAGAAACCAGGTTTGATGTGTTGCGCGACTGTATGATGAAAATCAAACGCGTTTGAAAATTTTTGTGCAACAGGCAGCGTAACATAGACGGAACTGCAGTTTGTGCAACTAGTTGCGTAGTGTATGGGCAGTCACATATTTTTGGTAAACACAAATTTGCACAAATTATTCGCTCGGGTATGGGCCCCTTAACGCGTAAGGTTGTGCAAACGTTCGTGTTTGTTTGTGTGAGTGGGAATGCAGCGAGTATGCCAGCGTTGGATGAGTGTGCAAATCCATCCCTCACTATTTTCATTTTCAATTTTGTTTTCTTTATAGAAGAGATTTTAAATTATTTTGAATAAAGTTCGAAAAACAATAAATAATTTCAAAACAACAAACTAGTATCAAAGCATCTATAATGATCTTATTGAACCGTTTTCATCGACTTTGTATCGACCTTAGTCTAGTATTTTAATTAGTCTTGTCATTTTACTATTTTAATTATGAGATTTGTTTTCATTGTTAACGATCAAATTTGTTTTTATTCTTGTATTTATATTTTATAATGACATTACATTTTACAGAATAAAGTAATTTCTAAAAACAGCATTGAGTCCGAACGGCGTTGTGAGACAGTGGCGGATATAATGGGGGAAATGAGGGATATTCCCCCTCCCCCTCCCCAAGAGCTCTATGGGTTATGGATTTTTTTAGTTCTGAAAAAATCACCGATTCATCTAGGAAATTTACTTCTATATATGATCCTAAAAACTACTGTCTATCTTTTCAACGAAAACAAAAAAATTGAAATAATGGCAACCAAATTTTTAAATTGTAGCTGTTTGAAATGTTGTCTAATCAAAAAAGTTCGGTATCTGTATTGTTGAATTTTTAAAATCGCCGTTTAGTAGAAAACTTATATTAGAAGCTACATCTAGGTACACTCTGTAAGCCACTTGGTTAACATATTCCCTGCGGTTAGAGTTGAGCAGGACTTATACAGGACTTGTCCCTTACACGACGGACATCTTACCGAGGCCTAAATTAAAATGTCCTAAAACTCTTGATGTGAAAGTTTGCACCTGCACCATCACCCGCCCAAACCTAAAAATCTCAACGGACTCATTCAGTTGAACCCTTTCAGTGCATTTGTTAAATTAATGAAGCAATTCTCGCATAAATTGATACCGATAGGGTTAAATAAATTACATCATGTTACAGTCAGACCTAAAACTTACATGTACACAATTTTTATATACGCAGTCAAAATAGTCATTCAACTGGAGCATAAATCGAGAATAGCTAAAAATTGGAACAGCCCTTAAAAACATCTTTATAAATGAAATGTCGGATTTCTCCAAAAATAGGTTGGGAGACAATCGTATATCACTTAAATGCTCATAAAATAAATTTTACAAATTTTGTTGGTAGGTTATCGTTGTGAAGATTAAAAATACTCATATGTCCTTATAGGTAGCCCTAATAAAACATCCTGCCAGCTTAACCGGTTAATATTAGGGTGCCAAAGTTCCACATAGGTCTGGTCTTCACCTTGTTCACCTGCTAGTTTGATACTGCCTGCATCACAGCCTTTGTTAGCTGGTTAGCGGCAATAATTATTTTAGGAGGCATGACCAGGCCCACCACATCACCTTGCGTGGCTCCTTTAGAATATTGAAATACCAAAAAAACTGAATAAAAAAATAAGCTCATTCAAAACATTGAATATAGATACTGAATGATCGGTTCTTTATTCGTCAATGAACCTAAAGTTACTTAGTGTAGCCTAGAATAGAACATGTCTTATGTAGACAGGCTCATGTGCTTAGTTCTGGGCTCAGCACTCATCTTTCTTTTGGCAGAATCAATCCAGAAGCTATTCTAGCGGGAAAAATCGAAGCGCTACTGAGAGGAGAAAAATTGGAGCGCTTTTAATAATCTGGAATTGGAGCTTTAAGGAATTGTATGGGGCTAACAAAACGGACAAACGTAGACCGGTTCTCGTTCGATGCGGTGGCCAAGCAGCATATTGAACCTGTTGGTACTTAGTTGGGGAACCGATCGGTAAAACTGCTGTCGACACTCGCGCTTAGAACAAAAATTAAAAATGATAAAAAATGATCTAAGATCATGTATGAGTCACGTTTAAATCATTGGATGATATTATCAATAGAACGAGAGCTGGGAGAAAATATAGACTATGATGCTGTCATCGACGACTTTGTGGAAATTGACGAAAGACAAATAGTGTTTACCACATAAATTTGATGATTAGACAAATCCATACCTATATATTTTAGCGTGGTTGTGTTTCAAGTTTTAGATTAGTTTTGCTTGGCAATTAGAACGCAGAGATATAGCAGTTGTGGCTTTTTGGGTTTCAAGCAGGGCCCCTAGAAGATTAGTACGCCGGGATGTGGGATTTTCACTTTTTGAGTTTGTTTCACTCTATTTTCGGGGACCCAAACAACGTTTGCGCAACCTTATGCGTTAAGGGGCCCATACACGAGCGAACAATTTGTGCAAATTTGTGTTTGCCAAAAAATATGTGACACTACGCAACTAGTTGCACAAACTGCAGTTCCGTCTATGTTACGCTGCCTGTTGAACAAAAATTTTCAAACGCGTTTTATTTTCGTCAAACAGTCGCGCAACACATCAAACCTGGTTTCTGGTGTGGATATATCTCTGCGTTACGGGATTTGCAATTCGCGCTTTTGTTTTCGGGTTACGGGTGTCGGGTTTCGGGTCTCGCGTTTCGGGTTTCGCGTTTCGGGTTTCGGGTTTCGCGTTTCGGGTTTCGGGTTTCCGGTTTCGCGTTTCGGGTTTTAAGGTGGAAATAGACACGTCCATCTAAAAAAGGCGAAAATATGTACATATATTAGGAGTTACACATAATGATGTATGTTATTTTTGTTATTCATGTTATTTATGTTAAATTGGCAAACATATTTAACAAATCGTGGATTAAGATCCCAAGTCATACATTAAAATCGAAACAAATATCATTTATTAAAAAAAGTTGGAAAAATATATGTGACTCATACTTTAGGCAAATATCTTGGTGACCGTGAAGAGTTCCTGGCTCTGGCTCGAGTTAGGCAAAAGTTACATTTTGGTCCCAACGCGGATTCCACTAGGGACATTTAGGGAAACCCCATGCGGGGAAAAAATTATTTCTAGTCGGGTAGTAATCCAATTTTTTTGTACCGCAATTTGGATACCAAATACCTCTTGAATTAATGGCACAAAAAACAAAGCGTTCCCTGGTCGTGAAATCCTTTTGTTTGGGGTCGTCCATAAATTACGTGAGGCGTTTAGGGGAGGGAGGGGGTCGAGCCGAATCTCACCAAATCTCACGTGGGGGAGAGGGGGGGTCTCGGCAAATATCACGTAATTTTTTTTTTGTTTTAAAGAAACAGTGTAAAATGCCGAGAAAACTGGGTTAAATTAAGTAAAACATGTTTCTCCACTAAAGACCTCCATTCACTTACAGGCCGCTGGTAGGCAGTGGCCTGTCAGACCAGGTCGACCACCACGACTAAGCTTGACTCAGTCTAACTGAGGGATGATACTTCAGGTACCCGCCAGACAGGCCGTGGCATTCAGATGAAATCATGATTCTCTACAGACACATAGGTGAAAACGACTGCTTAACATAGCAGGTTATTAATTCAAGCGCAAAAATGTTCATGGTCTCAACGAAAGCTTCAAGGCGGCTCCAGCCTCACGCCGCGCCGTGAACACCCGCAAACAATCGCAAACGCGAGTGTGGATGGTTTTCTCGCTTAGCTCGCGCGTCGCTTTCTGTCACGAGGGGATACAGCGTGAATTCTTCCCCTCAATTCACGGCTCGAGAGTGAATAGAAGCGCAGATCTTCAGGCCCGAACTGACGATAAATCCGATTTTTGTCAGCTTTCTTGAGCTGTAGGCATTCTTGAACTTCAGGCCATACAGTTGGCGGCCGGTGATTGTATGGTAATACTTGGTCTCAAGGCTAAAACTTTCAGGCCACGGCCTGCCGCCGAACTGTGTGTAAATTGGGCCCTTAAGAGGTGGGTAAGGTAGGACACACAAAAAATTAATCGATTGTTTAGCCTCTAAAGGCTAGTCAAACGCGCGACTCATCGAATGCTGCAGAGTACGAGCCAAGTAATACTGAACCGCGAAAAGGCCATTAGAATTTAATGCTACAAGAAAGCACATGCCGAATTTTAGCGTAATGAAATGTTGGGTGAGTGCTCACGTTTTGGTAGTTGTGTGTCCACCACAGGCAGAAAAGCGAGGAGGGCAAGCAGTCCGCATTATCAATTATCTCAAATAAAATCTTGCACCCAAACACACAGATGAACTTTTTACACACCTTTCACTAGATTTCACTACGGTTACGTACACGGATTTTATACGCGAGGGCCTTTCCTGCAGTTCTACATTCAAACTCTGTGGTTACGACCGTAATTTCGTATTTTCAATGTAAATACTATGGATTTTATAAAATTGGAAAAATCTCACGTGAGATTAGGGAGGGGAGGGGGTCGGGACAAATCTCACGATATCTCACCAAGGGGGGAGGGGGGGTCGAAAAATCGCAAAAATCACCTCACGTAATTTATGGACGACCCCTTTTGGTGAGCACAATCGAACGCTGGTGGTCTAAAAATCACAAAATTTCGCCAAAAGAGCTTGAATCTATAGAAATAATGTGCTCTTTATGCTTTCTTCGATTCAAGGAGCAATAAATTAAAAAAAAATCCACAAGAAAATCCTCAAAGCAATCGTAGCACTTTCATAACCGCTCAAATCCTTACGTGTCTTTTTGATTTCCCGTTTCTGTTTTTTTAAGTCAAATTTATACCGAAACTCCTCCGACATCAACACAACTCCTGTAATTTTAATCATTTTTATTGATTACTAAAAAATATCTCAATTAGTTCAGCATCAGAGTTGCAACAAGGTAAGTGGTAACTTGGCACCATAACTTTTAAGGAACTAACAATATTTGAAATATTTCATAATGATTTTGTAAGGATATAAAGATAAAACAAATTTAAACTATGGACAGAATTGGTTGATTAAGTATTGATTTTAGTTGCCTTCATTCTGCTTTTCTCCACTCCATCACACACAAATCCAGCTACCAATTGAAACTACACCAGACCAACCCCCCGTCCGATTCCTCACCAATAAGTATCATCAAACACAACCTAACATCAGCCAAAATCTCATTTTGTTATCAATAAATAATAAAAACTCCCAATCAATTCTCACCTGGCTGCCATCGAATGGTGATGGCAGTTTCTGTGCTGTTCGCTGTTAAATTATAAGGTGGGCGTGGTGCCACATTTTCGATCATCAATTCTGTGTCCGCGGTTATGGTTGCAGCCTCATTAGTCGCCGAGCACTGATAAATGCCCCGATCCGATTCTACAATACCCTCAAGTGTGAGATTCCCACCCTCCATGGAGTATCGTCCAATTGGTAAAGGTGTCCCATCTTTCTGCAGGATGAAATCAAAAATAGTGTGTCAGCTGATGTAAAATGCATTAAAATTGAATATGCTAGTCACGAACCATGGTCCATGAAATTACTGGCCGATGGTTTCCATCCCTGTCAATAGCATCGCAGGCCATCTGAGCATTTTCTCCTAATTTGTAAATATAAATCGGTTTTGGGGTAATTGTAAAAACGGGCGGACGTTGCACAATCACATGGATGATAGGCGACGGACCGTCAGTGCCCAGTTCATTGTATGGTGTACAGGTGTAGCTACCTGAGTGGCTTTCATCAACTTTGCTGAAAAATAAGCTGCCATTAGTTTTGTAGAAGACCCCCTGGAAATGTGAAAAGAACTTAATTTAATAGAGTTATTTTTACAAAGCAAGTCACTACTTATTACAGGAACGTTGTAGGGATCAAAGAGCAGGCCATCCTTCTCCCATCTGAGATTCTTTAGTGGAGGATTCGATCTGAAGTGGCAATCCACAACTGCTGGCTGTCCAAACGGTAAGTACATTTCTGGTGGGGCATATATGACCTTAGCTTTATCTGGAAGCTTTCTTATCTTATTATTTCTCTATTAACCATTTTCGAGTCTTTTACTTACATTGAATATTTAAAAACGCCCTGGCAGTTTGTACCTCCCCATCGTTATTTCTCACGTTGCACTCATATTCGCCAAGGTCACTCATCATGGTCGGATCTATGCTTAAGCTGCCATCTGGTCCCATGAAGGATCTTCGATACAAATCATTAAGTTCCCTCAAATTAACACCATCTTTATACCATGTGGCTATTGATGTATCTGGATATTTCATGACGCAATGGAAGAATGCTGTTTGGCCCTCCATTATGGTTTGATTGATTGGCGGGATTTTGATCAGGGAACCTCCTTTCGTGTGTAATTTGATATATTATTAGTGTGCGTTCGGAATTTTTGCATTTTACAAACCTTCAACTCTTAGCTGATAGAGTGTTCCGTTGTTTCGTATACTGGGTGTACGATTTGGAAATATTATTTGGCAGTGATACCATCCTTGATCTGACTCTCTGATTGAGGTGAGATTTAATGAAGCTTTGCCAACTTCTTCGTTGTTGTCTACGAGATTAAGTCTTCCTGAATATAGTTCGGATGATGCCATAGAACCGTCAAACCAAGTGAATATTTTTTTGCCCTGGAAATATAATGTAAATATTTGTTTTAGTTGTAGGTTATTAAAAAAGTTCTTTTACTTTAGTGAGATTTTTTTTTCTACATATAAATCTTTAGTAGTTTAGGCCAGTGGTCGGTAAACTCATTATTCAACGGAGCGAAATATTAACAGCACAATGAAAGAAATTTATTTTGCGAGTCAAATTTTTAAACATTAACTATATAGGTAGGTACATTGTTATTAACTTTGTTAAGGTACTCCTAAGCTGGCCTTTGCTAATAGCGTCCTCAATCTATGTGAGGTAGGTTCACTGAGATCGACCTCTTCCCACTGTCACATTTGCACTCGTTTTGTATACTTGTTTTGTCCATCTCTTTTCGTTCATCAGCTTATACAGTATAAGCCAAAACATCCTAAACATACCTGATACACCTGATACATTACACAACGCTTCACTTTGGAAGACATTACCACAAGCTGCAAAAGCGGTGCGGTTGGCAACGAGTATCCGTAATATGAATCGCGACTGTTAAGCCAAGGTGTAAAGGAACCCTAACAAGTGGGCCAATCGCCAGTAACCCGGTGTCTCCACGAGACAGAAATCTTTCAGATATCTGTCCTGGCATTTCCAGATTGCCTGAAAATGTTTCGTGGAGACTACTATGGCAGGACAGAAACGACAAGACGGCTACGGCTTGAAACATGTTTTGGCATTGCCGTCTTGACATCTTTCAAATTTTTCGAAAATTAAAATAGCTGGAATTAAAGTTTGATACACAAGCAATTGTTAGCAGTATTAAATATATTATAAAATTAGTGAAAATAATGAAATAAACTAATAAAGGATTTTTTTTAATAAATTTGCTTTGTTTGTACTCATTATAAATACTTTCACCACTGACATATCAATGACTTTCACAGTATGACAGTTGTCAAATAATGAAATGTTAAAACTTCAGTCCTGCCAGAAGTGCCCAGTCAAAAATAAATGTTTGTTCGATTCCATCTGGAAAGAGAGAAATGTCTGGCTAGCATCTGTCTCGTGGAGACACGGGGTAACAACTACAGTACTTCAAAGTCAGGCAACATAACCATAGGCGTGACAGGAGTCACCAGCCACAGCGACAATGGCACATCTCTGCCGTGCAAAGGGCAAATGACCTATATGCAAAAGGCTCGATTCGAGCCATTTTGACCTATAATGCATATAGGTCATTTGTCCTTTGCACGGCAGATCTGAAAAAAAACGGAGATAATATTCGCGCCCGCTTCACTCTCGGCAGAATTGCAGAGAATGAGGCCGCCGGTAGCATCTCGATGAAAGAAAAAACCAACAAAGCAAAATTTAAAGTAGTCGCTGCAAAACGCAAGATCAGCAGGAGCGATAACCCCCTCATTGGGGAGCCCAACAATCGGGGGCCTCGGTAGTCTAGGGGTAAGGCGCCTGACTACTATCCCAAGAGGTCCCGGGTTCGAATCCCGGTGGTGCCACGGTCCTAGCCTTTCCCAATTTCCCGCCTACATAACTTTCCTTCTTTCTTCTTCCCTCTTTGCATTCCTGATTCCTCCTGTCATAGCCTTCACTAGTTCTCTTCCACGCTCCACCAAGCGCATGCCATCGGTTGGTTGAAGAGATTCAACTCGTTTCAGGAGGCATAACACTCCAGCGAGTTGTTCTCGATGCCCCGATGTCAGAGTCGCGAAATGGTTGAGAGTTGGTGGAATAAAAATATCGCAATCAGGTTGTGACAGTTCCTTCCTCTCTTCTTTCTCTCTCTCTTCTCTCTATCTTCCGGCTAGAGCTGCTGTTCGACGGTGTATATGGAAAAAAATAGATTGTCGACAGTACAAAGGGACTTTCCCTAAGCCTCTAGTCTGCCAAATAAAAAAAAAAAAAAAAAAAAAAAAATCAGGCTCAACGGGTAGTAGGCCAATGAGTGAAGTAGTAAAGGGCCACTTTCTAGTGGCACTAATAGAGGCCAATTCTAGTACCGGCAGATTCATGGACCTTCTCTGGGCTGACATCGAGGCCAAAATATCAGAGATGGTCATGGAGTTCGCAATGGTCAAACTTCTCAAGTATCTTCGGCGCCACAATAGAGGCATCCGTATGAACAACTGGAAGGTATTCAAGGTCGAGCAAACTCCGGTGAAATAGTAGAACCCTGGTGCTTCTAATCAACGACGAGTGCCTACAGGGCCTCGACAGAGTTGGCTATAAACTCTATTTTGGTGTAAGGCAGGCATGAATAACGGTTTTCAAAACGGCTTCATCTAATGCTGAAGATGACTCCTCAGTGAGCGCTTTAATGAGCTAACAGCCAACGAGGTTGAGAGAGAGTTTGCATCAACAAGCTCAGATGCAGCGGTTGACAATATATATGTCAGCAGGCAGCCAGTAACACTCTCCGGCTGCGTAAAACGGGTTGCACGGGTCGAGAGGACTTATGCGCACAGTAATATACTGCGCTCTCCACCACAGGAAACGGTGTCAGAACATACTGACAACATGATCGCAAAATTTAAATTTAAATTTTAAATTTGGGGATAGGAAATATCACGGCTGTTTTCCAGTTTCCCAAAACTAGGCATTGCTCGGCGTATTGTTGAAAAACGTGGCATAAATGTCGACCGCCACCTCAGGAAAACTCTTTGGAAACACATTGAGGGTACCGGCGATTTCTCGGAGCTCTTCCTTCTTCACGAAGATAGCGTACTCAGGTGGGCCTGGGATGTTGTTCGAAGGGCAATCCACACTGAATTCGACTACATGTCTATTCTGATCTCACCTTGGAGGTCAAATTAGTTCAGCCGCGCTGGATTCTGCAGATTGTGATACGGTTGTATAGTCGGGTTCATTGTGTAGACTTTTTGCCAGAAGTCTCCAACCAAATCTACTTTCTCCTGCTCATCTTCTACATGAAAACAACCGTCATCATCACCGTAAAGGGTATCTGGATTTAAGCCCGCCTTTCGAAGCAGTCCCAAATTATCTAGGTCCCTTCACAATCGCAACTTATCTAGCTGGTTATGGGTCCTTCTTCTTCGGGTTTGTTTATCTGTGTGAATATACCAGCACCACTGGCTCTTAGGAAACGGATCTTAATGCTTCGGTACAGATTTATAGATTTGGAGTAATTCTCGTTAATTATTTGTTATAGGTTTCGGATCACCGACTTTAATGTTGCGATTTCTGGGCCCTGAAGATTCTAGAATTGTCGAAGTAAGGTCTTAAGTGTCGTCAGCAGGAGAGTGTCGTCAGCAAATTTTTGCCTTTGTAAATTGTCGATGGTAGAGTTTCTGTAGCAGTCAGTGAAGTCGCGCCTTTTTGCTTTAGGGTTGGCTCGATTCATTGTTTGCATGATGAGCTAATAATCGTAGATTTCGTCGTTAGTCAAGTTTAGGTCTGCCGGTGGTGATAGCCCCTCCTGGAGAAGCGGAGCCAGTTTGCTCGGTGGTAAACATAAGGATGAAGCCAAGTCAGCCATGGTGGTCGCAGTCATAAGAAACAGTTTGTAAGCAGGTCACGTCTTCTTCGTTCGTTCGTCCGTGGTCGAGACACGAGTCGAGTAGGCATATATCACGATACAACTCACCGCGAGGTCATAATGGTATTTCTGTAGCAAGAAGTGTAGCCTTCTGTTGGACTCAATTGGATCTTTATGCAACTTACAGTTCGTTATTGTGTCTTCTTCTCCAACCACTCTTTTTGTTGAATCCTCCCTAGGAGGTGTTCTTCGTTTATTGAAATAGACATCCCTAAGTAGATAAATCGTGACTAGTAGCCAGCGAGATAGGGGTTACGTGCCGTAACTATCTCGAACTGGAAGCCGTCCTGAAAGGGATGGGCTAATATAATTGGGCCTACCAAGACAAGTTGTAAAGTTATCGTGCAACCCTCGGCGCGATAACTTTACAGGCAGTGGGTAGGTTTTGCAGGTCATTTAACGATCTCCTTTGGGCACCAGACGCATCCAGGTGTTTAATGCCGTATTCTGATATGTAGGCTCTGTTAGGATTAACCTAAAACTTCCTACTATACTCATTGGACTTTTGTGGAGAGCTGGAGAGGGCCATGGCAGCAGGGCCGATGTTGGATTGCGAAGCCCACGGAGCACACCCCAGTCCGGCTTTCGTAAACTCCTTCCCTACAGGCCAAAGGCAGAATGACGGCCTGGAACCCGGGTCACCAAGAAACAGACCTCAACAGTCGCCGCTCTACCCCAAGTCTCTAGACCCGCCAGAAAATTGGCATTTGGGAGCACCAGCACCCAAGTAATGTAGGAGGAACATTCCCAATATCCAGGGGAGTAGGGAGTTCATAAGAAGGAAAAAAAAATAAACAAAGGAAATGGTCGGAGTCGCAATTACCATCCTACGGCAGTGAAAATAAATTTATTTACAAAAGTAAAACTCAAAGTGCCTTCTCTTGAAAATAATCTAAAATAACCATCACTTTTTGGACTATGGTTTAGCTTGAAAGAACATATATAGAACTGTCAACAAAAATATATTGTGCATCACGTTAACGATTTATTATCAACTGAACCCTCATTAAACAATATCATCCAATCGACATCATGCTATATTAATTTTGTCAATAATGAGGATGTCTAAATTTGTGGTATAAAAATCTTTTCTCCTATTTGAATGTAATAAATGCTTCCGGAGCAAAAATATTCGTGTGTGGATGCTTAGCGAAATTTCCGAGATAACTCAATTAATTCGAGCAACTAACTTATTACACACGAATCTCTCTCCAGCGTTCCAATCTAGTTAACATAACATAAAAGTGCCATTAGAAACACAAAACCCGCCATAAACAAATAACAAAAAACACAAATAGCAACAAAAGCAAATAAACAAATGCGAGTTCGCCTTGTTCGAATGCGTAATGGGTGAGCCTAGGGCAATCTGGCGGCAGGAAGGCATGCCGCTCTATCTTGTCCGTCGTCGGATGTTTAATTGAATCAAGGCTGGTCCATGATTGAATTGTGCTCCTCGCTTGAATCTAATTTGATTTCAGATCGAAAATAAGAATAAAAATCGCGCTCTCTAAAGTGCCTGTCGTTGGTCCAGCACAATGAGATGCAAATGCATGATGGACCGCCGTTTGGGCACGTTTCGAATAAAATTGTAGGGCTATATAAGAGCCAGATTACGATCCGATAACGTACATACCTGGACCACGGATTATGCCACAAGAGTGCTCCCAGAACTGACCATCAATTCAATGACGGAATACACATCATAATCCCTGGTCTCTGCAAATCTCTGTGTTCAATTATCAGCAAAATGGTACACAAGTGGCATTTCCCTCGAAACGCGAATAATACCGGGCGATTTCTAGGAGCAGTTCTCAGGTGCAGCCACGCATTTGGCATAGTTGTGGACCATTGGGCACTTAACCTGCTGAAAAGTTTCCGCCATCGACGAGCTCTCAATTAGCGGCGACCGCAGATCTTCTGAAATTCAAACAATTCAATTCGCCCAGCAAATTCCGGAAGGGGTTAATTGCGGGGCTCCACCACTGATTGGATTTTCGCAAAATATTTTGGCCTTTTGTAAACAAAAAAACGAACTCGGAAAGATTCACTTGTTCCAATGGATTTTTATTTTTTCTCTGGTTATAATTCATGATGATGATTAACAGTGAAGAACATTGCTCGAGATTAGTTGAGATCATTTCGCGAAAAAAGTTTGCAATTTTTAGATGCTTACGAAATCGCGCGGTTTGGTAATATGTCCGCTGTGCGGATGGAACTGACACTTGCACGCAGGCGAATTATGTTCAGCAAGAGTTAACCCTTCTAGCACAGAAGGCGCACTTTTCAGCTAAGCATGAAAATCTATATATACATACACATACATACATATATATACATATATATATATATATATATACATATATAGAGTTTCCCTTCTAACACAGAAGGCACACTTCCCAGCAGGGCTGAGAAATATTTACCACTGCCGTGGCTCAGCTGAGACATGCAAACGTAAAATATTAGTAACATAAAAATTATTAAATAAAAACACAAATCCAAATTAACATATAACCTACGCAAGCAGGAAACAAAGATGGTCACGTGAGATTAAAAAGACTCCTTTTAAGGACATCTTTACTAATGCTCACGCTAAAGACATTAATATTATTGTTAACATTAATGAACATGCGATTGACAGGTTCGAATCTGCCGTAATTAGTATTAGAGGAGTTGATTTGTAAAAGAGGTGGACCTCTCAGATTATAACGACTCTCTCTAAACGACGCACGGCGACCTAAAAAACCTGAGTCGACCTTTCCATTAAGTAGCTGATGAACAAATACAACATCGGCCACCTCTCGACGCTTTTGAAGAGAGCTTAAGTTGAGTAACTTAAGCCGGGATTCATATGATGGAAGAACTATTGGGTTTTCCCAAGGAAGATGATTCAGTGCGAATCGAACAAACCTTCGTTGAACCGATTCAATAGTTCTAACATGCGAAGAATAGTGAGGAGACCAAACCTGGGAGGCATATTCAAGTAATGGTCTGACAAGAGAAATATATAAGTGTTTAGTAACCAACGGGTTATTAAATTCCTTGGACCACCTTTTTATAAAACCCAAGACTAAACTACCTCTGGAAGAGATATAGTTGATGTGAGTGGAGAAATCCAGCAAAATTAACACGAGGGATACCCTCATCAGAAAAGGTGTAGTTAAAAATTATAGGATCACGTCTCCTACTAAAAGTCATGACTTCGCATTTACCAATATTAAGAACCAGGTTGTTGTTAGCACACCAAGAGTAAAAGATATCAAGGTCAATCTGCAGAAGTTTGCAATCCTCCATACTCTTTATGTGCCGATACAATTTGATGTCATCAGCGTAAATCAATATTCTACAGTGTCTTAGTAAGGGAACAATGTCATCAATTGATAAGATAAAGAGGAGAGGGCCAACATGACTTCCTTGAGGGACACCGGACGACGCTTCAATGGTTATTGATTTGGATCTACGAAAAAGAACTTGGTAGGTCCGGTCAGTTAAGTAAGACTGGAACCATACTAGAAGGGCTTGCGGAAAGCCTAACATTCTTAATTTCAGAATAATAATGGAATGGGAGAGCTTGTCGAATGCCTTACTAAAATCAGTGTAAACACAATCAGTTTGACTACCGGAAACGAAGCCTTCGACAGCATGAGCAGTGAACTCAAGAAGATTGGTGGTGGTGGAACGAGCTGCAAGAAAACCATGTTGATTCGTTGAGATCAGCCTCTTGCAGATAGGAGCGAGTGTGGAATAGATAATTGACTCAAAAAGTTTCGGTATAGCAGACAACTTAGCAACAGGCCTATAATTCGATATTTCACTCTTGCAGCCACTTTTGTGAATAGGAATTATGAACGAATTCTTCCACAAAGTGGGGAAGTACCCTTTATCCAGGGATTTTAGAAAAAGGATTTTCAGTGGAGACTGGAGAACCTCCACACAGGCCTTAAGGACAGCAGGAGGAATACCGTCGGGGCCAGGAGTAAAGTCAAATGGAAGATCGTCAATATGTTTCACGATATCGGCAATGGTAATTGAAAGAGGTAAAAAATGAGCCTCTCGGTTGGGGATAATGTGGCGAAAATTATTGTCGTCAGGCTGAAAGTCTGCAGATGAGAAAGATTGATGAAAGAATGACGCAAACATGTTGCAAATCGCGGGCGAGTCACAGCTAGACCAGTTCTTGTGCTGCATAGTATTAGGGTAATTATCAACTTTTTTCTTCGAGTTGATAAATTTGAAGAAGTTTCTGGAATCAGTAAATACTTTATTACTCATACTGCTGAGATATTCACGATACAGAGTAAAAGAGAGAGAACGAAATTGGTTAAAGCAAATGATAAATGAATTGAGACTCGGAGAGTCCTTTCTCTTTAAATAAGTTTTCCAGAGCCTATTCTTTCGATTTTTCAAATGCTTGAGTTCACTATTGAACCAAGGAGGAGAAGAACTGGCTAATTTTTGAGGCTCGTAGGGAACGCAAGAAACGAGGGCTTCGTATAGTACGCCATAAAACCGTGCTACATCGACATCCAACTCGTTTGCGGAAAGTAAGTTGTTGAAATCAACCATGGCAAGTTTAGATGACAGCTCATTAAAGTTAGCCTTTTTAAAGTTAAAGGAATAGGTTACCTCCTCCGGATAAGGAGTATTAACTGAATTGAAACAGTAATTGAGCAAGATAGGAGGGTGGTAATTGTCAACTGTGGACATGACTATTGGACTGGGTTCAACAGTCATGTTGACTGAGTCAGTAAAGAATATAAGATCCAACTGCCTTCCCAATACATTAGTCACACCGCTCGTTTGACTCAAGCCAAGTGAAAATAAGGAATCGAGAAAACACGATTCCTTAGAATTAAGGCAGCCTTCAGGAAGGTAGTTATCGTCATCATCAACATATAACCACTGGATATTGGGTAAATTAAAATCGCCTAGGAGAAGTAGCTCATCATTAGTGTTCATCAAGGTCAGAATGTGGTCAACACAAAGGATGAGAATATCATAGAGGTTATTACCTCCATCGTCAAGTGTGCTTAACATATCTGGTGGGATATAGCAGCACAGCAGGAAGAGATTCATTTTAGAAAGGGAGATTTTAAGAGCAACAAGCTCGACGTCAAGGTGGTTAGAGAAGCTAGGAAGCGAAATTGGGGTGCAATTAAGATGGCTTCTACAAGCAACAAGTACGCCACCCCCACGAGCTTCCGAGTCAGTATAACGGTCCCTCCGAAAGATTTGGTAGGAGGAATCGAAAAGTTCAGCATTGAGAATGCCCACATGGAGCCAGGTTTCAGTGAATGCTATGACATCTAGGCCACTAGCAATCGTTGCCTGAAGGATATCTTTAGTTTTAGACCTGGCCCCCCTTATTCTGGTAGTAGAGGGAAAGCGTCTCGAGTTTTTTGATATCAGTGTAGCACCCGAAGTTGAAGTTGAAGCGTTTGCATGATGAGATCTATTACGAGTACGTGGAACGAAACGCTTGGTAAGAGCCCCAGCGGGCCAGAAACCCGGGTCTAAGAGAATCTCGGCAGTAGTAAGCGGTGCAGACAAAATAAAAGATGAAACTGGCTTGGAGACCTTGCTAACCTTTCTACAACGAACTGTTCCGGGGTCTATAGATTTTTTCCTCAGATATTCACAGATAGACTCCGTCTTAGTCTCCGGAGAGAATCTCGAGATGAAAATATTTAGAGGCCTAGGAACCGTAACAAGAGAAGTGTTAGGCTCAAGAGGTACTATAACTTCGGCAACCGGTGGACCATCCACTATCAGAGGCGGAGGGGCTGCTACCAAGACTGGCATAGAGGACGACTCAGTCCCTGAAACTTCCGCGACCGAAGGACCTCCCACCACTAGTGGCGAGGAGGATGATACAGAGACCGGCTTTAACTTCAGCTCTGTAGATGGAACGCGGGACGAGGAGCTCAAGCTGACACTATTGCCAATGGTGGCTTGGCGATTGCGACTATTATTATTTTTAATTTTTAGATTTTTGCGGCGCGGCTTACATCCTGGCGTCGTTGGGTTAGTGACATCCTGATTGAGGATGACATCAACCAAGGGAGGATCATCTTTGGGGTTATTCGAGGAAGGAGGCTGCTCCCCAACCTGCAGTGCGCCCACAGAGGGGGATAACTTGCTATTAAAGACGCCTTCAAATTTTGAAGCTAGAGAGCTCAAGGCGTTATGATTTTGAACCACTGCTGAAGACAGCGATTCAATATCAGCTCGAACGCGCTTCGTACTCCTTTTAATGTCATCCAATACAGGATGAAGAGAAACCGAGGAGTTGGAAGAGCAAGAAGAAGCGGCGACAGGATTTAAGATTAACGACTGCATGTCGTCAATCGAGTCTAAGGCCGTTGCAATCCTGGAAGAAATTTCCTGGAATTTACTCAATAATGAGCCGGAGTTAGTCGCAGTAAGATTTAGGGTGTCGGACAAAGAGTCGAGTAAAATTAATTGGAATTTTAATTGAATTACTTAATTGAGAAGGGCACACTGTTTTAATTGTTGTATAAGCGTATATGACGATCGGGATATTATTGCCAGACGGTGTGTGAGTCACCGTAACTGATCTTGATCTTTCGTAATTATTTAAAAAAAATACTTTTGTAATACTCGTAAGCTGCGGAATGCAACGATAATACTATGGCTGTTGGCTCTTTATTATTATTGCTTTTAAATGGACGAAGATTGTTAAAATGCACATAAATACGTCGAAAAATTAAGAGCAATTTGCAGAATGCTTTCAAATATAATGATAATGTTGAAGACAAGTAAGCATCACACTAAACTACTACTCTTTGTACATAATGGTCACAGAACAAGGCCTTACTATAAGTTATAGTCGTCATGATCGTGAACCCATGCCAAATTCAATGAAAATCGGTCGTCGAATTCAATCTTGACGTTAGCCGCAAGAATTGGTCAAATTTAACGCCTCCAAAACCAAGTAGATACTGTCTTATCATTAATAAAACCAGCACCAATCTTCCTTCTGCGTCAATAGGCTTAGTGGAACTAGCAATGCACTCATCTCTTCTCACTTTACCTTTAACCGAAGATGTAGTTTGGGAATGACAACATGTATCCCAATGCCTGAGAACTGTTAGACGATGCAAATTCCTCATGAGCCTTCGGCCCTAGTGATAATCTACATTTCTTCATTTCTACCAAGCCTTGAGTTCACTCGGCTTACTTGCATGGTCTCCAGCTGTTATGGTTGTGTATGCTATAGTATAAGAATTCGTTTATAAGCAGAATAACTTACATAACTTAGCACAACAGAGAGTTCGTCGGCTCCTCCTCGTGCATCTTCCAAACATTCGGCTTTAACCCAAACGAGTAGCCTTAATAATCCATCTTACCTGTCTGTTTAACTGGTTAATAATGGAGCACACCTGCTTGTTCACCAGGTAATCCAGCGTTATAGCATTTTTTGGCTAAATAACGGAAACCACTTGTTGTAATACTCCGACAAGGCTGTCTCCCGCTAACACCGACGACTACGTCTCTGACTCAGCCAGCTGCTATAGAGTATGTATATTGACTTTGCGAAATCGAAGTCCCATTATTAAAATTGTTTGAAAAGCAGTTTTCTCTCGGAGACGAAAATGACGCTTCACCACTGAGAGAGTATGTGTGGGATAAGGTGGGGTATCTCAACGAAGTCGGCATACTGGACATATATTGTAGGATCAAAAGAAAAAAATACATAGGTAAAAATGGCGTATTTAGTTCCATTGCAGCAAAATGATGACCTTCATCTACTGTATGTCATCTGACGGGATTAGGAAAGTCCTGGATTACGCCGAAGGATCAATAGCTTATGATGCCAATTGGTAATGGATCATTTCTCGAAAGCAAAACGCAAGTTCAGAGTGGTCTTTGGTGATTTACCATATAAAGATGCGTGCTCTACTGCGTGGACTGGATATCCTAAATGAAAGTCTGCAGAGAAAGAATGCTCTTATAAAACTAGACTAGTATGAATCAGATTAAAGCAGGAGCGTGCCCACTAAATAAGTTGGGAGGGTCGATCTAGTAAATCAAGAATTTTTGGAGTCCTTGGAGTCAATGAACGTTTGGAACGTGCGAAAACTGTAGTCGCACAAGCACACTAACTAATGGTAAATGTGACTATTTTACATTGATAGTTTTATTCTGATTTCATATACAACATGAATAGTAAGTAACAAAGGAACAATAAAAACTAATAAAAAGACTAGCCAACAGACGAGTAGCCCCAAAATTAAAGGATTCCTGTAGACACGCGGCTGTCAGTCGTGAACTGATCCTTTAGTTGCCCCCATTTGTTTTTTTAGGTGCGGAAAC
Organism: Thereva unica; assembly: GCA_949987705.1. Taxonomy (NCBI): domain Eukaryota; kingdom Metazoa; phylum Arthropoda; class Insecta; order Diptera; family Therevidae; genus Thereva; species Thereva unica. The sequence goes on from OX465285.1 coordinate 74,389,860, forward strand.
AAAGAAGGGAAAGGGCAGGTGCCAATGGTGTATTGGGTACGCCTATGGCCATTGCACTCGGTCTTATTCCTCCGGTTTCAAGGTACATTGGGGAATTTTCCAGTACCACTGCTCTTGTGACCTCTTTATTTCCATATTTGTCGAGGGAACTATTACTAGATTTGCGTCCTCTTCTACATAGGATCTCTAGGTTATCGTAGTCACAGAAAATCTATCATAATGTGCACAAGGAGGACATGTTTGTTTGTTAACGTTCAGGAAAAACAAATTCTCTAGAAAAATCTTGTGGATTTACTGCTATTATAGTTATTTGAACTAGCTTCTCTCGGGATATCTTTGTCATCAGTTCTGATACTAGCCAATTTTCCACTAGTGCTAAACGTATAACTATTTTGTAAGAAGTCAGTTTATTCCATCTTCGTTCATCATACTGGGAAGTTAATCGTGTGGACCGAAGGGGTCAAACCCACATCTCAACTAGTTTTTTTTGTGATTGGTTAGTACAATTAAATTTCTTTAGAAGAGTTACACCACTATCAAAATGCCAAGTTGCCTCTCTTACAAACAAAAACAATCCTCACTAGACTGGAAGCATGCTAATCTAAAGATCTAATGTAAACAACAATAAAAAATTTATTTTTAACCAAGCAGTGTGGTTGGCGGCAGCAAAATTTGTTACAACAAAACAGAAACAAAGGTAAAGGATAGATAGCACACCTCGACCAACTTTATTAAATAATTTGGCATACGTCACTAAATGGAATAACTGCTGACAAACGTGGCTTCAATTTAAGAACCTCCCTCCGTTGTGTGTCACCTTTCATACATATATGGAGTAAGTACACTTAAAAATCCGGCGGAGATCCGTGCAGTACATCAGCACTGAACGAACAGCAGCACATATTCATAACCCATTATATATCTAGTAAAGTATGTCTAAATTGATGTAATGACTAGATTAGCGTTGTTTTAACGCTCGCAGAGATCCAATGCTGGTGGACACTGATTTCATTTTCATTTCCTACGTGAGTGTACTTTCATATCTGACTTCTTCTGGGGCTGAAATTCAAAGTGGCGCATTCTCTTTTTCTAGAAATGAAGTTTGGTATGCATCATCGATAACAACAGGATGGAAGCGTTTTTCGGCACTTGTCTTCAAGGTTAGATACGGAAAAAATGTTTTATTAAAACAAATTGAGATTTAGTAGAAGACATCTGAGAGAAATGGTAATAACAAACAATATCGTGTAAGTAGGTAAGATTTACCACAAGACGATTTGGTACTCCTACGGTGATGTGGTGTAAACAATTTTGGACTTTGAACTGCTTTCGGTTTTTTAGTGGTTGGTTCTTGTTTACTAGAAATATTAATAGAATGTAAGATTCAAAAATATTCAAATTTTGCTAACGCAGGAGAAAACGCATTTTAATTCGTCTTTTTAGAATATAGTGGTTAGGGGTCGTCCATAAATTACGTGGGGAAATTTTTGCGATTTTTCGCCCCCTTCTCCACCCTAATTTCACGTAACATTTTAAAAATTTAAAAAAAATCTTTAGAATTTAACGCTTTAATTATAGATAACTGATAATTCGAACTCCTACTTGCCCCTCCTCTATACCAATTGCTTTTTCTTCTTGTAGTGGACACACAACTACCAAAACGTGAACACTCCTAATCAACAAGAATTACGCTAAAATTCGGCGAGGGTCCTTCCTGTAGTTCTATATTATAACGGCCTTTTCGCGGGTCAATGTTACTTGGCTCGTATGCCGCAGCATTCGTCTACTATGCTACTTCCTGGCGTTCTCATAAAATTTTTTGTGTAGGATTTAGCTATATCTTAAGGCCTCCTCTCACACACAGGTCGACAGCAGGCCGTGGCCTGCAGTCCAAGAAAACTGCTAAAAATCTTTATATGTGTGGGCATATGTCGTCAATTTGCGCCTGCAGCTCTAGGGTGGTAGCAAGTAAGTTGTTTCGATAGATCTCTTCATACAAACATTTTTGTAACACTTGAATTCTTGTATGAATTTGTCAACTGAAACAACATACGTGCTACCACCCCAGAACTTCAATTCAGTCTAAAGCCGTGAATTTACGGCACGAATTCACGTCGTATCCAGTCGGACCTGAATGCAAGCCGCGAACTAGGGGCGAAAACCATCCACACTAGAATTCGCGCTTGTTCGCGGGTGTTCACGGCGTGAGCCTGGAGCCTCCTTAGGCACAACATATACGGTACATTTAACTTCTCCGTACCACCTGCCCATTGTGTCAGCAGATATGGTGTATTTTAAAGATTTTTCCAGTCATCAATCTGTTTGTGCCTTAAAAATTTTCGTTGAGGCCATGAACATCTTTGCACTTGAATTAACAACCTGTTACGCAAAACTGCCATCTTCGCCTGTGTGTCTGTAGCGAATCACGACTTCACCTGCATGCCACGGCCTGTCCTGGGGATACTTGAAGTCCTCATCCCCCAGTCAGACTTAGTATTGTGGGGCATTCATTGTGCCGTGGCTGCCGCCCTGGCCTGAAAGACCACGGCCTGCCGGAGGCCTGTAAGTGAATGTGGGTCTTTAGTGGAGAAACATGTTTTCTTAATTTAACTCAGTTTTCTAGCAATTTTTCTGTTTCTTGAGGAAAAAAATTTACGTGATATTTGTCGAGACCCCCTCTACCCACGTGAGATTGGGTAAGATTCGGCTTGACCCCCTCCCCCAAACGCCTCACGCAATTACTGGCCGACCCCTTAGGTACTGACGAAATCCTATTATAATGTACTTCTCAAAAAGTGGAAGTAGAAGTAAATACGAAATCTTAATTTGGACCCCAAAAAAAGAGAAAAAAGGAGAAAAAAGATGATTATTTGGAAACCCATTTCAGGATAAAGACTTGTAGAAATTGTGAAACCAGAAGAACAAACTAGGAATTAGATTGGACGGAACTTGACTTGTTATAGCTTGTTACAGTTCACTAATCTCCTTTAAATCTCACACAAAATAAAGAAAACTTTTAACTTAAGGGAATATTGTTGTATGCGATCTGTAGTACTGCTTTCCAAAAAAACGCTTTTCCTCGGAAACAAAAATAATGCACAATGCAGAACCTGTAGAGTCCAATTACCTTCCTGACATACTCGCGACACCAAATTGATACCTACTAGTCTATAACTAGCCATTATACTTGCTTACTGATCCAATGAATCTAAAATGTTCTTTGTTGTTCCATGGTTATGCTTGATTCTATTCAAAACTGCCATTTTACTTGTTAATGACTTTTAACATTTTTTCGTCATTTCTGGAGTGTTGTATACATGATGAATTTGCATCAATTCTACGTGAAACCTGTCGAGAAACGAATGAAGTGTGACACCATTTTTATAGTAGGGAAAAAATCGATTTGCAGTTTTATCTATCAATCAACCAATATTAACATGCATACTTTTTTTTGGGAAAAATGCAGCATCATCAATCTATTTTAACAGAATCATCAATCTTTTCTTCATAATTTTTTAAATATGGTGGGTCAACGAAAGCCAAACAGGCTTCGATTAGTTTAATGTATCATCTTACTCATATTATAAACGCGAATGTTTGTGTGGATGTTCGTTCCTCTTTCGCGCAAAAACCACTGAATGGATTTTAATGAAACTTTACAATAATATAGCTCATACATCAGAATAACATATAGGCTATAATTTATACATCTAACTCGAATCCTTCGGGTAGCTATAGTGTACTGATATAGCAAAATTCAAAACTTTTGTATGGGAGGTACTCTTCAAATTACTCTGCTAAGGGGTCATCCATAAATTACGTGAGGTGATTTTTGGGATTTTTCGACCCCCCCTCCCCCCTTGGTGAGATTTCGTGAGATTTGGCTCGACCCCCTCCCCCCCCTAATCTAACGTGAGATTTTTCAAATTTTAAAAAAATCTAGTATTTACACTAAAAATACGTATTTACGGTCGATACCAAGCAAAGTGGGCCTTTTCTTAGAATATAGAACTGCAGGAAAGGCCCTCGAATTTAAAATCCTTGTTCGTAACCGTAGTGAAATCCGATTAAAATTCGGAGTGAAAGGCGTGTAAAAAGTTCATCTGAGCGGAAGGGGGTGTTGGGAGCAAGATTTTATTTGAGATAACTGATAATTTGGACGCCTTGCCCTCCTCTATTCCACTCACTTTTCCGTTTGTAGTGGACACACAAGTAGTTCTAAATTCTAAGGGCCTTTTTGCGGGTCAGTGTTACTTGGCTCGTACTCTGCAGCATTTGACGAGACACACGTTTGACAATCGACAACCAATTTTTGTGTAGGATTTACCCCTATCTTAAGGCCCCAATTTACACACAGGTCGCCAGCAGGCCGTGGCCTGAAAGTTTTCGCATTGAGGCCAAGTATCCCTAAACACTCACTGGCCGCCAACTGTATGGGGTAGTGATGAGCAAGACTTTTCTTGCAATTCTTCCTTTTATTGTATATTAAGCAAGACCAAAGCAGGAACAAGACAAGACAGGACTACATTGCTCATCACTAAATGCCTAAAGTCTTGCAGTGGTGAGCAAAAAGCCTTTGAAAAAGTCTTGCTAAATTTCTTGCAGTCTTGTCTTTGTCCTGCTGAATTGTCTTTGTCCTGCAAGACAAGACGTTTTGCTCATTACTGGAAAACTTTTGCCCCTTAGTGCAAACCCTTGCTATCCTGATCTTGCAGTCTTGACTTATCCTTGTCTTGTCTTGGTATTTCTTGGTCTTGCTAAATGTGCAAGACTAGTCTTGCTCATCACTAGCATGGGGCCTGCAGTTCTAGAAAGCTGACGAAACTCGCATTTTTCGTCAGTTCGGGCCTGAAGATCTGAACTTCTATTCACTAAGAATTCACACCGTATGCACTCGGAACGGAAAGTAAAGGCGCGAGCTAGTCGTGAAAACCATCCACCATCGCGTTTGCGCTTTTTTGCTCTTTTGTGTTCAAGGCGTGAGGCTTGAAGCGTCGTTGGGGCCATGAGCATATCTGCACTTGAATTAATAACCTGCTATGCTAAGCAGTCGTTTTCGCCTGTTTGTGTAGGGAATCAGGACTTTATCTACATGCCACGGCCTTTCAGACTCATGCCTCAGTTAGACTGAGTCAAGCTTAGTTGTGCCGGCCGGCCTGTAAGTCAATAGGAAGGTCTTTAGTGGAGAAACACGTTTTACTTAGGCTGCGTTCGGAAACGTCATTTGCAGAGCAGTAGACGATAGTCATTCGTTCCGTATTGCAATTGATGATAATAAAGAGTTCGGAAATGCAAATTGACTATTGGAACACGTACGGCAATGCACATTCGCACTGCCATCTTGCAATCATTTCAATGCCAGGCGGTCGAAATCATCAAATTCGCAGTAAAACTAGTCACTTCTGCAAATTGCATCAGTCATTTTTGCAGCCGACGCAGTTAATTGATGATCATTTGACGATACCGAAAGCAGCCTTAATTTAACCCAATTTTCGCGCAATTTTACACTGTGTGTTTTAAAAAAAAATACGTGAGATTTGCCGAGACCCCCCCTCTCCCCCAGGTGAGATTTGGTGAGATTCGGCACGACCCCCTCCCCCCCCCTAAACGCCTCACGTAATTAATGGACGACCCCTAAAGAACTCAGATCCATTTTGTTTTGGTTTCTTCCGAAAAAAATACAATTCCCAAAGTTTCAGATCGATCGGAGGTGATTTACGGATAGTCGCCGTACAATTTTGTCGAAATAAAGCATACTTCTCGCGAACGACGCGGTTCACTGAACTTGGATTGAAGTAACTTTGGCTGCATGTGCCTGATTTTAGCAATGTATGGCTTAAATAAAAAGTCTCGAAGCCAAAAAGACGACAAATTCAAAAATCGGATGTTCATAGCTTTTACTTTTTGAGCTGTGTTACCTGGAAATTTACATAGATTTCAAGGTCCTTGATTTTTCAACATACAATAATTTCGCATGGGACATATTTTTTGTTTTATATTTCTTACGGAAAAATTACTCTTTATCATGCCGTTAAATATTTGAAAAGTTCGCCCAATGTTGTAAACGTTGCCTATTGAATGTATTAACCGTCTGCATTCATAGTGTAACACATTAAAATTTCGTGTATAGATAAAATGCAAGCGGACATGCATGTAATTTCCTCTTCGAAATTCGTTTACCGGCAAAAACACTCCCTCATCTGACCACGACAAGAGTGGCAAGAGGTCTCGATTTTAAGATTCCCAATTGTTTTGGCGCACGCCATACTATTGGTTTATGGGTGCAGCGAGGCGCACCGGGTTCCAGCTAGTATAACAAAAAATAGGCTTTATAAATATTTAGTTGGTAGTAATGGTAAAAATGTATCCGAAAATAATTATCGATTTGTAGATTATTAGCGTTGTTAAGTTCTTATAAGCTATTTCTCGACATCATGAAAATCTAGATAGTCCTTAAGAAACCAATCCAATGGCTTTATCTCAGATAAATCAACACCCGACCAGGCAGTAGAAAAATATCTAGAGCTTCAACCCTCCAACACTTTTTCATAGATTTTAAGTCTGCTTTGCCTAATTCTACCAAATGTAAAGCGAATTCGGCATACCAAATAAACTGTCACAAGTATTTGGACTGTGTTGCGATAATAGCGAAAGGGAACGTGTGGAATAAAATCGCGTATTGCCCTTGGCAGTTCTTTCTCTGCTCTCAATTAAATATCTTCCCTACTAAAGCTCTCGAGCTAACCTTTCAACCAGATTAAACCAGCTGTACGAAAATCGGCAAATGCTGTCTGCTTTTTAAGTGGAATTGTTGTTTTCAGATTCGCAATTGTTTTATCAAATTTAAAGCTAAATATGAGTTCTATTTAAATTTTTAAATGTTTTAAAGAAATTAAATGTTTAAATAATAAAAATATAAAATCCTTTTTACTTCTGTAGATTCTTACAGAGTATGATCAACATCCTCCACCTTGAGTTACGACCTCCATTTTGGCTTTGAAGTATTCACACGCTAGTTGCAATGCAGCCTTGTTCATACATGCCAAAGTTTTCTCAATGCCGTTCTTAACAAGATCATGTTAAGAACTTTTAACTATTGACTCCGTAAGCAGAAATCGAAAGGATTGAAATTTGTGCTTAAAGAAGGCCAGAGCTCATTAGACCAAAGGATATCAACACTATCTAACTTTCGCCTGGAAGACGCTGCAATGTTCGGGTAGACAAAGATAGATATTTATATTCAATACCTCGGAGAAGATACCACAACCAACGCTGTTCCTAATATTTAAGACATCATAATGACCTAGTTGGGATTACACCATTGTCCAGTCATTTCTGGCCTGAATGATGGTACTGAAACCTTTCTCGAAGGTCCACGTAGGTGTAGTGTAATCTAGGCTGTCCGCAGAGGTGGTGAGCCTCCTAAGGGTGGATAAGTGACCATATGAATATGAAGTCCAGCCAATAGAAGCATTTGTCCATTTGCTCGGCATGTACATGTCCAAAGGAATCATAATTAAGAATCGATTATCCAACAATATCCACTATAATTCGAAAACAAATGTAGTTTTTATTAAGTGATTTTATTTTACGTCTCATCATTATAGCACTTACAACTATTGAGATATAGTTTTAATACAAAATTAAAGTTATCCAAGTTTGATTTATTCCAGCTAAATTTCCATTGACTCTCGTTGGTCGAATTTTCTGAGCCGATCTAAATCTTGGAATGATTTTTTTATCATGGGGCTTACGAGGAGCCGAATCGCTAATAGCTAAACCATCTAACTTCTTTATGCGACTGAGCGTGACATAAGCCTGCCTCTTGGCAAAAATTTTAGAGCCAAGATCTACAATAGCTCTCTCTAGCGTTGTGCCTTGCAGCTTGAACACTATTATGGAATAGCACGAAACTGGTGGCAGCATACAACGTTCTACTTTATTTATTGACATTGAATTTCCTTGTCCCGTCAAAGAGTCAAATTCGCTTGTGGTTGGCTCAATTTTGATGACTCCCAAACCGGGGTATTGCCAAGTATTGTTCTGGTATTGCATTCTGCAAACACTACTTTTGGTATCTCACCGGGGTTACGTTAGTCACGACACAGTGCAGGCCACCCAATACTTCGAATGACACCCATCGCTCCATTGACCAGACAATGTTATTGTTTTTTCTGATTACACTGTTCAACAGCGAATTTCACCCAAGGTCGAGACCAAGGGGAATGCATTCATGGTATTAAAATATGATATTTTGCCAAGTTTCATGCAAATTGGCGATGGAATTAAAAAGTTATTAATGTTTAAAGTTTGTTTGGAGAAAAAGGTTCCGACCTTTTTCCTGAATCGAGCATTTTACTTATCTTGAATTTGCTGCCACGGAACGAATAATTAAATAATTTAATGAATTTGAACTAAGTTAATTAATAAATAAACAAATGAACGAACCAAAAAAACAATAACAAAATAAACAATACAAACCAAAAACAATAACAAAATAATTTGTTAATAACTTTTTATTTTTATCATGGAATTGTTTAAAATTTTGGCTTATGACTCCTCTTAATGCCCTTTATTTTTGCTATAAAGGGATTTCTTTGGTGAAAGGAGGTGGGTCACAGCCCATACAAAATTACCCCAGGCCCGGCGCAAAAGAAAAGTATCTCAGATTATCGACTATAATAAGTATTGAATTTCTGTATAGTTGTTATATCCCGTAACTGTGGCTAAGGTGTTAATAATGCTATTTCTTTTTATTCGGGTGAAATGACTAATTAACCCTGTATTTTTGTAACGCCATCACATATCTTCATGAATAAGGTACATATCAGTGTACGCACAGTACCAGTACCAGTACCGACGGTACCACAGTACCAACTTCCAGAGTTATGAGTCGTCAAAGTCAAAATTTTGTTTTTTTTAACGAAAATTTCACTTTCAACCACCTTTTTCTCCAAAATATTCATAGTCAACTAATGTTTTTTTCCCAGAATCAGAAAGCTTGGAGTGTTTCCTATGAATAATGTCCGGACAATTTTTATGCTACGGCCTTTACTTTCGAAGATATAAGCAATTTTAATACTAAAATTGGCGCTATATCGTACTTTTTAAATTCTTTTAATTAGTTTACACTGTGTGTCGTCAAATCTTGGAAGTTAAATTTGACCCACTTCCCGGTTTCGGATAGAGCTGAAATTTTGCATACACGTTTAGTTTGGATGACAATGCAATCTGGCCATTTTGTAAAAATATCAAGATGGCGGTTCCAAAATGCCTCCCGATTTTTGAAATTGTGTTCCGCGGCCCTCTGACATGGGTATCAAATGAAAGGATATGACAGGTAGAACACAATAAGCTATGTGGCGTCATTCCAAATTCAAAATGGCGGCCAACACTTACACTGTCTGTCGTCAAATCTTGGAAGTTAAATTTGACCCACTTCCCGGTTTCGGATAGAGCTGAAATTTTGCATACACGTTTAGTTTGGATGACAATGCAATCTGGCCATTTTGTAAAAATATCAAGATGGCGGTTCCAAAATGGCGCCCGATTTTTGAAATTGTGCTCCGCGGCCCTCTGACATGGGTATCAAATGAAAGGATATGACAGGTAGAACACAATAAGCTATGTGGCGTCATTCCAAATTCAAAATGGCGGCCAACACTAAATTGCGGAAAGCTTATAATAGACTAAAAAGTAGAAAATATAACCGATCAACTTCCAATTTTGCACACACTCGTAGTTCGGGTGGTTAATGTGTATGAATGATGAGATGAATAGTTGAGTTAAGGGTGAATTGAAAATAAAGAAGCAATGCACGTTACAAAAAATCACAAACAAACACAGAGATGCTGCTGTCAACTAAATTCAACTACTCAAATACTGAACTCATGTCCGTATGCATAATTTCAACTCAACCCAGGTAGCAGAGCTGAGTCGAGTTCAGTCAACCTTAACCCAACTCGACTCCCGTTTACATGCAGTTAGACTTGGGTTCAACTTGAGTTCAACTCATCATGTATAAGTACTAAATGCAATCTGACCTTTTTGTAAAAAAATCAAGAAGACGGTTCCGAGATGGCGGCCGTTTTTGCAATTATGTTCCACCGAGCCCACGACATGGGTATCAAATGAATACAGTAAACTGTGTGACGTAATTTTAAATCTAATAGAATTGCCATCATAAAATGGCGGAATACATATAATAAACTAAAAAGTAGAAAATAAAATAAATGGTTAAAAAAAATTTTTAAAAAAAATTCTTTTCATTAACTAAAAAATGTATTGAAAAGTAAAAAATAAAAAATATTTTAAAGAAAGCGTGAAATTTCAATTTTAATGAAAAAGTTAATTAAAAGAATGGCGCATTTTTCATCAAAAAATTTTGTTAGAATTTGAAATTAACAAAGCAAAAAATTGAGGGTTATTGTAAATCTCACGCGATTTACAGTTATATTTTCAATTTTTGATGAAAAATGCGCCATCCTTTTAATTAACTTTTTCATTAAAATTGAAATTTCACGCTTTCTTTAAAATATTTTTTATTTTTTACTTTTCAGTACATTTTTTAGTTAATGAAAAGAATTTTTTTTAAAAAAATTTTTTAACCATTTATTTTATTTAGCACTCTTTTCTCCTAAGCTTATGTCGAAGAAAACCAAGTGACAATTTTTAGGTCAAAGTTGCCTGCAATTTCCCCAAATAAGGCCAGACATTATTCATAGGAAACACTCCAAGCTATCTGATTCTGGGAAAAAAAACATTAGTTGACTATGAATATTTTGGAGAAAAAGGTGGTTGAAAGTGAAATTTTTGTTAAAAAAACAAAATTTTGACTTTGACGACTCATAACTCTGGAAGTTGGTACTGTGGTACCGTCGCACAGTGGGCGGAAACGATCAAAATTACGCGCGGGGCAGAAAAAAACGTCCAAATTAAGTCTTTCTTTTTTTTAAATACTCGTTATTATGTCCGCTATCTTGTATCACTGCGGAAATCCAAATTTATAGGGGTAAAAACCACCCCTAAAGCGGTCAACCCACCCCCAAGCAGGCTAACCTACCTAACCCTGGGCAGAGCGACTTCTATCAACTTGGTTTATTAACAAATATGCATTCCTTAAGAACAGACAGGCCCTTACCACAGACCCTTACAACCCTTAAAAACCACCCCTACCAACCCCCAAGCAGGCTAACCTACCTAACCCTGGGCAGAGCAACTTCTATCAACTGGGTTTCTTAACAAAAATGCATTCCTCAACAAACCCTTTAGGGGTGGTTTTTACCCCTATAAATTTGGATTTCCGCAGTGATACAAGATAGCGGACATAATAACGAGTATTTAAAAAAAAGAAAGACTTAATTTGGACGTTTTTTTCTGCCCCGCGCGTAATTTTGATCGTTTCCGCCCACTGTGCGTCGTTTTTACAATTTTAGATAGGTGGGAGTATTGCGTACACTGATACCTTATTCATGAAGATATGTGATGGCGTTACAAAAATACAGGGTTAATTAGTCATTTCGCCCGAATAAAAAGAAATAGCATTATTAACACCTTAGCCACAGTTACGGGATATAACAACTATACAGAAATTCAATACTTATTATAGCCGATAATCTAAGATACTTTTCTTTTGCGCCGGGCCTGGGGTAATTTTGACCCACCTCCTTTGAAAATCGATTCTGTTGAACAGTGTTATGACTCAACAATAATTTTTATAGAATTAGGGAAATCTTCTGTTTTGTTCGTGTCTGAAGGTATAAAGTCTGATTTTCGACGTTTCGCGTACGTTTTGGCTTCTACAGATACATTTACTGCCATCAAATCATAAATTCTACATGATTTGGCTAGGTCATTACCCAATCAGAAGAAGAAAAAATAAATCGAGTGTGACGTAAATAGCGTTTGACGGGCGCCATATTGTTTTTTTAATTAACCTAACCTATGTTACTCGGACTCATAAAACGATTCTAATGTTACCCTAGCCATCTAAATCCGTTCAGGCATGTAGAAGGAGAAAGAGGAGGTTCAATGCTATTTTGGAAAATACTAGCATTTTAGGAATTATAAATTGGAAGGACAAAACTAAAAATAGAGAAGAGTGGGGGGACATTTTGCAGTAGACTGAAGACTCCAGCTATAGCGCGATTAAAACAAGTGGTATCTACAAATCTTACTAAAAACACATTCAAACAAGCTACAGTTCTGTTAACCTACTGAATAGACCGGTGCTCGTTCGATCACGAAAGGGTCATCAAGTAAAGCAGCCCTGGGCCCGGTTAGTACTTCGATGGGGTCTACTTGTGAACATTGCCTGCCATTTACACCCCTATTATAGGGACCAACAGAGACCCGGAAAAATTGGTCCCATTCCGTAACCTCGAAACTTTCTATTAATATTATGTATTTCTAAGAAGTAGAGTTTTGTTTACAAAACAGTAAATTTGAATTTTCGATACATAAACAACTGCTTTACTTTAAAATGGCTCAAAGAGTTTTTAGACCTTGGTAGCCTAGTGGATATGGAGCCAGACTATCACACCCGATTCCACTTCGCGGCTCGTATTTTACTAGGGACGTACTTGTCTAAGTGGTATGAGATATTAAACTCAATAACAGAACCGTCGATAGTGCAAGAGGACTAATTCCTAAGCTCTAGTAGTTGCCATAAAAAAAGACAGCATGTTTGAAGGTCTATAAAAAAAACAATGACGTTCTATTATACCCCAACTGCAACTCAACTCATCATCTAAAATTATTACAAAACGAAACATTTCCGCGACTTTATATAATATAATTGTAGATACTAGGAATGGTTTCAACATTAGAATGCCATCTTCAAAATGAAATTCAAAACTGAATGGCTTTTTAATAGTATTGTGATATCAATTGTATGTAGCTCTGGAATTATGACGAAATGGCAATTTTTAAATGTTTTGTTTTGCGTATGAATTGAATGTGGCATTGTTAAATTAATTGTTGAAATAACTCAGCCAGAGGAAGTCTGATAATGATACGTGGGCAGAATGGTCAAAGGTTAAATATTCTTAACAAATGAACAAATTGTTATAGTTAAGTAATTTTTAAAATGAATTCTACAATATCTTTCTAATTGGTGGATTTAAAAAGACAATATTTTATAAGTATTACTCTACATAGAAAAATGATGAAATAATGGATCGAACAGATCTCGATATTAACTAAAAGTGAATTTGATGCAATTTTTACAAACATTACTTTAAGGATAACTTTAAGGCTACAAAGTTCCACGTTCCACTTTTTATCGTATTTTACGATACATGACTCAGCCACAAAAGTAGTATTTTTTTACAACTATGCTCATCACAGCTGTCCACAAAAGCCACAATAAACCTGAGCCCATTTACAATTTTTTTTTGTACTAATTAAATAGTCCTTGGATTAAATGAAATAATATTGTTTATGTTATGTATATATAACAGCATTGGAAAATTGATACAATTAACTAAAAAAATATTCAAACTCAACACTTACATCTTTGCTCCAATTAATAACATAGGGTATAATGTAATCATATGGAAAATCTATTGGGCAATTAAAAACGACATACGATCCAACTTTGCCTTCTAGATTTGTCTGAATCTCTTCTGACATACAGTCAACACAGGATGCATTAATTAAAACCACTAAAATAAAAATCGTTTTCATTATCATCATCCTCGGCTGCGAACTTGATCGCGAATTAACCACAGCCTCTACACTGCACTTGTTCATCATAACTTGCATTCGATTGTGTTTCATTGCCACTATATAAAAATATAATATTAATAATGGACGTTTCAAATAGAGCACACCTCAAAATCTCACTTCTACTCGCACTCAACACCTGTTGTTGTAAACAGTTTTGGGATCGGCGACCATTTAATTTGTTTATAGCTTATTCAAAACACAATGACTATTTTAAGAACACTGTTTTTACGCATTGTTTTGGCGGAACAATATGTTTTGACTTTTTGATACTTTCTTATCGCGATAACAACATCACTATATCGATACGCAAATGTGCTTGGCTAAACTGGAAGGAAAAGACTTGTTAGATAGCTTAGAGACCATCAGTGTCTGGATCTCGAGCAGATGGCTAAGCTAGAGCTTCAATGTAAATCCACCAGAGATTGAGTAAGCTTCCGAGTTGCGCACAATCCGACCACTTTATGCGCCATTAGATTAATTAAAATGTTGACGAGTCCGTTGCACATGGACCACCAATTTGAAGCTTGCGCGCAGCAGACTAATTACAAAACTTTTCTGTATCCGCGCGGCTATCTATGATTTTGTATAGACATCAACGGCTAGATACTACCTGTTCCGTTTATTTCAGGCGCTTAACTCATGCTATTTTACGAGACTCAGAGATTTTCATTTGTTTGCGAAAACCGGAATAGCAGCTCGGATCATCTACAACAAACGATCTTTACCGCAAAAATTATGGTTTAAAATTTTGTTGTTTATTTGAAATTCACGAAAAAAAGAAGATCAATAATAATCGATAGACTAACTTCGTTTTGATGTCTTCGTTTGAAGTTACTAACAAAAAAATATTGACATTGAATAACCCGATAAATTATGGAATTTTGAAATTTTACAAAGCTGCAGATTTTGCATTAATTCATTTTAATAATAGTCGGAAATAGAAAAGTTTTGTTATTAGCATTTTTAATAAATGATCGTGTATTTATCCATATTATACTATAGGTCAACTATTAACTTCGAATATGATCAACGTTCACTGCCCGTCGTCGTCGTTAACTAAAGATTACTTACTACGTTGAATTACAGAACGAGACTAATGCAATAGTCTTATTTGTGGATTATTCTATTAACCATAGTGGTTTATTTTTTTATTCCGACGTCATATTCCAGCAGCAAATGGGGTTGCACGGCGGCGTGGAAGTGAATTATTTTGTGAGTGTTTGTGGTCAGCTGGAAATCATTATATATGAAGTGATCTTTTCATCGCCATTCCAAGAGGAGCAAGAAGATTCAATGGTATACAGTGTATGTACAGTACATTGGTGATAAGAGGAGTAACACCGATATTTATAACCTATGACTCTTTGCCCCTTGATCTCTAGTCAAAAAAAATTTGAATAATGATTTATAATGTCTCCAGTAGTGTTATGATGCCAAAAAAAAACAAGATTAGAATTTTGCGTTTTGTACACTAATGAATTTTAAAAATCTATAAATAGATCGGCACTGCCACTGTTGCCCCACTGTCAGAAATATTGGAAGTTTTGGTGGTCTAGTGCAGTTTTTTTACTATTACATAACTGCAAGTATGATCACATATTTTATTACTTAAAGCAATGATTGATGTACCTGTCTGCTTTGATGGATGGGCTAAGATTATATTGTTGTTAACTCCGGTATGTTTAGCTAGAACCAAAATGTTCCTTCTCTTAATGCTATATAATTATTATTTTGAATATGTTTCTCTTCTAAATATTTAAATAAATCTAATACCCAAGATTTTTTATGTGCAAAATTAGAGCTCAGTAGCTCAATACTGTAACTTGAGTGGAGAGAGTTCATGCAAGCAGTGCCTGTTAAGGATGATGAGGAGAAATGTGGGCACAGTGGTATAGAATGACGTCAAAACGAAGTCAAATAAAGAATTTTTGGTACAGAACTTCTATATTCCGTGCAACAGAAACGAGCTACAGACAGCGCCGTCCCTAGCCCTTGTTGAGGGTGGAGCGAGATTGTCTTTCGGCGCCTTTTGGTCGATGCTTTCACTTGACATAAATTGTATTTCCAGTTGTCCTTGATAAAACTTTTTTCAAGCACTGCCTTCCAGCCATTTCCTTACGGGATAATATCTCCCCTTTTGCAAGCAAGCTGGGGCCCCATAAGGATTTCGATGGTGGTTTTAGGGTCACAGCCCCGCCTGTAGCGGTAATAGAAGAGGCATGTCTTCTCAGAGTTGCACTAACAGCACCACCTTTTTGGAGGCTATTTGGTTGTTTGTATTGCACGGTTGGGTATTAGGGCTTGCCCCCACCAGCAAGGCTTAGATGGTGGAGAAATCACCTTCTCGTTAAAAGAGATTTCTCCTACCATCAGCCAAAAATTGCAGTGCTCACCATCCTGACAACGCTATCTCTGTGAATTTAATGCATTTTGTGGAGTATTCTCCTTAGGGTCTTCTTTCGGACCCCTATCCTTTTCAACATAATGCCATTAGGGTCTTCTGTTGCTGCCGGGAGGTCCCGATTACAAAAAAGCTGCGCGCCAGCTTTTTACCGTCTACAGCAACAAGGCTTGCTCCTTCCAGAGCTTAAGGCGGCTCTTCATAGGGGGTGCACCGACCCCTAGGGACCTGGGATGTTCTGAGCCCTGAGCCAATTTGGCTATCGTCTTCAGAAAACTCCTTGAACGGTCAGGAGAGTCTCCGGACTATTAGTCGCAAGCACGCCCATTCCGACACTTTCTGCTATTTGACAGCTTGGCTTTGGAGTCGTTCTGGACTTCATTATGGGTGCGTCCGACTTTTCTGAAGGCTTTTCAAACCGTATGGCCTAAGCCTTCTCCCTTTTCGCCGGGTTATTATGCCCTGGAGAACATCCAGAGTATATAACCCTCTTCTTATTAAGAAAATCGGTATCCCTTTCTTCCTCGGGGGCCTCTTCACGGGGGTTGCCAGATATCGCGTAAAACGTTTTCGGGTTGCGTCACCCCGTCTTCTGAAAGCGGTAGTTTTTTCGAGTCGTTTCTCCGATTAGGTGCCTTTACTTCCGTAGAAGATCTAAGGAGATCTCCCAATGAGGGAGTGATCTCAACGTACTCCATCCCTGGGTTTACGGGCTCAGACTGCCCTCCCTTTAGAAGAATCCCGAAAACTTTCCTTCACTGGAACCAGTCGACACCTTGAAGAATGGATCCAAAAATATCTAACTGGCCTTGTAGGTCGTTCTTTTGGGAACTGTGGGAGCCCCAGAAATGTGTGAAGCATTAAGAAGTGCTATATCCTCAATAGTTTTTTAAGTTAATTTTATATTGATACCACGAGCT
This sequence comes from Thereva unica, assembly GCA_949987705.1. Taxonomy (NCBI): domain Eukaryota; kingdom Metazoa; phylum Arthropoda; class Insecta; order Diptera; family Therevidae; genus Thereva; species Thereva unica. Next base: position 74,406,909 of record OX465285.1, read on the forward strand.
CGGCGAGAAAGGACGGTCGCCCATGGCAGAGCTCCGTATCACCAATGGAAGGCTAATTCAAGCCGAAGTTCGTCTGGCATCCGCAGAACACTCACGCAGTACCATTCTTAGCTTCAGCACGATTCTTTACACATTAGAATTGCGGTTTTTATCGAGTTTAGATCCGCCGTATTCAGTCTGCTCCATGGAGGTGCGAGCAGGATGTGGCCTAAGGCCATGTACGATTGGTTTTGGAGTCAGTGCTCCCTGCTTGTGCCGTGTTCGAGATATTGATTAGTACATAGACTTGGCTTAGCTACAAACAACGCTCTAAAAAGTGCCATCAAAATTTTTTATTTTGCTCGAAATTGTTTTTCTTATTAATTTTAGCGCCCCTTACCACCTGGCGCCTAGGCTACAGAGGTAGAATAGCTTTTTACTGGTGAAAATTCTTTTATAAAATCCAATTTCAAAAAGCAAGCTCTAGTCGACAGGCCTGCCACATAACCTTACGGGGCTGAAGTTAAAATCCTATTGAGGCCGTTTTAAGCTATATAACAAAATAAATTTTAGGGTGTCAATATATTTGCAGGGCTCCCTGCGACCGACGGCCTACTGGTAGAGCGACAAGTGGTTAGTGATGTGCAACCAGATATCGGATCAGCAATGGCGCTGCTCACCCCTCACTCTCAATTCCTAATAAAAACTTCAAGTGGTGGCCCTGGTAACTCCGAGAGAATGTACATAGTAGGTGAGAAGGAACCAAATTTTTAAAGCGTGCCAAATTGTAAATGTCATCAGCTAGTTTTTGGATTGTCGCTAACGATATCCTCTGGGCCCAGGGCGCACCTAGTTGTATAATACCTTATACCCATATCATCATGAGGCTCTGCAAAGACCGGTCCTTTTTTTCCCTACCATTCCCGTGGGACTTCTATAGAGCAAATATAAAATAAAAAAATTTATAAACAAGGAAGTTGTGGGTCTGATGTATCTTCATCAGCTTAGAGCTGGAGAGAATTCTCATATGAGATACCTCATCCAGCACAGAAGCTTTGGCTTCACAACCAACAAAAATACCCCAGACCATTGACGGTAATGTAATTGAAGAACTAATTGCCAAGACTGTCGGTAGAAACCACCAAATAAAAACTATCTGGCGCCCGCCACTAAGAGGAGGAGGAGTATGGCAAGGAGGGCTGTAGTGGAAATGGAACGTCCCGAGGCCAGCTTTTGCAGACTACTTCCCAACTGTCCGAAGGCAGGCCAGTAGTCAGAAACTCGAGAAGCCCTATGAAGTAGACCTAGAGTAGACAGCCGTCGCTCTGCTTAAAGTTTCTGGACCCAGCAGAACCCATTCCCATTTATTCTATTACGAACATTCCTTTGCTGAGCTCATCTTGTGTGCTGACTAAACGGCATTGGTCATAAAACTCTCCTGGGGAGCCATGGTAGTGGTACTTCCATGAAGAAAATTTGACAGTTGACTATTAATCCTCATTCTGACCAGGGCAGGTTTTTCTACATGTCCTAAACGCAGTAGTATTAGATCGATGCTGGTGTAATAAAATCGGTTGTGGACATTCCTTTCACTTCAAATCCAAATGTTTGAAAGGAGTATAGAAATAAAATACTCTAGTATTTTTTATTCTAAACGGAAAGGCATTTAATGGCAGCAAGTGTTTAGTCATCATATACATACATATAGAGCTACCCTTCTAGCGCAGATGGTACATTCTCAGCTGGCTGAGAAACATTTACCACTGCTCAGTGGCTCAACTAAGCCATCCAGACCCAAAATATAATAAATATATAAGAGCACAAAACATCAAACAGAGAAGCGGGCAAAAACAAAAAAAGAATCGAGCTTCATTAAAAAGAGTCCTTTTAAGGACAACTTCTCTAGTTAATGTACAAGAGAGATCTAGGTCTCAGGTTGCAGTTATTCACTCTAAATGACATACGGCTACTTAAGAAACCTGAGTCTAACTTGCCTTTCGTCAGACGATGAATGAATATAACGTCAGCGACGTCGCGATGCGTGTGGAGAGAACTTAAGTTGAGCAGTTTAAGTTTGCTCTCATAAGGTAGAAGAATAAGGGAGGCGGTTGAAAGACGACATTGAACGTTGGCGGCACAAAGAAGTTACAATGGCCTTGCACATGAAAGAAAACACTCTTCCCCAGGGATCGTAAATAACTGTTATATTTGTATTTTTGACTTAAAAAATCAAATAGTAAATGTTGTCTGATCTGCATAAAATTTATACTGGATACTCAGAGTAGCGAGTTCTACGCGGTGGTGGGGTTACTTTTAAATTGTAGACTTTTATTATAAAAGTCAAGTTTAATAGTTAAAATGAATTTAAATTTTTTAAATAAACAATAACAGTTATATTTAACTAAAAAAGTTTTAGGTCATTAAAAACTCTTATTTTTGTTTTTTATTTTTAAAGTCTTCCAAAACTCTTATGGGAAGACTTTTATTTTTAAAATCAAAAATAACTGTTAAAAAAGACTGTCTTGCATAAAAGTCTTTCTAAGATTTTTATTTTTCCAGTTTTTTCTATAAAAGTCTTTGAAGACTTTTATTTTTAAAATATAAAAATAAAAGTCTTTTGCTGAAAACAGATAAATAGTCCATTCAAACCGTTAAGAAAATCGAACCCTAAAGGTTTTTGGGGTCGCTGATCACGAAAATCGGGGTCCTGCGGTCCTAAAACATGGGCGTCACCCTTAAAAATGCAAAAAACACCCCTTTTTAGGGGTTTTTCGCGATTATTTCGATAATAATGAAAACTAATGCAATGAAATGCACTTTTTTTAATATTTATTTGCGAAGGTGGTTGATTTGTACTAAATCAACGCGAACTTTATGATAAGGGGTGATCCTAAAGGGTTGAAACCACCCCTAAATCGGCTACAAATAGAAACTAGTTGGGATGTGGGTTCGACCCTTTCGGTCCACACGATCAACTCAAGGGGGTGAAATAGGGTCAACTCAAAACCGCTGGAGCTATAAGGCTGAAATTTTGATAGTGCATCCCTTTAATGACGTGGACATCCACTAAAAAGCGATTTTTCGAAATTCATCCCCTAAGGGGGTGAAATGGGGTTTCTCCAAACCGTTAAAGCTATAGGGCTGAAATTTTGACAGTGCATCCCTTTAATGACGTGGACATCCACTAAAAAGCGATTTTTCGAAATTCATCCCCTAAGGGGGTGAAATGGGGTTTCTCCAAACCGATAAAGCTATAGGGCTGAAATTTTGACAGTGCATCCCTTTAATGACGTGGACATCCACTTAGAAGCGATTTTTCGAAATTCATCCCCTAAGGGGGTGAAATGGGGTTTCTCCAAAACCGTTAAAGCTATAGGGCTGAAATTTTGACAGTGCATCCCTATAATGGCGTGGACATCCACTATTAAAGCGATTTTTCGAAATTCATCCCCTAAGGGGGTGAAATGGGGTTTACCCAAACCGCTGGAGCTATAGGGCTGAAATTTTGACAGTGCATCCCTTTAATGACGTGGACATCCACTTAGAAGCGATTTTTCGAAATTCATCGCCTAAGGGGGTGAAATAGGGTTTACCCAAACCGCTGGAGCTATAGGGCTGAAATTCGGACAGTGCATCCCTTTAATGACGTGGACATCCACTAAGAAGCGATTTTTCGAAATTCATCCCCTAAAGGGGTGAAATGGGGTTTTTCCAAACCGCTGGAGCTATAGGGCTGAAATTTTGACAGTGCATCCCTTTAGTGACGTGGACATCCACTAAGAAGCGATTTTTTGAAATTAATCCCCTAAGGGGGTTAAATGGGGTAACCCAAACCGCTGGAGCTGAAGGGCTTTAATTTTGACAGTGCATCTCTATAATGACGTGGACATTCACTAAGAATCGATTTTTCGAAATTCATCCCCTAACGGAGTGAAATGGGGTTACCAAACTACTAATTTAAGTAGAAATTAAACAGGGAGCCAAAAAATTCAAAAATATAAAATCAGCCGCACCAATTTATCCACCTAATAAATCATTTTTTACATAGTTTTAGTTAGAATTTCTATAACCTGATCAACGTGCTAGGCTTTAAGCACAATATCACAATTGTTTTTATAGTGTAATTTTCGAACTACGATAGCTATTTTATTTGATTTCAGCAAAAGACTGACCTGCCTAAATGCCATTGTAAAAAAACGGAACACCCCATTATTCAGAAGTAACTCAAATACATTAGGGTACATATTTCCAATTATTGTGTGATTGTCGTTTTTATCCTGCATTTTGACTTTATTTAAAAATTCCACGAAAAGAAATATTTCTCCATGTATTTTTTATTTTGCTTCGGTTTAGGGGTGGTTTAACCCCTTTAAAAAAGGGTTTAAAGTGAAATTTTCCAAATGCTTCAATGAATAAAAATGGAAAATAAAATTTTAATGCAAAACAATAAATGTCAATTTTTTTCAATTACAATTTTAATGCAGGGGTAGTTTCAATAAGTTTATTTTAAAATAATAAATTTATGGCTGATAATACCTTTTGAACCAAATTTCAAGCAAAAAGCAAAAAACAAAAAAATTTTCTAATTTTTTTATATAAAGTTGATTTTTATAATTGTGGGGGTAGTTTTAACCCCTTAAGGGTTGAAAATAATTTAGTTTTGCCTGACAGTACGCCCACAATCGTATTTGAAGCATATACTTGAAGAAAAAAATTTTTACAATTTTTTCTATTTGTAGCCGATTTAGGGGTGGTTTCAACCCTTTAGGATCACCCCTTATCATAAAGTTCGCGTTGATTTAGTACAAATCAACCACCTTCGCAAATAAATATTTAAAAAAGTGTATTTCATTGCATTAGTTTTCATTATTATCGAAATAATCGCGAAAAACCCCTAAAAAGGGGTGTTTTTTGCATTTTTAAGGGTGACGCCCAAGTTTTAGGACCGCAGGACCCCGATTTTTGTGATCAGCGACCCCAAAAACCTTTAGGGTTCGATTTTCTTAACGGTTTGAATGGACTATTTATCTGTTTTCAGCAAAAGACTTTTATTTTTATATTTTAAAAATAAAAGTCTTCAAAGACTTTTATAGAAAAAACTGGAAAAATAAAAATCTTAGAAAGACTTTTATGCAAGACCGAAAAAAATAAAAGTCTTTTTTAACAGTTATTTTTGATTTTAAAAATAAAAGTCAATTTTAATTATTATTTCGAACAAAAAAAGAAAAAAATCTTTAATAACAATTTTAAAAGATTTAAAACAATACTAGTCAAAGATAATAGTTAAAAATAACTTTAAATATTTTTGGTAAAATTTAACTGTTACTGTTGTTTTATATCATATAAGTTTCAAAATAATGATTATTTTCTGATTTTTTCGATATAAGTTATAACAGTTACGATCCCTGCTCTTCCCTCAATCTCAATTAAATGAATCGCAGTCTTTCAGCAACAATATTAAGCACTTTAATTTCATAAAGTCGACAGCAAATTGAATTATGCCACAAAATTCCTATCATTTTAATTAAACTTCGCTAAAAATTTTCATGAAATTCTCATCCGATTTCATTTATTTTGGCTAAGGCAGAGCAGATCTAAATATGTCTTCAATTGACGATAAATTAAGTAAAACGGAAGATAAATTAATTGGAATGGCCTCTTATAGTGTGCATCCCACGCCAGACTACTTTATGAATTGTATTTATACTAATTGAATCAGAAGGTTACGTCCCTTAAAAAGCGTCTTCTTAAGAGTCTTACAACGCGCCACTCATTGATGATTCTACAATTCACAATTATCCACATTGTTTATGCAAATTAGGCCAATGCCTATGAATGCACGAGGATAAACTAGAGCCTTTCTTCTCTTACTAAGATAATAATTCCGACTTCCTGGCCAGCCAGTTGGTGGTTTTTGTTCGGCACTCATATAAAGTGCAGACACAATATAATATGCAAGTGATTCTTGAGTGCTTCTAGATTTCTGTATAGAGGCTTAAGGCTTAGTTTTCTTTTTTAGTTAGACAACTGGTTTCGAGTGAGAATTCTATTGTCTTGAGAGGAGTAATTTGTGTAGGCGACTGTTTGTTTTAAGTAAATGGATTCTGCGCAAGGCATCGTAGTCAATTAGAAGAGGTCAAAACAGCGAGGTCAAAATGACACTTTGTTAAGTGGATTATGTTCGTCTCTTGAAAGTGATGACGGGATTTTAAAGAGTCTTGTTGGATTCGTTTTCACTTAATTTAAGTATTTCTTGTTTGCGTTGGAGGAAAAGTCAATTTTGTTATATTTTTTTGGTAGCTAAGAGTAATTTTCATTCCATTTAAGAAATTCATTCATAGAAAAATGCTGGTTTTTTAATAGCTGTTTTTTGTTTTGGGGGAACCTAAATTATATCAAAGTGAACAATTATCAAGTTATGAGGACTTGAAGAAATTTTTAGTAGGATTTGGAATGTTCAATGTTCCAAATCTTGTTTTTTTTTAAATATTTTTTTAACATATCCTCATCCTTCTTGTGGTATATTTACGCTTTCAAGTGATATCCACAATTTTTCTTTTTGACCATTATCGTACGATGGATACTAAAGTAGGTCCTGGGGTGGCTAGTATTATGATGACTGCCACGTTCTTTATACCAGAGAAATCCAATTCACGCGACAAGCATAATTAACTTATACTCATGGTATATGGTCGGTATATGCTCGGAGTGGTTGGTATATGGTCGGCATTTGGTGTGGATATGGCAGACCGTGCTGATCGTACAGCTCGACACCATATAAGAAAAACTGCCAGGAACATTGTCGGAGCATGGTTACCGGACAAAGGAAAAGTTCAAAGGTGAAGTACAAGGGTGAGGGAGGTCTCATTTCAGGGATTCCGATGATCATAACAGATATGACATTCGAATTTTTGTCTTGCATTCACCATGACGATCAACAAACCGCAAGGCCAATTCTGTTTGTGCCCTGAATCTAGAAAATGAATGTTTCTCTTAGAGCCGTATTTCACGGGGCACCATAGCGACGCAACTAGTCGCGCAACCGTGGTGTCTTCGAGCTACCAAACCGGGTCACCATATAGACACCAGACACCACTAGACACCAGAAGAACTATCCCATATAGATAGACTATTTTGAATTTCGATAATAAACTTTTCTGTATCGAAATTATCCATCGTAGCTCTGAAACTAACAAACGTTTTGCCAACAACACTACTCGCGTGCGAATGAGAAGTGGCAGCCGATTGAGTGATGCATCATATATCTGTCTGTATACCTATTAGTGGTGGCACAACCAGCATGGTGGCGCTGCCAGTAATATTCTGTGCACGCGTCCGTGCTTATCGGACCTCCAAATTGGTTGCGCCACCAAGCGGACACCTGGTGAGGTACCTTCTAGGGAGCAGTATATACATTTTGTTGGTGACAGCGATTGTATATTTAACATAAACTAAAATACAGTTTATGTAATGTGAAAGCGTCGACCAAAGGGCGCCGAAAGACAATCTCGCTCTATCCTGATCAACGGTGTTCCGTGCCTGTTTTCGGTGCCATGCACGCTTTTTGATGTAATCGCTACTATCATGACGACTGTTCTAGCAAACTTACCGCTCTCCTGCATCCACGGCAATCTTAGAACCGCAGCATCAGATTAGCCAACTCATCACACTCTCACCACCTGCAGCCAGTCTTTTCACGCACTCAACAAGATAGCAATTCGTTTCTAAATAGAACAAATCGACTGTGGAATAATTTCTCGCAGTCAGTATTCCCGAGCTCCTACAACATCCAAGAGTTCAAACGCATGGTTCATCGCCATCTTAACCTACTCCCCCGTACTAAGCTTACTGCTAGACACTGCACTACGACGTGACAAACAATATAATGGACTGGTAATACAAAATGTGATTATTGAGCTTAGCACTGTCACATTAAGAAAAAATAGGCCTGTCTGCCGCTCGCAATAAAAGTTTATAGCATGAATAACACCGTGGATCTGACATATCTGGAGATTTCATTACGCGCCTAATGTATATTTCATGTTACATCTGAATATTGCTTCTGGGGACGCTTGGTATAGATAGAATTTCTTCGTTGTCAGAATATTTTTTTTACTACTTACATACTTTATTTTGCTCCGATGGGTGCAACGAGGTGCAGCGGTTTCTATTGTAAAAGTTATACGTTATTTTTGACTGCTACCTTGTGCTGCATTATAGCTGGGACGACTTGGGTTACAACAAAGAAAGAACAATCGGCTTCATAAACAGATCCCCAAGAGATGTTGCCAGAATTACGGCAATAATCACGGATATGTCAGACAGCGTCGAACCCATAGAGAAACTCTTGTTCGTTGTGTCAACGCCCACCGCCAGGCAAATCCAAGAAGCGTCCTTACGTTCTGAAAAGCTTCAAAGATATCTCCACGCTAGATGTCAGGATACTCCTAAGCTACCTAGAGTTCCCAGGAAACCTTTAAATATCCACCAGAGTGGGCTAAAAGACTACCCATAGAAAATTTTGGCATCTGGGCCCTACACTTAACATAACCTTAAATCATTAATTCTGTGACCTTTCTGAGGCTTTTGCGGCAAAAACTGACTGTTCCAAGGCTGGTTTCTAGATTCCATCAAATTGAATTATTTTTCTTGACAACCTCTCGACCCATGCCCTACCAGAAGGCATGGGTGGTCTAGTGATATCTAGCTTTACAGATTTTACTTGATTGATATATTACCTGTTGCCCTAAACCATCAAGATTTTTAACTTCCCAGTATAGGAAGTTATTGTAATCGGTCCGAAAATCGAAATCGAAAATTTCAACGTATTTTCATCTTTCAAGGTCCCAGGAGCATTTTAAGCAAAAAATTGGGAGGAAGTATGTGTGTGTGTGTATGTGCGTACGGATGTGGTCATTTTTTCCTGCACGATATCGCGCGAACCAAAACTGATATCGACTTCGTTGAGGTGTCGTTCGAAGCGTATTAACCGAAATATGATCTGAAAAGAATTTCATGAAATTCGGTCCAGCCGTTTTTTTGTTTGAGCGACGTAAGTGATTTTTGTACCTGCACGATATCGCCCGAACCACGAAAGATATTGACTTACTTGAGGTGCCGTTCGAAGCGTATTAGCGACAATATTATCTGAAAAGATTTTTATAATATTCGGTCCAGCAGTTTTTTGGTTTAAATGACTTAAGTGATTTTTGTACCTGCACGATATCGCGCGAACTATAAAAGATATCGTCTTAGTTGACGTGCCGTTCGAAGAGTATTAACCAAAATATGATCTGAAAAGATTTTCATAAAATTCGGTCGAGCCGTTTTTTTTGTTTAAGCGGCGTAAGTGATTTTTGTACCTGCACGATATGGCCCGAACCACAAAAGATATTGACTTACTTGAGGTGCCGTTCGTTTTTGGTTTAAATGACTTAAGTGATTTTTGTACCTGCACGATACCGCGCGAACTAAAAACTATATCGACTTCATTGAGGTGCCGAAAAACATTAATACATCAATTTTATATACATTTTCGTCATCCTAATCTTGTAAGTGCGCACATTTAGTTTGACATTTTAGCGAAAATATTGATAAACAATTGTGACAAATTCTCGGTATTATAGATATATTCTATATTGCCTATTGTTCATTTATTATTAAAATATCCAATCATAATATTCAACATCCATCATACTGGGAAGTTGATCGTGTGGACCGAAAGGGTCGAACCCACATCCCAACTAGTTTTGTTTGCGATTAGTTGTTATTAAAGCTCAGTTGAGTTGGTTTTTTATATAAACTTTGTAGAACCACATGCTTGAAGTATTTTAGTTCTACTACTAAATAGTAAATGATTGCTGCCTATGATTCTTATAATTTAGCATTCGCAATATAATAAATTTCAAAATCCTGCATATGACGATTGCGGTATAATTATTTTATCCGGCTTTTTACTCGGAGTAATCCAGGTTGATGTTTCTTATAAAACGTTGTTGTCCTCTTTGATGTTTACCCAGCTGGAAGTACCTACATATATTAAAACAACAAAACCCGATTCTTTTTCTCACAGTCACAGTCTTAAAGTTTGTTACTGGAATGACAGTACCATTCAGGCCAGTTTTTAAAGAGCTGCTTCTCTCAAAATCAACTTTGAGCCTTCGCTGTAACTAACGTACTCTCTGCTACAGATCAAAAACTCCAAATACACAATTAAATCGAAGAAAACAAACAAAAACAATATCAAATAAAACACTATCCTTCATCAAATTTCACTAACATATATTCGAACGTAATTTATATAAAACATCATTTTTTCATTTTTCATCATTTTTTTAATTATTTTTTTCCTCTTTTTACATATATAAAAAAACATTCATATTTTTTTTATTTCCCATAAAACAATAAATCATTAACTAAAATCTAGAATTTTTTTTTGTGTGTGTTTTTTATATATGTTTTTGTTTCATTTTTAATAAATCATAAAATTTTAAAAATTAAAAAACAAACTACTTTTCTTAACCGCTTCATAACGTTTAAATATATATAATATTAAATTAAAGTAAAATATAAATATAAATAAAAATGTAAATATAAAATTATATAATTAATTTTTTTTGTATTTATATTTTTTCATTTTAAAAACAACGAGAAAAAAAGTAAAGTAAAAATTTTCAAATACTCGTATTTACATTAAATTTTGAAATATATTTTTTTAGAATTTCATATTTTATAATAATTTGTTTGTTTTTGTTTTTTTCATGTTAATTTTTTTTTAAAAGTTACGAAATGAAGATTTTTATAATTATTTTCTTGTTTTTTGTTATCCTTAAAAAGTTTTTTAACTGAAAATTATTTCAAAAATAGAATTTTTTCTTGTTTTCTAAATTCTATGTAATATTTGATTCGTTTATTTTTTGTGTTTTTTTTTTTTCATTTTTCTTGTTACTTAATTAGTAAAATTAAAGGTTTTTTTTTTAAGTTAATTTACTTTATACTCTATATTATATTGTTTTTTTTATATACTTCTTGTTTTTTTTTTTTTTTGATTGTTTAACTATGTACGAAAAAGTATTAATATTATTTTTCTCATTTAATTTATTCTGTGAGTGTGGATTGACTTAAAGATGTACAGGTGATTTTTCTTAGGTTTTTTCTTCATTTTTATTACATATTATATATATATAGTGGGGGATTTCTTTTTAAACTTGCAATTAAATAAGATTGTTTATTTTATTTAAATCTATTATTAATAATATTTTTCGATTTAAATATTTCTCTTTTTTTGCCTGTTTATTTTTGTTTCTCTATGATGTTAATATATAATTATTTATATATGTATGTATCGAAATATAATTGCGAATTAAATAATTATTATTTAAGCAAAAATCGATACTTAACAAATGATATTATTTGACTTTTGTTAAATTAATAAATAAAAATTATAATTTATTTTGGTTTTATAATATCGTACAATTTGTTTCAGTTTCTATTTTTATGATTTTTTTCTTTTCTTCTAACACTTAAAAAGGGTTTTTTGTAGATATTTTTTTTGTAGTTGTTCTTTTTTTTCGATTAATGTAATAAATACCTTTTATATGTATCAGTTTAAGTAGTATAAATGTTATTTCATTATATAATTCAATTTATCTAATATTAGTGCTGTTTTTTTTCATTTTTTTTTTAATTTTATTATTCTTTTTTACTCTAAATTTAATTGTGTAAAATCGTCGACCAAGTGTTTATTTGATATCTACTCTAGAAATTTTTATTTAAATTATATGTATTATTTTTTTATTAAAAAAATTATATAAAGAATAAAAAAAGTTAAACAATTTATTTTACTAACCTAAAATTTAATGTATATAGTAGTAAAACAATTATGTTCATTGCATTTATGGTCAGAAGAATGCTTACCGAATGTTCTGAAAACTATATTAACATCACCCTCCCAAGCTTTTATCCCCTTCCCAAACCACGATCTCGTCACCCCCAGGACAAAGCCTGTATAGCTAAGTTTAAGATATTCTCCTTACCTTAGGATATATAGCATACTAGCAATGTTGCTTTTCGTTGTCTCTGATGATTATGCCATTGGTATTGCCGGCCTTTTATTACCTTACGATTGCCAAGACCAGATGCAAATATTTTTGCTTGGAATTTTACGATGTACCATTTTTATAAATACTCTCTCTTCTAATTTTCGCTTTAAGTGAAACTAAAATTTTACGTTATGACGACATATATCGTTATAGGCGAATTTCCATAGGTAAACGAATTTCCATATGCAGACGTAGCCTTTCAGAAAGTGTACAACAGTCTCATCTCATCTCCCATCTGGGTTTTAAAATATTAAACACGTCCTTTTCTCCTGTTTTCTGTTTTCTGTAAAGTATCTCCAGCCGGAGTGTGTATTACGAGAGATTTCAATGTTTAATGGATGAATTTTTGAAAGGCACCAGTCATGGTTGAGAACTTTACAGACATCCGGAATTTAAACCAAATTGTGAATAGTCCAACAAGAGTCCTGACATTTCGCAGGCCACAAAGCCCATATCCATGACCTGTATTTTACATTTAATCCAACCGTCTAAGTTCATTTCCCCTGGGTAACTCAGCCCACGGCTCAATCAGCGCTAATCTCCCATACTCATCCTCTGGCACTGCCAACACACCATCAAAAAGTGTGCTTGCAAATTTTCTGTAAGATGTACCATTTCGAAGATATAGTGGAAAACCCATTTGCACACCTTTTCCAAGATGGCAGCCAAATGGTGGCGGGGGGGGGGGGGGTTAGAATCCCGAAAACTTAAATTTAAGCTTACAGTGACCCCCCCTTCACATCCCAAAAATAAAATCTCGTCCTGCATTTTTGCAATGTTAAAGTACCATTTCCATGGACTACTAAGGCAAAGCTCGCACTGAGGTGGAAAGAAATTGGCGTGGATGTCGGTGATGTCGTGACTAAGGGGCAAGTAGTCTCCAAGTTTAATTTTGTTGTGACTAATGGCACTTCACCGTAAACTTGAGTTTATATTTTGGGGAAAACACTATAAATTCCGTACTTTGCATTTTCTTTGCCACAGAGGACGAACCCAATGCAATTTTTTCTGTATTGATTTTTTTTATTTTGTACAGGTTAATGATTTGCACACCTACAATAGCCTTCTCAGCATTCGAGGACCACATTTTAATTGAAAAAATCACGTGGTAAATTGAAGACACGAAGTAGTACCTGCCAGTTCGGTGCGCATTACACCCTTTCCATGCCATCCCGCCGCCATCCCTCTGCCACACTGCTTGCAACTTAATCAACATGCCACCATCACTTCCCCGCGACCCTACTTAGTGCACGCATTGGCTAAAAGAACTGTCTGGCACTATGGCGAAGTCAACCTGGTTTTTTCAAGTCCTGACAGGCATTTGTATTCTCATGGCAGCAATGCGAACTATGCTGCTCCTTGTGTTTACAAAATTGACGCTAAGCATTTAACGGCAGACTGAGAATACATTTTTCTAGTGGTGTACCCATCAATCGCTTCGAAGCAAACGTGCTCAGTCAAAAGAATTTTTTTGAGTAATATTCGACCTTTTCTTGTACTTTTGATAGTGGCTTTTAACGCTGGGGGAGCTATGTAAACATATGTACATATATCAGATCTTGGGGGACTTCAACCAGGTATAACAGACCATTCAAAGACAGATGCTATTTCAAATTGCACTCGAATCAGGCATTACAGACAAATTAATATATTTAATAGGCCTATCTCCCTAGACACAAATACTCGAGAAGGACATCGGAGCAAAAACAGATGTTGTCCATGTATTGAAGGATTCAAGCTGCATTCTATTTAACCGCACAGAATCAGAGCATTATTAGTCAAACAATGGAATTGATCTTCAGACCAATCATTTAAACCCATACTCTGAAACTCGTTTCCTGAACATATGTACTTAATGAACAAAAAAAGATTTAGTTAAATAGAAGAATCTAGGTAGAATAAATAGTATTCTTCTAGTCGTACAACCGAAGTGAAGATACTCGCGAGACATCATGGATGGTTGGAGTTTAGAAGCTTGTAAACAAATGCCATGCCTTAATGGATAAGTATACAACAAGGATGAATCCCAAGGCGAAAAAACGATATCAGCTGATATATTCTTTATTATTTAGAGGCATTCAGCAGTAACTAGTTGGATACCATTTCTCTACCAATCCAATAGGACTATTTAAATAAATTTTCACATCATCTGCATATACATATATACAGTTTATAAGTCACACATATGCACTTAACAAATAATCATTACACTTCTGAGATCATTTTTATGCATGCTGAAAAGCAAAGGTACTAGGATGGAACCTTGTGGAACACCACGTGTTATTAGTAAAGGATACAAAATTGAATTTTTCAGGCATATTTTTTTAGATCGAGCTGGAGCGCGTTCAAAAACCTTACTATGGTAAACCACGAGGTAAGCTGTGGTTATGCTGCTTCAATTCACTTAACCACGAAAGTTTATGTTTAACCATGGAGGTTTTTGAACGCACCGCACCGTGGTTAACTACGAATTAAAAAAAAATGAAAATTTTTTTTCCATAAAATAGTCTCCGCTATTTGCTTGAATTATTTTGTATGTGTCCATTAATTATTTATTTTCAATAATTTCGCAATTCCCACTTTGATTTGTTCATTTTTATCATTAAAACAAATGTCAAAAAGTTGTTTTTATTCCTCTTTTTCTTAACTATCGCTAACCATGCTCCCGAGCATGGTTAAAATTTAACTACACCATGGTTAACCACGGGAGTTTTTGAACGCCAAAAAGTTATGCTCGTGGTTATGTTGTAGTTAACCACGGAGTTTTTGAACGACAAAAGTTTACCATAGTTAACCATGGTTAACCATAGTAAGGTTTTTGAACGCGCTCCTGATGGTGAAAATCTCTCGCATTAGCTTAGCTTCTAGAAGCTTATTACTAGTTCTGACAACTGCCTTATTGAAGTCAAGAATCACAAGATAGGCAATGTCTTAGAGTCATAAAGAGTCAAATCGGTGGTTACGTTTGGCAGTGGAATTTTAAAAACCAATCATTTTGCTGAAAGCAGACTGTTCATGCGACAATAGGGACTGTTTCGCAGTGTTCTTCGATTTGCCATGACATTAGTTTTTCTAGTACTTGTAGGATGACTTGAATTTTGAAATCATAAATGGAAATCGTTTCTATACCTTTAATACACTTTACAAAAACTTGCCAGTTGCTATTTAGCCCAACAAGATTCAATACTTAATCTGCGCGAAACTACACCTTGGAAGATAACTCCAAAATATAAATCTTCTTCGGTAAGTAATAAATTTCCAATAGCATATTCCATAAAAAAATGTTAACTAATACTAGTGGTTATTAAGTATACCTAAATACACACGAATATTTCAAACAAGTATTTTACCTAAAAACATAACCTAACAAAAAAAAAAAAAAACAATAATAAATATATTAATTAAACAAAGAATAAATAAAACGACAAAGAATTCACTTGGTCGATAAAGCGTCAGAGTTTCTTAATATTATTACAGTTCATAATTCATTTTGTTTTTTTTTTTTTTAAATTTACTATATGCTTTTCATTTGTGTGTTATTCATTCGCTTAAGTCTACAGCATAAAGTCTATAAATTAATTTGTTTTTTTTTTTCTTTAAATATTAAGAATTGAATACTTTACAATAAATTTAAGTATGTTTTTTCTCCTTTTCATTGTTTTGTTTTTCTTTAATTAATTTTTTTTTACCTAAGAACATGAAGATTTTAAATAAATAATTTTGTGGCATTGCGTTGATCGATGTTGTTAACATGTTTATAAAACTTAAATTTTTATTATAAGATGTATAATTCCTAAATATGTTTTGTTTTTTGAAGATTTTACATTTTGTTCGTTTTTTTAAATTAATTAAAATTTTTTAAAACGAAAATTTAAACCAAATAAATATTCAACTGAAATTTTATTGTTATTAGAGAGAAGATATGATTGAAGATTATTTTTTTGTAAATATATTTTTGAATAACTAAAAAATAGTTATAATATCAAAAAAATTATTCGCACTTGTCTCTTTTGTTTCAGAAAAATACAAAGCAAAAAAAAGAAATGAATTCGATGAAATTGTTTTATATTTTACTAAATATCTTTCTTTAAATTAATTAGTGAAATACTAAACCAAACTAAAAAATGTTTATTTATTGATTTATGTTAAAGATCATCATTTTTTATCTATTCGAATACGAATTAAGTTTAATTGAGCCAAATTTTGGATACATAATCTTTATCGTTTTAATCTATTTTCCTTTTTTTGTTTTCATTTATTTAATAATTTTATTTATAAAAATTTAACTTAATTTATAAAAAAGTGTATTTTTTGTTCTTTTAAGAAACCTTCAGAATTTTCTTGTATTTTTTATATATTTTGTTTTTGGAGCGTTTATTATGAAAATGAAATTAATTTTTTTTATTTATTTAAGTGGATTGTGCATTTTATAAATAAATTAGAAATACTTGTTTTAAATTTAATTAGTGATGATACTTAGTAATGATACTAAAAAGATTGCTCTAAGCGTTTGAACTGATTTGGTATTGATTTGTATTTAGTAAGGAAAACTTCATCCACTACTCAAAAGCATACATTCGAAAATGGCTGCACTGTTGCTTTGACTTTTGCGCAACAAACTTGAATCTTGTACGTTTCCGAACGAATAACTTTGGATAAACTGTGTTTACGAATTCGTTGCATCACTGCAAAGCATACGTAAGCGTTTACGAGAAGGCCCAAACTCGAAATCGTCAAATTTTCACTTAAGAACTTCTGGCTTTTCACTGTAGGAGTGCCGCCCTTTCTTCTGCTTTGGAGCTTTTCGCAAACTGCATTAATCAAAGCACCCAAACCAAAATGTCTACCGAAATATTTTGGGGGTCTTCTTCAAATTATGGATTGAACCATTTCCGCAAAAAGGCCATAGGTATTCCTCTAAGATTTTATCGCAACGCGCTATACCCGGAAATCTTAGAAGTTGTTTGCAATTATTAACTTCTTTCACCAACTGACTAAAAACTTTTCTGATGGCCCTGGGTGTTATAAAATGTGCTCGGGTCATTTGGTAAGTGTACTCAGTGCTGAAGTACCTTATACATTTTTTAATATTTTTGAGTCCCAACTGTAGATCGATATTTATCCTATCATACTGTTCTACTTAGAGCAATTAATTACATAGTCGTAGCTCACACTGCAAAAATTTGTACCTCATAGAACACTTAAAATTAAAAAGTTGAAAAAGAAAGGAAATTATATAGAAAACTATTTTAACGTAACAGACTGGATTTTATTTGTTAATTTCAATTTTTTTTATGAATTTTTGATATTTATAAACAAAAATAATGCTTTCATTTCATTAAACACTGACTTCAAATTTAAACAGAATATTGTGAGACAAACTTTGTTAATTAAAACCTAACATACCTAATTAATTAATTAATAAATATTTAGCAATGAAAATACTTAACACATCATTTTCTTCTTATTTTTTTTAAAATAAATTTTTCGAAAATTTGTCTGGCCATGTTAATGTTTGCATGTTTTGCAATAGGAGCGACGAAAAACATTCACAATATACATTTGGTCATAGGTTACGGGCAGGCCTATACTACCTATGTACGTAAAAACTATCGGTGAAAATATCATACATACATAACCAAAAAATTCTTTGATTTCGTTAATCTAAAGCGAAAAACATCAGGTTACCCGACAACAATGACAAACGGTGACACAAACTCCTAACTCTCCCCAAAAATTTCCAATATGTTTCCGGACAGATTCAGTTAAATCTTCTCCTCCAATTCTTCGAAAACGCACACTGCCCTAACCTAGCGTTTGCACTTGCCATATTTTATGGAATTGCTTATGGCATGGCTGTCAAATGTCTGGTGCGGACAGGGTGAACTTGGCCATATTTTATTGAAAGCAATATATGGAAAGAAATATGTTTTTCCATATATGTTTCAATAAAGTTGGCAATAAATGTGATATCTAGCGTTGCAAAATGGTGGAGTTATAGTTAACATCGAACTTTTGCCTTCTTGTTAAAAATGGGTACACCCAAAACGATAGTTTCTTTGTTAAATTACGCATTTCTTCGAATTCCATTTGCTCTAGTAATTCTAATTTGTTTTACTCAAGCAAAATGTGTACAACTCTTTGTTGCTTTCTCCTTAACGCCATTTTTTCAACTGAAATGTCTGACATAATTTGCCCACTATTCAAAATAAGCCAACGATTTGCAATAACTAACAGCAACTTTTCAATAACATATAGCAAGTACAGACACGGGGTAAGGGAGCATTCAGAAACGGCGTCCTTATAGATAATATATCTCTATCGGCTAAAGATATAATGACCGGTCTAATAGATCTGGAGGTCAATAAAGGTCACGGTCCGGACTATCTGCCTGCAAGTTTTTTGCAGAGCAATGCTCAATACGTTGTTTTCCTTCTTCACCTAATTTTTAACAAGTCCCTATCAGCCGGTAAATTTCCTTCGATGTGATAGAAGTCCTACCCCACACCAATCTTTAAATCAGCTGATAAACTTGCGGTGGACAGCTATAGGGGCATTGCTATCCTATATGTTATCCCTAAACTGTTTGAAAAACTTATCTATGACAAGATTGCTAATCTAATTGTTCCGAACCTCAATGATCAACAACATGGTTTCAGAAATCATCCAATCTTATGATGCTGACTTCTGAACTGCTATGCGGTATGGAACAAGGCCACCAGTTTGACGCCGCCTACACTGATTTGAGCGAATCATTTGATCCCCCACCACATTTTATTTATGAAACTATTAAGAGCTTCGTTACGGATAACATCCTATCTTAATGGGAAAACGCAAGTGGTAAGATTTCAGGGTTTCTATTTAAAGGAAATCAATGTAACCAATGTTGCCAAATTAGCGCTTTGAACGCTAGATTTGGTGTTAATCATTGTGTTTTGACACCTCTTTTAGAGCTCCTTCATTTAAATTAGAGCTAAATTTTAGCGCTCACTCGCTCACTCATTTATATAGGCGCTAAGTTTTAACGCTTTGCTGTTTATAAAATTGGCAACACTGAATGTAACCTCAGGTGTACCGCAGGGTAGCCGCCTAGGACCACTGCTATTCAAGATATTTATTTCCGATCTATATGATTTTCTCAACCTTCCTCCACTATACAGACAGGCTCAAAATCCTCGATTTCTTGCCTCTATCCTTAGGCTGAAATTGCTCATATCTTGTTTTATCCTGGATGTCCTGAGCAATAACCCGAAGGTGCAGTTCCTGTTGGACACCATCAAATATAACGATACTCAACAAACAAGACATTACAAACTACTTAAAGAGTACCCTCATGGCACTGAATATGCTAGAAATGAGCCCTTTAACAAGTGCTGCATTATATTCAATACCTACACGGCCTGTCTCTTTCCTCAAATTAACAAAATGTCCTATAATATGGGGGTAGGGATGTGCACTGAACCTGGTATACTTTGGTGGAGGAGAATTCAGTGAGTTTCTTCGTCGAAAGTTCCTTCGTTTTTTTTCTATGCTTTCTTTCTACACAAGGATGGGAGGTTCTGATTGTTGGTACAGGCATGAGTTTAATGAGCGCTCAGGCAACACATGGAGCGCAAGAGGCGCTGTAACAAACATGGAACCATACCATTGCAACAACATTTTGACAACGCTAGAGAAGATAGAGTCCGCATCATGAAAGAAGGAACGGAGTGTGGTTGTTCGCTTCTGGGTAGGTACACACTTATGGCGCATAGAAACAGTGATTTTAAAATTCCCTTTTTTTTGGTGCGGGCTTTTACAGAAACAAACGAAAGTTTAAATATACGAACGGGTGAAGGAACTTTGTTAGTCGCGATGCAAACATTTTCATTTCTCTGTTTCTTGGACTCCTGACTAACGGTGCTGCGAGAAATGAATGAATTAATTGGAAACGAAGGGACTTAACATACTTCAATGTGCTCAGAAAATCAGCGCCTTACAGCCCAGCAAACCACATGTAATGCATAGAACAAAGAAATGCATTCGCCGTACATTACAAGTAAGCTATCTGAAAGTTATCAATCAGCGACTGCTTACAAGTGCATTACAAATACATTACAAGCAATGTATTAAATTGTTAGGATTTTGGGGATTCAAAAGCGTATTATAAAGGGCCAAATACACGAGCACTCCATTCCGCCACGCTAACAAATTTTTGTTGGAGTCTTCAGTAATTAAACTAATAAAATCGTATCTCATTTCAGATAGCATACATACTGAAAATTATTCATTTTCTATTTTCGAGAGAGATATGAGGGCGACTATACGGACGTCACATGGTAGAACACATATCCAGAAATTCAGGGCATCTAAAATACAAAGTTCAACATAAAATTATAATAAATTTTGTTTTAAAAAAATATTTTATTATTAAATGCATTTTTAGTCGATTAGAATCAATGCATTTTTTCTTAGGGCAATCCTAATTCTATTCAATACATTTTATTAGTTTTATGAAATGCCTTTTGTAATGCATTTCCCACATTCTATAAACTGTATTTGTAATTTATTATTTATGCATTACATACTTCTATATGAAATATATTGTTAATGCATTACAAGCAATGCATTTCATCCTAGGACATGCCTAATGTGTTTTAATGCATTCCGTATTACTTACAAAATGCTTTCTGTAATGAATTTCATTCATTTCTGAAATGTATTGTGAATTCATTTTGTATGCATTCGTGGTTTACTGGGAGGCAGTATTGGAAGAGAAATAAGAGATATCCATAAACTTGGTTAAGAGATTGGGTGAGGAGCTTAGCATTTTCATTGACATTTTCAAAACTAATTTGGAGAAGGCCCATGTTTGGCGACGGTAGAGGAGATGCAGGAGTTTTCCTCCCCCTTTTTTGAGGATCATTTTACTGATCATACAAAAATATCATTGCATATGAATATACACATCTTCGACTACGAGACTGTTTAGACGCTTCACTGCCAGGGACATTCCTCACGAGCTTTGTAGATGAAGGCCGAAATGAGGATAATGAGAGGAACAATCACTGGGAGTTTTTTTCGTGTTGACTTGCTTGTTTCAAAAAGGCGTCGATTCGAGGCCTCATTTCGAAAACGCAAAATTCCTGCTACTGTAGCCGCTAAATTAACATTGACCCTGTTTACGCGAAGATATTTAAGCTTATAACATCGTTATCAGTAGTAATTTTAAAAGCGTTTACGCGCAAATATTTTGGTTCGTGTTACTGCTATCCGTAGTAGTTTTAAGAACGTTTACGCGCGTTAAAATTTTTCCACTAGCAGATATCAGTTTTTAAAGTACCTACTTAGATCTAATATAAACTGTCAAGCTGACAATCAAATAAATAATCATAGGCAAGTTCTGCAGCTGTGCAGCGGAAATCACAGAAACTTAATGTTTTTACTAAAACTGACAAACTGTTTACGCCTACTACTTAACTCAGTTTTCCTTAATAAAGTTGTTACCTTAACACATTTATTTAAGCTTAACACCACTAACGAAAGCAGTATTAAGGGGCGTTTACGCGTATGAAAATCAGTGTTAAGGTTGTTGTAAACAGTTTTAGAGGCTTCGCGTAAACATGGTCATTGAATATATTATTAAAGAATTTGTGTTGCAAAAGAGATGTTTTATTTTGAAATAGTGACAGAGTATCACAGACTTTTCAACGGTTCTTTTTGCTTAGTTGCGAAAAAAGAGGCGGCAAATTTAGGTTTCGCCTCGGGAAGCAGAAATCCAAGCTACGCCTCTATTGAACAATAGTTGAGATTAAAGGTCAATTCAATCGAGTGAAGATTTCAATAAAAACTTTACCAACCCATCAGAATCAGAACCGCTGCTGGACTACATAGGCAATAAATTGCAATTAAATCTGAGTATTGATTGAACAATATCGTGAGCGACTATCGACGCAATATTATTTGTTTAGCCTAAAAACTTCTCATTCCCTTTACTTTGAAGTTTCACTTCTAATGCACTCCGTTTAGACTTGACGTTCCACTTCACTTCTGCCATTAAATTGTTCCATCAAACTTTGGAATAAAATATTAAACATGAAAATTATTTTAATTAACTATGTTTCTGTTAGTTTAAAAATTAAAATAATAAAAATCTTCCCCAGGCCAAAAGTACCTTATATCAATAAATTTGTTTAAATTTTAAGACGTGTTTCAATATTAATTTACATTCATAAAGAGATTTAAATTAACAAATAGCAGTCTTTAAAAAATTTCTATATTATTGCATTTATTCTCCACCTTTTAATATTTTAGACCACAAGAAAGCATTTATGTAGTAAATAATACAGTAAAGAAAAAAAAAACAATAAAAGAAAAACCATAAATAAAAAACCTTGTATAAAAAAAATAATTTATTAAATTTAAAAAATATAGAAACAAAAATAATCTTAAAAATATTTAGCAAGTCTTTTTTTATTAAAAAAAAATTACAAATTAAAATTATTAATATAAAAACAAAAATGTAACAATAAAACAAATAATTTTTAAACTTACAAAAAAAAAAATACAGTCCACTTATAAATTAAAATTAGCACTTAGTTTTTGTTTCTCTTCAATTCAAAATTGTTAATTTTATTAATTAATTTATTTTTCACTAAATACAATTTTTGTTGCTTCCATTTTTTTCTTTTTTTTAGATTAAATTTTTAGAACTTTGTGTTTTTGTTTTTTTTTTTATCTTAATTTGTTTGTTTTTTTAATTAATTTAATTTAAACCTAAATGTAAACGGTATAAATATTTTTTTTTTTGTTCTTTGCATTTTGTTTTTATTTTAAAATTTCAATTTTATTTTTTGTTATTTTTTTTTTGTTGTTGAGTACAAGTACGTTAATTATTTTATTCTACGATGTTTTTTTTTTTTGTTATCTTCTTGTATTCTTTGAAATTTGTAACATATTCCTAAAGTTTTTTTTTTAATTATTATTATTAATTAATATAAAAAAAATAATTACAATAATTTTTGTTTTTTATAATATAATCTTATGTTTTGTTAATTAATTCTTATTTATATATAAATTGTTTGCGTTTATTTATAGATTTTTCTTGTTTTGTTGTTGTTGTTCCTAACAAATTAATTTTCTTTTGTTTTTACTTATACTTAATATAAATAAATGACA
This sequence comes from Thereva unica, assembly GCA_949987705.1. NCBI lineage: Eukaryota > Metazoa > Arthropoda > Insecta > Diptera > Therevidae > Thereva > Thereva unica. The sequence goes on from OX465285.1 coordinate 74,430,146, forward strand.
AACATTAATTAATATCATTTGTCTTCTTCGTTTTTTCTTGTCCTGATTTTTATTTTTTATTTTTTTGATTTTATACATAGTTTATAAATTTTTTTTAAATAAAAATAAATTACTTAAAAGTAAAAATTTGTGTTTTATTTAAATAAGAGTAAATTTTTTTTAATTTTTATTTTTCGGATTTCATTTTTTTAAAATTAAAAATGCTTGTTTTATTTAACATTATCACACTATTTAATTTCTTTTTTTTTTAAATATATTATTCTATATAACTGTTTTTTAGTTATTTTATTTATAATCCTTAAAATTCTATGTTGTTTTTTTTGCTTTTTTATCTGTGTCCATTTTAGTTTATAAATAATATTAACTGATTTCACTTTTTTTTATTATTATAATTATTATTATTAATATTAATTAAAGAAGTCCATTCACATTCCGTTTGTTTGTTTGTTAAACGTTTTAATATCATCTCGCATTCACTAGAAATTTTTGTTTTTGTTATGTTTTGACTTACATAGTGCCCCTAGAAGAAGTTTTATTTTTTTTTTGTTTATTAATTTTTATATAAATATTCCAGTATTTTACAATTGTTAATCGTTGATCCACGCGCACGCTTATAAATTAAATTAATTTATTTTGTTTACTATTTACGTCTATTGAATTTATTTTTTGTTTTTCATACATCTTATAAATTTTTTTATGTGTTTTTTTTTGGTTTCATTTAACTATGTGTTAGAAGAAACACTCTCTTTGATAGAATTTTGAAAGAGGGTGCTTTTTTTAAACTTTATAATCCATCCTTAAATGTTTTAAAATAATAAAATATAAGAAAGCGATAGAATTTGTTTGTTTGTGTGTTTTTTACGTCCCCTTTTAATATTGCCTTCGGGTTTTTGTTTTATTTTATATCATTTTTAAGAAACATGATTTTTATTTTATTTTGAATTGTTGGTGTTCCAAAATATTTATTTTTTTAGTTATCACGAAAATATCTTTACGTTGCCGAGAAACAGTGTGTATATCAGAACAATAAACAAGAAGTCGTGTGCCATATTTTTTTTTGTTGGAAATGTATATAACCAAAGAAAGAATAAATAGTATAGGTTCCAAGGCTGTACCTAGTGGAATGCCATTTAGAAAAAAGGAAAATAGTAGAAAATAAATAAAAAAACCATATAAAATGAGAATAGAAATAAAACGATTCATTTTTTCTTTTTATTTTAAATTTATTTTGTTTATTATTTTATTTTTTTTTTAAATCGTTTTTTCTGTTTTTTTTTTAAATATTTGGATCGTGCAGGATATTATCATTATTTTTTTGTTTTGAAATTTTTTATTTACAATTCTTTTTTTTTATAATTATATTTAATTAATAACTAATTATAACCATAGCCATTGACTTTACTGCGATTTTTTTTTCCGAAATTTACAGTAGTTAAATTTGAAATAATTCTTCTTAAATGTTTTCATTTTTATTAAACTACTTTGCTAGTTTTTATTTTTTTATGTTTTTTCATTTTTAGTAAATTTACTTAATATATTTTTTTGTTTGTTTTTTTGAAATAATTCGAGTGCTTCTTTTTATATTTATATTTATATACCTTTTATTCAATGATGTGCGACTGTTTTCTTTTTAAATTGTGTGTTCCATTTGATTTGATTTGTATTGTTTTTGTTTTCTTATTTATATTTTAGTTTGATTTTACTAGAGAGCGATGAGAATTTGAGTTTTTAAAGATGATGTATTTTTTTCCTCGTTGGCAGTAGTCATTTTTATTACATTTTGTTACATTTGTTTTTTTCTCGAGATATCGTATATAATATATTGTTTGTTGATTTTTTTGTATTATTTATTTATTTTACTAGCACGCACTTTCCAGTTCAACACCGGCCCTTTTCATAGCTTGTCTTTTACGATAAGTATAAAATTCTTCCTTCATAGCTTGTACTCTTGCCTCAATATTATCATAACGTGATATACGTTGCTTTCTATTACTTAAATTTGATCCACCACCAGCTATACCGCTACTATTCGTAGCAGCACCAGGTGAATGAAACGATGTTGTATGTGCTGCATTTGTAGTTGCTGTTGCAGCAGTTGCTGCAGCAGCATGTGCTGTAGTAACACCAGCTGTTGTTGGATCAAAATTAATATCATCTCTAGGACCACCAGTCGGTGTTGATGCGCTCGGTGTTGGTGTTGATGGATCAAATTCATAATGACCATCAACACTGCCAACATCGACAGCTTTATGTAAATTTACAGTCTCTGTAGCCGCATTTAAGCGTGAGATCATATCCAACCAATGCGCCATTGTATATGGCGGTGTTGGTGGACGTTGTGTATAATAATATGGATGAAAATGATGATGATATGATGTTGATGGTGGTGGTGGCGGCGGACGATATGGCGGCAATAATCGCCATTCACTTGTACTACCAGAATGAGATCCTTGTTGTTGGTTTGATGTATTTTTACTACCAAAACCGCTTGAACTAGAACGGCTTTCAGGTGATGCCTCAACTCCGCGCAATGTTAAATTTAAATGCGGCAAAGGTGATAGCAATTCTGAATTACTACGAGCTATACGAGAATGACGCGGGTTCCATCTCGTTCTAGGCCGATAGCTGTGATATGGTGTTTGTGTTTGATAATAGCCTCTCCATGATGGTGATGGTATATGAAGTGGTACAAAACCTTGATTCATTCGTCTAGTCTCTTCTTGTATTGTCCTTAATGATGGTAATTCTTGTGAATATCGAAATCTACTTAAATTCCCGCTTGATGGTGTCGGAAATGATCTTTCAGCAGAGCTTGGATATACAGTACTTAAATCACTAAATTGATTTCCAGTCCATGGAGACGTAACTCCTATTGTACTAGCTGGTGAGCTAGAAAATATCCTAGATATTCTAGATGGTGTATATAAGTTTGGTGTTATTGGCCCAGGTATATTCCCACTTATCGTATTTATATGTAAATTTTGATTTATTGGCCGACTCTGCGGTGCTGGCAAATTTCTATATAAATTCTGATAACGGGCGCCTGATCTTAAAAAACCATTTAAACTTTGCAAGAAACTCCTTCCGGATGCATCTGATCTCAGACTTAATTGACTTGGTGATGCAACAAGCGGCCGACGCCATGATGCCCGAGCATTTGCTGATCGTCTTGATAAGAATCCGCCATCATCACTGCTGCTATATTGTGATCCAGTACTGTCACGATTACCATCGATTTCATCTGTTTCTGATTGCTCAGATGTTGTTAATACGAAACGTCCATCAACAGTACGATGGATTTGTTCAACATTACGCTTTCCATCGATACCATGATCAGTTACTGAGACACTGTAAATTGATTGACAGTTTGTACAGCGATCTGGTGGCCAAATCCAATGTAATATGGCAACGAGTACTTTTCCTATACCTGATATTCCGGTTTGTTTATATCTGAAAATTAATAAATAAATTAGTAACTTAACAAACAAATTTGGTTTAGATTTATTTTTTATATATATTTCAACAAAGCAGAAATTATAAATAGAAAAACCGTCTTCATGCAAAATTATACTCTATAATAATAAACTCCGAAACTATAATTCATTAATTTTATGGTCTGCATTTTAAAACCTTGATGCTTTCAAGCTCGTAAAGAACATATTTTTCATTCATGAAAAAGTTAAGAGTTTGTACACGATCTGTATAGTAATCGGAGTTGAAGACATTGGTTCGATTTTATTAATGTATGAAAACAGATTTCACAACAAGATCGCTAGAAAAAATCAATGGTATGCTTGCTTCTCTTAAATTTGGGGGTGTTAAAACTATATTTTGAATCAACAAATAAAATTAACGAAATATTATGTTATGGAATTCGTTTCATATAGAAGATGAGTAAACTGAATGAATGAGCTGTGGTAGTAGCACCCCAAACTTCAGTAAATATTTCTGATCAAATGTTGAACGAGGGCTTTCTGTATAAAGAAATTTTATTAAAGTAAATAAAATCAATTTCTGTTATACATACATATGTTAAGGGAACGCTTTGATTCCATCCGTGCTACTTGGAATGGGAAGACATGTAAAGGAGCAACCTTTGACTGTGACCACTTCTTCTTAATCTTGCAATTAAATACAAGTAATCAATAGACACCCATGACTTGGATACGAAACATATAAAACAAAGATCGCACAAAACAGTAGAGCCTAGAGTAGCATTCACTAGTACAACAGATATGAATGCATTCTGGATTGGTTAAAGTAGGTAATATAAGTAAAGAAAGAACAATCAACAACTAATAGTATGACGAAGAATGTAAGCAGAATGAAAATACATATAGATTATACAACAAATTAAAACAAAATATAATAAATTTGAATATAACTACCTGCGAAAGGAAACAAAAACGGTTATAAAGATAGTAGCCAGATATGTTGAAGAATCGAAAGATCGAGTTCAATGCAAAATGTCAAGCACATACTTTTTACTAGAGAGTTAGATAACAAACATCTGCATTTATTCCCAGGTTGATCTTATATACAGGCAAAGAAGTTCGTATTGTGTGAAAAACAATCTTAGAAATATGGTGAGTATACATCCGGGAACTTCTTAATAAACAGACAGGTGAAAACGAATAATGCAACCAGCGCAACTGATCAGTGACGACAAAGCTGAATCGTCATCTTAAGATTAAAGAATGTGTTTTAATTTTCAGACTGATTTTGTTTGGCCGTCATTTTGGTATAACTGTCATTTGTCAGTGGGGGCAATATCGTACCGTCACCTCCTCGTAGGTGCCTCCTGAATAACCAACCGACGAAGGTCGTACCCACTGTTCGGGGCTATAGCTGGGCCACCCTCTCCGATTGGATATAATTGGGTCGGATCCGATCCCTCTGGTAGTGGGGTTTGGCGTTGGGCTAACTACCGGACCCTGTAAAATAACATCAGTTAAGAAACCCCGAGCAAACCTTAGGAACGGAAGAGAAACCTGTATCTACTACGCGATGGCAAAATACCAATTGGCAAACCACGGTCAAGGTGGGAAGGCAAAGTTAAGGCCGATGTAGCAAAACTGTTCAATTCAAGAAACTGGAGACAAGCTGCGGAGCAGAGAGACGTCTGGAGGAAGAAGCTGATGGAGGCCGAGGCTCGAATTGGGCTGTTCAGCCATCGAAGAAGAAGAAGTAGTTTGTCAGTTTATATTTGACATTTGTGGTTAGTAGTCAATAACAATTTAGTACATAGATCGTCATAGACGATCAAAATTACCAGTTCCAACCACTTTGAAACCTGCGTCGAACTCGATACTCGGGCATAATTCTTGTTACTGTAAAGAGGCTCCATTTTTCATCGATATGAACATCGTGCGAAGTGATAACGTCCAGCCTCGACAGCATTGACAAACACGAATTTTATAAACCTAATAATAATATGGATTAGTCATGCCCAACGAGGTGCGCAAGGGAACGCGTGAAAAGTTAAGTGCTGCGAAAATTCCGACAGGAAAATTGACACCAGAACGTCTGAAGCAAAGATATGTAAGACAATTACGAATAACAAAACGGAAAAGGCGAGCCAGAGAATGACAATCAAGGAGGCCAACGCTGGGAGGAAGCCAACGCCAACAATAGGTTGTGGAGCTACTGATGATGATCAGCGCCGGCCCTAGGGTAGAGCGAGTAGAGCGGTCGCTCTAGGCGCCAGGTGGTAAGGGGCGCCAAAATGAAGGCAAAAAACAATTTCGAGCAAAAAATAAAATTTTGATGGCACTTTTTGAATGTACTACTAACGATGGACTGCGGATACCAGGCGAACTCGGGTTTGAATTAGCCTTCCATTGGTGTTACGGAGCTCTGCCATGGGCGACCGTCCTTTCTCGCCGAGCTCGTGGTATCAATATAAAATTACCTTAAAAAAACTTTTGAACTTTTTTGCACTTCTTAACGCTGCACTCATTTCTGGGGCTCCCACAGTTCCCAAAAGAACGACCTACAAGGCCAGTTAATATTTTTGGATCCATGCTTCAAGGTGTCGAATGTGGTAACAGTGAAGGAAAATTTTCGGGATTCTTCTTCAGGGAGAGCAGTCTGAGCCCGTAAACAAAGGGATGGAGTACGTTGAGATCACTCTTCCATTGGTAGACCTCCTTAGATCTCCTGCGGAAGTAAGGACACCTAATCGGAGAGGCGACTCGAAAAAAACGACCGCTTTTAGAAGACGGGGTGGCGCAGCCAGAAAACGTTTTATGCGATATCTGGAAGCTGGCTACTCCTGTTTAGACCCCTCGAGGAAGAAAGGGATACCGATTTTCTTAATAAGAAGAGAGTTATATCATCTGGATGTTCTCTAGGGCATAGTAACCCGGCGAAAAGGGCGAAGGCTTTGGCCATACGGCTTGAAAAGCCTTAAGAAAAGTCGGACGCACCCATAATGAAGTGTAGAACGACTCCAAAGCCGACCTTCTAGCAAATAGCGGAAATTGTCAGAATTGGCGTGCTTGCGACTAACAATCCGGAGACTCTTCTGACCACGAAACAACCGTCTTACCGTGTAAGGAAGTCTTCTGGAGGCAGTAGCCGAATTGGCTCAGGGCTCAAAACAGCCCAGGTCAGTAGGGGTCGGTCCTCCCTATATGATGGGCCGCCTTAAGCCTTGGAAGGAGCAAGTCTTGTTGCTGTAGACGGGAACAAGCTGCCGCACAGACTTTTTGTAATCGGATACTTTCCGGCAGCAAAGGACGCCGGAAGACAATCTCGCTCCACCCTCAACGAGGGCTAGGGCCTGCGCTGATGATGATGCAAACTTCAAAAGTGCCATGGAGCTTCAAATGCAGCTAGATTTTTAAACCCGTATTTCGTTTACCCCGTGGCACGGTATCCTCGTGCACCCGTAATAAAAAGACAATATTATTTGTCGTTTTTTGGTCCTCTTAATGTTTAAATCTTTTAGTTTAGTATGGATATAAAACTATTAATTTTTTTATTTTCTTCAAGGGTTAAAAATCTCAGAAAAGGAGAGGACATAAAGTACTTTGATGAGAAATTTGGCATACGTCACAGAATTTTCTGCGTACCCTTCGGAATACGCGTACCCCACTTTGGAGACCACTGGCCTAGACGAAGGTGGACTGCCAACGAGGATATTTAAAGGCAATCCTGTATGTAGGCGCCCCTTAGGACGACCAAAAGTACGCTGGTGCGACAACGAAAGAAAGGACCCAACAAGATGCCCCCTAGCAAGAAACTGGATAGAAGTAGCAAGGCACCGCGGACGTTGTAAGGCGAAACTTGAGGAGGCTAAAGCCCGCTTGGGTTGTGATGCCATCTAAACTGCTGCTGTATAAAGCTTTGATCTACCTACACTTGATAGGGGTTTGAGATTTGGCTGATATACTGTGCCCCTATCTGAGTACACAGACGGTTCAAAGATGAACTGCGGAGAAGGCGCCGGGGCTTTCTCTGTATCATGCAATACAGCGAAAAAATCCGGGAGCCGGCTAATCCAGTGTGTTAAAAGCAAAAATACTGGCAATTTTCGTTGGTAACTGACAGTTAAACTGCCATCTTGATTCTCAACTCCACCCTGATCTCATCAAAGCTAGCCAATGCTCAGATGAGCACGAACGCATAAACAGAAATGTAAACGTCACCTTTGCAGGCCATAGGAATATACATGAGAACGAGAGAGCTGTCGTATTAGCAAGGCAGATGCGGATACCTAGCTGGATAATAACGGCTTGGAATCAGGATCGTGGAAAAAGTGTTTGCGAAAGATCGGGTTGGATCCTGATTGTATAGTGGCTTAAGTGGACAGATATCAGATTTGTTTTTTTTACATGAAGTGCTAATAATCAAAACTTTTAAAATATTTTTGGATTCGAGAAACTAATGATATCAAGCCCGATTTACATTTTGAAGCACTTTTATCGCTAAAAAGAGATTCAAAGTGATCTTTTGCGTTGAGTTTGGGATGTAAATCGGGCTTTATTGTTTAAAGATTGAAACTTAAAATCATAAAATGTACAAAACAGTGTAAATTTAAAAACAAAAATTAAATTTATTATTAAGATGCAGGAAAATTATCAAACCACACCAAAAACAACAAAACAATAAACAATTTATTTTTTACAATAAAAAATTAATAAAATCAGAACTTTTTGTTGTATTCACCTTTTAGCCTATGTTGAAAAATAATTTTGAAAAAATCCCAAATAAAGCAGCATAAAGTAAATAGAAAATGATTTTAGTATTGGAAGAAAATTTGTTATTGATTTGTTTTAATTAAAGGAAATTTTGAAAAAAAAAAAAAAAATAAAAAAAAACACTATTAGTGATTCCGATTCTGTAATTAGATTATTATTTCCACAAATTGAAAATTATCATACTAATCCCCTCCCCCACAAAACTATGACCAAAAATCATTAATAACGCCGCCATTATGTGTGTTTCACGAGCATAAAATGACGGGCAACATCAGAAAAAAAAGGTGATGAACACTGGCAGTGGCTGCCACCAGCGCGCAGCATAATTTAAAAATAATGCAAAAACTAGACATTAACACATTCCAGCAGTGCTCCGGGAATTTCGTGGTTGAATTCCTTAAACAGCCACAAAAACTAGAGAAGAGCGCCGAGGGATGATATCATTAGGGGTGGCGAAAGATATCATAGAGAAAATGGGGCATGTCCTTTCCGCTGCTCCTTTCATCCTTGTGCCACACACAGCGGCGCGCTATGGGAGAAAGGATATGCTTCAAATTTATGTTGGACTGTGACCAAAGTAATTAAGATCGTATATTCGTGGCTCAGTGGCATACTGAAGTTTTCGACTGAAATAAATTGCGGTCCAAAATCTACAATTATGCTGTGCACATCGTTTTCATTCTCCCTGATAGAATGGAATTATGATGGTGACGATGAATAATTAGCGAAAACCAGAAGAGTAACGGCAGTTTTTAGTATGTGTCATGGGTTTTATGGCGGATATTTCTCTACGTTTTTTTTGGTGTTTGTTGTTATTTTTGTGAAGAGGGCAGGAGAGAGTGTTGGATTAAAGCGAGAAGTTCTTGAGTTAGTTTTGAAGGATACGTTGCTAATAAAACACGCTTTTATGTAACCAGAAAAACAGGAATTCAACATTTGTATACCAGTTGAAAAATACGCGGAATGACATCTACATTTCAGCAATAAAATTAAAATGTATATTCAGGTCAATGTAGTACGTATAGAGTCTCCCTGGAAGATTTAGGCCCTCTGCACACGAGTCACCGATTCGCAATCCTAGCTTAACGCGCACAACCAGTTTGCAACGAAAAGGAGACCTTTGTCCATACGACTGCGACTAATTTTGGGTCAATCGGTGTTCTATACCCACATAATTTTTAGACACACACATCAAAAATTAGGTGGAGCACAAAACTTTGACAAGGTAGTACAAATTAGTAGTAATGAAGTTAATTCAACAAGTAAAATAGTCACAAAATAAGAATATGTAATGCAACTATAGCCTCATTGCGACTGAAGAAGCAGATTTTAGTGTGTGTGTGTGTGTGAAGCAGAAGCCTATTTTGCACCTAAGGTCGGGCGCCCCAAAGCGGTAAAATAAAACCAAATAGAACACATTGAAGTGGAGTGGCGGTGGTGTGGCATCTGGCGAGTGACATGGCATCACTTGATTGTCACTAGTCTCCGAGAAATTCAAAGGCGGTATCAGATCCAAAGCAGAAAAAAAGCAGAACCGTTGGCAGAGATTTGTTTCTATTGCCTTACGCTGGTCACGTCACAAGAAAACCAGCTAAGGGTTCTGCCTCTGTTTTTTTCATCTCAAATCCTAATTTTACTGCTTTGCAAAGCAGATCTTTTGACAATTTAAATATTTGTCGCTTGGCTAGTTGTTTTTAAATGACAAATGGATGTTTTGTGTAATTGAGTTAACAATTCTAACTCCGAAGGCGGACTACCTTTGGAAGCAATATAGTTAATGTGAACGGAAAAATCGAGCTTACTATCAAATCTAATCCCGAGATCTTTAACAAAATTAATACGAGGGAAATTGTCGTTAGAAAAGGTGTAGTTAAAAATTATAGGACTGCGACTCTACTAATATATTGGTAATCAGGTTGCTGTTCGCATACCAAGTGTTGTAACGAACCACGTTTTCGTTACTAAGAATTTCACTCCACGACCATAAGGAAAACTATTCACTCAGCAGGCGGGGAAATTCTTTTAAGTAAACTTTAGGAAAATAAAATATTCACCCAGCAGGCTGGGCGATTATCCTTTGACAGTTTCACGGCTATAATATAAACGGCTTCACCAGTCTAAAATTCAGTCTTTACTCAGGCTCGTTCCGGGGAGGTCACCCTCTCTGGTCCTAGACCGTGTCGTGGTGTACGATCCGGCACGGTCATACTTTTGCCCTCAGGAATGTTTCCGAGGCCTTGTCGAGGTGTACGGCCCGACAATGTGCCGAGGTAGCGATTCCTAGACCGTGTCGAGGTGTACGATCCGGCACGGTCAGACATACACACCCTACACATAACACACACACACACACTACGCACAATACACACTACCCGAGGAATGTTTCCGAGGCCTTGTCGAGGTGTACGATCCGACAATGTGCCGAGGTAGCGATTCCTAGACCCTGTCGAGGTGTACGATCCGGCACGGTCAGACCTACACACCCAACACACATTAGGTACAGGTAGTTCATAGTAGTGAGTGGATGACTGCTTAGTAATAACTAGTACTACCCGTAGTTAGCTATGTAGATATGCTTACTCACCATATGTAAACATGTATCTAGAGATTGTAAATAGGAATGTTTCCTGGACCAATGTCGTGGTGTATGATCCGACATTGTTCCCGGCAGCATTGCCTATACCAGTGTCGCGGTATGACCACATACGAGACCGACCACATACCGACACACACACACACACTCACACACACACACGCACATCCTGCCAGACCATTGACCCCAGCTTACGCACATGTAAACCTGTCGTAGTGAGTAGATAGCTGCTTAGTAATATACTAGTACTATAGCCCGTAGTTAGCTATGTAGATATACTTACTCACCATATGTAAACATGCATCTAGAGATTGTAAGCATTTACCTAGATTTAAGAGACCTAAATTGTTAGTATATAAGAACTTTTGAATCAATAAATGAATTTTATTTTGTAATAAGGTGTTTGTTCTCGCACGACCCTGGACAACTCGAGAGCCCCCGGCAACCCTCCCTTAAAAAAGGAGGTTAGAGAACACTTTCATACCGAAACACCATTACAGTGTAAAAGGTGTCAAGGTCAACTTGCAAAAGTTGAAAATACTCGATACTCTCTAGGTGACGGTACAATTTCATGTCATCAGCGTAAATCAATATTCTACAGTGTATTAGCAAAGGAACAATGAGATCGATTGATAGAATAAAGAGCAGGGGAGCAAGATGACTTCCTTGAGGAACACCGAATGACGCTTCAATGGGTACTGATTTGGATCCACGAAAAATAACTTGGTAGGTCCTGTCAGCTAAGTGAGACTAGAACCATGCTAGAAGGGCTGGCGGTAAGGCTAACATCCTTAATTTAAAAAGTATAATGGAGTGGGAGTGCTTGTCAAATGCCTTACTAAAATCAGTAAAAACACAATCAGTCTGGCAACCGGTAACGAAGCCCTCGACAGAATGAAAAGTGAACTCAAGAAGGTTGGAGCTAGTGGAGCGAGTTGCAATAAAGCCATGTTGGTTCGTTGATACCAACCTCCGGCAGATAGAGGCGATTGCAGAATAGATAAGTTTCGGAATGACTGACTACTTCCCAACTGGTCTGTAATTCGATATTTCGTTCTTGCTACCACTATTGTGAATAGGAATTATGAACGAATTCTTCCAAAGAGTAGGGAAGTACCCTTTATCCAGGGATTTTTGATGAATGGTTTTGAGTGGAGACTGCAGAACCTACCCACAGGACTTAATGCAGGAGGAATACCGTTGGGGCCAGAAGTGAAGTCGAAAGGGAGTTCAATATGTTTCACTATATCAGCACTGGTAATTGAGAGAGGTAAAGTATGAACCTCACGGTTAGCAATTATATGACAAAAATTATTGTCATTAGGCTGAAAGTCAGGTGAGGAAGATTGACGAAAGAATGACGCAAATCGCAGACGACTCACCACTAGACAAGTTAGTGTATTTTATGGCATTATGGTAGTTACCAACCTTTTTCTTAGAGTTGACAATTTTAATGAAATTTCTAGAATCAAAACATTTTAGAATGTTTTTTTTTCTATTTCATGCATATGTACATCTTACTAATATTATAAACGTGAATGTTTGTATGTAGGTTTGTTACTCTTTCACGCAAAAACTACTGAATGGATTTTAATGAAACTTTACAATAATATAGCTCATATATCAGAATAACATATAGGCTATAATTTATAAAAAAATTCAAAATGGCCGTGCCAATATGGCCGACGAATTTGCCAATTGTGTTCCGATTCCAATGAAAATCGAAATCTGGGGGATTTTAAGGTTGCAAATAACGAATTTATGATCAAAACTTATAAATTCAAAATGGCCGTGCCAATATGGCCGACGAATTTGCCAATTGTGTTCCGATTCCAATGAAAATCGAGATCTGGGGGATTTTAAGGTTGCAAATAACGAATTTATGATCAAAACTTATAAATTCAAAATGGCCGTGCCAATATGGCCGACGAATTTGCCAATTGTGTTCCGATTCCAATGAAAATCGAAATCTGGGGGATTTTAAGGTTGCAAATAACGAATTTATGATCAAAACTTATAAATTCAAAATGGCCGTGCCAATATGGCCGACGAATTTGCCAATTGTGTTCCGATTCCAATGAAAATCGAGATCTGGGGGATTTTAAGGTTGCAAATAACGAATTTATGATCAAAACTTATAAATTCAAAATGGCCGTGCCAATATGGCCGACGAATTTGCCAATTGTGTTCCGATTCCAATGAAAATCGAAATCTGGGGGATTTTAAGGTTGCAAATAACGAATTTATGATCAAAACTTATAAATTCAATATGGCGGACGAATTTTTCCAATTGTATTCCGATTCCAATGAAAGTGAATATCTAGGGGTTTTTAAGGTTGCAAATAACGAATTTATGATCAAAACTTATAAATTCAAAATGGCGGACGAATTTTTCCAATTGTATTCCGATTCCAATGAAAGTGAATATCTAGGGGTTTTTAAGGTTGCAAATAACGAATTTATGATCAAAACTTATAAATTCAAAATGGCCGCGCCAATATGGCCGACGAATTTTTCCAATTATATTCCGATTGCAATGAAAATCGGTATCTGGGGGCTTTTAGGGCAAACAACGAATTTATGATCAAAGCTTATAAATTCAAAATTGCGGGTCCAATATGACGCACGAATTTTCCCAAGCCACATTCTGAAATGTAGTAAATTTCTAAAATTCCCTCTAACCAGTATAGAAACAGTAAAAACGGTAGAAAGAGTCGAAGTTTGCAAATTTGTGCGCCCTACATTGTCATCACGAGGTTAAACGATGTCATCTATCGCTTCCACAAAGTTCGATCGAAAAAACGGGACCTGGAGGAAGCGGGAACGGGACGAATACTGAGTAAGAAGGGAGCAGTGTAACGGCTAACCGAAAAGAGAAAGTTAAAATTCCAATTCACCGAGAAGTTATATGTTTAGATGCATCTACTTGAATACATAACGCTGTTCTAATTGTATCACCGATAAGATTGGGAAGAGGCAATTTTTTCCAGATTTATTGTTTTTTCATTATACTTTTTTTCCTACCGCGTACAACGCACACATAATTTTTTTTCCGATAGGTGGTGCTCAACCTCGAATTTTAATAAATTTGAAGCATATTTTTTATAGGTAACTCTAAATTCTTTTATGTACCCATAACCATGCTTCATTATAACCATTTCCTATCCCGGAGTATGCCCACATAATTTTTTTTTATTAAAAGGCGTTGCAACGCACGCGGGTTTTTGCTAGTATGTATATATTTCAGTTATGAAATAGAAAAACTGTATTATCTTACTAATATTATAAACGTGAATGTTTGTATGTATGTTTGTTACTCTTTCACGCAAAAACTACTGAATGGATTTTAATGAAACTTTACAATAATATAGCTCATATATCAGAATAACATATAGGCTATAATTTATAAAAAAATTCAACATGGCCGCCGAAAACTCAAAATGGCCACGCAAATTGTGTTCCGATTTCAATGAAAGTTGGTATATAGAGGTTTTTAAGGTCGCTAATAACGAATTTGTGGTCAAAACTTATAAATTCAAAATGGCCGTGCCAATATGGCCGACGAATTTGCCAATTGTGTTCCGATTCCAATGAAAATCGAAATCTGGCGGATTTTAAGGTTGCAAATAACGAATTTATGATCAAAACTTATAAATTCAAAATGGCGGGCGAATTTTTCCAATTGTATTCCGATTCCAATGAAAGTGAATATCTAGGGGTTTCTAAGGTTGCAAATAACGAATTTATGATCAAAACTTATAAATTCAAAATGGCCGCGCCAATATGGCCGACGAATTTTTCCAATTGTATTCCGATTGCAATGAAAATCGGTATCTGGGGGCTTTTAGGGCAAACAACGAATTTATGATCAAAGCTTATAAATTCAAAATTGCGGGTCCAATATGACGCACGAATTTTCCCAAGTCACATTCTGAAATGTAGTAAATTTCTAAAATTCCCTCTAACCAGTATAGAAACAGTAAAAACGGTAGAAAGAGTCGAAGTTTGCAAATTTGTGCGCCCCTACATTGTCATCACGAGGTTAAACGATATCATCTATCGCTTCCAAAAAGTTCGATCGGAAAAAACGGGACCTGGAGGAAGCTGTGTTCGGGACGAATACTGAGTAAGAAGGGAGCAGTGTAACGGCTAACCGAAAAGAGAAAGTTAAAATTCCAATTCACCGAGAAGTTACATGTTTAGATGCATCTACTTGAATACATAATGCTGTTCTAATTGAATCACCGATAAGATTGGGAAGAGGGAATTTTTTTCCAGATTTATTGTTTTTTTTCCTACCGCGTACAACGCACACATAATTTTTTTTTTATTTAAAAGCCTTGCAACGCACACAGGTTTTTTGCTATAGGCTGTCTTACTAATATTATAAACGCGAATGTTTGTATGGATGTTTGTTACTCTTTCACGCAAAAACTACTGAATAGATTTTAATGAAACTTTACAATAATATAGCTCATACTTCAGAATAACATATAGGCTATCTCGAAACCTTCGGGTAGCTGTAGTGTACTGATATAGAAAAATCCGAAACTTTTGTATGGGAGGTACTCTTCAAATTTCTGCTAAAGAAGTCAGATCCATTTTGTTTTGATTTTTTTCCGAAAAAAATACGATTTCCAAAGTTTCAGATCGATCGGAGTTTATTTACGGATAGTTGCCGTACAATTTTGTTGAAAAAATCAGATTTATCGCGAAGGACGCGGTTCTCTGAACTTGGATTGAAGTAACTTCGGCTGCATGTGCCTGATTTTAGCAATGTATGGCTTAAATGAAAGGTCTCGAAACCAAAAAGACGACAAATTCAATAATCAGATGTTCGTCGCTTTTTCTTTTTGAGCTATGGTACCTGGAAATTTGCATAGATTTCAAGGTGCTTGATTTTTCAACATACAATAATTTTGCATGGGACATATTTTTTTTCATATTTCTTACGGAAAAATTACTCTTTATCATGCCGTTAAATGTTTGAAAAGTTCGCCCAATGTTGCCAAACGTTGCTTATTGAACGTATTAACTGTCTCCATTCATAGTGTGAAGTGTGACATCATCGGGAATTGCATCAACGCTACTTGATGGTGGATGTTTAGTGTATTGAGCACCCAAGTTCCTATTGAATTTGAACCAGAGAGAAACACCTACATGTAACATCAGTAAAAACTTCCGTATTGCCACATCCGTGCAAAATTATTATTTTGGAGCGAATAGGTCGAAGCGCATGACAGGGCTTTTCAAGATTTCCGAGGAAAACCTAATCCATGGTAGGCGCTCTGACACTACTTGCTCAACTTTGCCTGGTATACTTCGATCAAAGCCTGCAAATAAGCTGAACGGATGCATGCTTGAAAGCATCACATCTATGGAACAGTATTGAAAAAACCAACTTTTGGTCGTTTCAAATAGCGAAATTTCAATCGATAGCATCGATATTATTCGGAATCAAAAATACGAAAATGGCTCCTACTGTATATTAAAATTCTTATCACCTCAACTGCAAAATAAACGGAAGCTATAGCGCGTACCAAAAGAATTGGAAATATAAACACAGGCGGCGTACTGACAATTTCACACCCATTAAAATTTCGTGTATGGATAAAGTTCAAGCGGACGTGCATTGTAATTTCTTCTTCGAAATTCATTTACGGGCAAAAACACTTCCTCATAGCATCTGACCACGACAAGAGTGGCAGTGAGACCGCTGAATTGTGATTAGGGATATAAATGAGCAAGTGATTTGGGTTTTTAAACGAACGGAGTTACACTTTTCTTTACGAATGTACTTGCATCCCGGGATTTGAGACTCTCAGTGCCCATCGATTTTGAGATTCCCAATTGTTTTGGCGCACGCCATACTATTGGCTTATTTGTGCAGCGAGGCGCACCGGGTTCCAGCTAGTATTATATATTTTCTTATTACTTAAATATCTTGTTTATAAATAAAAATTCTGCCGCTGCGACTGCTTTATTTGGATCTGATTCAGTAGACGGAGTTCTGCTTCTACTTTTATGTGGTCGGAGTGGGCCATTATATGTGGACTTTATATTAAAGTAACGGGTACTCCATTTAGAGGTACTTTTTTCAGTAATGATTTTAAGACTGATCAATTATGAGTTGTGTCAAATTGTCATGGAATTTTGTTCAGTATCGTCTGACATTTCATCAGGAGCACAACAACTGGGGGAGGGGTCATTCACGAAACAGCACTGTACGACGAGAAAGTCACTGTTTGGGCCGAAGTGTGCTGAAAACCATCATATTTACTTCAAAGTTGAAAAAGGTCTGACGAACTTCTATTTTCAACAAGTCGGCGCACTGTGCCAAACCGCAGCCACTACGATGAAGTTATTTAGTTAGTTTAGTTAATTTTAAGTCACGAGATGTTTTTTGCGGGAGTATCGAATGAAAGTTTGGTGTTTGATATTTTGAACAGCAAGCTATAAAACAAGAGGAGCATTCAAACAGAGGCTACAAAACAAGAGGAGTATTCAAACCGAGGCTGGTCATATCTTACGCTCGGTTACGTTACCAACTATGTACGTGACTGCACCCACGCAAAAATTACATGAACTTTACGCAAAAATCACATGAACTCCCATCTCAGCATAAAACAAACCAAGCAAATTATAGATAGAATTTTTTTATAAAATGAAATCAAATAAAAACTGCTGAACCGGTGGTGGAATACAAAAACGGCTGCGCAACTCTCGACAAATTAGAGCATCGGCGCAGCTTAGAGGGAACATGGCGTAAAGTCTGCAGACAACATAGATAAGCCTCAAAAAGCTCTAAGGCGTCATCGAAAATTGCAATTTCAGAATTGACCATGTTAGCAGTTGCGGTGAACGTTTGAAAGAAATAATTAAAAAATAAATGTAAGTATGATACTACAGATTATCCAATACAATTGTTTTTTTTTTTAATATACTGACTGCGGGAGATTTCTCCATGGCATAATAGTTCTGAACGAACTGCAACGCCGTAGTGTCGTAGTGGGTAATTCCGAGCCGAGCCGAGCCGAGCGAGCTAGTATCATATTGCGCAAAAAATATTGGCGGCACGGCAATGCAGCAAGAAGGGCGCAAATTGCAATGGAACAGTCGGTTACTGGTGTAATTTTGTCAAGGCTGGTATATTTCTATGGTGGCTTCCGGGATTATGGAGGCATCTCCGAAAAAGACTGCTTTCGAGGCACCAGCCTACACAAATGAGTTGTACTACTCGAGGTGGGGCCAAATATAGAACTTTAAGGTTGCGGTCCCGGCTGGCTGGTGGAAAAAGAAATTTGCATATTCTTTGTGTGGTAAATTTGTTGGCAAGACAGAGCAACACAGAGATCCTAGTAATTCAGCTTTAGGTATGCGATATATTATCATGACCCCTTGTACAAAAAAGGACGGAACGAGCATGAAGTAAAATCCTTTTTGACACAAGCTATCAGGGACCAGGAGATATTTTATGCACCACAAATGAGAAATATACAAACACCTTCACTCCTGCCAGTTTGATCCTGTTGACACGGATTTAATCTACGATCTATATACGTTTTTGCTGAGAAAACAGAGATCGCTTAATCCTTTGACTACTCAATGTAAAAATTTATCAAGGGTTTCACATTGTGTTGTGACGCCACTTCAACTAAAGATATTAATAATTAGCAGCAAAAGTAGTCGCAAAATTATATTCTAAACTATTTTCAATGCAAAACTAAAAAAATGTTTGTAGCAAAGTTTCATTAATATTGTTTGTATTTTGAGGCATTCTACTAAAGTAGAAATAATTTTGTATACCAATTTTGTGCCCCATTTAGAAACTTGCAACAGCACCTGCATGATATATTAAATGAAACTAAAACGAAACTGCAACATAAACATGAAAAAACATGGAAAAACTTAACATAAAATACAAAATAAAATCATTTTTAATCTAAAAAACAACAACAGAAAAAACATCCTTACGAATGTGACAGTAACTTGGGCCAGGAACTATAAAAACGGTCTCGTAATCCCGGTTATGATCGGAATCACTCCTGCGATGAATGATAATTGTTTTTATTTTTGTTTGAGAGTGAGAATGAAAAGAAAGAATTCTGTATTTATAGTGCCAATAAATTTCATATTAAAGCTTTAAAGTAATAAAAAACGAATATTATTAATTTTAATAAATATAAATATTTTAAGGTAAATTGTACTCACTTTTTCAAAGGCACTTGACTACTGGAAGCAGAGCCCGTACGACTAGCCGCATTACGGGCATCCGTTATCCTACAAGCTACCATGTTGTACTCTGCAATCGAATTATTTCTAAAATTAATTGGGTTATAGCATTGCCATCCTTAATATATATTCTTGTCCATACACATTCAGGATGCAATTACCAAGCACCTTTATTTTTTTTTAATTTTTATTCTTTATATTATTATTAATAAATAAAATATAAAAACAAAATCATTTTTTTTTTTCTTCTAATGTTATTTACAAAATACAAGTGAGAGTTATTGTTTATTATGTACAAACTATTAAAACAAATCTAAAACGGTCGCCAATGTCAATATATGTATGTATGTAGTTTTGAGATATTGTTTTATATATAATACTACTGTTTGCAAACAATTTTAAAGCAGTCAATTTGTTGTTAGATTTAATTAAGGGGAAAATAAAAGCGTTTTTTCATATTATTAATGTTAACTTTTTGGTACAAAATAATTATTGTTTTTTTGTTAAATAAAATAATATAAAACAAATAAATAAAGTTTCTAGCAAATACGTCCTTGTCGTGTTTAGGAGCGCAAATATATATTAGGACACGGCATCTATAAATTATGGAAAGTAATTCTGATGGTCCAGGGATGCTGACCTTTTATTCTTAGATACAAAATACATTGTGAATGGTAAAGTTGGATTATATTTTTGAAAATAATATATATTTGTAAAAAAAAGTATAAATTTGAAAGAAAATTAACTTTAAAAAATTAACTTTTTTTTAAGAAAATATTTGTGTACTTTGTTTGATACAATTATATAATATTATAGGTGTTCTCTTTGAAGCAGAAGAATATGGCCGATTTTGTGACAAAAAGACTGTAAAATTGCAGTTTATTTGTAACTTAAATAATTTCTTTTTCGCGTTATTTCATAAATATCCTAAACATAGTGTAGACATTATCATTCTTTATAACCCTTTATATTGTGGTTGTAAATTATATGTCGAGTCTTAAACAATATCGCTCAGTAAAATTAGCACTGATTTTGATACTGTTGTCAATCGTTACCACTAAGAGCGAGTTATTGAAAGTTGTCGGTGTGGCTCAAGTCAATACTACACTGTATAAAGAGTTGAGCTTTTTACATTGCTTTAGATTTTGTGGTTCAAACGAAATATCGTGTGTCCAAGCTATGAAATTGTTACAGAAGACCCTACGGTTACCATTCAAAGTGGGCCGAAAAGTGGTTATTGATTTACCTGCTCCCGAACAGATTTTTTTTTTATTTGATAGACTAGAGGCTTAGGGAAAGTTTCTTTGTACTGTTCGACAATCTATTTTTTTGTATAGAATGTCGAACAGCAGCTCTAGCCGGAAGATAGAGAGTAGAAAGAAAGAGAGAGAAGTAGGAAGGAGCTGCCACAACCTAGCTGCGATATTTTGTTCTACCTACTTCCAACCATTTCGCGACTCTGGCATCGGGGCATTTGAGAAACAACTCGCTGGAGTGTTATGCCTCCTAAAACGAGTTGAATCTCATCAGCCAACCGATGACATGCGCTTGGTGGAGCGGGGAAGCACTAGCGAAGGCTATGACAGAAGGAATCAGGAATGTAAAGAAGGGAGAAGAAAGAAGGAAAGTTATGCGGGTGGGAAGGTGGAAAAGGCGAAGGACCGTGGGGCTGGCCGGGATTCGAACCCGGGACCTCTGGGATAGTAGTCAGGCGTCTTACCCCTAGACTACCGAGGCCCCATTAAGATTTGCGCTTACAAACGACGAAAACATAAACAAAATCAAGAAGCTGGGGGTCGAAAATTGTCGTAGGAGTATTAAATAGTTGGCTGAATAAAGAAACATCTTTTAAGTTCGTTTATAGCGTTATGACTTGTATTTTGTGCATGAAACGTATCACAGAGCTTGTGACATCTTTTCAAGTAATTTTGTGGACTTCGCATCACCATGATCAACACCATGAACCGTCACCTGGTTATGATATATTAATCGACCGAGATCAATTACCAGAAGGGAGCTTTAAAACCTCATAATAAAAGGCACAATTTGCACTCCCAACAAAATTAAGAGGGTTGTTAACAGCTAGAAAAGCTACAAAACACCTGGACAGGCGCCGTTTATTCACATCTAGTGTGCCGCCAGTGAGGCTAATTCGATTGAAAAAGAACAAATAATATAGTCGAAAGCGCTACAACTCCTGATTTGCGTGCTCTGAGCGCTGAACCAACTGCAATAAACAGACATGCGAAAAATGGTGAAATTGGCAGGGGAAACATTAAAATTGGAATCAAAGCCACAGGGCCGCAGCTACAGCGGTCCGCTCCTTTTAACTTTGCATATTGGGATGACAAAATGGCTTCGATCTGAAGACCGTTGAAAGAGCATCGGTGCGGTCCGCAAAATCGGGCATCGTGGGTAGCCGAAGCTACCTACTTGCGGCAGAGCCTATGCACCGCTACAGACTTGCCTGCGACTTCACGGGCGACTTTAGGACACAAATCACAAAACTTCATTCTTATCTTATATAATCAAGGACCTTCAAGAGTGACACTCTAAGAAATTTAAGCCGCAAAATATAGAGATCGATCCAAAATTGAAGAAGGAGCAACAGGAGCTGGTGTTCACAGACTCAGATGCAAAATGATAGCAGCTCTCTTAAATTCCCATTAGTATTTCAGGCGAAGCTACTTTGTACACTATAGAAACTTACATCCGTGAATATCGAAAACGAAAGGCACAACTATTTATATAATGCAAGGCATTCTGACAACCCTAAAAGCCAACTGTTCATTTATAATCAAAACTTATAAAGGGATGCACCGATTCCTTTAACATTTTCACATTGACTAGTTGTCGTGAAGTAGATACCGCAGTAGATAAATGAACAGGCAGATCGCCCAGCAAAAAAAGGCATCCAGACATCCAGTATAGTCACACGAAATAAACTCTGATGTGTGTTTGTTTCAATCTTGCGCCGGGTATGAGGTAAGCCAAGGAATTCATTAATCCTGCTCGAGGAAAAGCTAACATTACTAAATTCCAACCCTTTTCACAGGACATAATCCTGTCAGATATCACCCGAACATTATGGGTAAAATTTATACACAGTGAAAGCGCGATTAATGCCTTAAGTGGGGAACACAAATCAAATGGCTATTTTAAGGCTAGTAGTCTAGGACTAGGTCTTGAAGAAACAGCTATTGTTGAGCACAAACAAAAGATTTATTATAGGTCGAGATATGTGAAGGGTACTGGCTAGGAGCGAATTAGAAATACAAATGCCCCATTGCGCAAAGGTATCGTATTTCAAGAGTTTCTGGCTAAAAACTCGACTAATGTGATAGAAAAGGAACCATTCTGTTATGATATGGCCCGTGTGACTTTTTTATGTTCCCAAAGCTGAAATTACCATTTCGAAGAAGGCATTTTCAGTCAATTGAAGGAGTTGAAGCTTCTTTCGTGGGATTATTTAAGTATAGGTGATCGCATCACTTACTAGCAAAGTTTTATTGCACTCAAATGAGTCTACATTGGGGTCATATGGTACTAAAGGCCCTAGGGACGTTTGGGGATTTAGATATACGAAAGAGATAAATTCTGAGATACGCCAACTGTTCTTAGATCTTTACATCGAGTGATCCCTTGATACTCTTGTCTATATAAGAATAACGGACAGAGGAGGGTCGTTTTTCGTGTTTCGCGCATCAAAAGGAAGCAAATACCGGACGGAAAGTTGACACCTTCCCACCTGTATCGATTTCTCAAAGGACAAGGCTCAAACTCAACGGCAACGATCCAGGCAAGAGAATAACTTTTATAAGGCCCTAGAAGAGCTCAAGCGTCGATTTCGGCTGTGGCGCCATTGGATGAATAGGCCCGTTCATATTTTGAAGGAGCAAATCCAATTTCATATTGTTTTAAGCCGAGGGATAATCTATTCTATCTAGTGTTCGAAGTTTGGATTTCATTCAAGGAGTAGGTAGAAATTGCAGATAGTGAATATTATACCTAGGGTTGCCACCTTTTTTACATTTAAATATAGTATTTTTTCTCTAAAACTTTAAAAAATATAGTACTTTTAGAAATTTTGCAGAAATAAATAGTACGAGCTCGTTTTTCAATATTATTTATTTTTCCAAGTATATTTATCATTACTTTTGGCCTTATTTAATAAGGTCTTATTGCTTAAGAAATAATCTGCGTCTGCATGGTCTCTTTCGATGTAAAGTAAATAAGCATGAATGTCGCTGATGTCGTTAAGCCTATTATTTTGGTAGCTTCCCTACCTTGTGTTGATAATAAATTTTCAAATCCCAATATTTTTGTCAGTGTTTTGTTTGAGATTCGAGTGTGTTTCACTTTACCGCAATTATTAAAAATATAGTATTTTTCCGTACTATATTTTTTTTTCAACAGTATATAGTACAAATGACCAAAATATAGTACAATACTATATAATATAGTACGGGTGGCAACCCTAATTATACCCTTCTCCTTCAGTTTCATAACGTAAATGAATAAAATAGGGTAAAATACGGCTGCCAATTGTTTTCAGTAACAGCTGCATTTTGGATTTTTTCATAACAAGCAGAAATGACAAAATATCTCAATGTAATGATAATTTTTATTATTTTAACTAAATCATAAGCAAATTAACAAAATAATAATTCAAAACAAAATTGATTGAATCCAACATATTTCATAAATAAAACCGCTTTAAATAATAACTACAGTAAAACCAAATCCAACACCACCACATCACAAAGTTCCTTTACATTATGATAGATAACTACATTAATGTTAATTCGTCATTAGACACTATTTATGTTATTTTAAATGAATGCACAAAAAGGAGCGAAATAGGGAAAATAAAAATCGCTTATTTCATCTACCAGAAAAACGTAAACGTTTATGCTACAGCACCCCGAAAACCATCATCTGAAATATTACTGGCAACCAAATTGTCTCACCTTTTTCCTGTTTTCGTCGTTTACGCTTATTGCAAATTTTTACGGCACAAATAGATAAAATGATCGCAACGATAAAAAATAAAATTCCGCCAACAACACCTGCCGTTATTGCTTTATGTTTCACTCGGGCCGGCACTGGGAACTTGACCTCGTCACTTGACTCGTAGCTCTTCTCGGAGTTAGCAAGGACACGGAAGTAGTATGTCCGGCCGCCGACCAGGTTCTTAACTAAGTACGACGTCTCCTCGGGCCGGATCTGGCCCCGGTTTAGGGTCTTCCATTGGGCGTCGGTTCGATATTTAATGGTATAAAATTTTACATAATGCGCGCGTTCTAATGGCGCCTGCCACGTTATCAAGAATCCATTTGGTATCTCGGTGACTGTCAAGTTGCGTGGCGGACCTGGCTTCGGACCTAAAATGGAAGAATTGAAATTTAATTGAAATATTTTTAGACAGAGGCAGGAGAAATGATTTGAATTTGATGCAAAAACAAGGATTGAAAAGAAGGGTGAGATTTAGAGGAGTGCGTGATAGTGTGTGTGCGATTGAAATGGCCAAGTGCAAATGAAAAATTAGTGCATGCCTAAATTATCTACAACAAACTTATTTTATGTACAGTACAGGATGTTGAAATGTCCTGAATCGACATTTACTCTTTGTGGAATCTGAAAAATAATATGGGGATTATCCACGCATTTGCAACAAATCTGCGTTTTGAAAACATCAATACTCTACATCGCATAGGTAGATAGGTACATCACATGCTGTAGCGGTAGCCCCGACCAACAACCTAGAATACAATTGGCGCTAAAATGGCATCGTTTTGTAACCGCTCTCGTAGAAATATTTACTATTGGCTATTGAGCTCTGAATGACTTTAGATCCAGCCAGTCATATTCAGATATCTGACCATATTTTATGTTTTAATCTTCAAAGTCTTTCTCAAACCTTGAAAGCAGCGGTTTTTGGATCTTAGCCAAAGCCGTACCACTGCAAAAAAAGGTCCAGTTTACTCTCTGGCTTGTTTCTTCCCACAGCTATGTGCTGTGATTGCTGTATGTAATATAATATAAAATCCGTAAATGAGAAGAATAGTATTACAGTATGATGAAATATGTTGTCAAAAAGAATAAGCAGAATTGTAAAAAGTAGGTAGTGCAGCAGTTTAGCATGGGAACCAAAGTGTCAGTAGAAACTAATCAATAGGCGAAGTTATTCAAACCCTTAAAAAAACCAATATTCATGTACGGATCGGAAACATGAACGTTTACTAGGTGTGATGAACAGGTTCTCGGAAGTTGCGAGAGGACATAATTAAAAGCATTAATATCTCACGCTTGGATAGGATATGTAATGAGCTTCGTGAAGTTCCAAACGCCAAAGGGAAGTTGTGGCCTGTCCGACCGGAAGACTTAGAAAGAGATATAAAAACGACATAAAACGACTTACGCACAATTGAGATTACCAACTGGAAGAGCAGGACTCAAGATCGAGAACGATAGGAGAAGATTCTTAAGGCCGCCAAGTTTCACAAAGGGCTGGGAATCAAGAATTGGAAATATTTTTAGCTCTTAGCCATATGTAGCATTGTCTATAACCCTAGTTCAAGGTTTGCTTGCGATGGATGTTGCATAAACGTCAAAAAAGCTCAATATATTTTCACTTAAGTTCAAAAACCAAAATCTATGGCCTTCCTAAGAGTTCGTTTGAGGTCTCCATGGCCCGTCAGTCCGCTATCGTTCTGTCCGCGATACTGATGCCAGATCTATCAAGTGTTGACGAATGGTGTTTACTTTGAAATTGAAAGAAACTGCATGATGATATATTTCATGGTCACCCAAAGCGGTTACAGAGGTATACAGCCTTTAAGTGCCGCGCCACCCATATGTGCAGACTGTGCATTTGCACTGGGTGGCAGTTGGGAAAGGCGGCAAAACTTTTTACAATATATTTTATAAATATGGGCGCCGAAGGCAAGGGCGCCATCTTTATTTAAATGGGCGACAACAGGCCAGCCAATACACAAAAAGAACACAAACATCAAGCACAAGAGCGAATACGCGTAATCCCGATCCACATGTCGAAACGCCGACGCCGTATGATGCTGTGTGCACAAGCTGTCGCTATCACCGAAAAAATGGGAATTTCGCCAGAGTTCCCACCGGCAGATCAAGTACGACGCCGACGACGCTCATAGCATTTCAGCTACAAAGGTCGCGACGAGCATATTGCCGATCCAGCCGATAATTTTCGAATCGAATTCCGAATCGAATTCGCTGGACGTCGCCATAAATGCTCTCGACACAATTCCAGTTGGAGTTGCTTCTGCCGAACGATGCTTCTCCAAACTGAAAATAATTAAAAATTATCGGAACAGAAGGCTAAGAAAGAAGTATCGCCGAAATGATAGGCAATGGCACAGCAAGAAGTTGAAGAGAAGTCGCCATCCGTTTTCAGCTTGTCAGCGCGGCTTTTAACATCGAAAGCAAAGAAATGAAATTAAATGAAAAAGTTTCCCCATAAAGGAGGTGGCATTGGCGGATTTGCACGGGGCGGCAAAGTGCCGAGCCGCGATCCTGCAGCTTTTATACTAACATTTTGTCATGTTTGACCATGACGTGATGCCTAGTCGTAGGCTTAGTTTGAAGAATAAAAATGGATTATACAAGGTGTATACCCTAAGTTTGCAAAGTGGCCGGTTGTGGGTAGAAGAACAAAAAATTGTAGGGGGGTGGTGCATAAATCGGTTTAGCCGCTAGGGCGTTTTGAAAGTTGGTGGAGGTTTACATATCAACCTGCATTTTTGTTACCCTTTCATGAGTAAAGCATCACTGTACGCAGAATACTCCCACCTATCTAAAACTGTAAATGTTTCAACCTACCAGGTCCAAGAGTTAAGAGTCGTCAAAGTCAAAAAATTTTGTTTTTTCACTAAAATTTCAACTTAAACCACCTGCTTCTCTAAAAAATACGTAGTTAGTCAATATTTTTTTTACAAAATTGGAAAGCTTGTGCAATTTCCTTTTGAAGTTCAGTTAAAATTAGGGCTTATTTGGTACTTTTCGACAAAGCTCAGGTGGAAAAGTACTAAAAACCTGTTATTAAGCATAGTTCATGGGATACCTGTCAGTGCCATGATCCTAATGATGTTACTAACCCGGCCTTTACACGGGACAGTTCTACTGACGCACAGTTCTGTCTGGAACTGTCAAATACTGTCCAGCCAGCCGATTAGCGTTCGATCAACTGACAGACAGTTCATTCTAAAACTGTTTTCACACGTTGTGGTGTTGCAGTAACCGCTTTAAAGTGCTTAAAAGTGCTTCAGGATATCGAAAAGGATGAAAAAAGGAGACACAGGAAGATAAAATATTGGGTAAATCCGCTTCTTGTTGTATGAATTGGTAAAATAAAAGTTGCCATTTTGGCCTGAAAATAAATATTTATTTATTAAACTGAAATAATAAAATAAAATATTCAACGAGCACTTCGCATCGTACCGATAGGCAAGCTCTTGCATGTACACCTTAAAATCACTTTTCGCCAACTTGATTTCACAAATTGTCAAATTAATTTCTAGACAGTATTGTCGAGATTGTAATCTTGCCAGTACTGTCGCGACAGTAATAAAGTCGGGATTGTAGACGTTTACATGAGACAGTGACAGTAACAGTAATACTGTCCCGTGTAAAGGCCGGGTAAGAAACGCTATTGAGACAATATTCAATGGCACAGACTATTGCCTTGGCATCACCGACCGAAGTTCAATAATGTTCAGTTCAAACCACACTCCCATTCGTCACTTCACTGACTAAAGTCCAGTTCATGTTCAGTTCATGCTTGAAATTGTTGTTACTTTTTGCTAGAAATCAGAAATACAAAAGCTCACTGGAAAGGCATTCCACTATTGCAGTTGATTGCTCTCTTTTGAGCGAGCTTTTGCGTTTAACTTCAGTTTGAGTTCAGTTTGGCTTTATCCTCAGTTGAATATGTGGAAATTGTATGCGACCTGAGGTTGTTTTAAAGGTCAGTTCTCCAATTCCCTCAAACTTGCGTAGTTCAGTCGACAGGGTATAACCTGCATTAAAATGAGTGTGGGGGTATAAACTGCATTAAAATGAGTGTGGGGACTGTGAATAGGGTCTACCACTCTTGTGGTAGTTAAGAATGTATTGAATAATTATGCACTACAGAAGTCCAGAAATTTGCGTATAAAATGATTTTGTGTAACGTTTTAGTTTCCAAAAGTTTATTTAAATCTTTTGTCGAATTTTAGTTAGTAGTTGCATTTGAACTGTTTGGAAGATCGCTTTTATTTCTAAGAATGCATATCCTCGTCGTGCAAATCTTGTAGTTGCAAAACCCTACTCTATTTAAAATCTGTAAGTATAAGCATGTCCTTCTTAACTATAATTAAAACAAACACCTTTAAAACTTAAATTAACATTTTACAGAATAGTGTAAAAAAATTTCAAAAATAAAAAGATAAAGGTAAACTATTTCATTTCACGAAAATAGCATGCATACGAAAGCGCATTAAGATAACCACACAAAAGCACAGAATCCTTAAACTTAATAGCCATTTTCCTGATGGCTGGCCATGCAAAAATAGAGTGCTATAATGTACACAAAAAACTAACAGAACGAAACTAAAAATAAAAATTAAAATAAAAATAAAATCGTGCTTAAAAAGTGTAAAATCACTGCAATGTTTTCACCACTGTAAAAAAAATCTCTGTTTTTTGTATAAAATGTTTTTTTTTTGTATGTAGTTTTTTGTTTTTGTTTTTAAATGTTGTACCTTTTGGTCGAAATATTGGTGGAAAATAAATGGAACCAGTGGAATCGGTCGGAAGCAGGATATCATTGAAATTTATGATTTCTGCAAAATAAATTTATGTGAAAAGCACAAATTTTTGTAATAAAAATAAAAGAAAGAAAGAAAATAAATAAAAAGGTATAAAAATATATGAAATACCAGTTTTGTTTTAAGAGGAGGTGTAAATATTTTCGATGTAGTACCATCCGTTTGTGTTTCGCTTTTATTAGACAAATTTTTTTCACAAAAAGGACTTTAAGGACATGTTTCTGGATATTAAATATCTTATGTAGAAAAAATTAAAGCTTTAAGGAAACACAATAAGTTTTTATAAAAACAAAAATCAGATTGGTATAAACAAACTGGTCGAAAAGTGTCTTTTTAAAATTTAAAAACGGCTGGACCAATTCAGAAAAAATTTGTAAAATTTTGTTTGTTGTATTAACCACAGATCCATAACAAATTCACAGTAAATATGATGTTAGTGTTGGGTGAAATGACGATTTTAGCAATGTAAAATAAAATGTAATGTTTATGTGGGCATGGTATGTATTGATTGAAATGAATTGTGATGAAATGGGGGGACCATGATGCATTATAACAAGAATAATTTATTAGTGACGAGCCACATATACAAAAAATAAGAAGCTTTAATAAATTATTGTATCTTAATTGATCTTAAAATAGATCTCCGTAATGTCTTACCAGCCTCGTCAGGCATTAGCTTAAACGTATGATCGTTTGGAGCTTGAGTTGGTGACTTAACATTAGCGGGAGCGGCAGCGTCTTCAAAAATAAATCGATTTTTTTTTTGTTTATATATTTTTATATAGTAAATTTACCTTATTTGAATGAAATTTATATTCGAGGTAATAATAATAAATTCATAAAAGTGCAATAGCGATAGATTATAAAATAGTATACATAGAACTTACCTAATGTTCGTATAGTCATGATTTTACTCATCATACCATCACCGAGTGCATTTTTCCCAACAACTTGAAATTCATAAGTAGTACCTGCTGATAAACGATTGATGGTCACTTGTGTGCTTCCCGATGGCGTGACTGGAATTGTTGACCAATCTGATACTCCAGCTTCCCGATACCAAATTGTATAATCTTGTTTATAGTCTGGACCACCACTATAGCCTGGCATCCATCGTAATGTTACAGAAAATTCTGTTGCTGTTCCACTAATATTATATGGGGCATGCGGTTGTGTACCCTCAATAACTAATTGTGTTGCCGATACAATTGTTGCTACCTCATTCGATGCTACACATTGATAATAACCAAAATCTGACCGTCGTAGATTTTCAATTGTTATATTTCCACCATTCATTTTCGCTCGATTCCTTTGTATTGGTTTACCATCACGTCGCTGCCATTGTATATTTGGCTTTTGTGTACCTTCAGCCTCTTGGGCGTCACAGTGCATTTCAACAGCTTCGCCAACTTTTCGCTGATACAGCGTTTCTGGTTCAACTGTAAAAACTGGGGGTTTTCTAACTAGCACTTCCATTGGTCCAGATGACCCTTGAGTACCTTGAGCATTATATGGTGTACATGTATAGCGTCCTTGATGATTCTGATTGACACGTGTAAATAGTAATGAACCATTATTCATAATAACGATGTCCTTTGTTTGATATGGTTCTAGCAATCGTTTATCTTTGGTCCATGTTACATATTGTAGGGGTGGATTAGATTTAATATAGCACTGAACGACACCGGCTAGACGAAAGGGTAGATATTGTACAGTTGGTGTGAAGGTCACTTTGGCAGGATCTGAAATGTGTTTTAAAAATAAAAGAATAAATATTAGTTTATTGAATATCCATTTTTTATCTTAGGTGTGATCTTTTACTACAAGTCGTTCATGTCGTGGTGCAACGTCTAGTAGAGTCCGCACCATAAAAGAAGGAAAATGAGAGCGCATGTTGCCAATATATATAAGGTAATTTGCTTTTTTAAAACAAACAGGGTGACGTTATTCGCTTGTGGTGACTCAAAACTCTCATTACCCATGGAAAAAGTAATTTTAAGATTGCCTTCTTTTATGGCGCGTACAATACTAAGGCAGACAATACACGGCTGAATGTATTGACTAAATTCTACGGTGACGAGGGTGATCAATCCCGCAAACTTCTTTCCGATCCCCTTAAGCAGGTTCTGGAGCTCTTTGCGTGGGAAATACGCATTTGGCCGGTTTGCGACCAGTCTTATTTAGATCATTAAAAAATGGGCTAATTTTCTACTGAATAAATTTTTTTACCTGGTAATGGGTAATTATTCACTCATAATGGGTCGGAAATACTGACTGTGGAAGGTTGTTCTTAGTTCTAGTTATAACGAATTTCTAAGCCAGAGTGTGTGTTAAAATAAGGTCTGTTGATCGCACTGACTAATCCGAGCGGGCTAGTCTTGGGTTTGGGGGAAAAAGATTGCCGAGGGAATGTTATGTATTTCAGTGGCGCACTCATTGTGGTAAAAAGATAAATTTTTGGCAGAACGTGTACATTCCTACGGTGGCTTAGTAAGTCAATTGAAGAGAAAATGGCGTCATCACCAATAAGTTTTGAGTGCGCGGTAGACATAAGTGACACGATTGTCAATTAAAAATGCATTTCCTATCATACACTAGTGTACTTGAACCGGTGGTAAGTCCTCTGTATTTGCCAGCTACTGAAAATAGCAAGGGTAAGATGACTCATCGCGAAAGTCTTGCGCAGGGTGGAGGATGCCCTTTTCCATGGTGCAAGTTAACTTGGAGTGCCCTTTCTCCAAGGAGCGTTTGAAAAACCCGATGTTTTTGGCCTTGGGATTCTCTGTCCTACCGCCTTTGCCCTTGGGGGTGCCCCAAAATCTGACTCCGGAAGAAGTGTTCTTTCTTCGCCCGCAGTTAGCTCTACTACAGGTTCCCTGGTGCTTGCTACAGATGTGGGGTCGGATCTGGACCAACTCGTTGGCATTCCCATAATACCAAACAGTACTTCTAGGAGCTGGCTTGGTTGGGGTAGCAGCAGGGTCGTGCCTAGCCGTCATACATTGCGTGCGCAGCACCCAGGCAGCCAAAATAAAAGGCGACTTAATCGAATAGGGATAAGTGAACGACATTGAGGCTGCACAATACTAAGATTCGTTTCAAGCACGCCATATATTCCAAGGTTTAATGCGTTCAATAATGTTCCATTTTGCAATATACGCATGTGTAGTAAATGTTTAGAATTGGAGCTCCAGACTAAAATCGCTCCAAAAAAATGTCAAGTATTCAAAATGATTTTTGAGTGCTCAGTACTTTCAAGACGGGGATACAAATTTATGTTATCACAACGAGCGCCGAGGGGGGGGGGGGGTTGCAAACCCCAGGCCGTTCCACATAAATGTTTTATGTATTCTACGTGATTTATCCTCCTCCGCTCGCCACCGCCCGACCAAAATTGATGAACATTTAATATGTTAGCACTCAAAATTACCCTGAGTACTTGCAACGATTTTGATTGTGTAGCTCCTATCCTTAATATTTTTTTCTTTATATGATGTTACCTTGTAGGCAGCCCTATACCCTATACGATTAATATGGTAAATTAGCTCTGACCAGACAATGGTCCGAGTTGTCTAGAGGCGAATCAACTCCGATGGAGTATCCTATTGGGTCGGTGGTAAGGAAAAGATCAAGGAGGTCTTCTCCTTGGTCTGCAAAGTCAGGACCAGGCGTAGGGCAATTGACCATTTAGTGCAAGTTATTAGCCTCTGCGAAGAGCTAGACTTTCAAGCCTTTAAGAAATTCTGCCAATTTACATTGTGAACGCTGCAATTTCTCGCAACAATAATTTTGCACTCCGGGTGGAAGGAAAAGAGTTCGCAACCCCCTGTGAGCCTTATCTTTCTAAATCTTGCTTCAACGTTGCCGTCTTTCTCTTCCATTTGAAGGAAATGATTTGGAAGCAAAATTTTAAGTTCGAGATGATTAAAATCAGACGATGTCCTGTTGTACGCCGTCTGAAGGGCTACGTCTACCCCTCTATGAGGGGAGAGATTATGCACTAAACTGGATACTTGGTAACGATCTAAGCTGTCTTTAGGTAAAACTTAGGTTTCATTTAGTGCGAAGGTCGGGGAGAGAATGTTGATAAAGGTTGAACAATACCGAAAAGAAATTTGCTTGAAGCTCACGAATTTTGCAAAAATCCAAGTAAACATTTTTATATCATGGGTTCACATACTTCAGTCGTAGCCGGCGACTTTGTTTGTGGATATTTTTGTGGGAAGTAGTACCAACCTTTATTTAGGTAGTATATTTTCTTATGTGAAAGTCTAAGTTGAGGTGTCACTCTTTATACTACCAGTGCGTCTTGTCGTCCACGTCATGTTGCAATGTCTGGTAATAAGCTTTGCTCGAAGGATGGAAAAAGGATAAAGTAGTTTAAGGGTATTCTTAGGAATGCATAAGTAAGGAAAAGGCGATTAACCTTTTTCAAGCTCAATTAAGGACATTGGCGCAAAGCCAAAATATACTAACTCTCTAATCTCTATTTCTACAAATTAATTCTAATCATACTTACATTCAACATTCAGATAAGCCGAAGCGCTCTGTGGATCTCCAATACCGTTCGATACTTCGCATAAATATTGTCCAGAATCGTCGGCGCTAACAGGATTAATTATTAATGAGCCATCCTTTCTTATTGTTACACGTGTCTCTAAGGATGCAACTTCACGTACTGGTGAGCCCTCACGAAACCATCTTACAGTAACATTACCAGGCATAGCTTTTGCCTCGCATGTGAAGGTCACCTTCTCCCCTTCCAGTTTTGTTTGATTGGTGGGCGGCACCTGTATTTTATTTCGTTGATTTTGGTGTTGTTGTCATTTTTATATATGTATATTGATATAATATATTTAACAGGAAGCATGTCACACGGCAATCAGGATCCACACAACACAACAACAACAACAAAAATCGCCACATCAATTAATTGGTTAAGCGATAATTGGTGGGTGTGTCGAGGTGATGATGGTCGGTTGTGATGGTGATGATGGTGGTGGTGGTGTTGTTGTAGTTGTAGCACACACAGGATCACAAAACATCGGCCAAAAAAAAAAGGATTTGAAGAACCATAGAAGAAAAAAATAATGAAACGGGAAAAGAGAAAAAGAAAAAATTTTATGGTCAGTGAATTTTCTACTCATCGTTTTATATGTTTGTATGTGTGATGTTTTATTAATTTACATTAAAACTTCTCCACACTGCCAAAATAAAAAAATATATTTATATATGTATATATTTATATAAATATAATATATATGTATATATATGTATATAGTTTTCGAAAGGTCCGCCTAATTACAGCAAAGTAAATAATACGAAACGGACATGAATTGAATGGAAATCGTTTCTGTTCTTGGCCGTATCGGAGTGGCATGTCCTTTTTATGTTATGGTTTCCAATTGACATTTGTGCGCGGATAAAATGTCCTTCTTCTGTCCAATTGTAAGGTAGCCTTTTATGTTCATAGCGTTGTCCCATATACCCCCCACGTATACATATATATAAACACACATACATACATATCTTTCGTGTCATTTTGAACCAATTGTTTTTTTCTCTGAATGCTCCTTAGCTTACTGATTGTTGCTCCCTTGAAAATCTCTAAGGATAATATTAACTGAACGAGACAGAAAAACAAAAACAAAAAAAATGGCAAAGTGTGTTTCACGTGCTTCACATTCCAATGGCCAAAGATTTAATTCCATGTGCGTGAGCCCCTAACCTTTAATTGATTAGTTAAGGCTTGAGTTTATACAAGCACTAAATTGGACGGAGTCCCTCCCATCGCCACGAAACCTATACCTATCCATACACCTATCAAACCTATCCCTATCCAAAACGTACCAGCATACCAGGTTATCAAATTATATAGCCACCAGAGATGATGACATTCAGATGTGACGGGCAAGTTGATTTTGGTTTTTGATAGAATGTTGAAGTCGAATGATGTTGATTGCTTCATGAAAATTGCTTCTGTCCAGGCTTAACATGTACTTATTATTTTGGGAAGATTATTCAGTGCAGAAGGATGAATTCGGTCGGTCTTGTAATAATATAACCACAAAATTATATTGACTTGTCATTAATTGAATATGTCAATGTTAAAATTAGGATGTTAGTCCTGGATAGACATAAGAAAAGCGGTCGGGTTTAATTGGAGTTATTAAATATGTTGGGAGGAGTTGACATTGTGATTTCTGCCAGGAATCGGCCTAAATATGGGTAAGTAAATAGCAATCAACATGTATACATATAACCCAACTGGGCTTAGGAGGTGGGTTTCAGTTCTAAAAATAACAAATGAAGAAGATTACAAATAAAGTTATTAAATTCGTGATAAGGTAGTTTTGGAACAATATTCAATATTAACTCTTATTTTTTGAGGCCAGATGGTATATAGCCCGAACAGTGAAGGAGGCGTTAGGCGCTTCGTGTACATTAGAAAGTATCGCGCAATTATACACTCAATTTGCACGAACTTGAGCAGTTCGACTGGTGAAGCCGGGATATTAGTGAATTTGAAAAATGACAGATTATTAGTTTGAAATCGAAAGGAATTGGAAGTCATGGAGTGGTATCCACTTTTTTGCGTAACTCCGATCGCGATGAAAGGAGAATTTTTAAAGCAGCATTCAACTCTGTTAAGAGCTGCAGTGAACTTTCTGCGCTTTGTTGCGTAAATGTACGTCAGCAAACTGTATGGAGGGCTCTTAACCGTTAATGTTAGAAGTAACCATTCAAAGTGCAAATTGCCGAACTGATATAATTCGCATATAATTTCCACATATTAAACTGAGGATACAACACACCAATTGGACTCGAACTGAACTTGAAGTGGAGTGCAATTCCTATAAGCTTTTGCATTTCTTTCTTCTGGCGAACAGGAACAATAATTTCAAGCACGAACTGGACTTTAGCCGATGAAGCCATTTATGTGGATTGAACTGAACATTATTGAACTGAGGTCGGTGAAGTCGGGGGCATTATTAAACTTTTTGCTCTTGGC
This sequence comes from Thereva unica, assembly GCA_949987705.1. Lineage (NCBI taxonomy): Eukaryota > Metazoa > Arthropoda > Insecta > Diptera > Therevidae > Thereva > Thereva unica. The sequence goes on from OX465285.1 coordinate 74,466,026, forward strand.
ATTTTCAAAAATTTCATTTTGAATCTGCTATCGAGGGTACGACCGCTAAAACCACAGACTACCTTCTCCTAAATTGAATTTAAGGAAGAATTACAAACTACCCTCAAGAAGAGAATGGAGAAATAGAGATGCCAAACTTCGATGTACGAATAATTACCGATAGCTTCAAGACGTCAAAGGGCATTGTAGCAGGGGTTTATCTAGAGACCACTAACAGTTTACTGGCATGTACGCTGGTGTCTTTCAAGTTGAAGTGCTGGCGATCCTAAAGGCCTGCCATATAATGAACTCAGAACCTACCCCGGTCATAGGAACATATAAGCTTTGTTCCAGAACTCGAATGTGGGATCCGGCGGGAGCAAGAATTCACCCAATTTGTGTTTCTTTACTTTCTCATGACAGAAAAAGCGGGGAAATTTTCACTTCCCCTCGTGCAGGAATTAGCCGGAGGTTTTCGGTTCTGCGAGTTCTTGCAAATTGTCAATTGACAATTTTTTGTATGTGTGTGGGTATCTTGAAAAACGGCATACACATAGACAATCGACATTTATGTTATCTTCTTCTTGATTTGCAAGAAATTGCCCAAAAGTCGTTTCTTTACTTTCTGGATTTTTGACAAAATTATCCCGTTTTTGCCCAACAAATTTTTGCAGGAAAATTATTGGAACAGACCTATAGATATTGCAAGTTCATCTCAGCCGTGAATATTTCCCACATAAAGGTTTTACACGTTCTATTTTTTTTCTGCCTCAATTAACGTTCCCTAAATGTTTCTTGCAGCAGGAAAATACATTCCAAACGCAAATTAGAGCTCTGAAAATTGTATGCTTTTCTAGTACGAACGTGAATTTCAGACAGAAAGAAGTACATACAAATTTATGTGCGATAAAATAGTTCCGATTTGGCTTTGGGATGTAAACGGGCTTTTATCGATTTGAATTTACATCATATCCCGGGTAAAAACCAAACTCTTCCGTTCTTTGCCTGAAACAGGAAAGCACAACGTCAAAATGTATGCATGGTACCAGAAAGAGACACGGTACGCCTGAGTAAAAACTCCCCTATTCCTACAGGCATGAACATGTTTGTACTAAAGGGAGCCAAATTGTAGCTTTAAAGAATAAAGGGCGCATTAAGCATAGTCAGTAGACCGGTTCTCGTTCGATTACGTAGGTTAAGCAGAATTGGATACGGTTAGTACTTAGTTGGGGGACCGCATTTTAAAGCGACACTCGCCTTTGGAATGGTTGATTACGAATATATTCATATCTGTAAAGTGCATGCCTCATGTGGGCGCATTTTTATAATTTCTGGCCTGTAGCGGGAGCTTGCATACCCGTGTGGGAAGCACATTTGTTCCTAAGCTACATAAGTATTTGTAACCTCTCGCAGCCCAAAATCAAGTAATGCATACGCTAAGGCAGTTCAATTTAGTTCAGTTCAGTAATTTTCTTTCGATTCATGAGTATTTAATCGAATACCCTTCACCGATTCCGAATTGCTATGTGTTAGCACTAGTCTAATCACTGCTGTGTATACCCAGCGGACTATGTGTGTCCTCAAGCCTCATATCTTCCGAAGATCTACGCACCGGCCAAGAAAGCTAAGTTGATATTTTTGCCGTTTCTTCTATATTGAGCCTCCAGTTCAGTTTTCGTCCCAGAATTAGACACAAGGACTTAGCCGACTGGGATATAGTTATATTCATTCATCAAGATACCTATGTCGGGAAACATCGAATTTCAATGGGAAGATGGCATATGCAAAATTTAAGGGATATTAAACAGAAGCAAGTGTGAATTTAAGCCTTAAACCTTAAAGCCTTAAAAGGTGAAGAAGAAATAATATTTTGTATATGGTAGATTTACAATAGATAATAGGTGGTATTCTTATTGGCGAGTGACGAAGGATGCGGTTGAATGAAACTGTTGATATATACACAGGTATCGAGGACAATGCCGCTCCTTGCGACAATTAAATACGAGTTTTGTCGGTTTGCTCGCCAGAAATCTGTTACATTGAGAATAAGAATACCAATTTAAGTTCGAAGTGACACATCTGTCACATCACTCTAGGGCTGATGAAGTACTACAGAACGTCGTTATTTTATTTTATGTGACCTTCCTCTAAAAAGGGAAGCTTGATGTGAAAATTCAAGTACGGATTCGAAAAGAAGCTACCTTTAAGGATGCCTTAAAGTACACATTATGAGGCCGCCACTAATATTAAATTATAAATGATCCCTAACTGGAAACAAGCAATTCCCGTAATGAAAAAACCGGTCCCTTTTATAGTTGTTCCTAACAAAATAATGATATCAAAAATCACCTCAAACTCTACCAATAAATTACATGGAATTAACTAATTAAGCTTAAAATACGAAGTAATAACTTCAACAATATTAAAAAAAATTTCGGTTGTTTTTTGAATTTCTCATAAAAATAACTACGGCCATTTTATTATTCACTTGTTCCCCATTCATAAACGATATCCTTTCACATAAAATTCCATTTTATATAGCGATAAACATGAAAATTTTCCAAACTTTTAGAACATTCCAAAAGTTCATTACCATTACACCAACAAAGAAATACATCAGCCCTAATTATTTTAATGAACAAATATGGCCGCAATATTGTATAAAAACCCATAAACCACCCCGCCATTAGGGCACAACATTTACGAAACTAACAGTATTTTTGGGGGTGAAACTTTCCAGTCTGGGGGTTAGAGTGGAAAAACATACACACACAGGATGCGGCGGGTGGCGAGTGGAGAGAAAATGCTCGTACAAAAACAGGACGAAAAAAATATAAACATATATGTATGTATATAATATATAAACAACTTTTGTAATCGAGCTCCATCTTGCAGGATTTCATTACCGCCCCGCCAGCAAGGATATGTTACGTTACTGTCATTTCACATGAAGAATAAGTTGGCGTTTTACGTCGCATTCCCTCATTCATTTAAGGATGAATATTTAACTAATGGCACGGCGAATGCATCCTTGAAACTTCTTCATACAGTGTGTATGTGTGTAGAGTGGTTCTATATACAACTTTTGTTATTAGCCTTGTTCCTTTTGTTTTTTTATGCAATGTGACGTTAAATGTCGAGTTTCCGGGTTATTTTTGTTTTTTTAATTTTTCCTTTCTAGTTAAGTTGGTAGTTGTGTGTAAAATGTGAACTTATATTGACTGCAAAAATGTTTTAATGGGAAATGCATAAAGTTTCGAGAGTTTGTTATGATAAAGTTTTGCGCCATTCTTCGTTGGTGATATGAAGTTAAAGTCACAAGTTTTAAACATATTGTATTACTTTGCTGTAATTTTGCGGAATTTACCGAATATATTTTGTAAATTATTTTCAAGGAAAATGGAAATTTTAATAATTAATTCAATATTTGTGATATTTTCTTGATAACTGTTCACTACTACAATGATATAATTTAATTTTGAGAACAAAATAATTATTTACATAATGATGGAAAATGTATGAAGCAAAATATAATTATATTATAAGCAATTTCAACGCAATACCACAGTTTTATTGAAATAGTTTTTTTTATTGTTTTAATTACTTAAACGAAATTATAATTCCTATTACTGATAATTTTTGTGATTTTGATGAATAAATTCGTCGTACTCTAATGTCACTTTCGTCAAACTCTAATGACAAATACAACACACCCATTCGACCATCTAATTGCAATACTAGGTTCACCACAATCGACCCAGTCGGAATAAACTGACTACTGAGAAAATAGAAATCAATTCAGCACTAGTGGGAAACTGCATAGTTCCATCACTGGTGCCAAAGTAATCTTGAAAGGATATCAGTGGTAGGCCCACAAGATTTTTCTAAAGAACTTGTTTTTAGTTAGAAGTTTTGTTAGTTCAAAATGACTCAGTTCTCCAGTTATTTCAGATTGAATTAGTTCTCCAAGAACTTAGGAAGTAGTTCATAATGAATTATTTGTTCAGTTAGTTCAAAATGAATTAGTTCTCCAAGAACTTGAAAATGAATTAGTTTTACAAGAAGTTCAAGATGAATTAGTTCACTAGTTAGTTCAAACTGAATTAGTTCTCCAAGAACTTCAAAAAGAATTATTTCTCGAAGTAGTTCAATATGAATTAGTTCCCCAGTTAGTTCAAAATAAATTAGTTCTCCGGTTAGTTCAAAATGAATTATTTCTCCAAGAACTAGTTGTCGAAGTATTTCGAAGTAATACAGAGAGGGCGATTGACTCCACCGAAGAACAACGCTGTACAAAACTAGTGGGATGTTTTCATATAAAAGGTATGCAACTGAGAACTACTATTCTACTAGTCTTAGAACTAGTTCACTTTCATACTAGGGAGTATCGAACTATTACTTTTTCGACTTGACATTCATTTGACAGTTTTACGAAATTCGGACTAGGGGCCTATAACTGATATTTTCAAAAAAAATTATCTTTGGGCTTCTGTCAGAAAATTCTATGAATAATTTGGAAGTGCTAGGAACCAGTTTCTAAACGTATTGCGAAACTGAAATTTAAAAAAGTAACTTAACTCTTCAAGATCATCGCTGTATATTCTCCGATAAAGACAAGCAAAGATTGAAGACAACGAATAGTGGAGCGAGTGGAGTTAAAACCCCTTTTATCGCCCTATCGTCACTAGATGCGGAACAAGACTATATTCTACGCAAAATTTCTTCCGTATTTATACTCAAATGGGCAAGATTCAGAAACAAAACAATAAATATTCTTTTTTAATCTTTATTGTGAAACATCATCACATTGAATCTAGGAATTAGGGTCGCAGGTATGCCGGAGATTATGAGGCCTTGGAGGCATGTGGTTAGATTATGAGCATTATTTCAAACATCATGAGGAATGACCACCGAGTGATAAAACAGTGGTGCACAAAACAAGACCTCATCATCGTCAGCAAGACGGACCGAGAAGTTTAGAGGAAGTCTCAGCCTCAGCCCATATCGCAGATGAATGTGGTTGAAAATGAAATATGCATACCTGGGCTCCCGGCTGGTATGGAAACATCACTTTGAACGACAGATCAAAAGGACGAAAAAAGTGCTCTGTTAGTGCTGTAGATAATTGTGTGGAGTAAGGGAGGCTATCTCAACGAGTTCTGCACACTAGATACACACGATTCTGATCAGTTCCATAATAACATATCCCATACTCGGTGGGAAAAATTGGGAGCGCTCTTCAGGGGAGCTTATTTTGAGCGCTTTTTAATATGCTTCCGAGATAGCTTTACTGTCATAAATTTTATATAAGGAAGAAAGCGGGCGATTATCTTCGTTGCTATAAAGGGTAACATTAGCACACTCAATGGACCGGCTCTCTTTCGATACGGCGGATAAGCAGATTTGGGAATGGTTAGAATTTAGTTGGGAGACTGCGTTGGTAAAAACACTCTCGCGCTTGGAAAGCAAAAAGGCAATTGCAAAAGATGAGCAAAATAGCAGCTTTTCGGTATCGGAACTGGTAAGGAGTGCTCGAACATAGAAATTGGAGCACTCCATTTCCCCCTGGATGATAACATAATGTGATCCGGCGAACTTAGGTAACACAAAAAACATTTAATAGGCATTTGAACACATGCTGCAGCATTGTAGATATCATCTGAAGAGAACCAAATATGAAAGATCCTCGATCACGTTAAAGGGATCAGGGAGCTCACAATACCTATGGAAAGGATTACGAAAATGAAGGTGAAGGGACTAATATGCTGCTAGGCCATGTTAGGTTTCTCGGGTCGATGTCGATTTCTGTCGAGAAGTAAAAATTGACAGCGTATGCAAATACCCTTTTGTCACTGCTAGTAGAAAGGAGGTGTTGAACCTCACCTTCCCCAGCAGGTTTCTCTTCGACAGGATTGAAAACTGGCGTGTTCTTGAGGAGGCCTTGTTGTCGGATCATCTGCACATTAGATTTGACATTGTGCCTCCCATATATCCGCGCCTCTTTTTTTGGCTCCTAAGAAAACCATCTCGTCTAAGTTTGAGGAGTTTGTGGCCTCGAAATCAGACCTGCTTGCCGCTTATATCAAGTCAGTGTTTGAACTGGAGAATACGGCTACGCAGCTTATTGATGTGCTGATATCTTCCTACCATGACAGCATCATTCTGTTTTCCTCGACGTCAGATGAGCTGCAATGCGTGGATAATTTAGGGGATTGCTCAAAAGGGCAAAACATACCAGGCATTGAGATGAATAGAGGTCCACCCTAACAGCCTACCGTCTGGGATCATCTTCGACCTGACAAGGCTTCGTTTCAACCCTTCCCCCGGATGGCATGGAATTTTTCTGGCACTCCTTCAGAAGTGCTTCGATCTGATTCTCGACTCTCTGAGCCAGCTTCAACTGGGGATACATTCCAACCATCTGGAGGAAAGTCGCAACAGATAGGGCAACAGACAAACCCCTGGAGCTGCCCAAATCGTACAAAACCTATCAGCTTTACCTTTTTTTATTTTGAAAACGATGGAAATGCTGCTAGAACTTCGTATTAGGCGCAACCTGGAGATCTCCCTTTTTCTACATAGCTCCTATTTCGCTTAGTCGAAGGGTAAACTAACAACGGCTGCTTAACACCATCTGATCAGCAAAATCGAAATTGAGCTCCTCGCTAAGGAAACTGCTTTATGTGCGTTCCTTGACATCGAGGGTGCTTTCGATTACACATTACATTTCTTCTACTCTAGGTGTCTCCACCATAGGTGTTAAGACTATTAACGGCTGCCCTCAAGGTGGAGTCTTTTTTCCGTTACTCTGGTTAGTAGTTGTGGATGAACTTATGACTAAACTGAGGTTTGACTTGACCATTACCAAAAAACGTATCAACATAGGAAATTATTGCATGTGGTATTGCGATAGTTGATAATGATTATTTTTGACTATTGAATTTTACAAATTGACAAAGAAAATCTCTTGATAAATAAATCAAATAAAATATAATAACAAACAGTAAAACTTTGATGTATGAAAACACAAAAAAATAAAGAAGAATATTTTTAATGCAAAAATATTCTCATATATTGCGAAATAAAAAAGTTCCATTTTCCGTCATTTTTTTTTTTAAATATAAAAATAAAAATAATTAATACTATAGTTAATATTCTATTAATATAATATTTATACTATGGGAACACGAATCATTCAATAGGGGGCGACAACAACACAAGAACTACCGAAAAATATTTTTTTAGCCAATCGATCTTTGAATAAGGTCCAAAACAGAAAAACACAAAAAAACAAAAGAAAAAATCAAAGTTGAACCCAAATACAAGTTAAATTCAAATTCCAATCTAACATAAAATTAAACATAATAAAAAAATAAATAAATAAAGGATTAAATAATAATAATAATAATAAATAAAAAAAAAGTAAATAAAAGATTAAAAACTTCAAGAAAAACACTGAACAAAACTATTATTAAACAACCAAACAAAAAAGAAAATTCATATCCGATGAACGAAACAATTAGCTTGAAATTTGGTAGATTGGAAATTTCTTTTGGAGTGTACTTTGCAGATAGAAAAAAAATTTCCAATTACTTTCACCATTTTAACTCGTAGCTAACTCTTTCGTTACTTTATACTCTCTCAAAAAAACAGGAGAGTTTTCTATTTTTCTTTTTTGTTTTTTGTTTTATTTTTTTTTTTTTTAAAAATCGTTATTGACTTTCTATATATTTTTTTTTAAATGGAATTTAATTTTTGATTGATTAAATTTTTTTTTGAAAATTTCTTTTGTTTGTTTTGTTGCATTCACATTGAATTTTGCCTTATTATTTTTTTACCATGATTACAGCGCCGCCCGCTATTATAACACGGGCCGTATGGGAGACTTGTCCCTCACCATTGCGCGCGATACACGTATATTCTCCGATGTCCTCGTGTCGGATTGTGGATATCCGTAACTCGGTACCATCATTAAAGATACCAACAGTAGATGATGGATCAACTGGATTAGCATCTTTATACCACAGGATTTCTGGTGTTGGAGTGCCATCTGCTTGGCAGTTTAGAATAATTGAATCACCTAGAAGCAGAAAATGATATTTATTAAATAAAAAAAATAGGAATTATAGTTAAACATTTAAATATATATCTATATACATATATATATAAAAATCTGTCACAGTGTTTGTTTTTGAAATTCCCCTAAACGGGTTGACCGATTTTTATGAAATTTTTTGTCTTTGGACATACCAAATATCTGCGAATAGGTCGTAGGCTATTTTTTATATCCTCAACTCGAAGGAACAACTGACAAACTTCAAATATGAAATGGTAATTTAGGGAGTTTTCATTTCAGTTTAGTTTCAATAGCTTCAAGGGGCCTACCTGTTGTTTGACAGCTTCGTAAATGTTAAATTGTCATTAAATTGAAATGACAATTTCAAATTTACGCAGCTGTCAAACAATAGGTAGGCCATGGCGCTATTGAAACTAAGCTGAAATACAATAACCAATATATCGTTAGGTTCATAGCGGCCGTCTCAACACGGCGATTTACCGATTTCTTCACAACTCCCTTGACATGGGTATCAAATGAAAGGGTATGATAAGTAGAATACAATAAGCAATATAGTATACTCAATAAACCGTTAGATCCATGGCGGCCGTCTTAAAACGGCGGATTATCGATTTCTTCACAACCCCCTCGACATGGGTATCAAATGAAAGGGTATGATAAGTAGAATACAATATGTAATGCAGTATACTCAATATACCGTTAGGTCCATGGCGGCCGCCTCAAGACCCATACTCGTTCTTTGAGCACTTCATCTGTGTAAAATTCATATCTCGAAAAATACCACGTCAATGGATGGTTTTTATTGGCTGCTATTGGCTTATGAGTGAAGCGAGGCGTACACAAGCTAGTTTATCTTCTATATATAAAAATTAATCCCTGTTTCGCTTGGTCACGCCATAACTTGAAAACTACTTTACCGATTTCATTCATCTTTTTTTGAAGTTTTCTAATACTTTGTAGAAGATTCTTAGGGAAAGAAAAATTAAGAAAATTGCGCAGAACACTGGATACATCGTGCCGACACCGATCTTAATAAAATTTTAACCATGTGCTATTTACATTAACAGAAAGAAGATACGCTATTTTACTACTTTCTAAAGCCACTCCTAGATGGCGCTGTCATGAAGAGCTTCGTTGAAAATTATTGCAGAACTTAGAAATTTTTGGTCCGTGGGGGTCTCCCATGATGCACCTCGAAACCCGGTTTTGAAAAATTTAAAACGGAAGCTGAAATATGACCGAAATTCAAAATGGCCGCAGAAATATGGTTAAATTTGGCAATTTTCTTGCGATTCCAATTGAAATGGGTATCTAGGAGTTTTAAAGAGGCAAATAATGAATATGTGGTCAAAACTTATAAATTTCAAATGGCCGCAACAATATGACAGACGAATTTTGTTGCCTTTTTAATACCATCTGATAGTCATGAAGCTGTAATCACAGCATATAAGACCCGTGCAGGGGCAAACGCAAGACGTTTCAATGCGCCAACAATTGATGATGATGATCGCTGTGGTTGTCGTTAGTGAAAATTTGGTATTACTTGATATCGTTCTACATCGGCTTAAAGATCAGTTGCAGCGCGCGTACGTCGTAATGTCAACCGAATGTCAATTCTGGTAGCAACGTACGTCGGAGGTCCGCGACATAGTCATGAATACGCTCAAATATACCAAGTCATATGTTCGCAAGATTAGTTCATCACCTTCACGTACAATCGACTGCCGTCACATCACCGCGAGTTGCCACAGTTGGCTGACTGAAAACTGGATGAAATCGATGATGTGATATCAGCGGAAATTCCCGATGAAGAATAAGATCCAGGCTGAACGAGCTGATCGACCATCATCTAAAACATTGACAACGCTGATGACTTCGCCCGAACGCTGCTGTAACTACTCCGAAATGCCAAGATATTATAATTGGACGAAAACGACGGAAACAACGAAAAAGAGTTTCAGGCTACCCACATGTATTTTCCATGGAGGCGTTAGGTCGCATTAAAGGTCCCAGCCCATAGTACGCGTTTCATGCATTGTGTTAATAAAATCGTATGACGCGTGTTTCCGTCCCAATTAATGCGGCACTTGCTTTGACATTTAACATTACTTCCAACTTTTTTTGGGAAACTTCACGCGTTGCATGTGACGCGTCTACGCTTTTCTTCCGTCATTGGGCCTGTTGGAATTTAAAAGCATCTACTCCAACTCAATTTTCAACTTAAGGCGTTACACAGTCCTTTTAAGCAAAGGCGCGTGTTTCTATTTGCATTTGCTATTAGTCAACGTTCGTGGCTTAACTTCATTCCAACATCTGCCGGAGGAGTCTGCCATCTTTTGGGACTGCTAGAATATGACACTGTGATTTCGTCAAATGCGTTTTACTTTGTTTTCACATTTCCAATAGCTTTTCACCAATTCACAAAACGATCTCAACCAAATTTATTGAAACATGGACAGAACTAGGTTTGTCGGGTCAGTTAGTATATTATAGAATCATTCTTTCGAAAGAATAAATATTTGTACAAAAATTTAACTAAAATTGAAACATTGCATATTTTACACCCCACTCACCACCTCAAAACGGATCTCCAAGTTACAATAAAACACAAAATGTACTAAACAACCGAAACTCATTCTCTTCCTCGTTCATTTTTAATTTTATCCACTTAAACCCTGTTCTGAAGTGTCTTTCCTTAACACTTGATACTAAATAACACCTCTGACTACTACACCATATAACCACCCCTAACCCGTTCTGTTTAGCACCCTATTTGATAACGTTTCAGTTACGTACAAAAATAAAATAATTTATTACCCCGTTTTATAGGTACATTGAGCTCCCAAAATTAGATTAAAAGGGGTTGGAGGATGGCATCATATAGTATAAGGAAATAGAGAGGCTATAACACTTCTAGAGAATGACGACATAAGATCGAGTGTTAAGTATGTAATTTATGGTGTTTTCGGTTTCTAAATCATTTACTGAAATACGAATATGTAAAAATAGAAAATTGTATTATTACATTGTTTAGGGGAGACTCACCAAAGGGTTTAATTCTTTCATGTGGCAGTTTTAAGGTGAGAAATCACGCTTTTTTATTACCAGTTCGTTAGGTTACGTAGTTATTACTGAAGCGAAGTAGAGTTTTCGTTGAGTTAACAGAAAAGTTTTGCCTTTAAAGTTAACTCGATGCTGTTTCCATGACGGCTCTGGGTTAAGGTAACAGCAAATAATTTCAAATTGCGACCCCTTACGTTGTTAAATGGTTCCTGTTTATAATGGGTTTGATAAGCTGTGGTGAGACTGGAGACTCTATCGCGACACTTGTCTCAGCCAGAGATTCACCGCTTCTAGTGTCAGAGATTCACCGCTTCAGTCTGTCCAATCGCCGATTTCGTTGCCCAAATAACTAAGCATTTTTGGCGCTTTAGTCATTATTTTACGCAGCCTTGAGGCTTCGACGTGGACTATATATTGCTGCAAAAGGTAGCCCAGTAGGTACGTTTGGCTTTCCTTGTTGCCATTCTGTATCTATTCAGTTTCGACTCATAGCAGTCCCAGGAGGTTGCGTCTAGCTGAATTAAATGTTTTTCTGTACTCTTTTCGGAGTGCGGTCTGTTTGGACAAGCTTTGTTTAAGGCGTAAGTGCATTGCTCTGTAAAAATATCCGCAATGCTGTCGAGTTGTTCTTGTTTTTTGGGAAATCAGGGTGGCTTAGAAGCCAGGTTCTTTGCGATAAGCCTAGTATAGTAACTCCAGTTTGCCCTCCTGAAATTTTTTATTTTAGAAGGAGGGGTCGAGCTACAATCTTGCAGTTGGGACTCTATAAATCAGTGATCTAAGAAAGTGAGATCTTTCAAGACCTTACGAACCAATATTTGGTCGGAGTAGCAGTCCGAGACAAGGGTGATGTCCAGCACTTCTTCTGTGGTTTTGGTAAAAAAAAACGTGGGTTCATTTCCCCTGTTACCAATTGCAAGCGTAGTGCTTAATAGGTAGTTAAAAACAGCTTCACCTCAGTGATAGGTGTACGTTCTGCCCCATTGTATCTGCCGTGCATTTGCATCACCTTCCATAACCAGGACCGTTGTAGCATCTGTGAGCCTTACCAGGTCTTGAAAGGTCATAGGAGGTAGAGGTAGGGCCCTCATCTTTGAGAAAGAAAGAGAGAGAAAGAGAAAGAGTTACCTGAGTTTCTTCTGCTTTATCTCTAGGTTGACAGAGTAAGGTCTCCTTCACTAAATTTAGGGAGAAAGGTGTTAAAACTGTTTTTGACCAGAATTCCTGTTCTGCGTTTTCTCTTATCTTTGGTGTAAAAGAGATTAAAACTAAGCGTGCTTAAGCCACAGATCCTGTTACCAGCGATCTATGGCTCTTGGACTAGGGCAACATCCACTAGGACTTTCGTGTCTGTTTTATAGACCTTTAACTCGATCTTTTGGAAGCCTTAGCTCACGGCACATTTTTCTTTCGCCAGCTGTTCTAGGCATTCTTTATTTAGGAGCAGAAAAACCTGCATTGTCACCTGTTAGTCTACTCCGTTTTGGAAACCTTCCAGTTGTCTGTTTGAATCCGGGTGTTGGAGGCTTTTAGCAACGTGAGGATTTCTTCCGGCTCCGAAAAAACCCTGGATAGCAAGCTCTGGCCCTCGGACGGGACGCAGTGGCACATGACACTACTGCTCTGAATCGGGCGCCGGGTAAGCTTTGTCGACTCTAGCTACCGCAGCTTTGTACAGCTCTGCAGATCTAGTGTTGTCACTGGCTTTTAGCTTAATACTGCCTTGATGCCATCCGACATGGCTTGAAGGGGTTGGTCCTGGGCTCTCCCTCGAGACCTCCATGGGAAAGGCTAGGAAAGGCTATGACAGGAGGAATCAGGAATGTAAAGAGGAAAGAAGAAAGAAGGAAAGTTATGTAGGTGGGGAAAGTGGGAAAGGCGAAGGACCGAGGTGCTGCTGGGATTCGAACCTGAGACCTCTGGGATGGTATCGAGGCGCCTTACTTCCTAAACTACCGAGGTCAGTGCTCATCTCCCTTCGACGATGAGCTGCACAACCCCCTCATGTGCTCCAAAAAACTGTTACAAAAAATGGTGGCAGCGGCTGGATACGAAAAAAAACTAGCGTTCGCTACCACCACAAGACAAATTGGAGATAGTTATGCTTCACCTGGTTGTGATTTTAGCATAAATGTAAATTACTCGGATCGACTTCACATACTCTGTCATTTAAATTTCTTATAGCAAACCCTTGAAAAAATTATTCAGTCTGTGATAAAAAAAATTTCGAAAAAAACATCTCATTTCTCAAATTAAAGCTTCCACCTTGTTAATGGTTAGTTAAGTATCTAAAATGATATTTTTTTAATGCTGTCATTTTTTCATCTTTCTTGTGTTGTTGTTTTTTTTTCTGTCATTCTTTGTAATTAAATCCCTGCCCACTAGAATAGGTCATTAGACCAAATTAAGAAATGGACGAAAAATAAAGAAAATATCAAGAAAAAAGTCGCCCCCACCAAAAAAAGGACTTTTAAATGTAATCTCCAAGAAAGTTTATTTCTTGAGCCCACAAGTTTTGGGCTTTTTAGCACTTTTTACCTTAAGGCTAAAGCCTTGTTGTGCGGTTTTTATTTTTGCGGCCCAAGATAAACTAATTAAAAATTTTACAGAAATTTTCCAAAAACAAAAAAACAAATGGAAATTGTAAGGAGAACCCTTCACTGGGGGCCCAGAAATGACATAATTTGCCGTTATGCCCAGGATACAAGTTGAAAATTTCACAAAGTAAACTGCACTTGGTTACAGCAATTTGCCTCCATGAAAGGATAATCATAGGCAAGGACGACCAATTGTTCTAAAAAAATCCTCCCCTCACTGTCATGAAATGGAATAAAGCAGTAAAACAAGGATACAGCGAGTCAGACAAGGAAGTTTCTAGCCTTGTGATTGTGGTAGTGGTATAGCAGGCGCTGGTGATATAAATAAAAGGAAAAATAATTTTTAAACGTCGTGTCTGGAACAGCATGAAATGACACCTCCTTCAACACAGATATCCTGCTGTTATCCTCTTTAAAGATATTTCTCCCCAACCAACCTCTGCCTTTTTTTTAAACATTGATGTGAAGAGAGAAAAGCTCATCTAGGATAACTTTTTCTGGTCCATAGCCTGTGGGGGTGATGTCGTCTAAATAAACGACAGAATTAAGGATGTGGCATCCTTAATGTGCATCTTCTTCATGCTGCAAAGTCACGAGGCTTACAGGGCTTGACTCCTGAGAAGACCAACATCATTAAATCCTGTGGTAACTGGTTTAACGTTGCAGATTCTGCCACCCCGTTACCAGTGTTTATCATTAACGGAAACAGACAAAAGTAGATTATAGAGGGCTTTACGTAAAAAGGGCATAAAAGTAAAAGAGACAGACTGTGAAAACTAGGAATAAAATCGTGCAATTCAGTAACAGCATCAGATTCTAGTGGCATTTGATGGTTAAGATTGTCTGACTTTTCTCACCACTGAACATTTTCTGCAATGTTTAGTGTCGAGGATTTCTCTTTTTTCACCATTAACGGATGCCAGTTTTATTGTTTTTATTTTTGTGGATTTAAGAAAAATTAAGAAAATGTTAATGATTTTGAGGTTATTTTTAGTACGAAGAGAAGGCATTAATGTTGAAAAGTGTTTGTGGTTTTTGGAGTGGATCTCGTAATGGCGAACTAACCGAAGTAGGAGGGTTGAGGTTATTTCCACAACTATCATTTTAATGGATATAGGATTTTTTTGTTATCGTGAATGGCGTTTATGTAAAACTATGTTAGTACGGCGATCTGGAGCTCTTTCGAAGTAGAGACGATAACATTTTCACATAAGATACCTAAGCCGCTATTCCTATCTGTTCCCAGCTGTTAATTCCCTTTATTATTAAGTCCTTTTCCATACATCCTCTCCGGTAGTGGATACTGCTTGTATTTTCATTCGTATCCAGCCGCTGCCACCATTATTTTGTAACGGCTTTTTTAAAGCACATCATAAGACCCTGAAGTACATTCCTCGTAGGGAGATTAACACTAGCCCTTTATAATTGTTTTTTTATTTAATAAAAACACGTCACTTTCAATTTATTACTGAGTTTTTATTTTGCATTAAGTATCATTGAGCTTAGCGCTATCGAATAAGCCCTTGTGAACCCAGACATAAGAAAATATGCTGATCCAGGTTATTGGTCTACAGCAAACAAAGGATCTGGTTGCCGAACCTATGACGCTTGGTTTCAGGTACAATCAACGGGATTGCTTGCTCTTTTCAAACAAAATTATATACAGATACGGTCCTTGCGGCCTACTTCATGTTTTGTTCCGGCAGGTGACGTGACTAGTTTGCATGAACTCATTAAGCACACGCTTGTTTGGTGAAGATCGGCTTTAATGAAACACTCCAAAAGCTAGAGGCACGTGCCTCCTTGACCAACTCTCCTCCCCTGAAAATTATTTCCTAGCGGGTTGGTTTTCTTTTATTCATCCTAACCTGCATAGTACGAATATATTCGAAATAAATATAACCCTTAACTGCACAGAGAAATAAATATAACCCTTGAATTTGAAAATTGTAGCATTGCGTACCCTACCTCTACCCCCTACCCTACCCTTACTCACCTTTAAGAGCTCCGACGACATATGGTTTAAGTTCAGGGATCGACCTGTCGAATTCACCAGAATCGGGAAACCGAAGAAACTAGGCAGGAAACCGCATGGATATACGAACTAACTATTTACGAAATAATGCGACTGCATCCGATGCGTCAGCCTGGGGATCTGGGATGCTGGTGTGAAGTGGTTTACTAGCTGAAGACCCAAATTAGTTACAGCGAAAATGAAAATTCAATTCGCCGCGTGGAATGTACGAACGTGATGTCCTGCTCGTCGGTTAAAAGGAAATCATAGCAGTGAAATTATTGAAAATATCAGTTGCTGCGCTATCGGAACTACGACTAACCAGATCCGGGATATTAACGATCGTCCCGCCAACAATCAACGAAACGATGACGCTTTACTGTTACGGTGGAAATAAACGAGAGGGTTATCGCATTTCAACCGACATCTGAACGTTATAACCATCGGTGGAAGGTTCAAAACCCATATCGTATTCGTTTATGCGCCAACCGAGACCAGCCAGGATGCGAACTAGACCGAATTTCACGATCAGTTTCAACAAACGCTGGATACTATACCTCGAACCTATCAATCATACTCGGGGATTCAATGCACATTCAGGAACAGATCGAACCAGCTGGGAAGGAACGATGGACAAATTCGGACACAGAGTTATTAACGACAACGGCTTACACCTTAGTTCATTCGCAGCGTCAAACAATTTGATCGTTGACAACAGCATCTTCTGCCATCCACTCAAACATCAACTCACCTAGCGAAGTCCATCCGGCAGCGACTCGGCGATGTTAGACTACGTTTTGATCAACGCAAGATGCCGATCCACGTTCAAAGACGTACGTGCAATGCGTGGGCCCGATTGCGGATCGGAGCATTACTTCGTTTGAGCGAAATTACAGATGCCATTACAAAGAGCGAAGAAAACGGCACCACCACCAGGCGGCAGAAGCGGCGTCGAGGTACGAGTACCAGACAATTCGGCGGTTAGGCGGTTACATCAACAAACGACAACATCGACAACAAATCGCGACCTCTCCACATGGGTGCAGAGGTGGAGATAATTCCTCCTCCAGCATGGTCCAGTACGCGCACCCCCGATTACCAAACAGCTGACGAATCAGTTTCTCGATACCGACCCAACAATTATCGAGGTGAAAACGGAAATAAAATCGCTGAAAAATGGAAAAGCGCCGGGAATATACCAAGTAACCGCTAAGATGATCAAAGACGGATGTGATGCTTTATCACAACAACTCTACGTACTCATAACAGATATGTATATGGTATTTGGATCGTGTCCCGTTGGCATGGAAGAAAGCGATCATTGTCCCAATTTTGATGAAAGGCTACAGTCGGAAATCGCGGTATAAGCTTCCTTTAGATTGTCGGCAAAGTATTTGCGAAAATTATACAATCAAGGCTACACAAACATCGAGAGCAAACGATCCGTAAAGTACAAGTGGGATTTAGACCACATCGAGGATGCATGGATCAAATATTTGCTCTGAATCAGCTAATGGAAGAAAAAATTCATTGCGGCAAACAAACTGTCGTCATTTGCATCGATCCGCTTTCGATTGCATATTACCAGCAAAACTTTATTAAATAAATAAACAATTATAAAGGTCTAGACATAGTCCCCTGACGTACTCTATAAAATGGTTACAAAAAACTGGTGGCAGCGGCGGGATACGAAAAACAAAATAAAACTAGAATTCGCTACCATCAAAGACGCACAATTTTCAAAAGATTTTGTTTTCTTCGGCACTAGACTTGGGCTAAAACATGGCAAATGGACATAGCACTTTTTTGGCCAATGTTAACTTAAAAGAACCCTTACCCCCACATGTTATATATTACTTTTTTTACAAGTATTCATGATCTTTCGTTTGGAAGTGAACTTTGCTATCGTTTATAAGCAGGTGCTTCATAGCGCATTTTCTAAGTAAAAATATTTCAAAAAACGTTTAAAAATATAACTTACCTAAATTAACGTAAATAATATCCTCTGGAGTAACACTAAAACGTGGTGGTGCATGTACGTCTAAATGAAACCATGTACCGTTTTTATGTTGTTTTGGGTCACGGTTCAGGAAGACCACCTTACATTCGTACCATCCTTGATCCGATTCTTGTATATTGGTCAAGTTGAGGGATGCGGCACCAAATGGTGAGTCCGGTGTAACACGTGATACTCGTCCTTCGTATCCTTCTCCGCTATGTGTTGGATAATTCTCGTACCAAATATAAATTGGTAAATCTGATCCCTGGTTATATTGATTGTTGATTCATTTTGTTTTCCAGGAGTGTGTTTCAAAATAAACGAAAAACATAATTTTGCGATAAAAATCACAAAAATTATAATATGGAAATGGATTGGTGTTTTTTTTTGTCGTTGTTGTTGTTGTTGTACGGAAACACAAACGAAAATTAAAAAAATGAAACGGTGGATCCACATATAAAATGGTAGGAAGGAAGATGAAAAAATAAAATTCAACGTTAGTTATATTTTTAAAAAGGTAATCTGAAAATATTTACTTATGAGCTAGGTGATATCTTATTGTGTTTAAATAAATGTATATGGTTTCTTTTTGTAATATATATTTTTTTTCTTTAATGTAATAATGTTGGTTTATTTTTTTTACGGATGTGGCAAATAATAAATACACAATAACAAGCAGTTTTCATGCGATTAATATATTTTATATTATGCAAAGAATTGCGTGGTTTCTACATTGTGCAAATCTACAGTTAGCGCAATAGTAGCACTAAGCAATGCTCTTTCTTTAATCATTCATATTCATTGTAATTTTATTTCAGCGTTTTTTTTTTTTCAAATTGCATCTCAAAATATACTTTTATAACAATTAACTTGTTAAATTAATAAATACAAAAAAAAGATAAAGTAATAATAATATTAATATTTTTTTACTTTTCATTAATTTTATTGTTTTAAAGTATAAAACTGCCTATGTCACTTTTGTTCTTTTAGTTTGTTTTAAATGAGTTTTGCTAGTATATAATCTATTAATGACGTAGCTTCTCTGTGGGCCAGTTATATACATATTTTTTCTATTCGGAATTTTTGCATACTTTTAGGATTCGATTTACTAAAATTTTCTTTTTTCTATTTAATTTTGTTTTAGATCTTTTAGGTATTATTTTTTTTTTTGGAATTTGTATTTCAAATACTTTCAATTTCTACAACGATTTCTACATAAAATCAAAGTTTTCCTTTCATTTCGCTTAAGACTAAGAGTTGTTCATTGCACGTTCATGATGAAGAAGCCTTAACAATGTCCTATTTATTAATAGAGAATTACGAGTAAGCAACAAGAAACGTTCATGAAAGCTTGTAAGATAACTTACTTTGGTGATAGACACTTCCGTATTTTACTTTTAGAATTTCTATTAGTACATACTGCAACTCAATTTCTTCAAGTTTTCTCGTTTTTGTAGCAGAGATGCTATCTTGGGAGAAGTTAAAAGATAAAGAAACATAGGGCTGCATGGAAACGAACCACCAACCTTTGCAATGGTATTATTGTGTAGTGCGCTATATTTTTTCAATGAGAAATCGGTTAAGGTAACGATCATATCTGCCACAATGACAGAGCAAGTATAAATATTTCCAACGGCTTCTTTCCGTGCCACCTGATTTTTCCACACGTTCCTATTAAATGGAATCTTTGGAAAATCATCAAAAGCTGTACAATAAGCTTTCATCCAGGTAGATCAGGCGGCATGACAGCTGGGACTGCACATCAACGAAAGCAAAACAAAGTCTGCAAGAACACCTAACTTTGTCCGAGAGTCAAGGTAGAGGAGTGCAAATTCGAGTTAGCACAATCATTACCTTCCTTGGGTCAATGTAGCAGCTGACAATAATATGTAACCAGAAATACGTTCACGGCTGTTAAAATCCAACAGAGCCTAGTGTAGTCTGCAAGGCTATTCAAATCCAAGCATCTAATCATAACGTCGTAACTCTTACAATATAAGACGATGGTCTTACCGGTACTCCTATATGCATGTGGAAATCCAGAATGCGCCATGCTGCGTTCAGTTATCGCTCAGCTTTTCAGCGACCTGCGATGAAGAAATGATCCAGTACGATTTGTGATAGTGGATGTGGGGACGCTAGTAAGGTGGAAAGCTTCATAATGTACATTTTATGAGCCGGCAGACGAGGGAAGCTGAACAAAAATACAGTAGCTATGAACTGGAGGTTCTAGCAGTGGTAGCAGCAACTAAAAAATTTAGAGTGTATCTGCTAGATCAAAAGGTTACATTGGTCACGGACTGCAAGGCGTTTACGATGACTTTAGCCAAAAAAGAATTGGTAACACGGATTTCCCGATGGGCCTTACAACTAGAGGAGTTTGAATAAAAGATGGAGCACTGACCAAGCTCAAGGATGAAGCAAGTCGACGCTTTAAGTCGCAAGGCCATTGTTATTCAGCAAATTCAGCTTCAGCTGGACCGGATCCCAGCTGGAGACCAGTTAAAGAAAAACAAAATATTTTTTAATGGCGATATTCTTTGTGGTCACTGGATATTACGCGTCGTCTTAAGATGGCAGAAGATAGATCTCAATTGTTAGTTCCACAGGGCCAACGAACAGAAGGAAGAAGGGTACCGATCCTTTTTTTGGCATTTTATGTGGAACAATTTGAAAGTTGTTGGGGGCCTGACCCTGTAAATTCTGATTCGATGTTAGGCAACCTCCAGCGGAAAGGAGGATAATGAATACAGTAGGTGAGAGGGGAATACTCTTCAAAGCCTGCAAACCCAAATTGAGTAGAGGGCTGCATAGCATAGCCTCCTCTGGGCACCGGGAACAGTAAGTTGTCCTTTCCTAACATAATCATGGGAGTTCTATGGGCCAAGTTATTTGTTTTTTATGTGGCAGTGCTAATCTCAGGAATCATTGGTTGAATTCGACATGATTCTTGCTTCCCCACTATAGAATAAGTTAATTGTCGTTATTAATAGAGTTGGACATTAGTTGACGGTCATAAAGACAGGATCCGGTATGCATCTGTCTTGTATCGAAGCCCTAAGAGTAACGCAGGGTACCATGTCAGAGGAGCTGAGAAGTGGGTTGGAGGGGACTGAAAGTAAGTAATTTATAAACATAAGAAGTAGGGTCGGTGATAAAATTGACTCCTGCCGTAGAGATGGGGTGAGATTCAGATTTGACGCCATCCAGAAAGGAAACTATCAATCCACGTATACAGAAGTGAGTCCAGTTCTAATAGCTTTGAGTCCAGCTAACAATGCTGAGTGCCATACTCTATCAAAAGCCTAGGGGATATCCAGATCAACCAGACTAGACTCACCAGATCCATGCAGACTTCGGTTGAGGTGGTCATCGTTTTGGACCCAACTATTGAAGCACTCAACAAGTTTGATGAAGAGAGCCCTTGACGATCTGACCTCGATGAAACACACCGAACGCTAGACGTCCGCGCCTGGATTGGCAGACTTTGAGCTCTAGAAAGGCTGTCAAAACACTTGTTGGGTTGACGAAACAAATCATTACAAAAAATTGGTGGCAACGGTGTGATACGAATAAAAATAAAACTAGTATTCACTATCATCACAGCACAATTTTAAAAACATATCACATATCTTCTCGCGTGTGGTCGCGCTGGTCTATTTTAATCTTATTTACTATTTAATATGTAAAAGTTCTTCGATTCTTCAAGCTGTTCCACAAATGCACCGAATCGAAGAACACTTCAAGGTTAAATTTACGTCGATCTATTAATTTTTGCATTGAAGCAATTTGATTTAAGAATGTTGAAGATCTGTTGACAGGCTCGTTTCTAACAAATTCTAGCACTTTCTAGTAATAGGAGTCGAGTTGAATGATCAGAGCAAAAAGAATTGTTACTGTTGCCACTTACGTGAAATATAGTTTCATTTAACATTATTTTAATTCAATTTCCCTGAGTAATGTTTTAAATAAAATCCTAAATATTGCAACAAACATATTTACAAATATGAATTGGAAAGATAACATTTGAGTTAATTGAACAGAAAACTGTTGCATCTATTAAAATCAATACCCCGAATTGTTAAATTACCCACTTAGGACATATTACAACCAACAACAATTGATCTGAAATAAAATTGCATTAAAAATAAAATACAACAATTTTCGACCATAGTTGACCGGAAAACAAACTTCCACTGTTGAAAAGACCCTCGATGAAACTCATTCTCAAAAACCAAAAAACTTCAACCCCCGAAACAAAACAACATTAAAAGGCTACTAAAGAGACCCTTTAAAATTGCCGAAAAAAATTACAAATCTATAACCGCCACCCACTCACCTCCTCTTTACATACTATATAGATGCGATAAAGTGCACACATATTTGTATATGCCTGAACATATATAGGCAATATGTGAGGGGTTGGAGAGTCCAAAAAGGGTGGATTGAACAGAAAGGTGAAAATAAAACGAGGCAAAAGCATAAAATTAATATGAATTTATGTTTACAGAGCAGAACAAGCAAAAATATCAGATTTTTCTGAAAAAAAAGCAAATAAAAACAAAACACCCACCACCCCCAACCCCTATATGAGGTCATATATGAGGAAGAATTGGAAAGTGTAACGCTGGAACCAACAATCATGGAACGTAGGGATTTTATTCGATTTTCTGAAAGTCAAAATACAAAAAAAAATCCGTTTTCGTTTACTCTGGCTGCCGGTGCCCCCCGCCCCTATTCACGGTTCATAGGGGTGTTTTTACCAACCAACGCAAAAACAAATACTGTATTTTGTTTCGTTGAACAAAAAAAAACCCATACAGCCATAGTACTTCAGAGGTAGTACACAATTTGGTAGTGACTACTCTGTGTATGCACTGTGCCGAGGACAATCGAAGCAATTTCTGGATTCCTGGAATTTTTATTTTTGGGTGGAGAATGCTCGTTGTTTGCATGGTTGGTAGCCATTTTTTGGATATACATATATTTAAAAAAAAAGGTACACAAATACCCTTAAAAAGTACAAAATTGACAGTTAAGCAAAAATAAATATTTGAGGAAAAAATAAAGATAAATATTATTGAATGGTTGGGCATACACTGCAGTTCTTACAGATCGGTGTTGATTCATTTAATAAAGGCATGAATTGGACAATTTAAAAGTATTTTTGTCATAACATAAAGTAGAAAGTGCATTTTTTGTTGGAAAATATAATAAACTGTGGTTTTATGAAAAATCAGGGCAATATTGGCCAGAACCAGTAACCTAAGGGTTGAGGCGAGTGTGACTACCGCTCCAGAGGTTCGAGGTTTGATTCTACGCAGTAGTAGTGAATGGGAGTAAGTGGAACAAGACGTTTTGGTGTTGGCAACTATATCACTCTTTTTTCTACTATCGTTCCGACTAGAGCTTATTGTCCGACATCGCCATCAAAGTCGAGGAGAGCATACTTGTAAACCAAAGCAGTTTCGTTAAAGTTGTAGTTACAATATGACATTTTTAAAAGAAATCAATAAATATATTGTCAAAAATAACTCACAATTCAACTTTTTTCACACAAAAATCGTGAGTTCCCTGAAGCAGACCTTATCTATTCCTTATTGCCGCAAAAAGGCTGCGACATAATCACTTCCCTGGAAAATATTCAATTTTTCCTTCGTTCTTGAGTTGATCCCATCTGTGAGGAGGAGCAACAATGTTGCATCCATACCCAAGCCAGGGAGTTCTGATTATACGCATGCTAAACCCTTCAGTCGATAATCGTCTCGTCCTTCATTTTAAATGGCAAAGGAAACAATTGTCGACAAGAAGATGGGATGCACCCTAACCACTCAACTCTTCTCAGCACACAAATGACGATGACGGCCATTGACACGACCTTTCAGAATGTTATCCTCAAAGTGCAAGGAGCTAAGTTTAATAAAAGAATTGCTTGCACGGGCGGATTTTATAGATATCAAGAAATCCTTCGACAACACATCTTTTGATCTTCGTCGTCCTGTAAAAAGACGAGGCCATGTTTTGTTATTGGTTCGACTCTTTCTTAAGTAAATTCAGTAATGGTCATTCCTATTGAGAGGCTTCGGAAGGAATCACAGCAAAAAATTAAATATGTGGCCTCGGTAGTCTAGGGGTAAGGCGCCTGACTACTATCCCCAGAGGTCCCGGGTTCGATTCTGTCTTCTGTCATAGCCTTCCTTAGCCCTTCCCCGCTCCACCAAAGCGCATGTCATCGGTTGGTTGATGAGATTCAACTCGTTTCAGGAGGCATAACACTCCAGCGAGTTGTTTCTCGATGCCCCGATTTCAAAGTCGCGATAGTAATGTTTGGGAGTAGGTGGACTAAAAAAAATATCGAGGGAAGGTTGTGGCAGTTCCTTCCTCCCCGACTAGAGCTGCTGTTCGACATTGCACTCTATAAGAAGAAAATAGATTGTCAACAGTATAAAAGGGCCTTTCCTGTGACTCTAGTCTTTCACATAAAAAAAAAAAAAAGACATCTACAGGGAAAATTAATATCGCCTCTCCTGTAATGTTTTGTCGTGGATGAAATCGTGGAACTAATCGGTAACGATTTTTTTTTCGATAAGGGCGACGAAGATGATATTGTCAATTGGTGAAACAGATAGCACCACGTGAAAGGGTGCAAGCACAACACTTGGTCTTCATTTTATGCGTTAGTGTAGAACTTTGTGTCAATCCCTGGAAAACCGTTCAGTGTCATCCGCTAGGAAACATAATGCGATTCCTTGCGGTCAAAGCTTTAGACTTCTTACAATAAGACAAATACAAGACGCATTTATGTACCAGACCGATGCATAAAATCGTGGCAAGAGCGGTGTGATGTGGCACCGTGCTGTTGGCTTAAATGATTCGATTCAGGCACAAGAAAGTTTTTCAATATATCACGACAGCAATACTTAGTAAAGTTATAGGATTGTTTCTACATCCTCTAAGAACAGGCCTGTGATACCTCTCGCTCAAATGCCTGTCCTTCTACAAGGGTGCTATGATCGTTGGTCTATCAATTCAGGATTTTCAATGCCCGACTATTCACAACTGTCAAATATTAACTGAAAAATGACAGCCAAAACAAAGAGATGCTGAACAGCAAGGGACCTAGAATAGAACCTTGTGGAGCACCACAGCGTAAAAATATGGGCTCAAAAGATTTATCGTGGATTTTAACGATTTGACAGCGACCAAATAAGTAGCTCAGAATTAATTTCACAGCAGTAGAAGAAAACCGAAATTAACCTAATTTCTGCAAGATCTTCATGATCAACTGAATCAAATGCTTTCGAGAAGTCCAGTAAAATCGAGAAAGTTATTTTACTGTTGTTCAAGGCTTCATAGATATCAGAAGAGGCTTTTGGTAGGGCAGTTTCACGACTTTGTCCAGATCTAAAGCAAAATTGGCATTTAGAAAGAATACAGTTTTCTTTAATATGCTAAAAGTTGTTTCAAAATTATTTTTTCGAATACTTTTGACAAGAAACATAGAAGACAATTTTTTTTTTTTATGTGACACACTAGAGACTTAGGGAAGGCCCCTTTGTACTGTCGACCATGTATTTATTAATTTTTTTTTTTTTTTTTTGAAATGTCGAACAGCAGCTCTAGTCGGAAGATAGAGAGAGAGTGAAGGAAAGAACTGTCACAACCTAGCTGCGGTATTTTTATTTCATCTACTCCCAACCATTTCGCGACTCAGACATCGGGACATCGAGAACAACTCGCTGGAGTGTTATGCCTCCTGAAACGAGTTGAATCACATCAATCAACCGATGACTTGCGCTTGGTGGAGCGGGGAAGAAAACTAGTGAAGGCTATGACAGGAGGAATCAGGAATGCAAAGAGGGAAGAAGAAAGAAGGAAAGTTATGTAGGCGGGAAATTGGGAAAGGCTAGGACTGTGGCACCGCCGGGAATCGAACCCGGGACCTCTGGGGATAGTAGTCAGGCGCCTTACCCCTAGACTACCGAGGCCAATTGGACGAAAATCAGAGGGTTGTAAACGAGAAACTGATGGAATAGGTAACACCAACGACAGCTTCCATTGTAGTGGAATTTGGGAAGACGTAAGGCAATAGCTGAAGATATGCATGAGCACATTTGATGCAAACGGTGCGATGATTTTTAAGAATTTGGGTGGAAAATCATCAGAACCAACCGCGGCGGTTGAACCGCCCCAGATTTTATATTGTAGTATAGTGTAGAAAGAAATTCATTCTCGCTAATGTAGCGACAAGCAAAGCCATCAGAAGAATAATTTAATTCGAAAGAAGACGAATTACAGACTGTAGCGGAGGTGGAAGAAAGTATTCGGGATGTAACTCTGCTCTTTGGTAGTTTTGACCAAAAGCTTTAAGATTGCGGAGATTACTCCATAGATTCTTCGAAGGTAAACTTCCATCAGCTTAGAGTTGATACTGTCATTGAGTCAGGTTTCACAGATAACAATAACATAGACACAATAATTGGAAAATAAATCACGCAACATATCACTCTTGTTTCTAAGGCATCCTTGCATTCATACTATTTACTCTAGAGCAAATGAGTGAATACTATGGTTGAGGTATTTTTTCAGAGATACCAAAAGGACAGTCAGGGGTAATCACAGCGATCAAGTTCCATAGGACCAAGCTCAAATTACATATGTTTGCCTGTCAATATGATTATGATGAGCTGGGTACTCTCCAACAGGCCACTATTGTGCAAGGCGTTGGCCATCTAGACTTCATCGACAATTAAAAGGAAATTGCTTTTCCCAAACAAGGCACTGTCGTCGTCGGATAGAAACCGACTGTTAGGATAGACCAGTTTAGTGAAATGGGACATAAATCATTTGACTTTGATGCAATACACCAAACACTATCCACACATAGTCTGCTGATCTTAATGGTGCCAGTGAATCCCGGGAGCACAGCAAAAAAGACGTTGACTTCGTGTCCAGACAGTGCGACCTAAAGAACAACCCTTGGAGGATCGGAAGAGCGAGGTACTCATCTGTAAGCTGTACTTCGAATAGGACGAGTCTATCTGTCTTTCAAGGTAACTGGGTGACCTTGCTTTTTCCAACAACACAAGTCTTCCCGTCTAATCTAAGATACAGGAGCTGGTAAGAATAGAATATGTGGAAGCTGCTGCCGCGGTACTTCATGGATCCGAAACCTGATTAAAAGAAATATACTCGGATATATAATACTGTGAAAATGTGGAAAGTACTGAAAATCAATAAATTTTGTTAATAAACAGAACCTATTTTAATAAAACGCTTTTATTGCATATTTAATCCGGTAGATACCGTTGGGGTGATTTATTTAAAAAAAACTCACAAAAACATTTCCTTGTTAAACAACCCTAAAAACCACCAGCACACAGCACGAGCATAATATCAAAAAAATTCAAAACCTTTTTATATTTGCTTACGTGCTTTGCATAAATCATCTAAAAATTCATACCAATTACCGAAGTAGCACCAGCCAGCCACTGACCGAATTATGCCAATTATCCAATTCAAACAATCGCATAAATATAAGCAAAACACAAAACAAAACAAAATTTCTCAGGTTATAATAATTAAGAGCCATCATTTCCCTTCAGTCATTACGCATAAAATTGAGATGCTTCATAATTTGCAGAAATTAGATAATACCCGGGCCTCGAATGGGAGAGCAACAATAGGAAACCCATTAGCTGGAGAATAATTAGAAGTGAAAAGTCATCCCCGCAAAATCGAATTAATTAGAATTAATCGAGCCAAAGTATTCACCACATAATGGTCTACCTTTATTCTGATTAATATCCAGAATCATTTCCTCCTCTATTCATAGGATAAAGCGAAAAAGATATATACATATATAAATAAAGACCGGGGTGTGTGGAGGTGGAGAACAGAGATATGGTCTGGCTTAGGGGAGGGGGGGGGGGATAAATACCTTATATTGTATTATCTGAAAAGGCCCATAGATAAAGCATAACCCCTGCCAGGAAGTAATAGTATAGTGGCCGGCAAAAGGATATGATATCCTTGAATTCCATCCATATTTTGATATTACGCACCATTCAACACAGGTCATCTTTTGTCGTTCATGCTCATGGGCTGTGTGAGGGGATGCTATAGTCGCTCTTCTCTGTGGTGGTAGTGTTATCCAATTAAAATTTATAAATTGACAATTAATATGAATGAGCCCACAAAATAACTTCATTCGAGATACTTTACTGGAGGCAATTTGAATTATAAATCACCTGAATAGTAAGTACCTGGGGTCCTATAATGCGGCTCTACACTGGAATCCTCGGTGTGGACGGAGCAGGGGTGGCACTAAAATTGTGCGTTTCCAATGGGATTTCTCCACCTGTCTTCCTCAGTTGATTTTATACATTATACTAGAATTTTGGTCTGTTTGTTGTGCTCTACATACATACATACACAAACCGGAAATCGAACATCTAATTCACAATGAAAACTAAATAATATCCTCCTCGATGGACTTGTACAATGATCAATGTTGGAATATTATCCCCTAAATACCTTTTAAATCACTACCTTTAAAGCTCAATATCCTAGCTAACTTATTTGCTAGTTTTCAGGATATCCAACTGTGTGAAAGGTATGTGTATACAAGTATACAATATATCCTGTATGCTATTGTTAAGCTTAAAATTGAAAGAGATTTCACTCGCCTGTCACATCAAAAATCCAGCATAGAGCGAGAGAGAGTGGAAAAGCCCAGCACACACATCACGTTTTCGGATGAATTTTAATTAAAATCCCGCCATCATCCCCTAGACGATCGTTAAATTTTCTATATTTATATGCCAGTACACCGAACAGCGGTGTGAGCATCGAAGGTAATCTACATGTAGTCATCTCTGCCATTTATTTACAAAGAGGTATTCAGCTGCTACTTTAGGTGTAGTAAATTTGCTATCCTCGTGTAAATGTTTATGGAAAGCACTTGGTTCGGAAATATGCGCGTGCAAAATCCAACAGAATTTTTGGGGCATCCTACTGGATCCACCATCACCATTTCGCTCCTACCACTATCACTCATCCTCCCCAAAAAAAATCCCCAAACGACCAGCCAAAATGCGGAATATTGCAATACGCTTGCGGACGGATGCTTTTGGGCCCATTTGTGGATTGTGCACAATTTTGAATGTTATGCGGGTTTATTAGGAAGCTATTAAATTAGAGCAAAAAAAAAATAATAATAACATTAAGGCTAGGGTTTGATTTTAGGCAAGGACTTACATTTAGCTTAGTCGAACCAAATCTGACTAATAATAATAACCCATACTTTCACCCCTACACTCAAATATTCAATGCCAACCCTTATTAAATATTTGAATTATATTACGGCACCATATTCGAGGATTATGTAGAATGAGAGATGATTTATCGACCAACGGTTGCATTAACCACTCAGAAATGCTTCTGCTAAACGAAGTGCAAACCAGAAATATCCGATTGCATTAAAATATGAATATTTGCAGAGTGTAAGAGTTATGACGATGGTTGGCCTCAATTCCAGAAGCTGAAATTTTAATATATCGTAACACAGTGTATAGGTTGTTGCAATTCAAACCAGGAAGGGGAGTATGTGGATTTTGAGATTTGGATACTGGTAATGTCAAATATTTAATTCTGTATGATGTAGAAACATATTATTGGTCGTTCTTAAAGATATTAATATTTCAGGAAGCTTTCAGGGAAATTAACCATACATATAACTGACTATGGTAAAAGCTGGATTGCCTTAAATGTACACCAGCCACTTTCAACCTTTGTCCGTTTTTCTTATTTTTGGTCATAGTGCAGCAAAATTATAGTACTACTAGCTGGGACCCGGTGCGCCTACGCTGCACCCATAAGTCAATAGTAAACAATAAAAACCATCCATTGACTTAATATTTTTCGAGATATGAATTTTACACAGATGAAATGCCTCAAAGAACATGGGTCTTGCGTCGGCCGCCATGAATCGGTATATTGAGTCTACTACATTGCTTATTGTATTCTACTTATCATACTCTTTAATTTGATACCCATGTTAAGGGGGTTGTGAAGAAAGTGGTAATCCGGCCTCTTTAGACGGCCGCCATGGATCTAAAGATATTTTTTGTATACTACATTGTTTATTGTATTCTACTTATCATACCCTTTCATTTGATACCCATGTTGAGGTGGTTGTGAAGAAATTGGTAATCCGGCCTCTTGAGACGGCCGCCATGGATCTAAAGATATATTTTGTATACTACATTGCTTATTGTATTCTACTTATCATACCCTTTCATTTGATACCCATGTCGAGGTGGTTGTGAAGAAAGTGGTAATTAGGCCACTTGAGACGGCCGCCATGGATCTAAAGGTATATTTTGCTTATTGTATTCTACTTATCATACCCTTTCATTTGATACCCATGTCGAGGTGGTTGTGAAGAAAGTGGTACCCCGCCCTCTTGAGACGGCCGCCATGGATCTAAAGATATCTTTTGTATACTACATTGCTTATTGTATTCTACTTAACATACCCTTTTATTTGATACCCATGTTGAGGTGGTTGTGAAGAAAGTGGTAATCCGGCCCCTTGAGACGGCCGCCTTGGATCTAAAGATATATTTTGTATACTACATTGCTTATTGTATTCTACTTATCACACCCTTTCATTTGATACCCATGTCGAGGTGGTTGTGAAGAAAGTGGTACCCCGCCCTCTTGAGACGGCCGCCATGGATCTAAAGATATATTTTGTATACTACATTGCTTATTGTATTCTACTTAACATACCCTTTCATTTGATACCCATGTTGAGGTGGTTGTGAAGAAAGTGGTAATCCGGCCTCTTGAGATGGCCGCCATGGATCTAAAGATATATTTTGTATACTACATTGCTTATTGTATTCTACTTATCATACCCTTTCATTTGATACCCATGTCGAGGTGGTTGTGAAGAAAGTGGTACCCCGCCCTCTTGAGACGGCCGCCATGGATCTAAAGATATATTTTGTGTACTGCATTGCTCATTGTATTGTACTTAACATACCCTTTCATTTGATACCCATGTTGAGGTGGTTGTGAAGAAAGTGGTAATCCGGCCTCTTGAGACGGCCGCCATGGATCTAAAGATATATTTTGTATACTACATTGCTTATTGTATTCTACTTATCATACCCTTTCATTTGATACCCATGTCGAGGTGGTTGTGAAGAAAGTGGTACCCCGCCCTCTTGAGACGGCCGCCATGGATCTAAAGATATATTTTGTATACTACATTGCTTATTGTATTCTACTTATCATACCCTTTCATTTGATACCCATGTCGAGGTGGTTGTGAAGAAAGTGGTACACCGCCCTCTTGAGACGGCCGCCATGGATCATTTTAATTTCAATATCGTCATGGCCTACCTATTGTTTGACAGCTGCGTAAATTTGAAATTTTCATTAAATGTAATTATTCAATTTAATGACAATTTTACATTTGTCGAACAATAGGTAGGCCATGAAGCTATTGAAACTACAATGAAGTGAAAATTCCTAAAATTACCATTTTTTTTTGGATTTTGCAGCTGTTTTTTTGGTTAAAGGTATAAAAAATAGCGTACGACCTATTCTCAGACCTACCAAATATACACAAAAAATTTCATGCAAATTGGTCAACCCGTTTCGGAGGAGTACGGTAACAAACACTGTGACACGAGATTTTTATAGATATAGATTTCTCTCTGCAGATTCCGGCTCACTATGCTGCGAAGAAAGGATGGGAGGAACTTGCGAATGCGAGCATCCGGCATGTACCTTGCTTATAACTTAACGATGACAACAGAGAAACAAATGTACCCACCCTGGAAGAATTACAGAGTACCATACAATCCTTAAAAAACAACAAATCTATAGGAATTCATAACATCCCAGAAGCTTTACATGAATTACTATGCTGCATATGGCGGAATGAAAAAATGCCTGAAGATTGTCAGCATTATCTGCCCAATACACAAGAAAGGAGATAAATTCAACTGTGGAAACTATAGATGCATATCTCTTTTAAGCACAGTATAGAAAATAATGACAAATATAATTAAGGCTAGACTGGAACCTAATGCAGAAGCCGCAATAAGTGAATATCAAGCTGGATTTAGAAGAAATAGGTCAACAATGGATTAACTTTTTCTATAAGGCAAATCCTCCGAAAGTGCATCGACTTTAAACAAGCATAAGACAGTATCGATAGGGAACAAATGTATATGACAATACTGGACCTTAAAGATAGTAAAGTTAACAAAAATGACAATGGAAAATACAAGGTGTACAGTCAGAGTACAAGGAGAATTCACGGAGTCCTTCCCAGTCAATCAAGGCTTAAAGTAGGGCGATGGGCTGGCACCCAGGAGTAATTCGCAAGGTTAACATTGATGCGAACGTAATCCTGCTTAATAAATCAAAACAACTGGCAGGATATGTCGACCATATAAACTGCCTTGCCAGATCACTGTTATACCTTAGAGAAATATATACGGATTTAGAAGATGAAACCAAAGATATAGGGCTGCAAATAAATACAGACAAGAGTAAGATTCAAATTCAGGAAAGGGTGGAAGGAAGAAGAAGATATAAGCTACAATCACGAATTGTATGATTTATATACAGAGTGTAAACTTTCGAGTGAAACTGGCCCTATCTGCTGCAACTTACTTTGAGCATAGTGAGACATAATACTCAGGAAGCTTGGACTGGCGCAATCTGTACAAATTTCATAGTGAATTCGAATTCGTAGATTGCTCCTATTTGTTAGTAATAATTTTCGCGTTGACGCGAACTATAGTGTCTCGTGATTTAAAAAATATTATCCGCGACGGCTCCTGGAGCATTGCCTATTGTTTCCCTGGGATAATATTTTTGCTGCAGGAGACATCTTTATATATACATATATTTCTTCTGTAGATGGGTATTGTAATTTCCCCTTCGGAATCCGTTTACGGGCAACAACACTCTCCCATAGCATCTGACCACGACAAGAGTGGCAGTGATACCGTTGAATTGTGTTTGGGAATATAAATGAGCGGGTGATTTCGGTTTTTAAACGAACGGAGTGATACTTTTCTTTTCGAATGTACATATTTTCGAGACTCTCACCGTACATGGACAAGTGATTTTGATATTCCCAATTGTTTTCGCGTACGCCATACAATTGGCTTATGGGCGCTGCGAGGCGCACCGGGTTCCAGCTATTAATTCATCTCTTTTAAATATTGAGCTTGACGTTTAAACCCGAGTAAAAATAAAAAATGGGCTTACAGCGGGCGAACACCGGCCGCTTGGCTTTTTAAGAAGGATAAAACGGCCGTAGAATTCTTAACTATCTTTACTAGAAGCACATACTGTCTCACGATGGCCAAACTTAACCAAGAGATTTACATGGCCAAGAGCTAAGTTGTACACGCATACATTCTACCGCAAATTTGAGCCAAAGAAGAATCTGCACCAAATGTGTTGTTGAATTTGTTTTATGTCAGCTTGAACATTTTGGTTATGTACATAAATGGCCTTTTCGATTTATCCTACAAGATTATCGATTCACAAAAAAAAACGAGCTTGGCAGTCGTCAGTTTCTTAAATGTGAAGTATGTGGTGCGTGTTGATAAAAGTTTTGAAATGTTCAGTAGCTGACTCCGAATGGGGGATCCTAGTATCACGTTTAAAGGCTGGAAATTATTGGCACTGTTACAACAATCAGAGGTCGCGAGATTTGTTGGGATGCCATGCTGGGATATCGCCAGGATCGTGTCGATAATTGCGGGACACTGACCAATTGGGCATCATGCAGCCAGGACTCTATCTTGGGTGGAACTGTCTTTCCTACTTATATACCTACCTTGAACTCTTGAATGTTGCAGGACTTTGGTAATACTGACTACGAAAGATTGTTCCATATTCGAGTTGTTCTATTTAGGAAAGAATTCCTTATCTATATTGTGCATAAAAGCGAGAGGTGTAGGCAAAGGGAATGAACTGAATGGTGCTGCGGATATGACTGCCATCAATATTTCGGTGGTACAATCCCTCCACATTACTTGCTATAGGATATAAAATGTTAACAACCTCCATAAAAACGAAGCTGGAACCAATATCAGAAAGTTTACTAGGCTTCAGGAGAGGAAGGTCAACCACCGACCACACTAAAACACTCCTGGAGAAATGCTGGGGAGTTAACGTATACCAGATCTTTGTAGACTTCAAGCAGGCATACAGATATCCAGAGAAAGAAGCTACTTTAGATCCTACTCAAATTAGGTGTACCAGCTAAACTATTACGTCTAATACAGTTAACTCACCTCGACACAAATGCCCACACTATAACAGATGCCTTTCAAGTTAAACAAGGGCTAAGACAACGGGATGGACTGACACCTATGAAATTCAACCTAGCTGGAAGTAGTCATCAGAAAAACGTCAATTCAGCAAAACTTCACGCTGCTAAACAAAACCGTTCAATTGATCAGGTATGCCGTTGATATCAACATAGTAGGTAGGTCGGTCAGAGCAGTTAAGGTACGCTACTCAGAAATTAAAGAAGCAGACGAAGAAGTAGGCTTGAGAATCAATGAAGATAAAACCCAGGTAATGCTGCAGACACGAGCAAAGAGAGCAACTATAGGTAGTAACTTAACGATAGATAAAAATAAGTTAGAAGTAGTGGAGCATTTCGCATACTTAGGCTCAACTGTGACGAATAAAAACGAAGAAATCAATAGGGGATGTCTACTCGGAAATAAAACCATTTTCACACACCGTAAATGGCTGAAATCTCGAGCAGTGCATCGAGAGACGAAGTTTACACTATATAAGACACTAATTCGCACTACGAGAGTAAAACATGGACGCTCACACAAAGGATAGGGGACTCAATTCCTTTGAAAGGAAGATTTTGAGAAGATGGAGAATCAGGTATGACACCGAGTTATGTCAAATCTTTGACGAGATAGAGTTAGTGACGTTCATAAAACTCAAAAGACTTCGCTGGGATGGACACATCGACCGCATGCCGACATCATGACTGGCATCATCGAAGGAGAAAGACCAGTAGGCAGGCCGAGGAGCAGCGATAGAAGAATGCGGTTGTAGCAGATGCTGAGACACATCAAACTGGAGGACTTCGGCTAGAAATCGAACAGACTCGATTAGAGGAAGCCAAGGCTCGAGTTGGGTTGTAGCGCCATTGGAAGAATCCCTATGATAGTACCGATCGAATTTTGTCAGGGCTGCTATATGTATAGCTGCTACAGTGGATCAAAGGATCGATCAAAGGTTATGGTTTTTGTGGGATAGAGTATCCCGACACCATTGAGCTTTCCATCGTCTTTGCAAGCAATGAGTATCCAAAAATTATAAATAAAATTGCTCTCATTTCTTAATTTTCTATCGGAAACGGTAGCAGTTGACTACTTCCAACATTTTAGTTATATTAGAAGATAATTGGATGTTAAAAACTATGACAACTACTAGTAATCTAGAAAAGTGGCTATAAGTCAAAAACCCCAAATACTAACTCCTTTACTAGTTGAGTGGACCACAAAGAGAAATACATTTTCAAAATTAAAATTAATAGGTACTGTACGACACAAGAGATTTGTGTGCTGTCTGTCCTTTTTTTTACTAACACTGTATCATCTACAATGTGACGCCTTAAAAAATACACATAAAGAATGCTTATCACCAACAATTTTTTTGTTACCGAGAAACACTTCTGTTAAGGATCTTAACTTAATAAAAAATAATTCGTAGACGTCGCATTCCATCAGCACAATCACATCAGCAGTGTTCTGTAACAAAGGGCAAAATACGAGATCCAGAATCCTGTGGAGTTGTGTGTTTGTTTGTTTTTTTTTCTATTTACAACTTTTTTGTTGGATGTGGGATCCTTTTCATGTCAGAGAAACTTTTTCCATTTAATGCATTCACCAAGGTAAAATAAGCTCATATTACTAATATTAATACAGAAACTAAGTACAGTTGAGAGCAAAACTTTTTTAATTAATCAGCAACATTTGGGGTTAGAGAATGGGAAATAAAATGAAATCCATGAGAAGAGACACAAGGGGTGAACAAGTGCCCAGGATATTTTACTCCTTTTTCTCCCCGGGCCGGATCCTTTTTCGTAAAAGACACAATGGGGAAGAGTGAAGGAGTGCTTTTCTGATTTTCTTTTGGTATATTGAAAAGTTTCCTTTAGTGCATGTACATATGTTAAGGACGACCCGACCCCACCAAGTTGGAAATGGAAAAGTTGCACTTGTTTTGCTCGAGGATTTGTAAACAAATTTCTGGTGGATTATCGTGGTTGTGTGTGCGGCTTGATATGGAAATACTATTACTTGGCTTTTGTTTGCACTTAAATTAAATTCGAGTTAAGTAGATAAAGTAGATTTCTTTTGTTTATTTACGACTTTCATGTACCCCCCAGCCTCGTCCTCCTCCCTTAATTTATTGTAATTTTATCTCTCGTTCCACTTGTGCGGTAGACTAATATTTAGAAAATGGGTCACTTGTGTCGCAATATCTAAAATCCTGGCCGGTGACAGTTTTCTCAATAAGACTAGCAGATTGCATGCATATGTAATCTTTTTGCATGGATACCACCGTATACTTCTCCTACATACCGGATAGTAGAAGAGGCGGCGGCTATGGAACCAGAGTAGTCGGGTAAGGGGTGAAGGTAAACTGCAGCTATTATAATAGACAACGACCATCCAACCAGAATGGAGAGAAGAAGAACACCATCAGGAATTGCCCGCTCTATCCTGGATTAAACTGCAGCAATGTCTCTCCTTATGCGCTCTCGAACTGGCAAACAAAGGCCGTATTTAAACGTAAATTTAGCTTTTTGTTCTGTTCAAGTTCCTCTCTGTAAGAAGATATGAATATTAAAACCTGATTAAAAATTAAATACCCATGGTACGGATTCAGTATATGGTTACTGGAGCATAGAGCCACCACGATAGGTTGGTAGGTGACCAGATGTAGATTCTGGCTCTTAATGAAAATTACTTTAGTCCTTTAAGGACATGACGACACAGTAAACTTATGGAAAAGTTTAAATTTGAATAAAGTTTTCAATGTAAAATTTTAAGTTATCGTTCTTATGATAGAATGAATTTTAAGGAGTTTGAGAGAGACACTTTAGTAGATAGTTAATTAACTTTTTTTTCAGCTTCTAGAGGTTTTTATGTCATAAGAGGGACTTAGTTGGTTATTCTCTGATTTACCTAGAATCTACTTGAAATCGATAACTTAGAAACTTTTCGGAAACCAATTATTGTCTTTAATCTATTTGGAAATTTATCACCTATAACCAAGCGAAAAAATATCTTCAAGAAAGCTTCAAAACGAGCGTTTTTATAAATTCATACAAGTGGACAGTGCCGCTGTGTGCAATTGAGCCACGGACCTTTGCGGATATTTTGCGGGCACTATATCACCTGTCAAGGTTTGGTCACTAGTTTTTCACGCATTATAAAGAAAGGTCCGTTCGCAACTACAGACATCGAGATTGCCGCGCCAGACAAAATAATATTCTTCTATACAGTGTGCATGTACGTAGTCACCTCTACCGCGACACGCCCGCGCAAACGTGGACAGATACGGGCCGTACCCGACCAGTATTCACGGAAAGAATATTTTGTCTGCGCGGTTCATGTCTGTACGTGTCTGTGGGTGTCTGCCGGGATGTATGAATAGAGCATCGGAACCGTACAGATATTTTTTCTTGGATACCTTCTGCTGAGAAGTGTTTGAACATTTTCAACAAAATATAACTAGTGTCTTTCGTCTGATACGGCACGCTAGATGTGAACAATTGGCGTCTGGCCGTGTCTGGCGGGTCTTAGGGTTAATTTTGAGTCAGAGGTCGCTTCAAAGCTCCCCTGGAATACTGATTAAGTCTAAAGTTTCATGTAATAATTGACGATCTTCTGCCTGTGAGAGGGATCGTTAGGGCAGAACATAGTCCTGCAAGCTTAGAGTGTGAGTTTGGAACAGTGCAAATTATGAGGAGAGCCTTCACTTTTCTGAATATATTTTTACATTTGGAATAAACATAACAATAAACCACTCGCTAATTTATTCCCAGGTATTCGTTACGCAGTTTGACTTGCTTGTACTGAAGAATAAATTGTAAGATAATGAAATTTGAAATGGATGGAGTTTAGCAATAGGAGAAAAGGGTAACCGTCAGCCGTTACTCGGGAAAAGCATTGAAAGTTGGTATATTTATTTCCATTCATTCTTCATCTCTGGATGTCTCGTGATCTGGATCACCGGAGTTGACAAATTCACTTTCATTTTCTTCGTTCTTCAGGTTCATTCATGACTATGCAATGGGCACATACCTACTGTCGTGCACAATAACCCGGATTTTCGACAGAAATGGCTTTTCGCGAACCAATTGGGCGGTTCGCAAGTACTTGCAAGTACACCACGGTTTTTTATAATTACCAGTAATAAAAGAGAGATTCTGTGTGTATTTTTAGAGTTTATTTTGAAAAATAAAAGTGGTGATTTGTGATTGGTGATTTTATACAATAGAATATGGAAGCGAATTTATGTATTTTGCATATTTTCGTTATAAATCGTCTTTAACTTAACCTTCAAAAACGAAAAGCCATATATTTTTGAGTAGTTAAAGCTTTGAAAACCCTGGTGAAAATTTCATGCGTAACTGCCCAAAAACAAGAGCAAGGGTAGTTCCGAGTAACTGGCAGCAGTTTTGAGTACTTTGCCAGTCGGGCGTTTCCAACATAGCGTTATTGTGATGCTCTTAAGTGTTTTGTTTTCCGAGAGAACTTTTGACTTTAGGTAAAAAATTCATATAGCCTTTTTTGTTGAGAGTTTTCATCATTTTATTTTTATTCTTTTGATATTTTTCTCGAGTTACGGCTGGGAAAGCCAAGGAAAATCCGTGCAATCGAATTACAAGGTATGGCCCGGAACTCATTACATACCTTTTTCTTTATTGAAAAACTGACTCCATAGCAAATTTCATTACCATACAATTTTTGTGTAAGAAGAAATCTGTGGGGGCTGTACTATAGTTACTCACCAGCTAGATGGGGGAACAAGATATAGTGTATGCTCGTAAAAACGCACGTGCCGTAACTATCTCGATGATAGAGTGATTATAACCTGTACACTGGAAACTGTACTGAAAGGGATGAGTTAATATGATTGGGCTTGTGAAGCGAAGATTTAAAGTTATCGTGTCGAGCACTGCATGACAGCCGGTAGTTTTTGCATTGTCGTTTAAGCGTACTCAATTGTATTATTCCGGATAGACATTCCACTCCCTACTATACTCATGCAACTTTTATGGGCCATTTAAGCTGGAGAGAGTCATGCCAAGATGGTCCGGAGTTAAATTGGAGAGACCCGAAACCCATGAAGGAGACCCAAAACAACCGACGCTCCGCTCAATGTTTCTGGACCCACAGCAAATAGGCAGCACCAGCTCACATATCATATAGGGGGAAAAGTCCCATGTGGTGCGTTGCCTAAACCGCAGCGTCAGAGGAATCTGCAGGGAAATAGAAACCCCAGAAGAAGAAAAAGGGGACCCGAAATGACTCTATTACCCGGACAACGAGCATACTTATACAGCTGTCGGTCTGTCCTAAGTTTCTGGACCCATGGTAGTAGCCGGAGTGAAATTGAGGAACCCCACGGAGCACACCCGTCTCCTGCTGTGGTGAGCTCCTCCTCCGCAACAATAACGGAGGCAGGACTACGGCCAGGAACCTGGAAAG
This sequence comes from Thereva unica, assembly GCA_949987705.1. Taxonomy (NCBI): domain Eukaryota; kingdom Metazoa; phylum Arthropoda; class Insecta; order Diptera; family Therevidae; genus Thereva; species Thereva unica. The sequence continues at coordinate 74,505,554 of OX465285.1, forward strand.
CCCCAGTTGGCCAGGATCACCGTGGCAGTAGGACCCTGCTCGAACAGCAAAGTCTAGGCGACAAGTCGCTTACCCGATTCTAGGTACAGATTCTTTTGTTTTAACTATTGTATGGTATATCGCTTAATATATTGACAAATCTGCAGTGGAATGACCACATATTGCCAAAACCGAATACAATTTCTATATTTGGGTCGCGGCTCCAAAAACCATCCTTTATTGAATAGATAAAATACAAAAGAGTACCATCAAACTCATTTTTTTTTTTTTATGTGGCAGTGCTAAACTCAGGAATCACCCTTTGTACTACCAGTCCGTCATGTCGTTTGTCACGTCATGGTGCAATGTCTAGCAGCAAGCTTAGTACGGGGGGGGAATAGGTTAAGGGTTATGGGGGAGTGGGGGGAATAGGTTAAGGGTTATGGGGGTGTGAAGGGGTGTTGAAGAAGGTGGCGATGAACCCCGCGTTTGAACTCTTGGATGTTGTAGGAGCTCGGAAATACTTACTGAGAGAGATTATTCCACAGTCGAGTTGTTCTATTAACAAACGAATTCATATCTTGTTGAGTGCGTGAGTGTAGTTATAGGTAAAGGGAATGAGACGAGTGGGCTAATTTGGTGTTGCGGTTATAAGATTGGTGAGGATATACCATTTAGAATCAAATCCTTGAACCACTCCGCCTTGAACCACTATCAAAACTATAGCTCCACCGAAATAAATGCTGTATTGTCTGTGCATGATCTTATACCATTAAGGATGTACATCCAGATTTTCATCCACCCCATAAGCCCAACGAACGGAGTCACTCAGGTTGCTGTGCTTTATACCAAATAAAAGAATACACATTTACCTAAAAGATGAGCCTAATTAGGCTACTTTATAATAATTACTTTAGGAGTTATTCTAATTTCAGTAAATTTAAAAAAAAAACAAAATTTTTTCTCTAATCACCCTGTATCTTAGTGGATAGTGGAGATAGCCGCCCTCTGTAAAACAATTTTTTTCTCCCAAGATATCCAGGAATCACCCCTGAAAATATTAGCCGCCTAATCCAACAAAGGATTTATAAAATTTCTGATGACCTTTACAAGTCGGGAATGATAGAATATGAGTATTTTAACTTATTAAAACGACAATATCTCAGAAATGGCAATTCCTACGAGAAAATGTATAATATATTTTTTTGTAGATAATCGCCTAATCTACAAACGTTGTAAACTCAATTTTCTGATAAGACGTACGGTTTAGCATATATTTGCAAAAAACTGATATTTTGACCCTTTGACCTTGAATAAAAAAGTTTGCAGTCGTCCAATCGCGTGGCAGTCTCTACAGCTTATGTATAATAATGTTTTTAAGGGCTGTTCCAATTTTCAGCAACTTCCGAATTATCTTCCAATTATGGCGTTTTTTCGTCTATTTTGACTGGACTAATAGTCAAGGAGTTCGTCATAGTTAGAATAACACGCCTGTGAAAAACGACATGACGTGTGATATTTGAGTTTACGTCATAAAAATCGTGATTGATTTTATTCGGAAAACCTAGATAGGAGGGAATGGGTACTATGCTAGCGACCACCCTTTGTTGAACATTTTCGGTTGAACATTTTCGGTTTTTTCACTCAAAAGAGGTTAACAAGGGTACGTGTGTCGTATTGCAAACAAAATGTTTCGCTGTCAAACAGGAGAGAATATGAAGTTGACCATATTGAAAAGTGTACGTAACCGAAGTACCACTGTAGATATTTGTATTAAGCCCAAAAAAGATGTATACCACACAAAAGCGGAAAAAGCCTGGTTTGAAACATTCAGTACACCATCGGAATAGCGTGATATTACACTCTTGTTACATCACAAGCATTTTACATCATTCTGATCCACACCCCCATTGGTCATCAGACCAAATTAGTCCTGCAACGTTTCAACGCAATTCAACATCTCCTCCACCTTTCTCCGCACACAAAGTGAATTTTACCTCACCGAAAAATGTCCAATTTGGAATTTTTCATTTTGTATGTATGTATTTCTTTTTTTTCTCTCTCCACAAAACAAGCGTTTTCTCTCTCCAAGGTTTAAATTCCCGCCTGTTCTACATTCCCATAAACAATGGCTCTTTTTAAAATTATGTCAACCGTACACCTTTAGTACACGACAAATCAACTCCAATTAACATTTCAACCGCGCGCTTACACAAAACGAAGCGTAAACAAGAAAAACAAAGGTTTCTGTACTCTGTATTCTGCGTTTCAAATATATAATGGCGGCGAGAGAGAGTAACTGTATATATATAGTATAGTATATCCTTTTTATCTGCAGTACCCTGTATTCCAATTACCTTTGTTTCGGAACAGCCCTGTGTACGATCCAGTACCAGCCACTAGAAGATTACGAAACCTGAAGTGAACACTGTGTTTATCCAATCACAACTCAATCTCAATTGAGTTCAAATTATTTTCAATGCAATCCAAATTGCATTTGCTCAAGGACTTCATTCTATCAACGCGAATTACTGTTTTAGAGTCCTTCTTTTTTTTTTCTATTCTGCTTGTGTCCTGAAAGTCAATTGATCACAAAACACCATTGTGAAGAGGAGCTACCATGGTGTTTGTTAGAATGAAATGTTCTCTATACACAACAGACTAGACCTGAAGTGAAAATACATTTCGTGTTGGCACTTTTACTATCCTTGACACATTTAGTGTCCTTCGAAGCTCTCTGTAAGTTGTTTTCTGTGTGCGTGACTGTGTGTGTATCGCTTATGCGTGTAGAGTAGGGTAGGGGGAAAGTTTAACAAATTTGCAAAGAAATTCTAGCTGACATGACGCAGAGGTGACATTCCTGATATCTGTGACAAATCTAATGAACTGAACGTGATTAAAAGTTTCCAGTACGTTTACTTGCGGGAGAGAAACTGTTTGACACCTTTACCCTCTTCACACCAGGTCGATGTCAGACAGGTCGGTCTGACATTAAAATGAAGCGAGTAGTATTGTAGATATATATCCATCCTCGATCTAGATTTTACGGATTTAAAAACGACCTCGAATCGTTGAAATTGTTGTTGTTGGTGTACTAGTACAGTGAATGGAGACATATACGTTTCATGGTACAAGACCTGTCTCCTTAACTATCCTAATGTCAAATAGATGGAAAATTATTATTATTACATCCAGACGTACTCGTGAGGTACTGGTGCCACTAAAAGGATACGTATTCTCGCCTCCCGGCTGGCTGGAATAACCTTCATCTCTAGCTCTAGGAATACACCCCCCGGGGGATATAAGATCTGGAGAGAAATTTCGTGTTTGGTATAAGGGACATTTCCTCATTTTGTACAGCTTCTGGAGTAATCCTTGACTTCTGTCTGACAATTCTATAGAGTAAGGATATATCGATGATAAGATTTTCCACATGACATCACTTCTGCTTTGTTCAACGATATCGTATCCTTTCTCTCTTCTGTTACACTGTCCTTGGTTAAGGATTTATTAAGTCAACTGAGAAGAAGGTAAGGGCAAATTGATAGGAAAAGGGATGTTTTTCATGCTTAAAGCCAGAAAAGTAATTACAAATGATCGCCCCTGTAGGATACTTAAAATTTAAAAGGGACTACCATATTATCCTGATGGGCTAAAGGGTATTGTCTGTCATTCGGTCTAATTCTAAGTCGATTATCTACCGGAGGAGGCCAATGGTATCCGGAAATTGGAAACCTCAATTCACAAATCTGTCAATTTCTAAGCTAGTTACTGGATAGCCAGTTTCATTTGGGCTTTATTTATACGATAGTATGCTGATTGTGGATGGTGGTACTGGGGATTTGCTGTATGTAATCTTGTTACAAGCCATTCAGGATTTTTTAATTAAGCTTTTATTTAAATTGTTGTGTATTTTGATTAGAATGTAGTCAATATTGGGTTTAATAATTGAATGCTAGGGGATTTGCAAGGAAAATGTGAATATGGAGCAAGTTTAAGGAGGATAAAGTGGTATTTGAAGCCGATGAAATAATCCCAATAAATAATTTTACTCAACTAAGCTCTACTGCCGATAGGTTCCTTTCCCTTTTATGTATTTAATAGAATACATTTTACACTTTCCCCGAAATTGTAAACCAACATATTACCGAGTAAAATTTAGACATAGACAACGTTTAATTACATATGATTGAAAATTCGTTACATGTTCGAATGCTTTCAGGATATTTTGCGGAAATAATAGGTTAACTTTGAAGATGCATAATAGGTATCTGTGCACCACAGGAAATGAGATTCCTAGGAAATAGAAGTTACGAAGGGATACGAAAATTGTTTATGGCGGAAATAGTGGAATTAGAAATGATTTTCGAGATGGTTTATGTGTAATAAAGCGTTTATCAGAGCTGACATCAGTCTTCAAACCAATTAATTGCGTTAAATCTGTTACATGGTTTGGGTCTGATATAGGTCTGTCATCACGTAAATTGCCGAGGCCGGACAAAAACTACGAAAACCCCGGACATATGGGTGAAATTGAGTTTTTCCCCGGACACCCTTTAAAAAAAAAACTTTAACGAAAATGTTTTTTGGCGAGTTAAAATCCAACCATCGAATCGATAAATATATTCGGCTACCAGTGAAAAGCTAGCAACTATTCCTGGCATTATGTTCTTGCAATGAAACCTATGGCATAACCCCGGACAGAACAGAAACTAGTTTCCTAAGGGCAAAGATATCTGCAAATAAGTTTCAATTTCTATCGGTGTAGTTGTTTTTGTAGTTCATTTTGACAAGAATCAGAATCATATTAAGAGAATCCATTGCCGTGTAATCTTCCATGGCAGGCCAACAGTCCTGCAAGCTGTGCTCTTCGGAGTTCGTCCGAGAAGGGATATCTTGCGATGGTGTATGTGGCGTTTTTCATCTTACCTGGCTGAACGCTGGAGTCAGTTCCAGCTCTTCGGCCCCACTTATAGTGAGGGTTCTGATATTAAGCAATGCCATGTCCTAAGACTGATCTCTAACAATTTTCTTGATCGTCAAGAAATAGTCACGGGTCGTCTTAACTCCTTCTCCGGCAACACCTCGCTTTTTCGAGGCGATGATTAGCCGATGGCGTCCAGTCCATCAGTCCGGCTCAACTCATGGTCATTGACACCCTTATCCTTGTTGCGAATAACTCGGGTTTCTTGAAGATTAAATTTCAGGAAATTTCTTCCCGGGTAGCAACGCCTTTAGACACGATTGATCACATGCATTCGTCAATCTTAAATCTTGTCGCCACTTCTTCCTGCACTTTCAACTTTTCGGCTTCTCTTTATTGTGTTGTTCGCTCGTGGCGAATATCCATGGGATGAAAATAATCACACGTTGGTTATTATTATAAGTTTTATTTAAACTAAATATTAATAGTATTTATTTTGTTTAAATCACAATAATCACTTCACAATTTGTTCTCTTAGTGATATATATATGTATATATATATATATATATATATATATATATATATATATATATATATATATATATATATATATATATATTGCTAATTTTATTTCGTTTTGGTATAACGCGTTATTTTAGATGACTCTTACGTTGCACGAGGACAAGTGAAGTGAAGTCAAAAAGAGAGATGCCGGAAATTGGCTGTCTCGATATGGAACGGCAAGATCACTGAACTTTCGTTCGGTGATCGATGGAGTGTTCCGACTGATCGTTTTGATCGTGTCGGAAGTTGTTGTGTGACATTGCGTAAAGTTTGGTAATTAAACTTTACGCGGTCACTACATCTTCATTCTATATTGGATGACATTAAAAGAAGGACGATGCGTGTTAGGGCTGAAATCGCTGCCAACAGCAGTGGTACAAAATCACAATGCGACTTCAATAGTAAAAACTCCCTCTCAGCGGGGTTAGTACTCCTCCTTCGGAGAACGTCATCCTGAATCACGCCAGGTCGTAAGGCGCGTTGCAAGGAAGAAGATTTGCAACAGATCAGCCATTTGTTCACAGGGAAACCCTGAAAGGGCTGTTGAATTTAAGTTTAACTTCCATATGCATTCATAGACTGCAAATATGCTTATGGTAGGAGTACCAATACCTAGTAGAACTGACGAAATTTCAGGTTGCAAAGTCTATATGCTTAGTCTTTTTGAACTGAGAAGAAATCGGTTTCACATTGAGTCGTTTGATAACTAAAAACTTGGTTTCCTTGAATACCTCCTTGATAAGTCCTCTTCCCGTTTCGGATCGGTGCACGTTCGATAATTGAATTGGCACTGGAACTTTCAAATAAAACGAGCACGTTTTTGCTACCCTGAAGTGTGCTTGAATGCGGATTACGAGTCCGTTTTTAACTAAGATTTGTTTTAATTTATTGATTTATCATTCAATTGATCGGGTCACCCTTGACACAAAAAGTGCCCGAGTTTTACGCGGAGACCTTTTAAAACCCCTCCTGGACAGCGCCGGACTCCAAACTAGAACAAATCCGGGAAACCCGGACGGATGGCAGCCCTAAATAAGCATGCATTTTTAAGGCCCACCAGACGACTGGCATGACTTTCTTAATTAATCGCATATTGGCCAAAATAAGTGCAGATAAAAGAATTGCCATAGCAGGGTCATTAGCAGAGATTGCTGAAATTTGACTCACAAATGGAATAAAGTTCATTCGTTCTTGGAGAAATACCCAGCTTAAGACAGATCTACATGATGCGGTGAACGCGCTTCATTCGAATGTTGACATCCAACGATTGAGTCAATACCGATATCAGCCCGAACGTGTCCAAATACAAACGTTGGACATTTGACATTAGACACTTGTAGTTCGAGAATCGGCCAAACCAAGCTCTACCATCAAGCGTCCAAAGTTCGCGGGTGCTCAGAGCATCCAGTAGAGCCACTTTATCCACACTTTTGAATTTGCGGACAGTGTATTCTGTTCGTATATGAAATTAATTAGAAGAACTTCGTCAACCTTTCTTAAAAATTAAAGAGGTGGACTCTAATCTAAAAATAAACAACAGCATGTTTTTTTACAAAATCCTTAGATCCTTTACATTTTTCTTTTTTACTTCTTTATTTCAAGTACCTTTGCTAAGAATATTGTACCGAAAATAATATAAGATATGTACCTAAGAGCTGTTGTTCGAATTATAAACAACGCTTGTGAAGAAAGAAAGTAGTTGTATTCAAGGATGGGATCTCCTTTATGGAACAAAGACTCTAGAATTTAACATTTTCCATTTCCTGGGAAGTAAAGCACAGATCATATTGCAGGAATTGTTTGCAGCTTCCAGATTGTTTAATCAAAAGTAACAACTCCGTTTGCCTGGAGGGGATTTACAGATGCATTCAATACGGAGGGTTATACTGAGAATTTTCAACTACTGCTAAACAAGGTATTTTCGAGGAAGTTGCTTTTTACAACGATTGTACTGATTTAGTTTTTCTTTTAATATCGTAATACATGTTTTCTGTTCTTTAAAATTTTCCCTGTGAATATGGATTAGCTGCTGTTGTTACTGTGGTGGAAAAAACGAAGAAATTTTGCAGCTACTACTTCTACAATACAAAATAATTTTAATAACTCTGTTTAGTTCGAGCCAAGAATAAAATCCTTTTCAGAAATAATTTTGATGTCCTTTCTCAGCAATAATTTTGATGTATGAGTTGGAAGATCGCTAATAAAAATGAAAATAAAAGAGGCCCCAGAATGGAGCCTTGGGGTTCGCCAGCATAAAGTGGAGCTATCGAGAAACTACAACCAGCAAGTACAACTTTCTGAGGGCGGTTGGTTAAATCGCTTTGCAAGAGTTTTCTATCATAAGGAGAAGGATTGAAACGAGAGGAGAGTTTTTGCAAAAGCAGAGAGTGATTGACGCTCTCGAAAGCTTTAGAGAAGTCAAGCAGCAATAGGCAGCAAACATGGTGAACGTCGAGAGAGTTTCGTATATCAGTTGTAACTTTGAGGAACACGGTTTCGCAGCTGTGATGCTTGCGAAATCCAGATTGCCAGTCATTTATGAGTCAAAGACGATCGCAATTCACAAGGATCTGAGCTGCTTTCAGCTTTTGAAAAACCTTAGCCAGAAATGGAAGTATACTGATAGGCCGAAAATCAGAAGGATAAGCAGGAGATGGGCATTTGGGTATCGGTACAATTACAGTAAGCTTCCATGACGAGAGGAATTTAGATACTGTGAAGCAGGAGTTGAAAAATGAGTTAAGACGGGTAACAGACATGGAATCAGCATATTTAGAAACCCAGGCGGGATCACTAGCAGTCGTTTTAAATTTAACAAAATTAACGGCAGTGAGCACTTCGAGAGAGTCCATCAGATAAGGGAGTAAAGGGACATTGGCCGGATCCCGCGAATGGTGAGATAAGAAATGTTGGTTTCGGGTTTTAGGACAGAGGATGACGACTTATTTTTAGAGTGAATACCCAAACGGCGCAAATTATTCCATACCGCTTTCAATGACAGGGAAGGATCAAGCTTACGAGCGTAAGGAACTAGGAGCTTGATTTGCATTAATTAAGAGTAACGTAAAGTAGCGTCATCAGCGAAACTGTTAGTTACACTGTTTATAGGTTTACGTGGAGAAATATTAGAAAAAGGATAAGCAATAAAATTGACCCCTGCGGGATACCGGAAAAGAAGGTTGTGGATTTTTATTCGAAGCAGTGTAATATTACCTTGATTAACTAGAACGGAAATGTTCTTTAAAACTGGGTGGATAACAATTACTTCGGAGTGTCAGTAAATTATGGTACCTCGTTCCCTGTGAAAAGCCTTGATTGATATATAAAGAAAAGAAATAATTAACCGATTTTGCCAGAGCTATCGCTGGGATAGTAGGTTTAAGGCTGGATGACTTTTATATTAAAAATGATAGAATCTAAAAATTTCAACAGCTGTTGTACCCTCAATACGCTGAAAAGACTTGATTGTAGCTCTTTAAACATCAAAATTCACTCATCACGTATCAATATAACCATGAAAACCTTCCATGAAAGTTCCTACTTAATAATACCACTTGAACATGGTTCAAGTGCTTTTCCACCCCAAATTATTTTCAATAATGCTGATATTATAAATCAATGTTATGTTCCCCACTTAACATTTTCAAAATAGAATATTGATCACTGTTGTGTTCCAATAACCGCAAATTAATTAAAATTTTCTAACAAAAGAGCAGCGCTAAATCTGTTTATAAAATATTGCACATTTCTGTGGTCGCCACTCCTACTAAACAATTAAAACCGAGCACCTCCCCCGGCGTTCAATAATCAAAAATCTAGTGGCAATATATTTATAAATTAATGTTAACACAATTTTCGACCAAATGAATATATGCAAATATTTAGTTGGAAAATAAACCTAAAATTATTTTGTGCTTAATTGAAATTTATATTAAATCAAACTTAAACTAGCTTAACCTAAACCTAATTTAATTACACAAAATATAATTTTGAATTAGAAAAAAAATTCAATTAATTAATATTTGTTAATAACAATTCGTCACAGAAAAAGCATCTTGCAAAGCTGCTATAAGCATGAAAACATGTTTTATTTTTTTACAAAATTTCTAAAAATCTACAATTTTCGTGCAATTTTTCATTTAAATTTTTCATTAATAAGCATTTTGCCATTTCCTTGGTTTTTTAAAAAAATGCATGCTAAAAAGGATCTTTTTTCTATTAACTAGAAAAAAAAGACCCAACCATTTGCCCTTAACGAGAAAACTTAAATCAAAAAATAAAGAACCATTTTCAAAACTCAGAAATAACAAAAAATTAAGAAAAAGCGTGTGTTTTGGCTAAAATGCGAATGTGGTGTTTGAAAAGTTTTTTTTTTCTTAAGTTTTTGTACAGAAAAGGACTTCACAATAACTTGAAAAGGACTCTTTCTCTCAAAAATAATAAAATACATTTTCAATATTAATTTTTTGCTGGTGTTTTTATTGATTTACTAAAATTCTTTTAAAGAGTGGTGAAAATGTTTATCAATATGCAAATATAGTTTGAAAAACGAAAATATTTTTTTTTTTTGTAAAAACAAAGTGAGGTTTTTGCTGCAATGTTATATTCACTATTTTTTTTTATATTTTAGAGTTATTTATTACTATTTTTTATATTTTCTTTCGAATAATTTTTTATCACTTATAAATTACCTTGGAACTTTTCGAGCAGAGTTTCCATAAGTACAAAAGCGATCCATTTAATAAAACGAGATTTCTTCATGAATCGCGAAGTGTAAAGCTCTCTCGATAAGGTTAACGACAATAAATCCACTGGCCCAAATTATATTCCCTATATTTTCCAGACTCCTGTTGTCTAACAGACCAGCACAATATACATTGTTTTGGTGAGTCTTGTCTGGTTGGTCCAAATATCTCCAAGGCTTTTGAAGAAATGGCAAACTGCTCCCTTGACTATACTCCAAGATATTTTTGAGGACTAGCGTCTAAAGAACAGGATTGAGAGTTTTCTTTCTACCCGTTCAACCAAGCTAGTATTGGGTAGCGTCAAATTTAAGCCCCACACTATATTTCCTGTTGTTCTTCAGTGGTCAATTCTGTCACTCGCAATTTTCACCGTTTTTTTATAAATCACTGCTCTCAACCCTTTTCGACCCACTTCACAGCTGTCCCAAGGACGGTATCATGCATTACTGCGTTACACCTTCGACAATAGAGAGAAACACATGCCAGACCTTTTCTCTTTTATCGTAAGTTTATGTTCAACTTTGTCAATAGCGACATCCATCTAATTCCTAGTTGGACCTTGTTTTATGTGAAAGTCTAACGTTTAGAAGTAAAATCCCTTTATTCTGTCGACAGTTCTATCATTGAGTCGCACAGCAAGCAGAACGCAGGCACGCATTTGGTTGCATGGGATTATACCGCACGGATAATTTCTTTTCACTGATGTTCCCGGTACTGCACTGAAGACGCCGTCACGTAACTCATTCACGCTCCTGCTGCTCTGGCAGAAAACTGGCTTCGGTAATGAGATGGCTTCTGCACTTATTATAGTGAAAGATCCGGTATAAGAAATATACCCTCATCTGTTATTTGATGATGACAAATATTATATGTTGGACATTGATAAATTGCACATGGGTTGCCTAGCTAAATCGCGTAGCGAAGGTGTTAAATAAAAGAAATTGTAATTAACTTTTTTGGACCAACTTCCCTCATTTGTTAATCGACCATTAACTGACAGAATATGACACAAGGAATAGGAAAAATAGGGGTTGCCTGATTTCCACCCATTCCAATCGTGGGGTTGCCAGGTGTAAACAGGTAAGCAAGCGTTTTTAATATACCCTCATCTGTTATTTAATCAATTTTTTTATGAAATCAAAGGTTCCCTATCCAACAGTATTAGGTTGCCTCAACAAAAGTTTGTCACAATCAGGGCTGCCTAGATTTTAGAGTTCTTCTGAAAGAAGATTTTTCCGATTTGGTTTCCCTGCCATACAGACTCGTCGGTGCGCTCAACAGAAAACATGGCTGGTATTACTCCGAGTGGGCGTGAACAACCATAAACATCAACTCGTCATCGTTCTCAAGAATTGAACATTGTACTTTTTTGAGAAGAATTTTTCATAAAGAACCTCGTTATGAAGGCGTACAAAGTTCAATTAGTGCAAGAGTTGAAGCCGAAAGACCACCCAACGCATTTTCGGTTCGGTCAATGTGCCGAAGATCGCTTGATCATATTTTTAGATTAAGCTCATTTCCACTTCGGAGGATACGTTAATAAGCAAAACTGTCATACCGGCTCAGAAAATCTACACGTCATTGTGCAGAAACCAATGCATCCACAACGAGTAACTCTCGTGCAGATTTTGGTCTGGCATTATTGGGCCATTTTTCTCAGAAAATGAGCAAGAAAATGCTATTTCAGTGAATGGCGATTGCTACCGCGCTAAGCGATTTTTTGTTTCCCAAAATTGAAGGTGATGTCATAGACGACATTTGGGTTCAACAGAACGGCGCAACGTACCACACATCCACCATTGGCAACAATTGATCTTTTGCGCACTGTTTTCCAAAATCGCATAATCAGCCGAAATGCTGATGTCAATTGGCCACTTAGAAGCTGCGATTTGACTCCGTTGGATTATTTTTTGTGGGGAGTCGTTAAGGACAAGTGTTACGCAGAGACGATTGGCGTTTTGAAACATAAAATCGAAGTTGCCATTGACGACTCATAGGCCCAAACAATCGAAAATATACTAATAAATTGGGTCAGCAGAATGGGCTATTGTGGAGCCAGCCACGGCAGTCATTTCAACGATATTGTGTTCCATGTTTATTTTAAAGTATACTCTTTTCAATAAAGCAACAACCATTGAAAAATATCCATGCAAATATTAAATTCCAATTTTGAAATTGCCCACCCTTTACAATGGTATCCAATTATTAATGGAGATTTTCCTCCGTCTTTAATGTAAACAAAATTTATATGATAATCTAAAGATGTAAGAGCTATCCGGAATAAGCATTGCTCAAACTTTTACACATGAAATGTTTATGTCACAGTAATTACAAGGAGAGTCAGAGTGCTATATAACGCTGCTTCGAGAAACTACAAAAGGGTAGAAGATTTAGGTTAGTTTAGGTTAGGTTGAAATGGCTGCTCCTCCACTAGGAAGCTCATTGGGCCCATTGCAGTTCCATTCTGGCGTTGGGACAAAATTTCAAGTCATTTTGAGCATTTAATAAAACGACAGAGGTCAGGAACCCCAGTGTTTTGCAGGTCACTCAATTCATCAAAGAAAGGTGAGCCGAGGAAGGCCCCTCTTTTCCTCGCGAGGGCCGGACTGGACAGAGAAAATGGGAGACAGTTTCTTCCTCATCTTCATGACCACAACTTCTGCATTAGTCGTTTTGGGGGAGTCCTAATCTTTCGGGCATGGGGACAAAAGGGACAGTGACCAATCAGCAGGTTCACATACATCTATCATGTATCTCGACAGAATTAAGAGCCTTGAGGGCAACTTGGTTATCCAATAGAATACATATATTCTTAAGAGATATATTATTTATCTTCAACCACTCTCTGGTCATCTATGGCCGGAAAGATGGTATTGAAACCTTTCTCCAAGGTTCACGTAGATGTAGAGTAATCTAGGTTGTTCGCAGCGATGGCGAACCTCCTAAGGATGGATGAGTGAGAAGAGAAGCCTTTGTCCCGACTGTCATTTTCTCGGCATTTATATCCAAAGGAATAAGACATTCAGCGCAGCTGTTCGTGTGCTTCTCATTGCACCACTAATACACATCTCAAAAAAAACCCTAGATACCCACTTTCGTTGGAATCGGAAGACAATTGGCAAATTCGGCCATATTGGCGCAGCCATTTTGAATTTTAAAATTTTTCTCTTCATAAGAAGATTCCTCGGATTATAGCGAATGTTTCAAAAGAAAATTGGCCGAATTGCTCCAGCCGTTCTGCAGTTTTGCGCGTGTGGGATTTTATTTAATTAACTTACCAGTATAGGAAGTTATTGTAATCGCTCCGAAAATCGAAATCGAAAATTTCAACGTATTTTTATCTTTCAAGGTCCCAGGAGCATTTTAAGCAAAAAATTGGGAGGAAGTATGTGTGTGTGCGTACGGATGTGGTAATTTTTTCCTGCACAATATCGCGCGAACCAAAACTGATATCGACTTCGTTGAGGTGTCGTTCGAAGCGTATTAACCGAAATATGATCTGAAAAGATTTTCATGAAATTCGGTCCAGCCGTTTTTTTGTTTAAGCGACGTAAGTGATTTTTGTACTTGCACGATATAGCACGAACCAACCATGATACCGACTTCTTTGAGGTGCCGATCGTAGCGTATTACCGAAAGTACAGTTTGAAAAGATTTTCATAAAATTCGATCGAGCGGTATTCTATGTTTAAAGGGCGTAAGTGATTTTTGTACATGCTCTATAGAACGCAAACCAAAAATGATTTTGACTTCATTGAGGTGCCGATCGAAGCGTTGGAATGACACCCGTTCAAAATGAAGTTCACTTTTATGGATTCAGCCGAGCAATAGCTTCCCAAAGAGTCATCACTCGTCAAAATCCGAGTTTTCTTTAAAAACCATTCAACAAATACGTTAACCATTACAAACATGACGAAATTTTCAAACTTTAGTTCAGAACTGTTTGAACGGCGGATTGCTTTCCATGTCCTACAGTTTTGGGAATTGAGTTCATCGCGGGATTTCCAGTGATTACAGTTTGGCCTTTTCGGACAAGTTTGACAAATCCGTTACATTGATTAATTTTGGTACTATGTATCTCCTGAAATCGTTGGAATTGAAAATGAAGTTTTTACCATTGCAGTTTATCATCAGCGCGTCAACACGCTCAAAATGAATTCGCTTTATAGTGTAGCGAACTAAGTGCCAGGGACATGTTTGTTTGCTACTGTTCAACAAAAAAAAGTTCTTTAGAAAAGCCTTGCGGATTTACCATTCTTATCGTTATTTCAAAGAGCTTCCTTCCCTCAGGGTAACTTGGCACCAGCTCTGGTACTAGTCAATTTCCCAATAATAATATTCAACATCCATCATACTGGGAAGTTGATCGTGTGAACCGAAAGGGTCGAACCTACATTACAACTAGTTTTTGTAATTTTTTTTGTTGTAATAAACAAATACATCATAAAAATTTCAAAAGTGATAAAAAATTAACTATTTATGGACTTATCCAAACAATTCTACATTCCAAAATTAAAACAGCAAAAACCATCACTTATTATTAATATTTACATGATTTTTGATATAATAATAAAAGTGCTGATACAGAAGAATTTTGTTGGTGGCCAAATCGATTTATTGAACGGTTGTTTTTTTTTTTTTTTTTTAAATAATTTTAAATTTTGATGTTATTTTTTTAATAGCGAAAATTATGAAAATGTATGAAATCTCTCACAAGAAGAGCGAAAAATAAGTGAAAAATTTTCTTTTTGGTTGTTATTTTTTTAAGTAGAAACTCGTAACAAAAATAAAATAAAATATTGAAAAAAATTTGTGCACTTTGAATCAAATTCAAGTAACAAAAACGATAAACAATTTTCTTTCAAGTAATCAGTCAGTAACTAATACTTTTCACAAGAAGTAGCGAGAGGACTTAATAAAAAAATAACAGAAGAAGAGAGATTGTTTATAATTTAATTATTTTTTTGGTCGAACATTAAACTTTTGCTTTTTTTGGTTTGAAGTAGATTTTTTTTTTGGAAGAGAAATTGAAATATCATAAAAAAATATATTAATATAAAAATAAGAAATTAGTATCAAAAAAACGTGTTTAGAAATTTTTTTTACTGTAAATATAAAATTTCTAATTTGAAAAATTCTTGCTTTTGGAATATATAAATTCAACTATATATAGTTTTGTTGGAGTGGCCAATTAAAATTGTTAAAAAAATTTTGATTTTTAACAAAAACAAAACAAAATCAAAAAGTGTTGCAAATTGTATTTCAATTATACAGTGAGAATGTGTTTTTATATTTCTATATATATATATATATAAATATAGACAGGTATATTAAGAGTTTGATGAATAGAATGATTTGAATGAATTGATTTTATTTTTTTTTTTAATTAAAATGATTTTTTTTATATATATTATTATATTTAATTATTATTTAATTAATTAATGAAAAACCTAAAAAACTAGTTTATTTTTAAAAATAATAAAAAATTTTATTTTTTTTTAATTCTGTAGTCTTCTCTCACTCTCTTTTATGTTTAATAAAATGCAGTAATAAAAGTTTTTTTTTATATATGTAATAATATTTAATAATATTATTGGAAAAAATATATAAATAAAATAAAATAAAAATAAATATTTGGTTCGTAATAAATTTGTCACTTTTCTGTATAAAACATTAATAAATAAATAAAGGAATATTTGTATATATTTTAATATAAATAAATAAATAAAATTATAAATTATAAATAAATATTGTTAAAAGCATATTTATATTTTAAAAAAGAAATTTATGTATAGGATATATATATTTAATATTCAATATGGAATGCATGTAGTATAATGTGTACATGTATGCTAATAGCATTTAATAAATATATTTATATATTATATATATATATATATATATATATAAATATAATGTATTGAAAAATAAATAAGATAATGAAACAGCATCATATATATATTTATAATATTGCTCTGTATGGTTATAATAATAATAATAATTGTTGAAACTTAGTTGAAACTTTTTTTCAAAAAAGGTTTTTATTATCAACTAAGTCTTTTGCTGTTTTTGTTTTTTGATTTAAGGTTATTTTTATTATATAAAGAGTAAAGATTTAAAAAAATAATAATAATAAGTTAGCTATCATATCGTCAGTTTTTATGATTTTTTATTTTGTTTATATATAAAATAGGTATAATATTAAATATCAAAAATGATACCACGCAATTATTATACTTTTCAATATATATATATAAATAACAAAAGAAGTTGTTATAAGAAGCTTCAACGAGGACTACCAGGTCACTGAATATGGAAGTTAATCAATATAAAAATAAATATTTTAATAAATAAATAAAAAAATAATGAAAATATACTTATCTTTTTTATTTATTAAATTATAAAAATAATAAATAAGAATTTATCTAAAATATAACAAAAACAAACAATTTACTACGAATTTCAAAATATTTTTTGAAGTATGACAAATTTTGAAAAATTATAAATAATAATAAAAACATAAAAGGATTTTTTTTATATATGTATATATAAAATTCTAAAAACATCTACAAATAAATTTTATATAAATATACAAAATATGACCCGTTTATGGTTTTATATTTTCAATATTTTTAATAAAAAATTAAAATTAAAATTAAAATAAAACAATAAATAAAAACATTATTAATTTTTTTTTTTTTGTTGGATGTATTTTCATTATTTTTCATTTTTCTTTTTTTGTAACCAAAAAAAATACTCACGGAGATTATTTTTTATATAAGAGTATATATGTATTTTTATATAGGATATATATAAAAAAAATAAATTTTTTTTATTAAGAGAGTAGAGAAGATTTTGATATCGTACCGTTTCGCTCACCTTCTTGTCCCACTGTAGGACATATGGAACAGGATGATCGTATGGAAATTCGACGTGACAATTGAATACAACACTTTCTCCCAATATTGCTGTAATATGTACAGCATCTTCCGCTGTAATTATAGGATAAAAGAAAAAAATAGAGAATTATTATTTTGTTAATAGATTTTAGATAAATTAAATGAATTTATATGTATATCAAAATATACAGGGTGGCGAAATTGAACTGTCAAACGATGAAATCGGTGGGCAAAATAGAAACGTCACCTCCACGTTGTGCCCGCTAGATAGCCAACTAACGAAGGTAGTAGCGAGAATGGGACGCTATATTCCCGCATACTGGTGGTAGGATGGCAATCCGTCCTGGCATTACCACATTGCCTCGAGATTTACAACAGAACCTTCGAAGGGATTGACTACACAACGAAGACCCGGATATCGTATCAAGGACCATAATTTACGAATTTTTTCTTGAAATGTAAGGACACTGTATCAACCTGGCAGACTAAAAGTTATACTAAACGCATTAGATAAATATAAAAGTAATCTAACCGCAGTGCAAGAGGTGAGATGGACAATATATACTATATATACTATATAACTAGAACTACTTTTGTGACGTCATTCATTGTAAGAAAACAAATGAAACATCTAGTGTAATGAGGTTCGACGCTATAGACTATGTAGAAAACGTACAAGAGCAAGATTCTTTAATTACTCATAAATTTACACGCACGATTGAAGATGTACTAGAAAAATTCAAAGATCGGATCATCATCTAGGATCATCCAGAATACATGACGAAAGAAATGAAAACGGTATGAGACTGATCAGTTTTACAATGATAAATAATATGGATTGTTTGAAAAACAAATTAGCCGAATGGGTCCAGCCGTGCGCTTAGCGACACATTTAGACATTCATTACTATTATAATACTAGCTGAAACCCGGTGCGCCTCGATGCACCCTTAAGTCAATAGTATGGCGTGCGCCAAAACAATTGGGAATCTCAAAATCGCTTTTTCCGTGGGCAGTGAGAGCCTCGAATACCACAACAAAAGTACATTCGAAAAGAAAAGTGGGAATCATCTAAAAACCCTTTGTATTCCCAATCACAATTAAACGGTCTCATTGCCACTCTTGTTGTGGTCAGATGCTATGGGAAAGTGTTGTTGCCGATATACGAATTTCGAAGGGGAAATTACAATGCAAGTACAATGAAATGGAAGTTGTATTTTATCCATACACGAAATGTTATTGGGTGTGGAATTGTTACGTTTAAATTTCCAATTCTTGTTGCCTGCGTTTAAATTTCCAATTCTTTTGGTGCGCACTATAGCTTCCGTTTGTTTTGCAATAGGAACATTCAGTCTTCATGACGAAACAAATGAAAACGGCATGAGGCTGATCAGTTTTGCAATGATGAATAATATGCTGATCGTACACACAAGATTCCAGCGGAAACATGTACATAAGGTATCCTGGCGATTTCCAGATGGAAGATAGCAATACTCAATTGATCATATACTTATAGATGCGCGTCACTGTTCAGAGGTATTAGGTGGCAGATCATATCGTGGTGCAAAACACGACTCAGTCCACTACATGATTGGGAAGAGAAAATCGACAGTAAACGAAGGAAGAAACCACAGGGAAAGAAAATTTACCGTGAAACTGTTAAAAGAAGAAGAAAAACAAGAAGAATATGTAGAAGAAATAAATAGAAGAGAGACAAATGCAAATAACGACAGCGCCGAAGACATGGAGGTTAAATGGAGTAACTTGAAAGCCCTAATCAAAGAATCATCGTCAAATACTGTAGTATAGAAACCCCGTGAAAGAAGAAATGAGTAGTTCGATAATGATTGTGCAGGAGTAACGCGAGAAAAGAATATAGCATATTAAGCTATGATACAAAAACGCAGAATGAGAAATGCAGTTGAGACAAACAAAGAAAAAAGAAGGTTATTCCATCATTAGTATTTACAAACTACAACATCTAAAAATTACAAAGTGTTGTCTTCACCTCTCCCACAGGACCTTCTGCACTCCTTGTAATCCATCTTATACTTTATCGCAGGAGCTAAGCTTACTAGTTTATTTTGCCCATATGAAGATTCTGAATGGAACCTAAAGGGGTCAAAAAGCTCATGTTGCTACACTGCGTGGCTGTGAAATATTATAGAACATACATATTCTCTTCCGAACAGATGTTTAATATTTTTTGAAGTTATACTTCTTTAGGCGCGTTTTGAAAAATATTATGAGAGTGAATTTTGACGAATTCGCAACGCAACGCAACTTGAGGATATGGGCGAAGGGGTGGAGGCAATGGAGGGCAAGCATTTCAACTTCCATTCTTCATGCGCACTGGGATTATCATTATTTACTATGGGCATATGAAAACTCGCCGCCGATGCCGGTTCACGATGTCGATGGGTGAGGGGGTTTTTATGCTGAGGCTATGGAGGGAAATAAATTTCATGTTCGAGTCATCAGCTAAGCGTATGTTTGTTTTTTCGTGGGCATAGGAAAGAAAGATTCGTAGTGTTTATTGTGTGCTATTTGTGGGTGAGGGGTTTTACTGAATGGAAGGCATTTTCTCTAACTCGTAGTGTAATATCATAGACTCGCCAAGTTTTTAACTCGTAAAAAGTGGCAAAATATTGTATTTTAACATTTTTTACTGCACGTGTATTACCGGTGATAAGTTGGTTAGAGATCCGAGTGAATAAATTGAATGAAATTGATAAGGTGACCAGTTTTGTTTACATTCATGGTGGTTTTTTCGGGTTAATTTAGGGAAAAAATGTTGGATTTATGTGGTAATGAAATTAAAAGTGAATTTAAAATGGTTAAAAATTATTACGGAATAGTTATTAAAACATAAGTGCAAGTACCACCACACAACATGAATAACAAAAATTTTGAACTTTTTCCTACACAGTTTTCTGCTTTAATATTTTTAAAAATTATTCTTCAACAAGCTTTAATCACTTTAAATTCACTTTTAACTCAATAACCACACAAATTCAACATTTTTGCCCTAAAATAACTCGACAAAACCACAGCGAATGTAAACAAAATTGGTCACCTTCACAATTAAACCATTAGAACATATTGGTTCACTAAATTTTTTTAAATTGTTTTAGTTCAATCACTGAAATACTAATCACTGGTAATCCAGGTGCAGAAAAAAGTGATAAAATACAATATTTTACAACTTTTTATTGAAAAAATGAACTAAAAAACTTGGCTCCACTATGTTATTACACGAGAAATGTCCTCCATTCAAGCAAATGTAGGATCGGCACCGGCTGCTTCCAGGCCTGTAGCTACGATGGGTTTGCTGGAGGCCCTATCAGAACCTCAAATATGGAGCGTACTGCAAATTTAAGACATGATATGAAGATGCAGCACGCTGCTATGCTTGCTTGTCATTTTACCAGCCTGAGCCAATTGAAATACTTTTGATTGCAGCGTGCTGCATTTTTATCTCATGTCCTAATTTACTGCACGCTGCCAATTTTGATGTTCTGATACGGCCTGCGAACGATATAGGCGAAGGGGTAGAGGAGGGAAGCATTGCAACTCCAATCCTTTAGCTATTAAGTTTATTATTATATGGGCATATGAAAATTCGTAGCCAAAGTCCGTTCACGATGCCCATGGGTGAGGAGGTTTTTACCCAGAGGCTATGGAGGGAAATAAATTACATATCCTAGTTTTCAGCTAAAGCCGGCTCTAAACGATGCTATAAGCACTTTCCAACGTTGGACGTTTGATGGTAGAACGCATCGTGTGGCCGCTACTCGAACTACGAATGTCCAATGTCAAGCGTCCAACGATGGTGTTTGGACAGGTTCGGAGTGTTGTCACTCAAACTTTGGAAGCGTTGATGCTGTATTTGCCGATACATTAATGTCCTTAGTATGAAACTCTTCGTATCATATTTCAATTACCCTAACCCACTCAATTTAATTGAGTAACAACTAAAAGAAGAAGCTGGGGAAGTGAACAGAATTTGGAAGTGACGTAATGAATCTACCCAAGGTCGATGACCCCACAGGTGAGTTACGAGAGCATACCGGCAAAATGAGTCTACGCAACGCCTGGAATTCCTCATTGTGACAGAGGACACAGACGATGTCCTTTTGGATTGCCGGAGATTAGCCGAGCAAACTGCTGCACTGTAACCTACAGCTAAAGGCACGGCTAAGAGCAACGAACGTCTTAGACTATAATGGTACGATCGTTTGATCTACTGACTAAAGTGGAGGAGAAGCTAAATTCCTCAATCAGAAGCTAAGGCGGAAAAGAACAAAAAAGAAGTGAGTTAGGCTTAGAAGTACCAGTAGTATTATCAGGTAAATAAATGCTAAATTCCTCAATCAGAAGCTAAGGCGGAAAAGAACAAAAAAGAAGTGAGTTAGGCTTAGAAGTACCAGTAGTATTATCAGGTAAATAAATGCTGATCCAGCTTTGCGGCGCATATTAAGCTTAACATTCATTACGTGTTGGTAGAAAATTAGCCAGTCTTAAGAGAATTTCATGAGGCATCTTAAGCCCATCTTAAGATAATTGTAATTAGGCCTAATGACCCAACTAGTTGGTGATTTTAGTTAGGATTAGAATACGGTATAACCGACAGCCTTGAGCGTGTCGGCATCATAATGCTTGCACCTTCCAACGCACGAAAATAGAAAGAATCCAATAAAATATTTGTGTACAAATTAAAAATTAGTCTTAAAACCACGCCAAAGAAGTATAACTTCTAATGTGTGTACATAAGTACACACACCCACTGTTTTTTTTATGTGGAAGACTAGAGTCTCAGGAAAGGCCCTTTATACTGTTGACAATCTATTTTCTTCATATAGAGTGCAATGTCGAACAGCAGCTCTAGTCGGAGAAGAAGGAACTGACACAACATACCAGCGATATTTTTAGTACACCTACTCCCAACCATTATTATCGCGACTTTGATGGTAGATCGGGCAAAGGAATCTACTCAAATAGTTCTAAGCTGCGAAGTGCCGCACGCTATTTCGGATCGGCAGGTTTTTTTCAAGTAGCTACTCGCGGGAAGTAGGTAAGCAAGTATGGAAGCACACACGCAATCCAACGCACCCTAACTGAGATAACTCTAAGCAGAAGGATCAAAAGTGATCATTTAAAAGTGGTACCATTCGGCAACCCTTAAGAAATATATAGTATACCTTGCCCAACGAGTTATATGGCAGGATGGATAGGTAGTTCAAATGCTTACAACTAAGGATAGTTATGTCTCATAAAAACTGTCCGACTTGTGTATACCATGAAACGAGTCAAAACAAATTCGACTAACTCGAAAAATAATATCTGGCTGTGGTTAGTTCTCATATCAAATTTATGCTTCTGTAAATAATCTCACCGTAATATGGAATTACAAAATGAAATTTCTCTAGGCGTTAATTAATAGCATGCACTCCGGTAATAATTCAAATCTAATTTGAAGTGCCACTGTTCAAACATTTAATTTCCTAATTAGAGTTGGAATGCCGCAGGGCTCAATCCTCGACTCGTTTTTATTTACCCTCTTCATTAATACTACCCTTGATGTAGTCTGATGTAGTCCCACCACATAACTGTCAAATATGCTAATTATGTCCAAATTTACATTATTCACTGCTTTGTGCTATGATTCCGGGGTGTCGATTAATGCGAGAGAATTGATTCGACATAATGGTGTAAATTTTTTAGAGCTACATTAAAGAGGGGGTAAATAAGTGTAAGGTAACAATAATTTGTGTGTTATTCACAATAAAAACATATTTTAAGTTATTTTCTTTTAATGACTTTCAACAAAACTTTGTTGAAAATTATCTCAGAACTACGGTAGCCCTTCCATCGCATAGTGGTCTTCAATAGCTTAATTAAAATGAAATCCATTAAAGAAGATTTTATTCGACAGCACTTCTACTGATGTTTTGTGAATTTCCTCCAGCATCTTATCGCGTCCTGAAATCCTATTAAAAGCAATTTACAACTAACTACTAGTCCTTAAGTGCAACAACGACCAGCGCCAGAATGGGCTACACTGGAAGAGTTAGTTCTAGACATTCGCCATGGACAAGGATGTGCGCCAGTTAAGTGCACCAAGGAGAATTTTTCGAGTAAATTTTATAATAGCCAATAGCAACAACAACACAATTTTATAAACAAAAGCACCGGAAGGAGTGTAGACGCTCTCCACAATTATCCTGGATAGCACCATCAGCACTGGGATCCTTTACACATCTACCCACCAGCAGCACCCTTTTTAATATCAATAAGCAGGGAAATGGTGCTTTGTTAGATTTTATTTTTATTCTTATTTTGTTATCACTTAGCAGCATCTTCACTGGTAGTAAATTTATGCAGGCACCTAATTGGTCGGGATTATTATTTTTTAGCCAGGTAATTAAAGTGAGCTAATTGTGTAAGGGAGGAGAACTGCAAGCATTAAGGTAAAGGGTTGCACCAACAACGCCCGGGCTCTGATGAAGTATCAACCGAGGACGAAAAAGGGCCTGCTTAGATCCTTGTTGAATATCTATTATATGAGCGTTTCCTTTTGTTACGTCACACTCATAGGAGGTTGAGAGCAACGGAGCATGAATGGAAAAATCCTGGTA
Organism: Thereva unica; assembly: GCA_949987705.1. NCBI lineage: Eukaryota > Metazoa > Arthropoda > Insecta > Diptera > Therevidae > Thereva > Thereva unica. The sequence goes on from OX465285.1 coordinate 74,529,303, forward strand.
ATGGATGAACATAAAGGGTTCGGGCTCTGACATAAATGGAACAAGCAGGTAATTTTAGATTCACAGTGGACGGCTTTGTTTATTTTTAGAATGATTAATTAATCACTGGATATAAATTTTGTGTTTAAACAATTTCTTTTTTGTTAATACGTTTTGAAAGCAATACGTTTTTTTTTTAGATAAATATTTTAAACATTGCTCATATTGTGTTAAGGTGAAAATTAAAAGATAATTACATGGGAAGTTTCATTTTTCATTATATGTATTGTTTTTAGGGTCATATCCTAGCGATTACAATGTACATTACTATAAGCTGCCTTAAGAATTTCACCTCAGTGTATATACCAGCGGTGGGCATTGGCAGTTCATGGATGCCGACTCCTTCTAACCCTTTGTAACTATCAGTCCTTAATATTGTTGGTCACGTTATGGTGCATAATCTGTAGCAGGTTTAGCTTAAAGGAAAAGTAGGCCTATGGTTATGAAGAGTCGGGAGAGTGCTTGAATCAGCTGGCAATGACTACAGTGTTTGAATTTTTAGATGTTGTACGAGTCCGGAAATACTGACTGTAGAAATTAGATAGACGCAACCAAGTAGAGCATTTCCATTCGCGGTGTTATCATCTACACGAATCTTTTATATTAGTGGAAACAAAACGCGTATTTCCTTCTACATCCCTTTGATTCTCCCGTCAAATAAGTGGACTTATCTCTGAGGGAATTTTGGTGTACAAAATATAAGAAAAACAAAACTGTTGTGAATTTAAATGCTTACAAAAGTGTCCGGAAATTAGTAATCTTTATCATCTACAAGGCAAAAGCGCAGTTCTACTCATCTAAGCTTCGTCCTATAAGCATATTTTGTCTCTTAGGAAAGGACTGGAAAATCTAATGTTATGGCGAATCGAAGAGCACTGCGAAACGTGATGCCTGTTGTCGCAGGCTCAAACTGGTTTCAGCAAAAGAAGTAGTTGTGAAATTGCACTATTGAAAGTAACCACCGAACTGCGGAATGCTCTTTATTCTGATGACTTGTCCATCCTGTTTTCAGTTAGGCATTTGACAGTGTCAGCCATAAGCTTCTCGAAACTAAACTAATAGACCACATACGAAATTGCTTACATAAATCATGCCAAAAAGTACGGCTACAAAATTCAATTTCGGATCCACTAGCAATCACGCGCGGTGTTCCGCAAGGTTCCATACTAGAACCTATACTTTTCACCAAGTATATAAATGATCTCAGCAGTGCTGTCACAAACTGTAAGCTTCACATATACAGCTGATGGTGTCCAAATTTATTTAAAAAGTCCCATTGGACTGGTGTACATAACATCAATCCCGATCTTGAGCGAATTTATAATTGGTCTATATCCAAAAGCCTCGAAATCCTCTTGCATTCCAATGTATAAGAGTCTGTTAGACATCTTATTCGTTCCACCCATCATCCTTATGAGCACCTACTCACCTTACCAATTATGAGTCAAAAATCTAGGAGTCTATCTGAACTCGTAATTAACCTACTGTGATCAAGTTTGTCATACTATATGTAAAGTAATTTTTCCATACTTCACTTCACTAACGCCAGCCTGATTTTTCCTTCCCTTCATGCCTCATGTCGCGATAAACTAAATGTGGCCTTTACCGATTGTACAAGGTTTGTTTATAATCTTCGTCGTTTTCACCATATCAAGCGATATTGTTCTTTCATTTTGGGTTGCACACTTGGTGCATATCGACTAGAAGACCACTACTAGACGTACGACTAGAAGACCACTACTTATTCCTAGATTCTCCCAATTAGTTGCGCAGAGACCTCTTTTAACTTCCCAGTTTATTGAGAAGTTATTGTAATCGGTACGAAAATTGAAATCGAAATGTTCAACGTATTTTCATTTTTTAATATCACAATAGCATTTTAAGCAAAAAATTGAGAAGAAGTTTGTGTATGTGTGTGTGAGTGCGTATGTATGTGGTCATTTTTTCCTGAATGATATTACGCGAACCAAAAAAGATAACGACTTCGTTGAGGTGTCGTTCGAAGCGTATTAACGGAAATATGATCTGAAAAGATTTTTATAAAAATTGGTCGAGCCGTTTTTTTTTTAAATGACGTACGGGATTGTTGTACCTACACGATATCGCGTAAATCAAAAATAACATCGACTTCTTTGAAGTGCCGACCGAAGCAACGAAAAGATACTCTGAAAAAAAAAAAATCATAATGTGGTTTCATGTGTGTATGTACGTTCCCCCCCCCCCCCTCGCCTAACTTCCAAACGCCGCCGAATGGATTTAGATTGCTGGAATACCGTTCGAATCATTTAATAAGTCCGAGTAACATTAACGAGTACATTAGCTGGGTTAATTTTTAAAAAAATAATATGGCGGGCGTCAGACGCAATTTATGTCAAACTCGATTTTTTTCATCTGATTGGGTGGTAATGAGCTGGCCAAATCATGCAGAATGTATGATTTGATAGACGTAGAAGCCAAAGGGAAACAAACGGACAACTGCCAAAACCATACTTTATAACTTCAGGATGTTTCCTAATTATATAAAAATTGGTGCTGGGTCAAGGGTAGGTAATTAACGTTGGACATCGTTTGGTCAACAGAACGATAGGGTGTCATTCGGAATATTGTGTGGCCTGCACTACATCGTGACCAACTTTTTTGTAGAATTGTACATGACAATACTCTTGGTGTGGGTGTCAGAATTAAGCCAATTACTACCGAATTTGACTCTTTGAGGAAGTAAGGACAAGTAGAGTGTCGTATGCTGCCAGTAATTTTGTGCTGGGCCGTAACAGCGCACAAGCTTCAAGGCGCAGCACAAGGTAGAGCTGTTGTAGATCTAGGCCCAATAATTTTTGCCAAGGGGTAGGCTTATGGTAGATGAAGTTAGATGTCTAGGTATTAGCGATTTGGATCCTTGTAAGGTTATTCACAAGCCCCATGATGGAAAATCACTCAAAGAGTTAGATCGGCTCAGAATGGTCGACCAATGAAATTTTCGCTCACATATTTATATAATAATTGATGCATGCAACATTAAAATGTTTTTATCTGACGACCTGTAGAAACCGAGATACAAGGAAAAACGCGATATCTCCGGCGCCATGTTTTTTTTTGTGATTCCGAAATTATTTTCTTAAAAAGTCCCAAGGAAGCTGTGGACCAATTTTCAGCCATTTAGTAGCTGCTATTGAGAATATTGGCTTAGCGAAATTGAAGTCCCTTTACAAAAAAATTTGTTTTGATTTTTGTTACTTTCGTGGGCTTCATGCAAATTTCTTCTTTTTGGTTAGAATAATATAGCATGATTTTTTCATGACGGTAGAAGTAATAGAATAACATAACTGGGCTACCTCGTCTGCCTTTTCCAGCAATAGCGAAAAACTGGGTGGAATTGTGGTATGAATTAGAATGGGCGTTCGATAGTATCCCTGTAAAAACTTTATTAGTTTAACTAATTTTCTCTAAGTTTCCCAATTTGCTTCACAATTTTTCTAATTAAAGTAATTAAATCACTAAATGAAAATGAAATACTTTAAAGTTTTACACCAATTAAAACTTTCATCCTCTCTAAAACACTGATTAACAAAACACAAGGAAAGTAATTGAAAATTTATAAGTTTCCCTCTCCCTATTAAGGATCTTCATAAATCATTAGGGATTCTTAACTTTTATAAAAAAAAAAAACTTAAAACTTCACACTTTTATCAGCTCATCAATTTTCCGATACAGTTTCATGATTATGATACAATCTCCTTCCAAACTACTTCTCATCTAAGTCGTGTCTTTCGCATAGCAACAAGGCTCTAATCCCTTTTTACCTTGTTCCTTTAAAAGCGTCAAGAAGTGTTGAACGTGTTCATTTAGTTCATATACAACATGACTAAACCCCTTTCTTCTGCGCTCCTCCGGCAGTCATCCACCTTCTCATATACTTTCTTCTTCATAATGCTAAAGGATCCATCAGACGCAGACGGGACATGTAAAATGTTAATCATATACCTACTACCGCCTGAATCCTTTTAGTAGTGTGTATAAAATTGCATGGGGAGTTCATGTATAGTGTGTGGTAGTGCATCCTCAAAAATATATATGTATATATATTGCATACTGTATAAAGACATGTCAAGCACTGGTGTACCCTTTTATAGTAAGGGAGGGCCACGAGGGGCTGCGAAAATGTAACCGGTCCATGGAATGGGGGGTAGTGCTAATCGGGGACGACGTATGCAGAATCATGTCTCAAAGCTGCTTTATGTCTTCAAGTAATGCTCAATGGAGTACAAAATTACTCGAGTTTGCCACTTGAAAGTTGTGAGCCAAGTGGCCCCAGCAAGGCAGGATTAGCCAGGATATATATGGGGGGACGGTTTATGCCTCTGAGCAAGTTACAAAGTGCTTCACATAAAGTCCTTTGAGGAGTAATTTTACTGGTCAATCATAAAAAGGACAATTACACTGATGAATATTTATTGCACAGCATGAAGCCTCTATTAAGTATTCATGGGGGCGGTTTTAGTACACTTTTGAGTGAAGTAAATTCTTGTATATGTATTTTTATTTTTGAAGTAAAAATTTACGGTAGTATATCATACCTGGATTTATATTGGCTAATGTGTTCTCTGTGAGCAGTGCTACAACGACTAGGAACCCAATATAGCTGACTTTCCGTAGTAAATTCTCGGTTGTTTTTGTTGCTGTTGCTGATGATGATGATGTATAAGATTTTGTTGTGGCGAACGATCGCGACCGGCTTAATGCCTGACACCACCGGAAAGACCCAGGGTCCGCGCGCACGCCCATGCCTCTGGTCCCATAGTCAATGCCGCTAACGGAGCGTCGTCATTGCAGCGGCGTCACCTAGAACAAGATAAATAAAAAAAAATTTAATAATATTATCCTTAGTTAATGTTTTATTAAAATAACAACAACAGAGCAATAATAAACAAACAAGAAACGGGCACAAAAGTCCCATTCACATTCCTTTATATCCTTTTTTTTTCTGAACACACAATTGCTAAATTAATACACAAATATCCCAAAGGATATTACAACAATAGTCAATTTATCCAGTTGATATGACATTCATGTCAAACCAAGGGATAAATACAAACGAAAATATTAAAAAAAAAAACTGGGGGTGGAAATAAATAAAAGGACTCGGGATTATTGGGGGTGTGTGTGCTGTAACTAAAACAATGACTCTATATATCCATGGCAGGTGGTGGGACGTGTGTCGTAAAAGTATTGACTCGTGATAATTTATTGCTATAATAAAAACTTCTCTCCAAGGATCAATTTCCTTCTCCCTGGTGCGAGCCAATGCTATGTTGCTCTGGTGTGTTACTGGTGCTGGGTTGTTTCTGGTTCCTCTCTCCTGCTGGTTATGTACTATCCATCCTTCCCCAGTATACAACTTTCATTCTGGACAGGCAGTGCCAAATGGGGACAATAAAAGTAGCAAAGTCCCAGAATACGACGGACAGGACTCAAACTCTCAACAGCAGCAAAAGATTCATCCCTTAAATGGACCTTTAATCATTGTTTTCTAAACAATAAACCTGTTATCATAGAGACGAAAAAAAAATATACCCTAATTATGATAAAATGGTATCCTCGCACTACATTAAGCATGGAGATTTTCACTGATTTGTTGCATGCTTTTATTATTTTCAAAAAAGATTTTTGGGGATGAAGGAAGAAATTTCGGCCTATGTGATGGGGGCGAGAGTGTGGCGGAAAAGTCTGAATGAACAATAGAAGAAAATGGAATATTGTTACCCTTTTTGGTTAGGTTAAAAATTCTCTGTTCATTAATTTAATCGATTTTGTGATAAAATGTTGTATAATAAATTGATTGATTATATAAATGTATTTTTGGTGGTCAGCCAGCACTGAAATAGGGGGATAGGCATATAGTGTATGGAAATATGTATGCATGTGTCACAGCTATTTTGGACTAGTAAAAGTGCCATCATAACCTCTAAATGCGGGTCACTGATAATTGTCCTAAATGAAAGGATATGTGTATAATTGAGCCTTCCTAAATAGGGTTGGTTCGTACAGAGCTGAACAAAAGTCTGTGTCGTGGTAACGCACCATGAATGTACATGTATGTACTTTACACATATACAACAGAGCTCCCAGACTATAAAAAAAAAGAATTCTTCACGCTAAGTTTCACCCCAAAAATTTCCCTTCAAAATGTTACAACAACTTTTTCTCTTCTTTTTTGCTCCTCTGTCCTGAAAACCGGTTTTTTAGTGTTGATGTTATGATCCGTGTCTGCCAGCCCAATGTGAACCATAGTTTGCACCAGCTTCCAGAATATTAAGGACATAGGACAATGAGTAATAGCGATGACAAATACAAGGACTTTGAGTAAAGACATCCACAAGGCATCCGAGGAAGTCCGTTGAAACCTAATAGGACACGTACAGACTACCGCCACCTTTCAAGTCCGGTAACGCTGCAACCGTACACAGGTGCCAACTTCGACTAGGATTACTATTCTCTTCTTGGTATAGTGAGAGATCGCAGAAAAGTTCTGTATTCATCAATTTGGACCCATTTGCATCCTAAACGTAAAATGGAAATGATGAAATAGCTCCAGAGTTTCGTTTCTACTTGAAACCCGAGTAGAATTAAAAATGCCCTAACAACGGGCGAACACCGGCCGCTTGGCTTTTTAAGAGGCTTATGATGATCCTACGGGTTTTAACCATTTTTAATGGGAGCGCATACCTACGGACTAACAAGCCCCGAAACTTGACCAAAAAATTTAAATGGCTAAGACCTGAGCTGCACACACGGGCAAATGAAGGAAACTTTGAACCAAAAAGAATCTGCACCAAATGAATTGTTAAGTGTGCTTTATGGGAACTTGAACATTTTCGTTATGCACAATAGTCCTTTCGATTTATCCTACTTAAATATTATCTTGTGCATCGAGAAATCAGCTCGCCTCGCCAATTGTCGGTTTGTTGTACGTAAAGTGTGTGATGCGTGTTGATTTATATTTTATTTGGAAATATTATGGAAAAATAATAAAACATTTTATTGCAGTGTGTTGATAAAAAAAATTAAAATGTTCGAATTCGAAGATATGAGCATCGGATTTCATGATGTTTTTCTGAACAAATACGAGGTGAGTTTTGAGTTTTGTTGGGGAGCGAACAATGTATACACGTATAGTTTTGTCGGGTGTCGGTAGTAAATAAGAAGTCATATTTTGGGTTTCTTTTTTAAAATCGCCTACACTCGGCAAGCAAACAGAATGGTCGAACAGTTCCATAAACCATTGGTTTTCAAAGTAGGGTAGGTAGAAAATTCTAGCAACTGGGTTTTCATCATCATCAGGAGCTTTTTAACTTCTTGTTGGCATTGGTTTCCTCTATCGTTTACCGCCATGATTGTCGATCTCTGCCTCGTCTTTTCCAGTTTCTTATTTGTAATTGTCTTACGTCTGCCTCAACGATGAAGAGATGATCGTCTATATTAATTCTATCTTACTGTTGCAGCTGGACGTTATCACATAACTCTTCGCACGATGCTCATATTGGGGAGCAATGGAGCCTTTTAGCAGCTACAATAAATGGGCCAGAGTATCGAGTCCTGCGTAGGGTTGAAAGTGGTTGGCACTGTTACGAGACGACTCCTTGTTCTTTTGGTATGAACGGAAAACCTCTGCTGCACATAAAATAAACTCTCAGTGAATGGGCAACAATTTCGGGTGGTAGTGAGGCAATGTTTGTTTTATTTTGCACTATTAAGATACACATTGCTTGTACAATGTACATATCTCAAATCGCTCAGCCTAATCTCATGTCATTTCCTATACAGAGCCATGAGAAACACGTTTCCTGCTTTGCCAATCTTGCATGTGGCTCTTTAAAAACACCAATGACTGGTTGTAAGCCATTGTTATTCTGCAGGAGTTTCAAAAATTTCGTCTGATTAAACTAAGCATAAATGGTGTCACAACCACTCATGTGACTGCACGAAAAATATACTGGCTGCACAGGTCAATCAAAATCACCAAAACGTCAATATCTTCCCCTACCAATGTCACATATTCATTTGACTAGGCCAAAATAAGAGCGATATTGCAAGAGACTGCAGTCTTTCAATCGTTTGAATTTTACAGCATGAAACTAGCTGTCTTTCAAGCCCATCGCCTTTTACAAGTGGCAGTTAATCCTTTCATCTGCGACACCTGTCCTTAGTGACATTAGGTCATTGGTCTCGGGAATACCAAAACAGCAGTTCCTGAAAATAAACCTAAATAGTGGAACTTGTAGGAAATAGCAAAATTATTTAGGAAAATGCAAAGATGCAAGCAAAAATTGCGGAGGGTTGACCCCTAAAACTCACTCACTTCGCCTCTGGGTCCTTGGTAACTGCCACCAAGAAGAATTTCATTTATTCCACATCATTTATCTTTCATTTATAATGGAGAGGTGATACCAGAAAAAAAATCCAATGCCGATTAATTAACACTTTTCTTCTTAGCCGAAATTGTTATGCCATTGTTGAGCCAGTTCACACGATGCCATAAGCGTGTTGAGTAAAACCGGTTTTATTCGCAAATTTCTTCCGTTCCCGCCCCTCTCTCATCTATAAAACCGATTTTATTTGCCATGAATATGGCACCGTGTGAGGAAGCCCAATCGGCGGAGTTTTCATCAGGACTCCGGAAGTGTATACATAAATGTCTCACGAACTTGACTTGATCTTATTGATAAATCTACTGGGCCTGACAATATTCCCCCTATGGCACTTAAGAAAAGTACTTCCACCTCCACTCCGAAACTTGCATTCTATTATGATTGTGTCATTTATAAACGGTATTTTTTCCCAAAAATTGCTTCATATTTTATTTGGACTCATAAAACGGTATCTCCGTATCCCTTGTTAAAGTTTGGAGACCACTGCTATAGACAACTTAAAGCTGCCTTAATGGCCAATGGCAACACTACTCATCAGAGTGAATACTTGCTACCGTCTTGAGCCGGTTTTATACGACTCTATGAGCACCCTCTAACGTTGAACGCGTTGAATGGTAGGACGCATCGTGTGGCCGACGCTCGAAGTACTAAGTGTCCAATGACAAGCGTCCAACGTTTCGACACGTTCAGACTGATCGTTGGAAGCCGTCGTGTAGAGCAGGTTTTATTAGGCATATGTACACCAATAACAAGCGATTTGCAAGCCTCACTAGCAGAGCTCATTTATGGCCAGAGTCTGAGCTCGTCCAATTAAATTTTTATCGTTGAAATTCCAATAGAGCACTTAAAATTTTTCGCTTCTTCGTTCCCATATGTAGAACTCCCTCGACAACCAAGTTAAAAAGATTTTTGCGTGCCTTTAGCCTTGGAGAATTCCGTCTACGTCTACGGAATCGGTAAAATATGTATAATCAAGCGATTAATTAAACACTTGGTCGTCTATTTAAACAGCACGAATGAATTCATATCGATCGCCAGCCTTTGTGACCACGATGACGAATGGTAATTTTTCCATATGGCAACCGCGTAACAGATCAATCGATAAGTAAACGTATGCCACTCCCAAGATCAAAACGTCCTCCGCCCAGGATTATTGATCGGTGGTGGAATGCATTTTAATAGTTACTAAATAGTGGCATACCTAAATTTTTTGGCCCGGGTTTTTTAGGAAAGGAGTAGGAGATTCGACGAGAATTCTCCACACAAAGTGATAAATTTGGAGAGAAATGTTCAACATATTTAAACTTATTTCTCGGGCTTCAGTTTTGGGGGTCAGACACGTCAAGCACTCAATTCGAAATGATCGAAAAAGCACACTTCAAGTACTTAATCGGAATATGAATGCTAACGCCGCACAATGGTTCAAAACTCATTAAAACACGCGCATAAGTGAGAAAAACAAATTTTTGTTTTTCTTATAACTGACCATTTGTTTTGTTTTCTAACATATTAAGGATGTCAAAAACAGTTTTACCAAAAAAAAAAAAATTTAAATACGTCCCTATTATGAACACAAATTAAAAGAAAAAAATAATCATTGTTTATTGCATATTTTGAATTATTTTAATTGAAAGTTTATGTCCGCCGTACAATAAATACACATACATGAGACTTTATATTGCTCTTTAAAAATGTTTATGCGCATTACTATAACCTTTTAAAGTTATCAATTCATGTATAGAGTTTGTATGTATATGTATTTGTTAAATCTAAAGCATGACATTTTTTTCCTTTAATATGATTGTTTGACTAATTTTCAAACATCAAGCACTTGAAGGGCTTACGCTGGCTTACAACCAAATTTTTTGGAAATTTGCTAGTGATGCTTGTACCAAGCGAGGCACTTAAACTTATATGCATATTTTTGCATATTCCAGAGATATTTCATTATAACTGCATAAAATGCCCGAAAAAACAGAAAAATTTACATTTTTAACGTCTTTAAATCGTTGATTATTTTTGTTTACTCTTTGGAGGTTTACCGACGAATTTTAACGATTATAGATATAATTTTTTTGGGCGCCATCTAACGTTGACCCCGGAAACCTTACTACTTGCTCATTACCTAGCCCTACCTGAAGTATACTGTTGCAGGTGAATTTGAACAAACTTGAGAAGTGTACGTACGCCTGAAAGCTCGCCTTAAAGTTTTTGTATTTTTATGGTGCAAAAACAAGTTTTTGTCAAATAAGTGTGCTATTTATTGCAAATACTCATTAGTTTACAAAAAAGGGTGAAAAGTACCTTGTATCCAGTTTTATTTTGTACAATGGATCTACCAGGTAAGCACTTCTTAGCACATTCACTTAAAACGTAATGTTTACAAAAATTGTTGTCTTTTACTTAGATTACTCCCGGCGATTCGATTATATATCAATTCAACGTTATTCTCACTGCAATAAATTGCTCTGAAGATATAGATCCTACTAAATTTTTTAATTATACCCTAGAGACTGCAAATACAATTGTAAAAGAGTATGATTGGTGGCCTATATCACCAACAGTACATAAAAAACTAATGAACGGTCATGACATCATAGCTCAGTCCATTTTGCCAGTCGGTAAGTGAAAAAAACTTTACTTCACTGAAAATTAAATAATTGTTGAATAATAAATTAATATGTTTATATGATTTTGTAACAGGACAACTGTCCGAAGAAGCTCAAGAGCGTTGCAACAAAAATTTTAAGACATTTGGGAGTAGATTCTCACGGATAGATTCGAGAATTCACTATCTTACAGATATTTTTAATCGATTTCTTGTTTTTTCGGACCCTTTAATATCAAAAATGCGAACATCCACTTTACATCGCAAAATACACGAACATCACAAAGATGTTAAACAATTATTTAAAATTACAGTTCAAGAACAAGACACAGATGATGAAGAAACTGTTTAAAATTATTTAAAAAATTTAATGTTTTTAATAAAAACGTTATGACAATATATGCTTAATTTTTACCATTTAAATAATAAATAAAATCTGAAAAATAGTTATATTTACTCTAAGGATTAGTATTAACACTAAAAAAATACTAAACATCCACGTAGAATTATTTAAAAGAGAGCAAAATAATTATGCGCGTGTTTCAATAGGTTTTGAACCATTGTGCGCCGCTGCAAGAATACGCGGTTGGTTTGAATCCGGTTTGTATACTGCAGAAAGAATAAATGTAAAGGCCTATCGATTATGTTGTATGCCGTTATCAGAAAATAGGTCTGTTCCAACAGAAAACTTGGCCTGTCGAGTATGGAAAAAGTTAATTGATTGGTCGGGGAAATTTTAGTCAAAATCTCGAAAGGTGAAGGAACGCTTTTTGGGTTGTTTCGTGCAAATCAGGAAGATCATAACCTAAAAATTACTTTTATCTTCATAATAATGACAAAATCTTGTAGTAAGGTACCAAATCAAGTAGTTATTGTCAGCAAGTCGTAATAGTTTTGGTTTGACATGACAAGTGACAGCAAGTTGTAATAGTTTTGGAATTTTGACAAGGTCGTAAGATTTCACTCCACCTAAAAATCAACTGCGGTTTCTTGGTCGAGGAGAAGCACCAATGTTCCCGCTTTTCTGAGCATGAGATTCTATTGGAACAGTATTGGCTGATTTTTTGATCCCGCGGGATCCCGCATTCTCTATTGGAACAGACCTAATCTTAGAGGATTTTCAACTTTTAGATCGTAATGAGGCCATTTATAATAGGCCTGCAGCGAATCCCCAAAACGTGCTCTAGAAATGAAAAAAGTGATGTAAATGAGATAACGGGTTGAGACTAATTGCAATCGATAGAGGATGAAAAAATGCATCTACAGTTGATTTTGGCCGAAGTTTGGACATGGCCAACATACAAAAAAATCATGAAAATACCTTTTTTTCGTAAGTGAGGTTTGAACGAAATTTTCACTTTATCTCGCCATATCTCAGTTGATATTGCAGATATCAATTTCAAATTTGAACATAGTCTAGTTTGACTAATTCCCTAAATATAAAACTTTAACCGAACTGGTTACATCATTTAAAAATAAAATGGCGAATGTTTAAAAAATTTCTCACAGATTACGGAGACTTATTTTTCTAATCAAAAAGTTGTGTTATAGATTTTTGAAATTCGCTTTTTTGGCTAAACTACATTGTAGCCAAATACTTAAGGCAGTTTTCTGTAAATTTTCAGATCAAAATGTCCTCCGGTTCAAAAGTTACATTAACATTTGTTGACACTCGACATTGTAACCGTTGCAAAGTACACGAGTACCAAAACTACATATAATTTTTTATCGTTAAAATAGAACAAAATTATATGCGTAATTGATCTGCAAATCGGATGGGTTCGGATATTCGCAAGTTTTAGGTATTTTATCGATATCTACCCTGATTTTTTCGACAGCGTGGTATAAAATTACTGAATCGTTTGTAGCATCAATTTTAATATCACTTAATATGCTGTGATTGCATTTGGCGGGTTTTTTCTCTTGTCAGTAATTCGTAGATGGTCCAATTTGTCGAACAAATAATGTCAGGACACCCATTTTTGGAGTAAAATATAACACCATCTGAAGCAATTTCCAAAAGAATTAATTTCACTTCATGGGGGAGTTTTTCTTGCGCTTCATTCTTGGTCAGGTAAAATTCTTTTTCCATATATCGGTGGCAGCCATTTTCCACAAATAACGTTTTTTCGTCTCACTTTTGTTTGAGATTTCAGCATTCTTCGCTTCGTTACAAAATGTTGCGTAACACGGCTTGTGATACTTGGCATTGACCTCTAATAAATTCGGGGTTTTTGTAAGTAAATCGCAGACATTTTTAGTCACCTTGTTGCTTTGTAAAATATTTGGAATGGCCTTGATGTTACTGCTGATAAGTCAAAGATCCCGTGCTTCGTATACATTTCTGTGAGTTACCATTCTAAACTTTTCCGAGTCCCCGCCTTTTTATTGTATATACTTCTACAATCATTATGAAATTTGATTTGATTCAAAGAGTTGCTATCACGGCAGCAAATAAATTTCTTGAAATACCATCATTATTTTGGTTAGTAGACTCAAGAAGAGTATCGATTCCTTTTTTGCTTACTTGTGCAGCAATGACAAAAAAAAACACTTCACTTCTTTACCATTAATATGTAGACATTTTGAGATCTGTATAGAAATAAATATAATGAATTTAAATTAAATGAATTACCCAATAGGGAAATATAATCAAACCTTAATCGGATAAAAATTTATGATGAAAATCAATCACTTATATGTAACTTTTTAACAAAAAAATTAACTAGCAGGAAATATTTTAAATCCGAACGTTTGTTGCGGACGAAGTCGAGTGTCAACAAATGTTAATGTAACATTTGAACCGGAGGACATTTTGATCTGAAAATTTACAGAAAACTGCCCTAAGTATTTAGCTACAATGTAGTTTAGCCAAAAAAGCGAATTTCAAAAATCTATAACACAACTTTTTGATTAGAAAAATAAGTCTCACGAATCTGTTGGAAATTTTTTAAACATTCGCCATTTTGTTTTTAAATGATGTAACCAGTTCGGTTAAAGTTTTATATTTAGGGAATTAGTCAAACTAGACTATGTTCAAATTTGAAATTGATATCTGCAATATCAACTGATATATGGCGAGATAAAGTGAAAATTTCGTTCAAACCTCACTTACGAAAAAAGGTATTTTCATGATTTTTTTGTATGTTGGAAATGTCCAAACTTCGGCCAAAATCAACTGTAGATGCATTTTTCCATCCTCTATCGATTGCAATTAGTCTCATCCGGTTATCTCATTTCCATCACTTCGAGCGAAAAAATGGGATGCGCTGCAGGCCTATAAGGAGTAATATTTTTGCAACCGAAATTAGAAACCACTACATACGAATTTTGCTTCGTTTGCAAATATGCACCAACCAGCATCCACTTTTTTGGCAATCAAACCTACTTATAAATCCCTAAACTATTGTTTTGAAAATTAATGATTATTGACTCCAATTTTGAACTTTCAAAACAGTTCTTCCAAGTAAAGAAAACTTCACAAAACCATGAAATTGCACAGAAATAACATCCACACACACACACAACCGAGCGAGTTCCAAAAATCAAAAATTTACCCGAAGGATATTGACTGGATTAAATTAATAAGTTCATTTAATAACTGTTTACTTGCCCACAGAAGAAAAAAACAAAAACGTTCTCGTCCTTTCTACAGAGCTACCCTGTATTTATTCCTTTGCCCATGAGCGGCCCATTCCCAGGGCTCAGCCAAATGAAAAACGAAATCCTCGGAAAAAATCTAGGCCCCTGTGGATGCAGCAGAATCGAATCCGAAAAGTTTCTCAATATCTTTTCGCCATTAACAAAATTAACACAAAAACTTCCTTTCCACAGAGAATCCTTAACTAATTACCCTGCAAGGCAGCGGCAGCGGAAAGGGGAGGGGGGTCGTTTGTGAAATTATGCAATTTTCGTGGAATAATAATAAACTTATCGGAATTTTAAAGTAGTTGTGGAAAAATATGCTAAAACCGTGGAAAAAAAGGATGATAATTTCCATTACCATTCTGCATACATAATCAACAAAATAAAAGGGAGAAGGAGAAAAAGGGAATTTCGTGTATCCTGGAATTTCTTTTTTTTAATCTAAATTGAACTTTTGTCCGGTTATCCGCAATTAGTTGCAGTTCTGGGGGCAGGGTTGGTGTAGATAGGATGGCATGATGTTGCAGGAAATTGCATAACTTTTTTAGGGTGTGTCATAACTGCCAGAAACAAGGTTTTTCCTCGATAGTAAACGGGAAAAGGGCACCAAACCCGGTAGTGATAGAGAGAGATAGAGAGACATAGAGTCAGAACGGATATTATCGCATAGAAATTGTCAAATTTAAGAAATTCGTGGTAATTGCCAACATCCGCTCCTGCAAACATTCTCCAGGACGAGAATTTGATTTTTTTTTGTGTTCGCTTTTAGTCCATCTACTTGCGGTGCTTGGGCCATTGTTCGGCTGGCAGGATTCCAAATGATTGAAGGGGAGGACATTTCGCGTCCTTTCGAATTTTTCAAATCGTTTTCACTTACTTTTTTGTGTGCCAAATCGGTTTTTTTTCTTGGTCCTTTTTTTTCCTCGGCGAATAAAAAAATGTCGAGAGAGAAAAGCAGCAAAATAATGTCGCGACAGGAATTTCTTTTCCACTGATAACAGATAACAAAAGGAACTTTGATTTCAAAAGAGAAAAAAAGGACATCAGGAAAAAAAAATATGTTGAAATAAATGAAAACATTGCCCCAATTTCGCCCTCCTCCTCCTTTTTTTCCTTTTCAGACATTGAAAATGCGTTTTCATAATTTCAACAACAAAAAAAAAAACTTAACGTCAAAAAAAAGAAAATCCTTATCTATATTTTCGCTTTCAAATGAGCATTATTTTTTTCGACTCTGTTGTCGGGTCAGTTGCGCCATGATGGAGCAGCATAGTGCAAACGATCGAACTGAAGAACGAACTTCTTTTGAGTGTTGTGGATGGAAGGTTTCCATAAGTAAAAGTTCTTCCTTTCTCGCATCTCTATCTATTTATCCTGTTGAAGGATTCTCTCCATTGGTGGCCTGTGTGCCGGATGCACTTTTTTTTACTTTTCTACCTTGTTTCTGGGTCTGATCTTAAAATGCTTATTTCTTTCAAATATTTTTTTTCCTTCTTCCTTTTTTTTTACTTTATTTTTAAGAGTTTAGCGGTGCCTTTTCCTGAATTTATTGTCTTATAGTTTTCGATAAGTTTTAAGTACACTTTAGTAAAACTGTGAAGGAAAAACTTTTCTATATATTTTTTTGTTGGTTGTTGGTAGTATTTTTATCCTCTCTATTTTATGGTAGTTCCAAGTGGCTTACGATAAAAACAGAAGGAAAATAAAGTATAAATCGATTAATGAACAAAAAAACATGAACTTTCATCTTGCACAAAAAAGGAGTTTTATGCTTAATTTTGTATTTGAATACGATAATTTTGAAGAGAGAGTTTTAATCTTTTGCGGTGCTTGTTTTTGTTTATACGATCGTTACATCAAATAAATGAAATCCGACAGCTTTTCAATATAAAGTGAAACGAAGCAGACTTTCTTTTGAGCACTTGATGAATTTACGAAGAAATATTGCTGAATCCAGAATGATGAGGATAAATAGTGCATCTTCGGTTTTTAACCAACTATGGATCAAAGCATTTCTTCAAAGCTATGTCACATTTTTCTGCTTTCTTTACACCAGGTCTACTATAAGTAATGCAACCTCCGAATTAGCATTTGATGTTTTTAGGACGGAATCTTCATATTATTATTATACATATTACCCGAGCTGTGAAATCGTTGCGAGCGAATTTAACGTAAATTGGTTGAATTGGTCTATTGGCACCAATTTATCGGAGCAAGACGTCGAGCTTTATACTGACTTTAGTAATCTACATTTTTTTTTATGTGAAAGACTAGAGTCTCAGGAAAGGCCCTTTATACTGTCGACAATCTATTTTATTCGTCGAACAGCAGCTCTAGTCGGGGAAGGAAGGAACTGCCACAACCCACCCGCGATATTTTTTTAGTCCACCTACTTCCAACCATTACTAGTGCGACTTTGACATCGGGGCATCGAGAAACAACTCGCTGGAGTGTTATGCCTCCTGAAACGAGTTGAATCTCATCAACCAACCGATGACATGCGCTTTGGTGGAGCGGGGAAGGGCTAAGGAAGGCTATGACAGGAGGAATCAGGAATGTAAAGAGGGAAGAAGAAAGAAGGAAAATTATGTAGGTGGGAAAGTGGAAAAGGCGAAGGACCGTGGGGCTGGCCGGGATTCGAACCCGGGACCTTTCGGATAGTAGCCAGGCGCCTTACCCCCTAGGCTACCGAGGCCCCCATCAAATAGAAGCTTTAAAATACCCTGAGGAATCTAGGTATGCTTAAAAATGCTAGTATCTTTGCCAGCTATGATGTAGACGACATACACATTGTTACTTTTCGTCTATTCAATATTCTCTGCTAAGTGCGATCTCGATAGCGACTTCAATTTTAGCTTTATCGATGTTATAGAAATTACCAGGGTACTATCTATTCGCTAGAATGCTGTGGGTCCTGATGAAGTTGCTCCACACTGCATAAAACTAATCTTCCCTTTAGTCGCTTACACTATAACACCTAACTTCAACCACTGTCTGACTTCAGTGTGTCCGACAGCTTTGAAAAAATTGTTAGTCATCCCTATTTCCAAAATGGCTAATGTATCAGGAACTTCAGGCCAATAAGTCTTCTTTGCTTTTTGGCCGAAACGCTGGAGAGAATAATGGATTCCCAAGTTAGAATCTATCTAGTTCAAAACAATCATTTAAGTCAGTACCAATCGGGGTTTCATCGTGTGAAGACACAGCTGACACTGCCCTGTTAAAGATAACTTTCGAATTTCCCTGGACCAGGACTTAGAACTTGTTGAAGACTATATTTTGAGACTTAATGCGTGTTCTGAGCTGGGCTCTTGAAAACAAACTGAAGCTCAATCTTTAAAAATCACAGGCCTTAGTAATACATAAAAGTCCGCTGAATTTATCCTATTTTCCCGAGGTTCCCGCTTACACGAAATTTTCTCGGATACTGCCAATCAATCTTTCAAACCCCCTGTAAATAATACTTCGCCCCTTGCCTTGTATTCAACTCGTTTATCGCCACATGTTTCTTGAAAACTCGGATAGCGTGGTTAGGCAAAGTGCAACAATCGCGATCTCAAATTTATTACTGATAGCGCCCATTGCTCCATAATTGATCCATTGAGGCATCGTAGGAATGTAGCAGCTCAGCAAAATATGTGTGACAGTGACTTACATAAAAGTAGCCTTCGTTGCTGTTTCTGCCCGTAACAAAAGTTACCCCGATCTGTTCACTAGTACAGTCGGCAACTCTACTCTACGCGAACCCTAGAGTCCATGAGTTCGTTCATAAGCAATACGACTCAATTGCGTATCAACTTTCCACAGTCAGTATTTCCGAACTCACGCAACATTCAAGATTTCCCAAGTAGGAGTCAATGATACTTTCACATGTACTTCTCAAAGTCGCCTGATCCCGTCCTATCCTTCAAACTAATCTTACTATTAGCTATTGCACCATGACATATGAGATATAGTACCAAGATTCAAACCATATCCTCATTGACAACGGATACGGATTCAGACCAAAAAGGTCCACGATTGATCATTTAATGTGTTTGGCAGAACACCTCAGCCCTAGTATGCACCAATTTGGTGAGTTTGGTTTGGTTGCTCTAGATATCTCTGCCGGTGTGTCCCAGGGGTCAACTTTAACGCCTCTGCTTTTTTCCTAATGGTGTTCAATGATCTACTCATTGTCCCTTTCAACCTACTTCATAGCTACGCTGATGACGGTTATCTGCATTACTAATACCACTTCGATAATGTAAGACAAAAAGAGTTCTGATGATCCACGATCGAGTCATCGATTAAATCTAGCGGGGAACAGCATTTTAACCTTACCCTTTTGTATGTAGCCCACCATAACCCACCATAGGATGACTCCCACTGACATACTGGCGAAAGAAGTCGGGCGTCTCTATGGTCGAGAATGGGGGAGAAGAATATAGTGCGGCGGCAGATGACGTACGTAACGAAATGGCAAGGGAAGTGCGGCTTGTCTGTTGATGGTCGGTAGATCCACAGACTAATCCCAAACGTGGACACATGGGTTACGATGGATCGTAGGGAATTGAGTTACAACCTCATGCAGTTCTTGAGTGGATATGGAAGATATAGGAAATACCTCCATCCGGTTCGAGCACAAGGCGAAACTAGAAGCAATGGTCGAGGCGCCAAGGCTTCCATGCTTACTTGGGTAATCAGTGCTCTAGATGATCAGACCTTTGCTGAAGCATACCTAGACGTAGACCTCTTGTGACACCTGAATTGGTAAACTCCTGAACCTAGGCAAGGGCAAGAAGTATGGCTTACAAACCTCTGGTTTAGAATTTGTTATACCAAATAGACCAGACGATTGACAAGGTGCTATTGGACATAATACCACGTTCAAAGTAGAACAAGAATAGAAGAACTGATGAAAACGATATTTAAAACTGCAATATGGAGCAGTTGGTTTAGTTGACCTGATGTAGTTCTAAAGACAATAGGATCAAGTGAAAATCAAGACCAAAAACCTCAATAATAGAAAATTTCCAGAAAAATATTAAAATTTTATTATAAAACAATTTAAACTGAAAAACACTGTGCTAATTTTCAAATATAAGCATGCACGAATTGCCCAGATGTTAGGATGTCATACTGACACACATGTCAACCTGTTAATTCCTACAACGAAAACTCCCTAGGCTCGAGAAGTCCGATTTCAAATCTGAAATGTCTAAATATTCAGTGTAAATAGACTAAATTTTAATACATAAAAATATTTAATGTTTCGATAATTGATCAAATTACTCTTCTTATGTGCCGCAAGCTGGATGATGACTTAAAAGAAAAAAGATTTCTATGCTTTTTTCATCTTCATCACGGTTGCAAAATAATCGGTTTCATAACAATTTTCCTTCAAGCAATTCCATACTTCATCCTCTATACGGAAACCTTTCGTGGGAAAAGTGAGTTGATATTGATTTTAGTTAAAAGTTAAAAAAAAAAATAGTGATAATTAAAATAAATTTATTTCTCAATTTTTAGCACCGATTCTCGGAGTATTTATTACATTAGGAATAGTCTATTGGACCGGTGTAATAGTTGCCAGCGTGTTTATGATTAAAGGTGTTCAAAGTAAAAATCCAGGTTTATTTCTGCCATGGCTGATTGTAGAGCCGTTGTCTCTATGCATGATGGCATTTCCATTAGTTCAAACTTGCCGTAAGTTAATAGGAGCTGCAGAAGGAACATCCCTAGTTATTTACATGTATGTACTCTCACCGGCCTTGGGTATTTTGTACGTTTTGCAGATATGTAAGTTTTTTATTTTAAATTTGAAATTATTTATTTTTTTTTTATATATTTTTGATAATTTTAGTATTTTTGGCCCATTGTTACTGCTGTGTCCTCATTGAACATCACTACTTAAAACAAATATATAGTGAAGAAAGTGAGCTGGATACCATTTCTTCTTTTAATTAATAGCAAAAAATTCCGACTTTTATTAACATAAATGATAAAGAATTGCTGTGTATAGTTGATTTTTGTAAAATTCATTCGTGTTATTGCAATTTTAGTGAAACAATTAAAAATTAATGATAATTGAATGTTTTGATTTTGAAGCATTTTTGAAAGATTTTGATATCAAAATTATTAACATCCCAAATGGACTGTTAGTTACAACTATGCCGTACTATTAAGCTGCAGTGTAGTGGAGATGTGATATCTAACAGAAGTCAGAATTCTGGACCTATACGCTATGATGAAACACTCTATAAATCTCCTACCTTGCATTGGTAATAGAACTCAAAGCTATTGGCATGGATCCAGCTCTAACGAATTCAATGGTAGTTTTTTCCTGGCGGTTAAATGAAGGCAATAATATTTAACGGTGTCAAATCTGAACTCCATACTCTACCAGCAAGTGTCCCCAAACTCAAAGCTCAATTTTATAACTAATAGCCTTATGACACTGGCTTCATCGTAGGCTGAAAATAATGCCTTGGCTAGGCTGAAAACTGAAAGAAAAAATTCAAAGGAGATTTTCCCATATGTAAGAGCGAGAGGAATATACTCAAACTTTTCTTGGCTGGATTTTAAGTGTTATAAAAAGTCTAGAAAACTGTTATAAAAAGCATAGGAAAAGAATGAAATTCATGTTCTTTTTCCTATGCTTTTTATATCAGTTTGCTACATCTCTAGACTTTTTATAACAGTGAGCGGGAATCAAAATAAATTGAAATAATTATAATTGAAGTGGCAGCAAATATAATTGAAGTGAGAATAAATAATATTTTATTGAAGGGTAAATTTTTAGAATTGGGGCTCCAGAGTAAAATCGCCCCAAACAATTTTTGAGGTGTTTAGTGCGATTTTTGAATGTTCTTATTACAACGGGTAGGTGCGAGTTGCGAATTGTGGGGAGTCTAAATGAAAAATATTTTTTTTAGTTTTTCACTTTTGAAGTTTAAAGTTATTGAAGTATTTTTGAAAATATTTAAAGCTATTGTTTTACTCTGGAGTCCCAATTCTAAACATTTATCATAAATATAATTGAAGTGGCAATAAATATTTTTACAAGAGTGAAGTGAAAGGTGAATAACAATAAATTTAAGTGATAACAAAAAAATGAAGAGGTGCTCCTCATTGTGGCTTCTTCGAAGAGAATCAGAAGGTTTTTCGCACAAATTATTAAAAGAAATAGAGGAAGAGGACAGCGGGTTGTACCGGAAGGCTTTGAGGATGACGCCACCGAAGTTACTCCAGAAAGTAAGTCCACTAATTGTGAAACAACAGACTTACTTTAGAAATCCTATCGGTCCAGCAGAACGGTTACAAGCCGCGTTGATGTACTTAGCAGCAGGTAAGTGAATCTTTATTTACATTAAATGTATGTGAGAAATAAACATATTTAATTCAAGGATGACGCAGACTCACATGCAGTTTATATTCAGGATCCAACAGTCAACTTTATCCAAAATAATAAAGGAAACAATACAGGCTACATACAGTGAGCATCAATATAAAGTTAACACAAATTCCCCTTTTTTATTTTGAGCCTTTTAGGGAGCCTCCAGGACCCCCTTAGAGGCAAATGCGAATTTTTAAATTATTTTTTAATTGTAGTAGAGACTGTTACGAAGATTTTAAGGGGTCGTGTAGCCTCCTCCGATTTTTTTTGAGGAGGTAAAAACGTGGATTTTTTAGTGTATTTTTGTTGTTGAGCCTTTTGTGTTAACTTTATATTGATGCTCACTGTACATAGTTCTGAAAAGGGAATATTTGAAATTCCCGCGAACGGAGGATGAGTGGAAACAAATTGCTGATGATTTTTATAAAATCTGGGGATTTTCCGAACTGTATCGGAGCAATTGATGGTAGTTTATTGTTAATATTTATATAAAATAAGCCGTGGCTTCGAAGTCTACTCTGGGGCTATATTTGATGTCACCTATATTGTGAATTATAAATTTGTTAAATTTTCCAGGAAATCATTGCAAAATACGGCCGTTAAATAAGATGGGCTCCAATTACTGGTGATACAAAGGTTACCATTCTTTTATCTTGATGGCCATCGCCGATGCTCATTATAGATTTGTTTATGTGGATATTGGAGTCAACGGCAGAATGGGAGATGCGTGCTTATGGTCAAATTGTAAACTCAAAGACGACATTGAGAATGGTAGAATTCTTTTGCCAAAACCATCCCCTTTACCAATGAGCACAATAATTTCTCCATATATACCTTTATATCGGATGATGCGTTTCCCTTGACGGATTACAACATGAAGCCACATTCAAAGCTATCCTTGTCGGATGATGAGATAAGGTTTAATCACATGTTATCAAGGAATCGTCGAGTGGTTGAGAATGCATTCGGGATATTAGCGAATAGATAGGTATAAGGTGCTCTTTACACCGATATTTAGAGATCCCGTTGAGGGAGTCAAGGTTATGCTTGCAGCAGTATGCCTCCACAATTATCTTCGTACGGAAAATATGAAATCGAAGACTATAAAGGAGAGCTTCAAAGACAATGAACTCAAAAACATAGTGAATCAAAACTATAATGATTACTAGCTACGAACATCAACCAGCGGACGGAACCGGAACAATGCGTTGAGGATTAGGAAAACGTTGGAGGAATATTTTAAAAAAACACAAAAAGAATTTTAATTTAGAATAAAATTATATTTTACTCTTAACCTATATTACAATAAATTTTCTTTATCAATATTTTCATTAATTGAGTTTACTCTTCTTAACCTATATTGATAAAAAATTGGCGGGGCAGCCTGCAAAACTTCCAACTCGGCCTCGACAGCATCGCGTGCAGGCATATTCGCCAGTTCCTGTTCAATATAAGCAACAACTGCGGGTTATGGATTTAACAAGGATTGCTGGACCAAGTTCTTCAATTCCTCTGTTTCTTTATTATATTTTTCTAAGATGTCCTCTCCTTCAGCTGTTGGCAACCTAGTTCTCGCCTTTCTTCTTATGTGGTCACGTTTCATTTTTGGGGACGCAGATGAAGTTCCTGGCGGTCGAAATGGAAAAACTTCGGATAAATGTCAGTTAAAACGACCTTAAATTGATAAATTTTGCTAATTTCAAATAAACTCAATGAAATAAGAACCGTTTTAAACGAAGTGATCTTTTTTGGATTCTGCACAGGGATAGCCTTTCAACAAAACATCACTTTTTTTTTTTTTTTTTTTTTTATGTGACAGACTAGAGGCTTAGGGAAAGTCCCTTTGTACTGTCGACAATCTATTTTTTTTTTTTTTTTTTTTTTTTTTTTTCGTATAGAGTGAATGTCGAACAGCAGCTCTAGCCGGAAGATAGAGAGAAGAGAAGGAAGTAACTGTCACAACCTAGCCGCGATATATTTTATTCCACCTACTCCAACCATTTCGCGACTCTGACATCGTGGCGTCGAGAACAACTCGCTGGAGTGTTATGCCTCCTGAAACGAGTTGAATCTCATCAACCAACCGATGGCATGCGCTTGGTGGAGCGGGGAAGGACTAGGGAAGGCTATGTCAGGGGAATCAGGAATGTAAAGAGGGAAGAAGAAAGAAGGAAAGTTAGGTGGGAAAGGCTAGGACCGTGGCGCTGCCGGGATTCGAACCCGGGACCTCTGGGGATAGCAGTCAGGCGCCTTACCTCTAGACTACCGAGGCCCCTTGACTTGTCAAAATCCGACAATCTTTACCCTTTACAAACATCATCAGGAAAAACAAATTTCTGTAGAAAAATCTTTTAGATTAATCACTATTATAGTTATTTGAATTAGCTTCTCTCAGGTTTACTTTGTCCCCAGTTCTGATTCTAGTCAATTTCCCACTAGTGTCACATATCACTATTTTGTAAGAAGACAGTTTATTCCGTCTACGTTCATCATATGTACTGGGAAGTTGATCGTGTGGACATCCCAACTAGTTTTTAAATTATGTATGACCAGCTTTTGAAAAAGTGGCCTGAGATCCCTATGAGTATTTGTAATAAACAAAAAATCTCACTTGGAGAAGTAAACAAGAGCCCTAAAAATCCCCATGTATGAAAGGATTTAATAGTCGGTAAACCCAACGGTGTGAAACAAGGACTCAGGTCAAACAAGGTTTTTTAATGAGGAAGTAGCAAATTGAAAGGAAGAATAAAGAATTTTAATTTACCTGATGTTGACCATGTTTTAATACAATAAATTTAAATTAATTTAATTTTAATCATAATAAATTTTAATATTTCAAATATTTCCAACGGATTTATTCTCCACTCACAACTATCTGTTATAATAATCAGATAATCGTTCTTACTCCCACATGCTATCTCTGTCCCACAGTATAACAGATTTCGTCATTTTCAGCCTAGCCAAGGCAGCATTTTCAGCCTACGAAAAAGCCAGTGTCATAAGGCTATAACCTATTCTTTATAAATTATCCTCTCTCTCATTTGGTGCTTTTAACCATTTCGGTCTTAAAATTGTCCTTCGTAACCACGTCATTTTTTGTTTTTTTTTTTTTTTTTATACAAAAGTCCTAATATTAATCATTGCCGATTATACATCTCGCCGGATCGTCCGCGGATGGAATTTTATTCGGATTTGACGTTTGGCGAATATAGAATCCGTCGAATGAAAAATAACCAAATGACGGTAATGCAGTGTGAAAAATGTATATTGTAGAATCCGCTCGTGAATCACACTCTGGGGCTTATCGCGAGAGTCTATTTCCCATAGACTTAAAGTCGAATAGACTCAAAGTCTATAGTTCGTAACACGAAAGTCTACTGCAATAGTAATTTTTCTACAATATCGAACTGTGAAGTCTATTACAAATATTTACATGACTTACAGGTTCTATCAATTTTTGCTTTGCTCGGTGTTTTTTTAAGACCTTAAAAATGGAAAAGACGTAAGGTAAGTAATTTTAAGATCTAATTTCAAAGCTTTTGGAGAATGTAGTATAATTTTAAGAAACTAATCTATAAAATTGATCTTTTAATTCTTAGGAAAAAGAATTTCAGTAACAAGCAACAGTTGGAGAAACTAGTTGCCCTAATGGAAGATAATCCCTTAACAGCCAAGGGAATGTGTAGAAAAAGTGAGGCCGACGTAAGGTGGGCATAATCAATCTACTATTCATAGCTAGAGGATCTGATGACATTCTCAAACTTCTTCTTCTACGAAGTGTTGAAAATTTCGACGAATTTCACCAATTTTTATTCCTCAAAAACGTCAAACCAAATAAAACTCATATTTTTTTTTTATTAATTCTTAATTATAAAATAACTCCTAAAAATCACCAAAACAAACAACTGACAAATATTGAAAATAGATTTTACAATAGAAAATTGTTGTTTCAAACGGCAACCCTATTTTCCAAAGTCTACTGCTTTACGCGATACCATTTCTTTCCCCAGTAGACTAGAAGAAAGTCGAGTCTATTCTATCACAATCGACTCTCGCGATAAGCCCCTCTATACAAAAATTTTCAGTACAAATCCGCATCAAATTCAGGAGTCTCCTTTTTTGAGCCAATCTCCTTGACTCTAATTCGGCCGAAGCCGTAGAATAGAGACATGCCCTGGTCTTTAAGCTGCGTGAGCGACCTCTCGTCAATACTAAGGGCAAGAGTTTGACTATTCTGGTCCACCTTTCTACCCATCTCTTGCCAAGAGGTCACCTCAATTGGCTGGTTCTGAATTTCCAGCCTGCAGAGCACATGTTCCGGTTCCCTAACATCGTTAGGAGCCCAGAATGCGATCCGCTTCTATTTGGGAAGGTCCTTTTCCTCGATTACGTTGAGGTTGACACCTTCTCACACTTGCAACCTGGTGACAGCATTTTCAGCTATTGGCTGGTGGGTTCGTTGGGGCAGGTGACCTTAATGAGACCCCCTGCCGCCTTTACACCTAAAAACTGAGGCGGGCAATCGCCTTTACGACTTTTGTCCACTTCAATCAGGATGGCATCGCAGCTTGGATTTGAAAAAATAAATTAAAACAGTAATGCTTAGAAATTAAGTTAAAAATCAGAATTACATATAAGGAGTATTTTTATGAATTACACTGTAGAACAAATGACAAACTATTTTTTCTCACATGGAAAAAGATTTGATATTCATTGAGATCTGAACTTTTGGAACACGACTGTTTTGGTAGTTTGTAATTATCAACTCTTTTTCAAAAGTTATTAACTTTTGAATGTTAAGTTAAATGCAAGCAAATGAAAACAAATAATTTTGTTTTTGGCAAATATTTTATTTTAATACAACAGAAAATGTATACAAAAGTACTATATATACTATAAATATAAAAAGTTTTTGTTTTGAACATTTTTCAAACAGTTTTACGCAAAATTTCTGATCCGACCATATTAAAAAACCCATATTGAGTAAAAAAAAGTTCGAACTTTCAAAAGTTAATAACTTTTGAAAAAGAGTTGATAATTACAAACTACCAAAACAGTCGTGTTCCAAAAGTTCAGATCTCAATGACTATCAAATTTTTTTCCATGTGAGAAAATTCGTGTTTCATAGTGTTATTAGTCATTACTTATGAAGGCTGATTAATTCTGTGACTAATAGCCCCGAAGGCTGTATTTTTTTGTGATATTTCTTACGAAGAAAACTGACTAATTTTTATAATGAATAAAACATTTTTATAAGTTAAAAACAATGAAATTTTTATACCACAAAAGACAAAACCCAAATAATTACGTACTCTTAAGTTTTTGCACTTAAATATTTATTTTTCTAAGGATTCGCTAAAATATCGTGGAAAATTTCACCACTAGAAATTGCAGTTTCAGTGCGGATCGATAATGCAGAATTCCGTCGGATTCTATAATGCAAATATTTTCAAATGCGGATCGGATGTTCTCCCGTCGCAGAAAATCCGGCGAGTTGTATAATCGGCATGAATAATAAAATCCCGTTTTTAGTATTTGACGATATTTCTGAACGTCTCTCCGAATTCTTATCGTTTTCGTTTTGGGCTATTTAAGTACTCCACATTTATTGCCTACTACATAAGAAACAGTAGGTAAAAAAAATTATTTTTTTATCCTTCAACAGTTTGGGATATGTTGAAAATTGAGGATTAACAACAATTTGCAGGTTAGGTTTTCATTTTTTTACGTTCTTAGTATTTTTCCTTGATTCCCTATCCAACTAGATAGAAAATAAAAAAATGAGTGCTCTATCTTTTATCTTTCTTGAGATATTAGATTTAAAGTAGAAAAAAGCAAAATCTTCCAAATTTGTAAGTTAGGTTTTCGTTCTGGGCCATTGAGATACTCTACCTTTATTGCCTATTGAATAAGAAACGAAATGTAAAAAAAAATTAATTTTTTATCCTTTAACAGTTCTATCTTTTTTCTTTCTTGAGATATTAGATTTTGAGTAAAAAAAAAAACAAAATCTCCCACTGTGCGCCGCTTGGTCCGCGTTATTTACCTATAACAATCTTCTACCCTCTACCACCATCCAGAGCCGGCGCTTGGGCGCCCGGTGCACTATGCCATATTGCGCCCCATAAGCTGTTCATTTTCGAACGCAATGAAGGACAATGGAAAAAGACCCAAACACTTCCTGAATGGGTGAAATAATTTTCATAGTTTGCCCAAAATTTAAGACTGCACCATAATAATGGTATAACATGAAAAAAAAAGATTACATAGATAGGTAGTTTCACGTGGGTCAACATCCAACCAACAAAATCCTGCTGAAAACGTCGTTTGTGGAGAAGAGAGTAGGCGAAGACTATCGTCTTTCAGGAAATTTTTAAATCAACTTGTTTACAGCTGTAGGGGAGAATTAATATTAAAAGCAACAACAACAAGCTAAAGCATTCTGAAGTATAGTTTGTTGGTTGGCTCTGGCAAACGTGAAACTGGCCATATTAATTTGTTAGACAGTAATAGATCGGCTTCACCGGCCGAACTGCGTAAGTTCAAGCAAATTAGTGTACTGAACTTCAATTTCCCAATTTCGACTTCCCACACATTTTCACATATCGAATTCAGGAAAAGTAAAACGCCCAACAGAACATGAAATTGAGATTGAACATAAAAGCTCACTCAAAAAAGAATAATCAACCGGAATAATAGAATATCATTACAGTGAGCTTTTGCATTTCTAACTTCTGGCGAAAGAACTGACCATATCAGCCGGTGAAGCCACTTATACGGATTGAATTGAACTTTACTGAATTGAGGCTGGTGAAGCCGGGGTATAACGGAACAAACAAAAAAGAGCAATTAAAGATGAGTTCTAGCCACAAGAAGTTTTGTTCTACTCATTTCGTTCATTTACCTCTTTTAGCAATTCTTAAAACAGAATTTAAAAGTGCAGAAACAGCGCCTTCAATATGTATATCAATCTTGGTAAACAGAAATACACAATACAGAGGTATCGGAACAATTTTTCCTTTGCTTAAGTGCATATAGTGCTTTACAAAATTTTCAAAAAATGCTCCGAATAAATGAAAGATTTTTGTCTCACTGGGGAGGCTTTCTCGAATTTCTCGAATCTCAAAGCCAAAATCTTTGGAAATTTCCTGCACACGGAAAAGTGAAATTTTCCCCGTTTTTCCTTACATGACAAAGTACAGGGACATAAATTGGGTAAATTTGTGTAATTTCTTGCAATTTCTTGTGAGAATATTTTTCATTTTTTTTTTTATATTTTAAATTTTTTATATTTTAATTTCTGAAATTGCGCGCCTCGACAAATTGCGCCCGGCGCAAGTGCACCATTCACACCTATGAAAGCGGCGCCCCTGCCACCATCTTTGATTTGTATTTGGGTAAGGTACTGAGTACAAATATGACGTATTTTTCGCTTACATATGAATTTTACACAGATGAAATGCCTCAAAGAACGGGTAAATGTAAAATTAATGCAAATCTTCAAAATATAACTATTCATAACCTCTAATGAAAGAATCAATTATTATTTCTGTAAAATTTGGAGACATTTGATTCCTTAAAACTACTTTTTATAAATTTGGCATTGGATTCCTGAAAAATTTTCAAATTTCTTTAAGAATCTTTTTTTATTCCTGAAAAATGCTACTTTTGTAACTTTTGGGGTATTTGAGATTCAATTTAATGACAACTTCACATTTACGGAATTAATAGCAGTTATCCATTGCACAGCTGGTAAACAATTAGTAGGCCATGAAGCTATCATACCCTTTCATTTGATACCCATGTCGAGGGAGTTAGGAAGAACTTGGTAATACGCTCTCTTGAGACGGCTGCTATGGATCTAACAGTATATTGAGTATATTATATTGCAAATAAAAAATTAAAAATTGTCCGTGGAAAATTTAACGGTTTTTTATACGTCAATGACAATTGTTGACAATTGTTTTATATGCAAATGACAACTGTTTTAAAACGGCCCAAATAATTATGCTGAAGAAACCAGACAAACCTGATGAAGAAGTAACATCATATAGACGAATTTCATTGCTTCCCATCATTTCTAAATTGTTTGAAAAATTGTTACTAAAACGTCTGAAACCGTTAGTAAACATTCCTGATTTTCAATTTGGATTCAGGAATAACCATTCCACAATAGATCAAATCCATCGAATCACTGCTGTCAATAGAGCAAGCGTTAGAAGAAAAGAAATATTGATCTGTTGTATTTCTTGATGTAGCTCAAGCCTTTGACGGGGTTTGGCACGAAGGATTGATATTCAAGATGAGCAAACTCCTACCACAAAATTACTGCCAACTGCTTGAGTCATACCTCTTTAATCGCAAGTTCAGGGTCATCCACGAAGAAGCATATTCTGACTTTTGTCCGATATTAGCGGGAGTTCCGCAGGGGACCCTTCCAACACCTGCTTTATACTGCGGATATTCCAACAACAGATGACACATTTATCGGAACATTCGCTGATGATACTGTAATTATGTCAACAGACGTATCCCAGCCAAAAGCGGTGGAAAAACTCCAACGAGCCTTGAATCATGTTAGAAAATGGGCAACAGATTGGAAAATCAAGCGTAATGAGGTTAAATCAGTCCATGTGACATTTACGCTGCGTCGCAAAAACAACAGCTTACACACGTTCCTCAATGGGGTACAAGTACCCCAGGCAGAATTTGCAAAATATCTTGGTCTACATTTAGACTCAAGATTGAACTGGAAACATCACGTGAGACAAAAAACTAAAGAGATTCGATTAAAACAATGTCAAATGTACTGGCTAATTGGACATCACTCCAAAATGAACCTGTATTGCAAAAGACTAATATACCAGTCTATGTTCATGCCGATATGGATGTATGATGTGCAGCTCTGGGATTGTACCTACTCATAAATCTAATCGAGACGTAATTCGACGCAGCCAAAACAAATTTCTTCGAATGATCACCAACGCTTACCGCTATGTGAATCATAAAGAAATACATGATTTGGATATAAAATGGATAGAGGAGGTCCGCGAACACGAGAAAAGACTTCTGGCCCACACCAACGTTGAGGCTATACAATTATTGGATACCACCAACGAAATAAGACGACTCAAAAGAGTAAATCCTCACAAACTGATGCATAATTGATGAATACTACATACTACACACATAGGGAACTGGACACTGGTACAAATATCCCATACAAGTTATGCTTACTTTAAGATATGCGTAATTTAAGTACTATTGTTAACTATACTAATAAATTAATACTAATTAAGATTGTAGTAACCATACCAATAAAGGTGTTTTTAAGAAGAAAAAAATGTCCATTAAAATTAAATATTTTTTCGACCGCCAACGTAAATATAATCAGTGAAGCATTGAAATTCTCTATATTTCGACAACATCTTCACTTATCTGGACCAAAACTGTCCTACCTTTCAATCCGGAACCAACCCTACACATTCCCAAATTTTCATTTAAATCTGTTGAGCGGTTTCTGAGATTAGCGTGTACAAACATTGTGACACGTATGTAGTTTTTATATATTTAGATTGATTGATCTCTTGAAAATGTAAAATAACGCTTGATCATCATTTTTTCCATGGCCGTATATCTTTATTTTCGTTTACTAAATACGTAATCATATCGTATCTGCTGTTTTATATATTAAATAAGATCCTTAATTACTAATTTGCAAAAGTGATGTATACACCAACAGATATAAAACATTTAATCAAATTTACACTTTTTATCTTTTCAATTATCCCCAAAAATATTCCAGCCATTGTTCCATAATAATCCATTGTACCCATTACAATAAAATAATAGAAGAAAGATTGATATCGCACAAAAGTAATTAAAAAGGATCTCTTTGAGCGTCAGAAGGAAAACCACGAAAATATTTTCAACACCAAACCAAAAACCCCAACATGGGCTAATATCCATTCATTCGTATTGAAAATTCCAAAGTAATTTCGTAAAGTGCTTGTTTTTTTTCTGTGTTAAAAAAAAAATAACTTGAAAATGGGACGCAGCAAACAATTGAAAAGGAGAATAAGGACTCAAGCACTCTTTCAATTAAATTTCATTCTTCAAAAGACCGCTGCTGCCGCCGCCGCCGCCGCCACCGAGGCCGACGCCGCCTATCTATCATTCTGTTCCGTGGCAATCGCTATTTATCCTCACGGCCCTGGCATTCCGTAGCAATTAATCAAATATCCTGGAAGAGAAACAAGCACCAGAATTAGATTTTCAATTTGAGGAAGGAAGAATTGCACACACAAAAACGAGACTGTACTTCTATACTGTAGCTAGACCTAGAGCATCCACCCTGGCCGCCCATCGAAAAAACATAACACAAACAGGAGAAAATGTCAAAAGATAGATGAGTTCGCTTCGTCCTTGTACTGCCGGTTTGCTACAATAGTGCAATTGTAGGTCCTTTGATTATTGTCCGCACTACAGGTTCTCAAAACGATCCCCCGGAAAGGACGATTACTGCAAGACGAAGCGAACACCGAGTTGCCTGGGTGAGCATTTGATGGAATTACATTCCGTGAATATCCTTTCTTTTTTGTTGTTGTTGTTTTTTTTGATTATCCTTCCTTGCTGCAATGCTCACTGGCCCCCCGTACACCACTACCTTTCATTCCGCTTCCACTTGAACGTGATATTTTCTTTTGAGGCTGTGGCTCGAAGATCGAAGCGAGAGTTTTCTTCGTATCCTTGTTATGCAGTCAAGTGCACAAAATGGAAAACAATTCCCCCAATGCCCTTTTAGTGGGAGACAAGGAGTCACGATTCGATTTCCTTTTTACCGTCATGAAATAGACACGATACCTTCTCCAATGTAGCCCAGGTGTCTCTCCTGCTGTAGCAAACACCTCTCATCTTGTTGCACTCCCCGCGGCGGAAGTGTATACCAATGCCAGGCAAGGCAAGTGCTTCTTTACTGCTTGTTCATTGGTTCATTCGGTTCAGTTCATCTGTTTTTGATGCCACTTTGGATACTTTACAAAATGATAAATCGAAATTGGAGTTTAGACAAGGAGATGAAATATAAATGTTGGTCCAGAAAGGACAATGGTGTTTAAAACTTAATTGAATTGGATCCTTGAAATGTGTCCGATCAGCAGGATGTTCATTTCTTTTAATACCGCTATTCTCCTTATTCTGTGCCAGTGGGGATGCTGCACACTTACATTGTTTTTCAATATTTTTCAATCTAATTTTGAAATGTGACAGGAATTGAGGACATCGTTTATTGAGAGAGAATGAATTTATTGTAATGGAAATTGTCGCTTTAAGTGAAAATGGTACTAAATTTTTTTATGAATTTTATTTTGAGGAAATGGAGTTTCTTATTTCATGTCATGTGGAACTCATAAAAAATGTTTAATGGATTGTCTTTTTATGTGAAATAATAAAATTCAGATCTAAAACTCTTAGTAGATACCTACTACTGACGACAAGCTTTTATAGTAGAAGAAAGAAAGAACTGCCAAAACCAATTCGCGGTTCTACTCCATTCAGGGCCGTGTTTGGTGGCGTTCATTGCGTGCGTAGGCACACAGGCGGCCAAAATAAAAGGCGACTAAATCGCCAAGCAAAGTACTTTGGATAAGTGCACAACATTCAGGTTGTGCATCTATTCGTTTACAAGACCAAGCCTTACATAGGCCAGCTTATATTACAAGGGGCCAGTTCACGCAATTCGACGTCGACTGAAAACGACACGAAGCGAATTCAAAAACCTTAGTAATGGTTAACTATGGTATACTTTTCTCGTTCAAAAACACCGTAGTTTACTACAACGTAACCACTTCCATAACTACAAATCACACACACTACACACACACACTACAATCGCTCCAACAAAATTTCATATCATTGTTGTATGCCAAGTAATTTGAAAGAAAGAGGAGCGTAGGTGAGGGCGTTCTGGAGGATGCTCTCGCAGATCATGATGAAAATAACATTTGAACTCGCGGATGTTTTACGAGTTCGAAAATACTGACTCCGGAAATTTTATCCACAGTGGAGTGACGCTATTCACGAACAAACTTCGAAATCGTGGGGATGAACCGACCGAGCTAGACCTGGGGTTTGTGGAAACCTATTCCTGCGCAACCAAGTAGGCATTAATTTTGGTGAATCAGGGGCCATTGCGACATTAAGCTAACGATTCTCAAACGAGCCTCTATAAAAGCTCTGGATTCAGTATTGACACGCTCCAAGCTAGTGGGGCAGAGCTCAGCTAGCTAGACTTGGTACAAAACACAACGTGGCTCTCGTCAGGTTCACGGACCAAGGAACATAGAAAGGAACGAGAAAGCCGAATACCTAGCTCAGCAGGTATTCGATAGCCCAATAGTTAGGTTTAAAAACGCAATTTTTTACTCTCACCTGTTGCTATCCAACTAAAAGTGGAGAGCACTGTGGAGACCTGCACTATCTCTAGGGCGACTTGGCCCTCGTACAACAAATTATAAACGATGGCCCTCCTTAACAAACCCCAACGAGATATTGCCGCCAGACTCAAGGCAACGATCATAAGACATTGGCCCATATGAGACCACGCTGCCATGCTGGGCATCCCGTCCAATGTCTGTTGTCGTAACTCGGGAAAGACGATCGAGAAGAAAACGCGAGTGTTCGCTCACTTCCTGTAAAAATGCCCGGCTTTTGCTAAAAATAGGCAGCTATGATTTCGGAATATATGAAAGCGTTCTCCAGGCTGGAGATGAGATCCCTGATTAGTTTCCTAACTTCGATAGGATGGCTTGAGATAACCGCCACAGCCGACTTAACAACCAATGGACCCAAGTTGTGGCAACAAACCGGCGTATCAAAGCTCTAATTTGGCCTCCGGTCCCACTGGAGGCAACCCTACACCTAGTCTAGCCTATTACGACTAGGCTATTAGCAGATGTATTAGCCCCTAGATCCAGACCATCCACGGGAATGGGGAAACGAATTTGGTCATCTGTCCGACCTCCCAGCCCTTATAGCATCTCTTTCGGGCTGTTCGTTCCCTTATTCGGCAGACAACCCATCCTATGGGGACTTGTCCCTCTCCTATAACGTTTTGCTGGTTTTACCGACATATTCATGATATGCTTTCCTCAGCTTGATGCTGAGCTCCTGCAAGTTTCTGCAATGTCTCACACACCTGCTCTTTGGGAGCGATCTAGTTTAGGTCTCTGATCTCGATCGTTAACTTGTTGGTGCTTGCTCTTATCTGCGAATTTCATCCTCTGCTGGAGATTCATCGTTTTGCCTTCTCCCATCTTCAGGTCCACTAATAGACCGCCTTTTTGTGGCCGCTCGATGCCCGTGACGTCTTCCACGGGGTTCGTTAAGGAAGTTTCGATCTGATCTTCTTCAGGATCTCCGTGTAGGATATCTCGCTTGCCGCAATTAAGATAAGCACACCTTGTCTTGTCTTTTTTTGCGGCTTTATGCTGTTCCACAGGTGTTACTGTTTTCTGCTTTTTTCGTTTTTCGAGCTTCTTTTGGCTCGGCAGAGCGTTCTTTCTGGCTCTCTACCGCTTAGGGCAGTAGGAATGGGGATGAGAAGCAGTGACTATAATAAGGACAAGAGGGCAAGCTTGGGAGGGCGACTGTCTGCTTCTTTCGTTTTAGAACACATAGCCCAGAGTGAACCTATGTACTGGACTGGACTGGAGTGGACTGGTACTTGGAGCTCGTAATCGCTCACTCTTAGGAAGGGGATCTACTTTGCTAACATTATCGAAAGCATAATTGGAAAGTGTACACGAAGGTGTAAATGTAGATGTGAAAACTCTAGCCAGTTCACTTTCGCATAATGTCAAACAGTTCTCCCAGCAGCTGATTTGGTTGCGATTGACGCGCAAAGTGTGCGAGTTTGTAAACAAAAGAAACTGCCTTGAGAGATTAGTATATATAAAGCCTACACCCAGGAGATTTTGGCGGCTGAGACCGGCTGACTGGTCAGATCGGCGAAGATTATAAAAAAAACCTTGGGTTGTCATTGAACGAATGTACATTCAGTTTAGCAATGCTTGCGGCATCAATGAACGTAAATGCCAAACCGCCTAACCATCGGAAGAATGGAAGAAGCGGTGTAAATTTCTAATCTTTTTTAAATAGAGTATAAGAGTTCTGATCTTTAATTGCGAACTCAAATGGACAGCTAAGTTTTTGACTCGCATATGATAATAATTTGATTATGATGATTTGTTCCAATTTCCCGAATCCGGCGGATCTGATATTTGCGGTACGGTAGAGTAGTTATAGAATCCAAAGAAAGAACTGCCGTTAGTTTCTGCTCCGAATGTTTTCGCGTCTGTGGATTCGGTTATAGAAGCCAATGTGCTCATGATCTGTTCAAGATCTGTTTAAATGAGTTTAGTTTATGGAAGTTTAGTTTAAGGAAGTAAAAATTCCTGAGTTTATTGTGTGAAAAGCAAAGCTCCTAGTATTGAACCCTGCGGAACACCACACTTTACTAGAAAAGAATCCAAAATTGAATTTTGTTTTTATACTTTTTGAGATCGATTATGTAAGTAATTCGGAACCAAAAAGGTTGCTGAAGAAGAAACTTCATATCATGAGATCTATTCGATTGATTTCAAGAAACTTATGATCCTGTAATTTTTAGGGATTTGCATTTAGACAGTTCAATTACTCATCGTTTTGTCCACCGGAAGGGAAAGCATGATTTGTCGAAAGCAAAGGCATTAAAATCCCGCGAGGCAAGAATTTCTGGAAAAATGAATTTTAGGATTATTAATGGAAGGGTGTTGTAGTATATAGTTTGACTATGATTTATCTCTCTCTTAATATCTATTAAAAGTACTTAAATTACTATTGATCAATAACATTCAATTTCAAAATCGTATGCTATGAGGTGGATGGCATGTATTTGCAACAAATAATCTTATATCTGACAGATTTATGTTTAAATTTTTTTTAAATTGGCCTATTAAATTTACATTTTTGTACACTGAACTAACATTTCCTATGGAAGAAAATGTTCCAATTCTGATTTTAAAAGTGCCAAGATTACCATCGTGTAATACTTCGTGTTATCTTTATGCATCAAGACCAATTTAGAAGATATTTCCCCATATATTAATTCAATTCAGACTCTCATAAAACAGAGCCTTCCCCGAAAAACACTTTAACACAATAAACGAAAAACCAAATAAAATTACCAACAAGAAAATCGGGAAAATTGCTTTCATATATTACTGCAGAACAATGTAAAACGTCCCGCAAATGGATCTGTCAATTTACCCTTAACCTAATGCACAACCACCCTCTGTCTCTCTCTTAAAGCTATAAATTATTTCCCCTTTGTGTCGACATTTTGTTATTATATTCATCCTTTTGCAAAATGTCATAAAACGCTCCTTTATCTGACAATCCGTGAACCGTGACCCCGGCAAGGATGCCCATTATTTCCGCAATTGCAATTAAGCCTAACTTTAAAAAAAAAATTTCATCTCAACGAAGGAAGTCAGCACAATTATGCATGACGTTGTACAACTGGCATAGTCCTGCACAGATTATATATAGTGCTCGTATCCTGCAAGGAAAGTGCACACACAGTTGAAGGTTAACCTGATTTATGTGTGTTCTTGTACATTATGCTTCTCCTGAGTGGTTAAAAAATATACGTAGGAGACCGAGAGAAGAGATCCTGTGAAGGAGGAAGATGTTGATTACAAAGGACTTAATTAGAATGTTCGTTTGTTCCCTTATAAGTTGCTACATTGCACAGCTATACAGGATTCAACCGGATTAAGGGGTGGTTTTCTGACAATTAGTAAATGTCAAAAGGAACACTAAAATACATTCATTTTGTGTGTGTGTGTATAAGTGTGTGTCTTTCTACTTTTCTAGTGAAACGAATTCAGCAATTCCCTCTCCTTTCTAGCTCCCAGGGCCCTTTTCAGTAAAGTTAAGAGGTCGAGCGAAATGTACTTTTGTAGAAATTTCAAAGTGTTTCGCCTTTTGTCAGCAGCGTTTCAGATCTGACATAATTACACCCAAATCCGCTGACTGACTTTTATGTATATAAGATTGGTTGAAGTGGTGTATGGGGGTGGGCTACCACCCCGGGGTGCGGGTGGGTTCAAGCGGATAGAAAGGAAAAGAATTAAAATTTGGTTAAGCACTTCTATGTTTAATGATGGAACGAAGAGGATTACTTCATGATTATGGTGATGCAGGCAAAAGTTCGTCGTGTGATAAGATTATTGGATTATCATCAGCGGATGTGTTTGCTGTGTCCTTATCTAACAGAACTGAATCATTAAGGATATTTGCACATTTAAAGTTATAA
Organism: Thereva unica; assembly: GCA_949987705.1. Taxonomy (NCBI): domain Eukaryota; kingdom Metazoa; phylum Arthropoda; class Insecta; order Diptera; family Therevidae; genus Thereva; species Thereva unica. Next base: position 74,567,756 of record OX465285.1, read on the forward strand.
AAAAAATGATTTTATTGAATCATGGACTTTTCTATGTCCAATTTTCTTTCTCTTTGTCGAAGGTAAATTCTGCTCTTGCTATGACAGGAAGGATTGAGGTGCGAACTCCTTTAGGTCAAATTTGCAATTCGTTTGAAATCGTGATTTCTTTTCAATAAAGATTTATTCTTGAATGCCCACAATCAGGAAAATCAAATCGTCGTTCGACGGCATTTTCAGAAGTACATAGAATGCTCGATACCATTACTTGGAAAACGCTTCTCATCTTTGGGAACACCTATTACGAAGATTTCCTACTCACCAGCACACACATTCTTGTAAAAGGAAGATATGATAACAAATCTAGAAGGGCAGGACGGCCAAGAAATAGTTGGATAGATGATCTTTTAGACGATTATACGAACACTTTATATCAGACATTGGAAAGAACTAGAAAAATCTACAGACGACTGGAGATGTGGGCAGAGTCCTACAAGAGCTTTAGCGCCGCTGAAGAACAGGAACAGGAGAGAGCCCTACAGAAGCTGTAGCGCTTTTTAAGAAGGAGAAGATTTCGCTTTTCTACCTCCTGTCCTGGGGTACACCCATCACTCTATAGACGAAATTTTCGGCGCTATGTGAGTAATAACTTCGTCGGTGTCGCAAGCTTTACATTTTTAAACTCGAGTTTCCTTTTACCGATCTAGTCCCCCAACTGAGTACTAGTCACGTCTAATGCTGATTAACTTCTGTATTCGAACTGAAACCGGTCTATTGAGTGTGCTAAATGACACCCTTCATGCTCACCTGCCGAAAAACTAAAGCTTTTGAAAAAGCTTTGCGAATACGTAAGGCAGATATTGAGATTGCCCCATGTCATTTCTAATAAGGTTCGCCTGATGGGCCCACCCTAGAGAAACTGATAAGATATACCTCATTTCAGTATCGCTGTTTTTTTGTATGATGTTCATAAGGAAACTAAGGCCTAAAAGCCCTCTTTCGGCATAAACCGCATTTGCTACATGGGGTCCTCATGAGGAACCTAGGGGAAAATTCCTCTTTGGCACGCCCTGAGGCAATCCTTTTTTTAAATGCTAGTCGGGTGGAGTTTAACTTGCTTGTGTGCGGCCTTTCGACCCCGTTCCTTCGCAGCGAGCAGCCGAGAGGGTCTTCCAACGTTTTGGGTTTTTAGGTATAAATGAAATATTATGACATAGCTTGGTCTGATTGCTTCAGTTACCTCAAATGGCTTCGATAGAGAGTGCTACCTACTATTGAGCAAAAGTAGCAAATATATAAGCTTCACAGAAATTACACCAGTGCCTCAGGTGACCCAAGCATTGCTAATGCCTCAAGAAACACCATGAAACCCATTAGCAAATATCACATGTAGATATTCCCGAAATCAGGGACATGCACACGCAGACTGCACTAAAAGAAAAAAAATACTATTTTTGCACTATTTGTATGGCCAAAACTGAGGAGGTGGAGAATCTTTTATTGAATCGAAGCTCGTAGAAGCACAATGTCTACAGGTCCCGAATTTGAGCTAAGATATTACACAGTTTTCCATGCCATTTCGATACACCATCCCATAAATCCTACCGCAATACTTCCAAGGCCCAGTCATACGGGTTAAAAATCAATGCGGAAAACAACAAAGTGCTCACAACGGAGTGATCGAAAGCTAGTGTTTACCTCGAAGGAAATTATTAAAATATCAAAATATTTGGGATCATTGGTTGAAGAAAAGGAAGTGGCATCGACGGCCGACGTTCACAGCCGCATCATCCAGGCAGCAGCAACATTCGCCTTGCTCAAGTGGTGCATACGGAAACGAACAAATATTACCATCAAAACGGAAGTGCACCTATACCGAACGTTGATCCTTCCGATTCTTCTTTATGAATTGGAAACGTGGGCACTACCCAAGCCGGTCGTCAACAAGCTCGAGGTGTTCCAAATGCGATGTTTGAGGCAGATTCTCGGTGTCTCACTCCGCGATCGCCTTCCAAACAAGACAGTTAGACAAAGATGTGATCCACCGACACTGATCGAAGTAGAAATACGACTAGGTTTAGACATGTTTGCAGAATGGATGATAACCGCTTGCCACATAAACAACTCTGGCGAGACCATCTGGCAGCTGGAGAATTCAGCGATCGGCACCGAAAAAAATCTGGCTAAAAATACCGAAGGCGACTTAAAGAAACAAAGTTTATCAGTCATCGAGGCTCGAGACGTCGCGTCGCCAAAAACAGTCAAGTTTGGAAACGAATCGTGAATGGAGTTTGAGAGCCAGCGGCACCGAGAACACCGTATAAAAGGCGGAGACGTTCCGCTTAGACCACCAGCTAACGGATCAAAGAAGAAGAACTGAACTTAACTCTTTGCGAAATTTTTACCTATGTCTTAACTGGGCTAAACTGAGCTAAACTCCTAACTTAACTTTTACTCCAACCCTTAACTCAACTCAATTTTTCTAAACTCAGCTTAAAGCTTAGCTCCACTCTTAACTAAATTTTAAAGGCAATTCTTAACCCAAATTTTGAATTTGACGAATCTTGACCCTGGAATTTGGTAAGGTGGGACCATCTCTATTACACATTTAGATAGGAGGCAGTGTTCTACGTACATCAGTGCTCTATCCGTGAAAATATAGTGTATGGTAATAAAAATACAGGGTGATATGTAAAACTCGATCGCTTAATCTGAATGAAAGTTTCGTCGAATGCAAATTGTTTAATTGTTGTGGCGTTTTGAAACGCAAATAAGGTAAAAAAGAAACCATTCAATCAATGATCATCTTAAGCTACTCTATTGATCACAAGATTTGACTAATTGTTCTTTGTTTTAGTTAAGTTCCTCTTTTTAAATTTTAGATAGAAACTGCCTTAAATCCCAATGTATATTAGTAGGTAGTCTGGTACTTAAGCCTCGAAACAATTTGTTTGCAAGTGTGTGTGTTTTTACTCTCGGGCTCTCGTTGTAGAAACAGAGGATATTAATTATTAACAGATTGAAGAAAAACTAGAAACACAACGCACATGATCTTGATCACAGTTGCGAAGAACCGCGAATTTAGGTATAAGGCGAAACCTAAAATATATGGGATTTGAAAAAATCTACAAGGCACCAACATTTTAAAATTCCGATATGTTCCACTTTAATATGTCGATTTAATAAAATCATTTTAAATTTCAATTATCAAGTTTCCTACGATATTTTGTAATCAGTTTATTTTTAGGACTTTAAAATCATGCAGAAGAATGAATCCTTTCAATATTAAGAATTTTATATATGTATAATTTTAAATACATATGTATATGTGTATATGTATTAGGAGTATGCGTTCTGAATTATCCAAATTTCTAATTAAGTTTTTTATTCATTTAAAAAAAACTTCATAAATTAAGTTTTGCGTGCCTAGAGAAAATTAGCATCAAGCTAATGGGTGTCCACTATTAAATATTACTAAAATGCATGCCGAGTTTCATTACCAAACTTTTCCAAACATCTACATCAGCTTTAAATTTTTAACTAATCCTCTAAATTATCCTTTTTGAACAAGCCACATGCAACTGACTGGCTGTAGAGAGACTTCTAATAGCGTCCGAAAAATTTCATATGAAAACATTTTGAAAATTTAATTTAAAACTGCCAAAAGGCAACATCCACAAAAATCGACTTTCCACTAAAACCGAAAGCACCCTAAACTTTTCCTAATCCTTTTCTATGTTTTTTTTTCTCCATATCTTTTTTTTTTTGATAAAAGTTATAATTCAACTTAAATAACTTTTCGTGCTCAACCCCCATGCGATCGGGGGACGCGCGCCATTGAATAAAACTCTTTCCTTTCTCGTAGGTGTTACTTTAGCAGCTAATTTTGGTTCAAGAGCGTGTGGAAGGTTTTGGGGGTAGTTAAAAATTCAACTATGTATAAAGTTCGCTTCCACTTGTCCCGGCGCTTTTTTATTGATTGTTGACATGCATGCAGGTGGAAATTAACATATATCGGGGGGAAAAATGGCTCTGAGGTCACACACCACTAGTTTGGGTAGCAAGCTCCACTTTTTTTTAATTGGGTGCAGCGCGCTTGATTGCAATTTTGGTTTGGGGGAGGGGCGGCTGTTCGGGGCTGATTGTGGGTGTAGGTTATTTTTGTATAATATTGTTTTTTGAGGAGAGCAGTGATATAGTAGTGTAATTTTAAAACCAAATTCAAAAAAGGAGAGTATTGTAGGTGGTGAGGTATGTTATCAAGGACTATCAGTATGTCAAAAACTATGTTTTTATGAGAAAATGTAAAATAAGTTTGAAAAATGTTTTAAAATTAACAAAAAATTATTCTTTTGAGCCAGAATAATTATATCAGGTTGATCTTACCCGGTACTACCAATTTAGGTACCACCGTTTCCACAAATCTATATACTAGCGCTTGAATTTAAGCTAGTTACAGATTAAGCCAGTATTCAATTGCTACTAAGAGTATCACTCGTTTTTTAGCTTTAAGACTGGACCCTCAAAGCTAAACTCTTTTCTACTGTCGACGGTTCTATTAAACAGTATAATATCAAACCGTAAGCTCTAGTCGTAAGGATAGTAGAGAGAAAAATGATAACTGCCAATTGCAAAGGTAGAAAATTGTTGAAAAGAGGAAAGACAAGAAAAAAGGAATTTTATCTGGGTGAAAACAGGAGAAAAACGAAGTAGAAACCTCTGAAATGTGAGTCGAGTACCTCAATCTCTAGGCTTTCTAGTCCTCCCAAGTAGCTGAAAAGAGTCCGAGCACATTATTGAGTGGAGTGGATACTTAAGTAAGCAAAATTGGCATAGAATTGTTTAAAACCTTATCAAGTAATGACAACTGAGTAACTGAGGCCAAGGGCTATAAATTAATTTAATCAACTAAAATATTTTACTAAGTTAATTGACTAAATTGTGGCCAGTCACAAGTCATCAGCTTTTGTGACTCATATTTGTCATTGATTATTTGTGACTAACAGCTGTCTTGGTATTTGGCATCCAGCCACAAGAAAATTTGCAAAAAAATCAACAATTGTGAATTTGAAATGGTGTAATGAGTCTGGGCTTTAACGTTAACTCCAGACAAATTTGATTCAGTGAGACAGAGTATATCGAGTCTCTGTGAATGTTATGAAAAATTTTCTCGAAACCTGCCCTATATACTTTGGTAACACTTTATACAATCATTATTTTGACAATTATTGTCACAGATTTGTAAACCCTGAGCGTTTTTACCTACACTAGTGACAAAACACAGACTGCTGGCCCTCCGTCTATAATATCATGATCCAGATACTTTTTTTTCTTGTGTGACGTATTGGGTCCAAAGGTACTGCGGTCATCCATTTGGCCTATTTTACCACACCCATATACCTTATATTTTTAGGCCAGACCGCTTGAACAAGTTCAGCAGTCTGCCTAATGGCTTGTCAATTAGACTTGCATGCTCGAGCAGGGACTCTTCAAACAAAGAAACCCTGTTCCTCGCCATTGCGGGGCAGTCAAAGAGGACGTGGAGAGGAGACTCATCCTCCTCCAGGCAACGCCTGCACTTGGGACCCTTCGCCTTTTCTTTCCTCCATATGTGGTAATTTATGGCCCAATGTCCGGTAATTAAACCACTACGGTTTAGTAGTTAGTTTATAAATAGAACGACTCGATTGTGGAACTGTGTTCCGCAGACGGTGTATCCGAACTCATATAACATCTCAGAATTCAAAAACAGAGTTCAAAGATATCTACTCATGCACCCTCCAGACCCCTAACCTATCCTCTTTCCTCTATCCTTCAAATCAATCTTACTATTAGATACTGCACCATGACTTGAACGGCATGACAGGCTAGTAGTACAAAAGGTGATTCCTAAGCTTGACGTTATCACATAAAAAAAACAAAAGCTGACAAGTGTTAGGAGGCGGCAAAAGAAGGAACCAAATGTGTTTCATCAAATTCCGATCGGCTTTGCAGCAAGCTCTGGACCGAGCCGATAGCCGGCTCTGGACCGATAAATGCAATGTCAGAGCCATCGGTTTTTTCATTACTTTTGGAGCTCCGACCCAGACAAGGTAACTAACGTGATTGAGAACACCGAGTTCACCGAGAGCACGTTGGCAGTCCCAAACTAAATTAAACTTGGTCCTACAGGACCATAACGCCCTAATTTCCGCTGGTGGTGGTGTACATCCAGTACATGGTTTTCGGTTGCAAACTCTATGTGGAACCACAAGCTCTGCGGTAAGCTCACAGGGGCCATGGGTTAGTTCCAGTTGAGCTTGGCATCTGGCGTCACTCCTAAATAGTTGGCTTGTTGTGAAAGCCGTGGTAGTGATCGTTTTCTGGTGAGAGGAACCATAACCGTTTTGTCGGGATTGAATTTTAGTCCTACGTCGTCGTACCAGCTGGATACCAGAACAACTCCTTTTCGCCTTCCAGCCTGAGGACCAGATTGTGCAGTGCTGTCTCAGAGCACTTAGTCGTCTGGTACGCATGCTGATAGGAGCTTAGTGGTTGGCGTTGAAGGTAAGCTTCTTTATCACCCTGTGGACAATTTTCTCCATTATCTTCAAGGAAAAGAGAGACGAGAGGCTTATCGCCCTGAAAACTTTAGCCGAGGTGTAATCCAAACGCGTATAAATGTACGGGTACAGACAGATGGGATGGGAACCCCAGGCATAATAGGGGAGTGACTAGGTCGCAGTCCTCCTCCTCCTAAACACGGTGTTTGCTGCTGTCCAGGCAGCTTTGGTCGGTTTAGAAAGTGGGCCTGTTAGCTGCCCAGCAGAAGTTGTGCTCCCGTTTAAATAAATGTTGTGCCTGGAACAATATTATCAAGGTTTCTTCTCTAGACTGTGTGAAAGAGGCATCGGTTCTCCTAAAAACTTGGAGAGCTTATTTTCCACCATGGAGTTTTCCTGTTACGCGTCCTCAACAGAACGGGTTAGATATTGTTGTAAGCAGCAGTAACCGCCTCCGTAAATATGTCCGCGGATAGTTCTAAAATCTTAGTAGATTTGATTGGGTGCATGGGACCCTTTAATACATTACTGACTTCGCCCCGAAAGTCTATCCAGTTGGTATATCTAGGCACCTGTGAGTTCAGTGAGCGATGGAGTATTCCAATTAATCGTTATTGATTGTGTTTACCGTGTGGGAAGTTGGGTGAGTGACTTTGCGTAAAACCGTGTAATTAAATACGTACGAAGTCACCACAAACTAAACCAGCTAGCGTCTTTACATCAACCAGTATCTAACTGCACCCCAATAATTCTCTGGTCCTGTTTCGAGGCGGATCTGAAAGAAACTGCTTCGATTTAGCAAAATCAGTCGAGGACCTACAACATTCTGTATGTTTCATCAAATTTCGATTCACAGGGTCAGTTACCAGCAAGCAAAATGTATTGTATTTAAATATTTAAATATATTATGTACATATAATAAATATCTCGGACTGGTGGAAATACGATCATAAACTCCTCGTGAGGGCCACTAGAAGCTGTCCTGAATGGGATGGGCTTATATGATCGGGCTCCCCAAGCCAAGATGTCAAGTTATCGTGTCGAGGGCTGCACAACAGTGGGTAGGTTTTGCACTGTCATTTAAGAATCTCCTCTGGGCACCGGCCGCACCCAGTTGAATAATGCCTTATTCTCATATAGAGGCTCTGTGAGGGTGGACCTTACCCTTCCTACCATTACTCATGGGGCTATTGTGGACCAATTAGTCTGGAGAGGGCCAGGGCAAGTAGGGCCGAAGTGCAATTGTTTTGTACATTGTTTTGTGAATTGCTGCCCAACAAACCAAAGGCAGCATGGCGGCCTGGAGCCCGGGTAGCCAAGAGGCAGACCTGGACAGCCGCGGGGCTCTGCCCGAAGTTTCTGGACCCGCCATATTATAATAATAAAAAGGAGGAATCGCCATTACCCTCGTACTGGGACATCTAAAAGGCTGAGACCGCCGCCATTCTGCCCAAAGCTTCTGGATTAACTAAAGAGTCGAGACAAGAGAGGCGGAGTGTAATTGGGGAACTCACGAAGCATACCCGATCCCGCTTTCTTGAACTCCTTCCGAACAGGCCGAACGCAGGACTGCGGTATGGAACCCGGGAAGGTTGAACAGTCAAGTGTAAGTGTTAAGCCACTAGCCAGCCTGCTGAACTTGTTCCTGATGAGATATAGAGGTGTAGCACAATAGGCCAAGTGAATGACCGCGATACTTTTGAACCCAATATCTTAAAAAAGGGGGATTTGATGTGAATAAGGTTCATCAAGCAAGTAGGTGTGCAGTTAACTACAAGACCTTGAAGTATAACAGACTAGTAGTACAAACGTTGAAACCTTCGGCAGCACCAACACCATCACCTAAAGCAATATCCTACACAAATACTGTTTTTTCTCCAACCCAAAAATCTGTCTAAGAATTCTGTAAGTATTTTTTGGGTAGGTGTCAAAAACTTTTTTTAAATTCAATATAGCTTCTTAAAATTAGTCAAGAAGAAGTATGAATCAATAAAAATTAAATATGAATTAAAGAAGGAAATTTTGTATTCAGTAAAGTTTCAATGACCAATTGAGGGGCGGGGGGTATGTCTGCCCACGTAGTAACAAAATATCATTTTATAGCTATTACCGTGCACGGTAACGCACAACCGAAAAATTTGTTTTAAAGAAAGCGTCAAAAGAAAGAAAGGATTGTAAAATTAAATTTTACAGGTGTTGGATTGTGTAGGCGAGACCAAATTCAGTTCAGCTTCTATATATAATTAATAAAAGGCTTCATTCGACATAGTAACCACAAAATTCAAGTGTAGAAGAAGCTTGAATTAATATTAATGAATGTTATAAGAGAATTTCCAAATAAATCTTTTGCAGGGTAGAATTTGTTAAATAGATTCCAAAAAATTTAAAAAAAAAACATTTACTAGAGCAGATCCTTTTATTAAGAAAAAACTTTCTTAAATTTATTAAAAAAAACCAAAAAAAAGTTACCTTTGTTTTTCAAGCATGTCCAAACTTCATAAAATCCTGACAGAAAAGAAATTGTTTTTTTTTTTTGGTGTGTTAGACTCGATTAAATCTCGCTGAAGAGAAGTTGAGAGAACTGGATTGAATTGATAAGAATGTACCACGATGAAAATCTCCTTTTATTAATCACAACAACAACAACAGAATTATATATAAATATACACACACAAAAAAAGAATTAAGAATTCCGTAAAAAGAACTTAAGTCAAAAAAGTTACACAAATTTTCACTTTTGATGTTTTGGTTTTTTTTTTATTTTTTATTTTTTTGTTTTTTTAGGTTTTACTTTTTATTAATTTTCTAATCCTGGAATGAATATTAATTTTTGATAATGGTTAAAATATCTTAAAAAAAAATTATTAAATAAAAATATAGGAAAAAAAATATATTTAAGAAGGATAACGAAAATACGATACACAATGAAAAAAAAGGAAGGATATTCCCGACCAAAAAAAAAAAATTATGATAAATAGATAGTCCCGTCTTAAACTTGTTTACACATACGCACAAAATTTTGGTGTGTTTTGCAGCACAAGAAAGGACGAAAATTGAGAGAGAGGACACACGAACGAGAAAAAAAAACTAAGGCAGGTACGCAAATTTTCGCAGGATTTTCGTCGATGGTGTATAACCTTTATGTTTTACCCACACATTACCTTTGAAGTTGCACAATGGAGGCAATTTTTTGGAGAAAAAGGATGAAAGTTTTTTGGGGGGTAATAAAAAAAATTGTGTTTTTTTTCACTAGGATCCTTTTTTCCTAATCACTCACTGTAAATCGATTTCAAGTTTAGATTTCTTTATAAAAAAAAAAAAAAAAACATAAAATAAAATATTATTTTTAATTGTAAAAAGGACTAAATTTGAATATTAAGGAATTTTTATTTTTATATTATATATATATAAAAAATAAATATATGTTCTATATATATATAAATAAATTTGATTTTATTTTAAGGTTAGAATGTTTGTATGTCAGGACTAGAGCTATATAGATGTATATGTATGTGTGGATGTTTTTATATTATAAGAATACTGAAATAAAATTTTCCTTTTCGTAGGAGTACAGTGTGTCTGGGGGGTTTTTTAGCGTGTGCACGCGCGCGGGTGTGGTCCACAAAAATTGCTTTTTTCACCGAACAAACACTTGAGACTATGTCAAAACAGGAAATTAATATCGGTTATGCCCTAAAAACATAAAAAAAGGATACAAAAGCAAATCTGTTTTATTATTATTATTAATTTTTTTTTTTATTTTGTATGTATTAATTTATCCCAAAAACTTATCACTTGGATTTTATATATTATGTATATCTATTTTTTTTTCTTTTTTAAAAAAACCAAAAAAAAGATATAAAAAATTCAATAGATATTATTTTGTGCCACTATATAAAAATTAACTCTCAGTACTTTCTGCACTATATCTGTCCGCATTGACCGTGATGGTGAATATTATTTATGAAGGAATCCTTTTTTCCCTAAATAAATTCTCCCAAAAAAAAAAATTCACACACTATAAAAAAATGTTTCTTATTATTTCCAATCAACATACATAAAAACAGTTTAAATATTTTTATAGAAAATATTTAATATTAGTTAAACTATTTAATTTTCACTAAAAAATAACTAATTTTAGACACAACAAATATTAAGATGTCCTGAAAACTGGGTGGAACACACACGTTTAACACAAGGACACAACACTGGAACTAGAGCCAAAAATTATGTGACGGAAAGGACGACGAGAATGCGACTGCGAATGTGTAGAATACCAATAAAATCCTTACATCTATCAAGGTGTTAGTGTAAATTTTGATATCAAGGATTTCATCCAATACTATTGCAAAGTTCCTAACTAACTAAAAAAAATATATATACATATATATATTCCATCGGCAACAATATCCTTTTTCGTAAAAGTTTCTTATACTAACGCAGAATATTACTCCCTCGTTCACCCCCCCCCAACCCCTCACTCAATCTTCGCATAAAAATACACCTCAAAATATATTCCCCTGAAATCATGTTTTTTTTGTTGTTGTATTTTCTGGTATGCCTTCCCAGAGTTTTGTTCCTTTTCCTGCATGGAGCCCATCTCTCTGCGATATCCTAAATAGCAGCAGCACTAGGAATAACTGTATTCCATACGCATACGCCCAAAAGTAAAGGTTACTTACCTACCCTTCATCCTTTAACATTTACTACAGTATGAAGGATAAGGATAAGATAAGATTACCTGCAGGGGTGTGTATGAGTGTTTTGGGATTTTCCCTGCGGATAGGATACGTATAGAGTGAGAGTATAGTCGAAGTAAGGCTGAAACACCACACACACACACCAACAAGAAAGTAAAAAAAAAACATACAAAAAAAAATTCTTTTTTTTTCTACTCTGACACCAATACATCGACATTTTCCAACAATCATATCAGACATTCAAGTTTTCAGTGTGAAAACAGGACATCGAGGCATATATACACCCTGATCGAAGTTCGAGCGAGTTTTGCAACCCCCTGATTTTAGTCCGAACCCAACCCGAAAGGTTATCCTCATGCATGAAATCCAAAGGACGAGTATGCGCAATCCTTCCTAGCCAGGATATATACCACCAACGCAAGCTTTAACTTGCCTGGGTTGCCGCCGCTAATATCATTGTATATGTGTAAAAACGTTCTTACGAGCTTTACTGGGGATGTGGATAATAAAGGAAGGATAATAAAACAGAGCGAAAATTCAGTGTTAGTTTTTTTTTGCTTCTTGGTATAACGGGTAGAAAGAGAAGAGGAATATCCTTTTCCACCTTTATCGCCAATTATAATGCCAGAGATAGTGAGAAAGCGTATGCACGCACAGACATACCGGCCTCAGCGCCAGCACCAGACAGGCAGCAGGAGCACCAGCAGCAGAAAGGCGAGCACCAGAGCTTCACTCACAATACAAATGTAACCGGAGAAGGATATCCTAGGATACACTAGAGCACACTAGGTGGTAGCGTTTACAATGCGTGTTCCTCAAAAATAAAGCAAAAAGAAAAAACACAGAATATATATATAAAAAAATAATGTTCCTTCTCTCTAGGAAAAGGGTGTTTTAATTTACTTGGCAAACCTGGTGGAATGATTTTATTTCATGGGGCAGGAGGGGGGCGGGGGGATTAAAGTAGCGGAATTGGACTAACTAGGAAAAAGGAGATGCAATTATCGAAGGCAGCCTTGATGAACCCTCAACTGTGGCGCGGTTTCACACTGGGGATAAATTTAAGTCGAGGTTATTTGATCCTTGAAATTAGTTTGCAAGGAAATATGTTTCATTCCTTTCGAGAAAAAATATACTGTATATACATGTAGGTACATCCATATACATACATATATATACAAGAAAACCGGGCGGCATATCCACATTCTTTTTAAAGGAAAATTTATATACTATGTGCGAACGTTAGTTAAGTTGAATGCAGCAGCAGTCATGAATGGGGGCGGGGGAGTGGGGGTAGAGCATTTTCTCTTTAATCAAATTTGGGATTTTCTTTTTTTTTTTTGGTGTTTGGCTTGCTGGGGTGGTGTGGTGAGATTTTAAGATCAGTTTAAGTGTTGCATAAAAATGTAATAAGATATTCCGGTTTTGTTCTGTGATGTTTTTTTCTTTTCGTTGAATAAAGACACCCATCATTATCACGTAATCTTCAGTGGGACATCATATTACAGAGAAACACATGCCAATTACGTTTTTTTTAGATTATGATTTTCTTTTGTGATTATTTAGGTTCGCGCGAGATTTGATTGGAGTCAAATTGTATAGAAAAATATTATAGAAAAATGTTAATTTTTGAGTACCTAATATGATTAGTTTCAGATGGGTTATGATTTTTGTAAAAAAATTAATTTGTCTCAATAATACAAAAGTATAACCAATATCGTATTACGTCGCTACGATCTTATAGAATTACTTAAATATAATTTGCAAGTATATTTCAATAACGGATGGAAAAGGATTCGTATCAGTAAATTGAATATATGAAAATAAGGCAAAAACTTCAAATATCATGGAACGTTGTTATTAATAAAATACTATGGTTTTTAGGTGTGTTTATACCGCATGTCCCAGAACAACGGGTACATGGGCGCCGGGAGGGGGTGCAAGGGGGTGCACTTGCACCCCCTGGCTTTTAAACTAAAGGCCTAAATAGACTACAAACTTAAGATTATATGAGAGAGGCCAAACCATTAGTAAATAAATCAAAGAATTAATACAGTTAATGTAACTTTATAATGTAACTAGCTGGATCCCGGTGCGTCTCGATGCACCTATCAATGTGGTGGATGGTGGTCGTTCAGCCCTTCCGGCAGCATTAGGGCCAGAACACACATCCGTACTGTGTCTACACCTCATCCGCACCGTGTCCGCGCAAAAACTAAACTCAAGTAATTTGGCTCGGTGCGTATACGCACAGGTGGGGACTGACTGGTAAAATTGTATTTGTTTACTCTCTCTCCGTGTGTTGTCCGACACACGGCCGTCGTGCGGTACGGGCGCAGTGCTAAATGAGCGTTCGATACTGCATGTTGCTGCTGGAAGAGTAAAGGCTGTATCAGATCCAAAGCAGAAAAGCAGAACCGTCGGCAGAGAATTGTTTCTATTGGCTTACGCGGGTCACGTGACAAGAAAAGCAGCAGAGAGTTCTGTCGCTGCTTTCTCATCTCAAATCCTAATTTTGCTGCTTTGCAAAGCAGAATTTTTGACATTCCTAACAGCTGTTACTTGGGAAGTTGTTTTTAAGTTGCACTGAACATTTTCACATAATTGCAATATTGCAAATATATTAAAATAATTATCACAAATTTATTAAAAAAATCAAAATCTAAATTTTTATATACGCAAACAATTTAATTTGTCGTTAGCTGTCAAATAAAAATTCTGCCACTGCTTATGCTTTACTTGGATCTGATTCAGCAGGCAGAATTCTGTTTCTGCCTCTGCTTCTGCCGCTGCTCAAAAAGTTGGATCTGATACAGCCTTAAGACTAATCTTGATTGCCTCAACTTCAGCTGGATGAAATGGTGTTGCTTTAGAGTTCAAATCTGCATATTCCAAGGATTCGTTTGGGAACAGACCACATTTTTTACCAAGTAATAGTCTCGGCCTCAAAATTAGGTAAATTATGGCCATAAAGGCTATTTATCTTTTCTGCGATGACGACGTTTGTTTATCCAACATTTTCATAGCTTCTGGATGAAGTTGTATAGGCGAAAATGCTTTTTCGGGGATAGAAGAGAATCGGTCCCGCATAGAAGAAATAAGAGAGACCAAATTAGGAATAAATATAGAACGTCTGAAGAAGTCTTCTACACTTTCAGACGGATGATTTGATCTATACTTCTGTCTTATAGTAACTTGAGGAAGCTTTATTTCAACATCTAATTCGTCGGAAAGTTGTTGAGCTTTTGCGAAGATGGCCGAGAACTCTGTCAAGGCGTCGTTACGGCGAGGATGGAAGCCGATTTAGCCGAGTAACTAGCAATCACTAGGAGAGTTATGATATACGTTGGAGTTGTATGTAGAGTTGATGTGCTTTTACTTCTGTTTTCGAATTGGGTGTTGGAAAATGATGCTTTTGTAATTTGCTGACCACCACATTTCACAAAACAGCAGGTTATTAGAAATCTTGTGACGTCGTAATGTACTCTCTCTGAAAAAATTTATGATCTCCTTTGTTGTAGCAGAGGTATTTCTTACTTCCCAAACATAATTCAGGTCAAGACAAGATTCAAAATATGGTTGGCAAGGTGGAAGAATAGCGCCATTGGATATTTGTCATTAATTTGAACACCGCTAATAGGACCCGCCATTGCAGCATACCCTTCATATCCTTGGCCAACGAGTCGATTTAAATCCAAGTTACAATCGTCCAGAAATTTGAGAATAGTGCCTGAAATATATTTGGAGTTTAATTCTTCCAAAGGTACATATCCTAAGAATTTTTCACAAATTGTTGGTTTTCCGTTTTTTTTATCGCAGCGAAGATAGCGAACTCCGATTAATAATTGTTCAATTCCACTAATATCAGAAGTCTCGTCAGCTAAGATAGCTCCTTCGCAAGGAGAGGAGGAGACCTCTAAACAGAAGCGCTTTTTGCTTCGAGCGTAATCTTGGCTTGAAGAACTTCAGAACACTTTTGTTTGAATCAATTCGTCCTGAATCTGATGCGAAATGTGTAAGAAATTCTTCGTTCTCGATTCCAAATGTTCCTTTAAAATGTTATCTCCAGATTGGAAATAGGGTTTTGTTATGGTCTCAGAAATTAAATTGAGGATTTTTTAAACCCTGATCCCCAAGATGACCTCTGTTAATAGATTTTTTGGAAGAAAAATTTGGGGTTTGTAGCCAACATATGAAATGTTTGTGCATACGAGTATAATGTTACGAAACTGAATTTTAAAACTTTGAAAACAAAATTTTTTGGACCCCCCTGACAAAAATTCTGCCGGCGCCCATGAACGGGTAGACGTTTTTCTTTTAAAAGAAACATAATGGGGACTTACTAATGATTCTTTTGTTAATTTTACAATAGGCACTTGTAACGGGTGATTCAATTATAGGTACTTTTTCAGAAAGGATTTTATGAGAGATCACGCATGATTTGCGTGGATGTGTGCCGCACTGTCATTGTATTTCTGTTCAGTGGTGTTTGACAATTCATTATATATTCATTATATATTATACGTAGCCCAGCACAGAAAGTCTCTTGATGAAAATGAGCACGGTGGGCAGTGCCGGCAATCGACAAACACCTAAGTTCACACAAAGTGTTGTTTGGTATTTGAAATTGGATACTGAACTAACATCTTCGCAAGGTATGAGTCCGTCGTAGCATCCTCATTAAAACTTCTTAGGATGAGTCTTACAGAGTTTGAAATGCTGTTTCAATCTTACGATCAATAGAAGGCAAACGAAACAGAAGAAAGCATTGATCATGACGCATACGAGATTCAACCATGGACTGATCCCCAACAAATCACGTTGTCAGACAAGATCAAAATAACCGTAAGAAATGTTTCCGCAGTTGTGAGAGTATCGTATTTTATGGCATGGTCAGATCCAGAGAAGTTGCACTACGACCTGCCAATTTAATGTATGCCTTACCAATCAGAGACTAATTTTCTACAAAGATTGGAGTATGCATGAGGAGCTCGGGAGTATTAACTGAAAACACTAAGGGAACATATCGATACTGAAAAGCCAAACTGCTATAAGCGCCGAATTTGCGAAAATAGTTCAGGTCTAGGTCCACTGTGGGCCTTGTTCAACTTTTTTCGTGAAACAGGTGTTTTTACATTTTTCATATTTACTTAAAAAGTTACTATTATTTTTCCATGAAATTTTTATTGTATATAGACACCATCAGAAGCCACAATCTAAGCCCTGATACAAGGTTCTACGATAACTACACTCCCTATAATTAGATGTCAAAAAATGGCCATTTTTTGCGGTTTTGTAATTTTTTTTGCAATAACCTGTTGACCGATTTCAATTGTCCAAAGCTCATATTTTTCGTCTTTTTAAGCACTATTATGTAGTATTTTTTTGTTTTCCAAAACAAAATTTTGTTCGTACCTAAAAGGTGAAAAACGTATTTTCGCTAATATTATTAGCTTTTTTCCACCTGTTCCCCTGGACCAATTTTATCCAAAACACATTCATTGAATTCCTACGATTTTTCTCTTCGCAAGGTAGTTTTATGTCAACTTTTTTTTTCGCAATCCCTCATGGACTACAGGTGGAAAGGACCGAGAATACCGTTCAAAGGCCGTATATTTTTTGTTATGCCCCCGAGACCGTAAGAAGATTAGTGATACGGGCACAGCAGAGGATTCCCGTCTACAAGCTGGGAGAACTTAAACGAACGGTCATAACGGAAAAGGAAAGATCACTTATTTATTTACAAAAATGATTATATTCATTTTTGTCGTAAAATGCATAGTTTTTGAGATAAGAATTAAACGATTTTCCTTCATTGTAAGTTAAGCATAAGGGTGGGGATGACGCCATTTGGGTATTTGTAAAACGTTTTTATTAGCTAGCTTTCTTGCCTGTCTGTTTGTCCGGTACAAATATTGCAATCGATTTTTAGAATACGTTATCCGATTATGCTGAAATTTTCAGCTCCGATGACAATGCAATATGGTATACTCAATATACCGTTAGATCCACGGTAGTCGTCTCAGGAGGGCGGATTAACATTTTCTTCACAACCCCCTCGACATGCGTATCAAATGAAAGGGTATCATAAGTAGAATACAATAGGCTATATCGTTAGATCCATGGTGGCCATCTTAAGAGGGCGGATTACATTTCTTCACAACCGTTTCGACATGGGTTTTAAATGAAATGCAATGATAAGTAGAATACAATAACTAATATAGTATAATCAATATGCCGTTAGATCCATGGCGGCCGTCTCGAGAGACCGGATTATCATTGTCTTCACAATTTTTCGCATGTATCTGTCATAATATCATCAGGATGTTCAAAATCGGATGGAAATTACTGATGCGAATGATTTCTCAGCCCAGCTACTCTACACCCCTTACTATTGTCTATAGCATGGGCCCCAGGTCTTTTCGTTTTAAATCTTACAAATATTTTCATAGCTATTACGAATTCACAATCACAAAAGTTCCGAGAACAGTACAGTCAATCTGTCGTGAAAAAAGGCTGCTTGTTGAAAAAATTACACCGGGGATTTTGTTTTTCATAAATCGTTAGGGGGTCATGAAAAAAGCTTAAACAAAGATTTATGACCTCCCACCACCTGCAGGTTCCTGGAAAACCCAAAAAGTTTTTTGATGCATTTTTATCGGATTCGGAGCATTTGAGAGATAAAGTTTATTAACAAAAAATGTAGAGGACATTGCCGTCTATAATTAATGTCTTTGAGTCAATTTCGTACGACTTCAAATGCGAAAAGTAGGAGGCATTAAAGCATCAAAAATTGTGTTTTTTTTCGCTAAAAAAATGTTTTTTGGTTGAAAAGCGAAAAAACACTTTTTTTGATACTTTAGCGTCCTTGCAGTTGCAGCCAACACTTGAAAGAAGTAAAATTTAAAAAATAAATGTAAGGAACAGTTGGTTTGTATGATAATAAATATTACTCGATAAAATTAATTTTTTATCTTTTTTTTAAATTAATAGGAGCGAAACCACCCTTTTTTAGACCTTGGGGGGGTGAAAATCATGTTTAGACAACCCAAATTACTTCAATTTTTACAAGTTTCATAGCTGTGCGAAGATTTTCTTTAATTTTTCCTATTTTGTACGGACTAAATAGATTTTGCAGATATTATCGAAGGGGTTAAATAAATTTGTGGTATGTATTTATTTTTCTATACTCAAAATTACTCTAGTAGCATACTGAAAAATTTATTTAAGATTTATTCATTACGTGTTCTTTAAGACCCATTAACCCTTTTAACTACAAAACATCAAAGAGAAAATATCTATAACTTTGCATAAAATTAATGAGCTGCAATATACGGTATTGAGTTGACATAGAAACCTTTGCGTTTGTGAGTTTTTCTGTAGAGCATGTACTCAAAATATTGATGTTTTCTTTTATATTCAACACAAATCAATTTTTTAAGGTTATAACCCATTTATTCGTTCATGTTTGAATGAAGGCTGCCAAAGGTTAATATAAAATCCAATATTTGGGGTTATTCAAATACAAACTTCAATTCACCCATAGAAATTGGAGTGCACCCTTCAAATTCCCATCATTAGCATTCTTGAAATCACCTGCTACATATTTATAAGTGCAGTACATACATATAGAAGTACAGTACAGACACACCCCGCACTACAAATCTCAATCAGAAAACTCTGCACCCAACATTGAATATAAGTTAAAATCGGATAAAACTCACCACCAATCCACAACGAATCGTGCGGCCTTGCCTACATAAAATATCGTAGTAAAAGCCCAAACAAAATAAAGGTGGTTGATGGGAGGGAAATCTGCACGAAATTCCCTAGAGATTTTTCAAGTGATGGTAATTAATGTTAGGCAAAAGAAAACAAAAAATACACACACATACACAGAAAAGAAAAGAACCCAGCGGGAAATTTACCACGCGCTGCCAAAAGAAGCAAGAAAGCAGCGCTTCCTATTCATATGTTATGGAAGCTCTTTGGAAGCACCCACTCTATACTCTCATTTTTTGCTTTGTTTTCCTCCAGTTCTTTTTTATTCTCCACAGTTGGTAAATTTGTGCTTTTATAATAATCGTGTCTGTTATGAAATACTATTTTTGGTGAAAACAAAAGCTCCAGGAGCTTCTCAAAAGCTTCCATTTCCCTGCTTCGATTGCGCTTCTTCAACAATAAAATATAAGCGCTTCGCTCTGATGACATGCCTGTGTTAAAAGGAAGGGAATTGGGATATGAATAAGAAGCGCGTTGGCATTCTATTTCAGCGCTTCAGAATCTATTCCAGAGCGCTTCAATTCCCCGCTGGGAAGGGAAACAAATTCTATGTATATACAAAAAAAATACCTTTAAAAAGTAGTTAACGTCCCAGCGGGGAATTGAAGCGCTCTGGAATAGATTCTGAAGCGCTGAAATAGAATGCCAACGCGCTTCTTATTCATATCCCAATTCCCTTCCTTTTAACACAGGCATGTCATCAGAGCGAAGCGCTTATATTTTATTGTTGAAGAAGCGCAATCGAAGCAGGGAAATGGAAGCTTTTGAGAAGCTCCTGGAGCTTTTGTTTTCACCAAAAATAGTATTTCATAACAGACACGATTATTATAAAAGCACAAATTTACCAACTGTGGAGAATAAAAAAGAACTGGAGGAAAACAAAGCAAAAAATGAGAGTATAGAGTGGGTGCTTCCAAAGAGCTTCCATAACATATGAATAGGAAGCGCTGCTTTCTTGCTTCTTTTGGCAGCGCGTGGTAAATTTCCCGCTGGGGTTCCACTAAGCACCTAAGTGTATGTAGGTATGTAGCCATAGTTGATAAAGCTTCATAATTACATGTTAAATACGCAATTTCGTGACAGTCTAGTAACATTGGCCGGAAAACCTTATTTTTTACGATTAAGGCCAGCTTTGCCCTATGAATTATTAATTAGTCCTGTGTTTGATGAAACTACATACATACCAACATTTCACGGTAGTAATGCGCTGGTATGCTCTGGCAGCCCTTAGCCCCTGAAGAGGTTATGCTTAAAAAATAATTTTTGCCACTAATACAGATGGAATAATATCCATTTTGAAAATTGCTGGAACACGCCTTTTCCAAGATATTCTTTTTTTTTGTTACTTATTGTGAAAAGCAACCCCGCTCTGTACGGGGTTTGTTTTTGGGGGTGTTGCTGGCTGTTAGATGATATTGAAAATTATTCTTTATTAACTTCATGATTCAGGCATGCGATATTTAATTAGATTAGCTTAAATTGGATAGGGGAATGTTCTGCATAAACGAAATGGGAAGCCCTGTTTTTTTTTTTTTTTGCTGTAAAGTAGAACCCACATTGCTTCAACAATTACGAAATTATTAGCCAAGTTAATTGCAGCAACAAAATTGGATAATTCATGTGTAATGTATTAACTGGTGTACAAATGTCTGCAAATCCATTTCAGAGATCCAGTTAAATCGTACAATACCAGTATTTAAAAAAACTAAACAATTAAAATGTAAAAACAATATCATTGTAAATGTCTAATCAATTCTAAACCAGATTTCAAAGTTTCATCGAATTTTTTAATCCAAATTGCTCCATTTCACCGACCACAAGCGGGAGTCTCTTCTCCACCATTGGATTTGTAGATAACTTGCAAATCGATTTTTCATCAAACCAAACCCATGGAAGTATTGAAACAAAACTTTTATTGAGTATGTAGCTCTCGAATCCTAGACGCTTGCTGTGTCGTTTCTAACTTGGAGGCTCTATTGTTGTTATAGGGAACATTTTTGTTTTCGTTTTGTTAAATTGAAGGTGACTCCGACTTTTTTCGGTATTATTTTAACATACAATCTCGAACCGGATAGAATAGAAAGAATAGGTTAGGGGTCTGGAGGGTGCATGAGTAGGTGTCGATGAACCTTGCGTTAGAACTCAGAGATGTTATATGAGCTCGGAAACACCGACTGCGGAAGAGAGTTCCACAACCGAGTTGTTCTATTTATAAACGAACAGCTAAACCGTAATGTGCGTGAAGGGGAGGGCTGCAGGGTGAAGGGGTTAGCCGAGTTGGCTAGTCTTGTGTTGCGGGAAAAAAGTTTCCGTGTAGGCAGGAGGTTCTTTATTTCAGTGGAGCATTCGCTGTAATAATAGCG
This sequence comes from Thereva unica, assembly GCA_949987705.1. Taxonomy (NCBI): domain Eukaryota; kingdom Metazoa; phylum Arthropoda; class Insecta; order Diptera; family Therevidae; genus Thereva; species Thereva unica. Next base: position 74,589,122 of record OX465285.1, read on the forward strand.
ATAAAACTTGCTGAGTGCAGCTACATTCCTACGGTGGCTTAAAGGGTCGATGGAGGAGCAAAGAGTGCTATCACCAGTGAGTTTGATGGCGCGATTTTGCACCTTGTCCAGCCAAGCCAAGGTGGTTTTAGGAGCGCCCGCCCAGATATACGAGTTGTATTCAAGGTGGGGTCGAATGTAGGACTTGTAGATTGTGTCTAGAGCAGCTGGCTGAAGGAGGAAGGCATTGAGGAATCCGAGGCATTGATACGCTTGTTTGGCGAATTTCTATAAGAAATTTATAGTTTAGCAAATCAACCGCGACGAATAGTAAAGTTGGTATTAAGTTTGTAATTTTATCACCTGTATTTGGTAACATTTTCCATCATATTTCATGTATTATGCAGCATACACTCTGTCAGTTTAACTGCGCAATTAATCATGTGTAACGTCATATCTGAGCGATAAACTGTGTGAACTGTGTAGTTTTGAAATAAATTTATCTGAGCTTTTGGACCCTCTTTTGCTCCGATAAACCGCACAGTTCAGACAGTTTATCGTTGAGTTCTCTCAGTTCGATCCAATTTCCATTATTAAAAAGCTGTATTCAAATCAACAAAACTGACGAGACTGAGCAAAATAACCGTACAATGAACTGACGAACCCACACAATTTCAGTTCAGTTTATCGTATAGATTTTTACACAGTTTAATTGCGCAGTTAAAACTGAGAGGAGTGTGGGCCGCTTTAGTCTATTTTCTGTCTAATTCCGTGATAGAAGCTCGCATCCGCGAGCCCTCCAACCTTACCCGAGACCCCTCCAGCCGTGCCTCCGGTCCAGCCCCCTCGACAAGACCGACCCGACATCTCCAAGTCATTTCCTCGGAGGAAGTCTCCAGTCATAGGATGGAACTTAAGGTTCAGCGGACAGCCAAATGACCTCTCAGCCGAGGAATTTCTGTATCGAGTAGATCAGAGAGCCCGTTTTGAGGACGTCTCCCCAGCCGAGTTAAGTCGACATGTGTGTGCGCTGCTGTCTGGGAGAGCCGAAGATTGGTATTGGACGCAATTCACCCGCCAAAACCCCGATCCCTCTTGGCCCTGTTTTAAGGCCCTCCTAATAGAACAGTTCGGTGGTAGGGAGTCCGATTACCAAATAATAAAGACTATGCTAGAGGTGAAACAACAACACCTTACTTATGACGAGTACGCCGCACGAATGATCGCTTTGCACAATCGCCTAAGCCAACCATTGCCAGCAGCAGAGCTAGTTGAAATAGTAATTCAGAACCTAAATTCCACCTTGGGTTCCGCAATCATTGGCTCAAGCTTCAATAGCATGCGACAGTTGCGCGAAGCCTGCATCAGAGTAGAAACTTGGCAGAAATCGAAGAGAGAAGAAAGAAAGTTTGTCCCTCGTGTGCACGAAATAGATGCGGTCCAACCTCAACCATCTGTGACAGGGTGGGGATCGGACCCTTACAACACCCAGGACGGTCAAGTAGAGGCCTTACAACCCCCTTTGGTCACGCCGCGCAAGATAATTAAATGCTGGAATTGTTATCAGCCGGGTCACATCTTTCCAGACTGTCTATCCTCAACTAGGAATCTGTTCTGCTACAAGTGCGGCCGACCAGATGTCGTTACTCCACACTGCCCAAACTGTTCGGGAAACGCGAGACAGGGTGCGAGACCCCCTGGGGGTCCGCGCCCGACCTAGTCTCGGATGCCCCTTCCGATCTACTCGACTTGTGTATGAGCCCTCACGATAATTCTGACCTGACGACAATGGAACCTTTGCCGGTTTTCCCCTCTCCCCAGGCCATGATCTCCTTTATACGAAGATGGGTCAATTATCACAAGGTGCGTAAAAGGATTTTTAAGGACACGGTCGGAGTAGCAACACCCAGCAAGGTCCCCCGCATTCGCCTAAGAGCTAAAGAGAAACGGAAACATACTAAGAACATAATATCCTCCCTGATTACCGAAGAAGGTGATAACCGACCTTTCGCCAAAGTGGGCCTACTAGGTGAAACCATAGTCGGACTTTTAGACAGTGGGGCTAGCTGTAGTGTCCTGGGAAGAGGGGCAGACTCGCTTCTCAAAGAACATCCAGAAGTGCAGCTGTATCGCCTACACACCACTGTTCAGGTTGCAGATGGAACTCCTAAAGACATACTAGGTTACGTGACAGTTCCCGTGTCTTATGGACACCGTACACACACGCTTACTCTCTTTATAGTCCCTAGTTTGGCACAAAGACTCTACCTCGGAGTTGACTTTTGGCGGGCCTTCAGGCTAGCGCCCCATATTATAGGGGAACTCCATCTACCCCTTTCGCAAGACCCTACCAGCCACCACCTGACCGAAGCCCAGCAGTCACAACTGGACCAGGCACGAGCGCGTTTCCCGTCTTTTGACACCTCCGGGTTAGGCCGAACGCATCTGGAACAGCATATAATCGATACTGGCGGGGCGGTACCCATCAAGCAGAGACATTACCCGGTCTCTCCTGCCATTCAGACCCTCATGTATGAGGAAGTCGATCGTATGCTGAGCCTCGGTGTGATAGAGGAATCAAATAGCCCGTGGAACTCGCCCGTCGTCTTGGTCCGAAAGCCTGGCAAACGCGAAAGGTAAACGCGGTGACCGTGAAAGACGCTTATCCACTGCCTCACATAGACGGCCTCCTAGGACGGTTGCAGGACACCCGATTCATCTCGGCGATTGACCTCAAGGATGCCTTCTGGCAAATTCCCTTGGAGGAAAAATCCCGAGAGAAGACGGCCTTCACCGTCCCTGGAAGACCGCTATATCAATTCAAGGTGATGCCGTTCGGGCTTTGTAACGCCCCGCAACGCATGTGTCGCCTCATGGACAAAGTGATTCCAGGCTCCCTTCGAGAACGTGTCTTCGTCTATCTAGACGACTTATTAGTGGTGTCTCCGAGTTTCGAGATCCATGTCCAGACGTTGGAGCAAGTCGCAAACTGTTTGCGCTATGCAGGATTGACGGTCAATTTGAACAAAAGCCGGTTTTGCGTCCGGGGAGTGAAATATTTGGGTTTTATTATAGGCGATGGTACGCTTAAAACCGACCCCGACAAGGTTTCAGCCATCAGGGATTTCCCAGTTCCAAAGTCGGCCAAGCAGGTACGACGGTTTTTAGGAATGACGGGATGGTACAGGCGCTTCATAGGTAACTATGCAAGCGTTGCCTCTCCCATCACCGACTGCCTAAAGAACGGCAAATTTGCTTGGACTGACGAAGCCCAAAAGGCATTCGAGGAACTGAAGAAGTCCATGATGTCTGCACCCTTGTTGGTGACCCCAGATTTCACTAGTCCTTTCTTTATACAATGTGACGCCAGTAAGACCGGAGTAGGAAGCGTCCTGTTCCAACGACGCGGCGATGAAGAACACCCCATCGCCTATTTCTCGAAGAAGTTGAATAATGCTCAACGTAACTATTCAATCACTGAGTTAGAGTGCTATGCTGCGGTGCTGAGCGTGAAGAAGTTCCGAGCGTATGTGGAAGGCCACCCCTTCACGATCATCACTGACCACGCAAGCTTGAGGTGGCTCATGAATCAGACTGACTTAAACGGGCGACTAGCTCGTTGGAGCCTAAAACTGCAAGGGTTCCAATTTACAATAGAGCACCGGAAGGGTTGCCAAAACGTGGTGCCGGACGCGCTGTCGCGAATAGATTGTGTTGACGACTTGCGCTACTCCAGCGACGTGGACCTATCGTCCCCCGCCTTTAAATCTGAAGAATATGTCCAGCTCGTTGAGCAAGTGACTGCAAAGGCTGAACAATTACCCGATCTTCTGACCTCAGAAGGGTACGTATTTCACCGTACGGCCCCGCGCACTGGCGACCCCGAAGTGGACGATCTCTGTTGGAAATTGTGGCTCCCTGCAGAACTGACCGCGCAAGCTATCGAGTCCGCCCACGCGCCTCCTCAAGTTGCTCATGGCGGAATAGCAAAGACCCTTGCCCGACTGCGCGAGAAATATTATTGGCCCGGCATGTCGAGTCAGGTTCGGTCCTTCATCTCCTCTTGCGAAACGTGCAAAACTACTAAGGCCCCCAACACCATCTTACGACCACCTATGGGCGAAGCTTTGGAGGTACAGCGTCCATTCCAGTTTTTGTACGTGGACTATATGGGTCCGTACCCTCGAACGAAGAAAGGATACACTGCAATCTTTGTAGTCTTAGATGCTTTCACGAAATTTACTTTCCTCCATCCGGTAAAAGCAGAAACGTCCAGCGCCGCCGTTAACTTTCTCGAACAACGTATCTTCCACGCCTTTGGTGTCCCAGAAACCATCTTTTCGGACAACGGAAAGCATTTTACATCCAAGGAGTTCGAGAAACTATTAACGGACTACGGCATCCAACACCTGCGAACGGCAGTTTACGCTCCTCACCCCAACGCTTCAGAACGAGTGAATCGCTCAGTTTTATCAGCTATTCGCTCCTATTTGGGCACCGACCACCGAGACTGGGACAAGCACCTGTCGGCTATAGAGTGTGCTTTCCGCAGTGCCCGTCACGAATCCATCGGCACCTCCCCCTTCCAGGCTCTTTTCGGATACTCCATGGTCCTTCATGGATCAGCATATCCGCTGCTCAAGACCCTAGGAGCCCTAAGAGAAGGAAACATCGCCGTGCTGCCAGCAGTGGATCGCGGGTTAGCAATACGCGAACAAGTAGAACACCACCTAACTTCCGCATACGCCAAGCACAAGAAACACTACAACCTGCGCTGCAGGACGGTGAGTTTCTCGCCGGGTCAGACGGTATATCACAGGACATTCCCTATCAGTAAAAAAGCCGAACGATTCTGCGCCAAACTAGCAAACAAATTCGTAAAGGGACGGGTGAGAAGACAAATCGGCACCAGTAGATACGAAGTGGAAGACGAAAACGGTCGTAGTCTGGGCATCTTTCACGCCAAGGACCTAAAAGCATGAAGCACGTTCCCCCCCCGATCCGAGGACACACACCCCCTAGTTTCCCGCCTGCCACCGATGTGTACACCTCAATTTTGTCTGGCTCTACAAACAATCTGGTGTGGTTCCTGCTACTGAGGGCGGGTCCCATGCTCCATTGACGTCGCTACCTCCTATCAGGCATTTTAGTTCTGCTTGTGATTCTACTGTGCTACCAAGAACGCTATGATTCCACCAGGTCGTGACTCGGTCAGGATAAAATTAATTGGGCGAGGCCCTCCGATAAGTGGTCGCCACGTGTGGCTCCGACTCAATTCTCCCGGTAGCCCGACATCCAATGCTCATGAGGCCCACACGACCCTGTAAGACGTTCGCCTATGATTTCAGGACTAACCATCTAGACAAATTTTTCTTGAATGCGCTTGTTGGCAAAATCAGCCACATATAAGACGCTTATACAGGGAACGCATGGTGTAAAGGACCACTAGGGACCACCAGTGGCCGATGACGAGCGTGATTGTCTGCAGGGCATGGATGCTAGGAGATATTGAGTCTGTTTGAAGAAAAAATTATCCACAGCTTCCACAACCTAACAACTAGAGAAGACTCACACCCCCCCTGACAGCACAACAGGGATGTGGGATACATTTTCATAACCAATTAAAAGGGTAATAATTAGTATGTAGCAAGAACGGTTAAAATATTGGACCCTATGCCACCTAGTAAAGCCCGGCTAGCTCAGTCGGTAGAGCATGAGACTCGATCTCAGGGGTGGTCGAGCCACACGTTGTAGTAGAGCATAGAAGTTAACCCTAAGATATAGTGGGACTCCCGTTTGTTTTTTTTCGTGTCACCTCTTCCCTAGCGGACTCTAGGTGACGCGCGTTGTAACGGTCGCCCTGAAGCACTATAAGGTGTTAGAAAGAAAACCCGAAGCCGCATTTTACTAAAGCTTAAACTACGAGAGGGCGACACTCAAATTTCGAATCAGTTCTGGCAAATTCAAAAATTAATCTATTAGTCTTCAAGACTCACCTGAAGACCCAAGAAAAACGACCAACTTATTCATCCGATGTCGCTCCCACCGTCTTTTCCACCAAACAAGCAATTTCAATCTGGCATAAACACATTTAGGCCCAAATTACTTCAGCCCTGTTGTACTGTCGCTGATAACTTAGCACCGTCCGTGGCATGGCATCTCCCAGCCCTAAAATTGCGTCAATAAACATAAAATTTTCCGATATTCCCTTCCTTAACAAACAATAACCAGAAATTCTTTTTTTTTTTTTTTGCTTCAAAACCTGGATCCCATATCAATATCTACGTATAAAATTCGTTTTCGGCATTCATTTGCCAAGCTTTTGTCAATATTGAGTTGTGTTGCATTTTTGCTAAAGCTCAAAAGCAGTTAAGGAATGGCTGGTTACGCCGTGGCTAATATGTCTAACTTAGCTAAAGGGACTTGGGCATGAACGCAGCCAAAATACCCGTAGCTCTGCGATCAGCGCTGTTACTCAAACACAATTAACAACTATGTGTACAAAATCAATTAGACAAGATTAAGTTCTACAAGTATGCGTGTCCAGTGAGGGAATGGGTTAAATTTAAATCGCCGAATTACATCGGAAAAGAATATGTACTAAAAACCAATAAAATGGGATAAAAGTTCTAATAGGTGAAACTAGGCGGAAATGGGACAAGTGTGGGAGAGTGGCAACGCTGCCCGCAAGCACGACGAAAAATGCAAGTCAGGAGACGGGGGGGAGAGAACTTTGGGCGAACGGCTGAAGTCAGTCAGTTCTTAAAAGCGAAGTGAGGAAGATTGAAAAAAAAGTGCAGCAGAACAGCGGAAAAAAATAGCACATGTTGAGTGCTGACGAAAAAAGAAAAAAAAATATTTAAGTGCTGCGGTGATTGTTTGTGAGAAGATTTTAATAAGGAGGCAGATAAAAGGCAATATTTCGAGCCCCGATTTTGGGGAAAAAGATGTAGAGGAGGTTAAAGCCGCATGGAGTCAAAGGACATGGAAAAAGGAAAACGGGAGTTAAGTTTCCAGGTAATCAAGGAGAGTATGGTAGTTTATTAAGAATTTGAATTAAATATATATGAAGTCCGACATATAATTTTTTATAAAGAAAGTGAAGATAGAAAATCGTGGCGTTTAAGAAATAGTGATTAGTAATATAACAAAAACGGAAATTTTCTCCTTTAAGGAACGGGTCATAGAATGTACCGTTGGCGAAACGGTAAATTTAAATTGCATAGGATAAACTGTTGCTCCTCTATTAACAGGGTACAAAAGAAAAAATAGTAGGATCAATTTTTAGATTAAGTAAAACAACTTGAATTAGGAAGTTTTTCCGAGTAACGAAATAGCAAACGGCTAAGAAAAATTCGTTCGAAATTTTTCCTCTCTCCATGAGAGTTGATATATAAAGTTTACGTGTACAAAAAAATTCTTTTTCGGTAGCAAAAAGAAATGCTGATTATGACGTTGGCAAATCGGTTAAGTAAAATTCCTTTTTATGAAATACCTTTTTCCAGCAATGAAGATATAAGTCTTAACGAATGAATTTGATATTATTAATAAATTGAATTATTGCATATTCCGTTAGCAAGACGGATAAGTAATTTTAATTAAATTTTTTTTTCAGCTACTAATTTACAGGTTTTATTGAATTTTAGGCAATTACAATATAGTTACAGATTATTAAATACCGTTGGCGAACCGGCCACGGATTGATATACTAACTTTAATTTTCAGCAAATAGGGACTAATAATATGGTGCGTTATTATTAATATTGAAATACTTTAGTCACTAAAACGAATGAAAATGAAATCGACCGGGTAAAATTATAAAGAAGAATAAAGGTAACGAGACTGAACGAGGTAACATTTTATCGTGCTAGAAGGCAGGTAAGCCACTCATTTGTTTAGCCAATACATAATTAAGTTGAAGGTATAAATAAAGGATTTTTTTATGTTGTTTGAATATATATATATACATATATAAATCGATGCAAAATAATGATGGTCAAAAATATTTTAATTGAAAGCAATTTTCTTTCGGAACGTATCGGATGTAGTAGGAAGTGGTAGATACTTTTTCTGGCAACTCGACGATTTTTAATTATTTTTTTTGTGAATTAAAGCAAAGTGATGCATATCTAAAAAAATTTTTTTTTGTTCTCTCTCAAATGATTTGATGTATTAATTAAACTCTACCGTGAGTATATTGAACTTAGTAAAAAGTCGGTTCCTTTTTATTGCTAAAAGTGTACGCGAATTATTTGATAGCGTGGTTTTCCTGGTTTTTTTTTCTCTCACTCCATTTTCGTGGGATATAGACATTATTGGCATAACCCTTAAGTATTGAATACCGTCCCTTTGGACGAGACAATAACCACCTTTGCTCTGAACTTTGAAATTCGTTGTATCCGCGCTCATTTTCATAGGCTAATACAGTGTCAAATGATGAAAGTATTCACCAGCTAGTGAAAGTTACTCGATTTTTGGTTGAGTTATATGTATGAATTCTGATGACACACAAAAAAAAAATTAGTTGAATGGAAATTATAAACCAATAATGGAGTGAGTGCTCTCCCCATAGTGTGGCCACCCGAGGTTTAGGGATGTTCCCCCCCAGGCAATCGTCGCCCTATTAAATTTTTATTCTTTCCTTTTTCGATCCCTGTGAAGTAGCCCCGGACCATGACCAGCGACCACTTCCTTTCGGTTCCAGTGCCCCCTCTCGTTAGCCCTTTACGGTTTTCTCCACCCTTATCGCTTTTTCTTATTCCGGCATAGGCACGAGTTTTCTAGCAGTGTAACTGTAACCCTATTCTTGCATCCCCGTACCGCGGACCCCACCCCATCTGGCGAGCCAGTTTGTGCAGCGCAAGTCGTGCCGACAACCGGTGCTGCGGATGCATTTCGTTGCGATACTCTCCCGGAGATCGAACCGTCCAAGCCACCTTCGGTGTGATCCCTTCCCCATGTTTTTTTTGTAATGATAGTCTTTCTTGGCCTTTATGGCGGTTTTCTCTCTTCGTGCCCTGGCACATAGTAAACCTTAGACAGTTACAGTATATTTTTATATCTTTATAGACTAGAACAGTGCTCCTGTGAGCAGAGATGGAAGTAATGTCACCTATTTTAAGCTTTAAGCCGGGATTATTTTTGTTTCTGGCCTACACCTGAGTTTGATTTAATACCTTCTTCTTTTTATTTTTCTAATTTATTGATGAGATTTTGGTATTGGTCCAAAAGTATCGCGGCCACTTCAATTGGCCTATTGTTCTACGCCCTAAAGACTTGACAGTTTTAGCTACACACAGAGACTCATCCTACTCATGGAAAAGCCTGCAGGTGGTTTCGAGTCTGATTTGGATCCGTCTGTACAAGACAAGGTCAAGGTCCTCTCTGGTAGGGATCCTCATATTAAGGTCACTGCCGAAATTTAATTTTGCGACCATGTAGTCGCTAGGTCCTGATATCATTTCCTGTGGTAGGGCGTAGTATAGCGTAGCGCTTCACGTAGCCATAGCGTAGTACAGGCCGCCTGCTGTTTGATGTATAAATCAGGTGGCAGCAGATCGAGAATTACTTTAAGCGCTTCTGTCGGAGCACATGGCGCCCGCTATTCCGAGACAGGCCATTCTTTGGATTTGACCCAGTCAGGATCTGTTATATTCTTCGGCAAGAGCGCGACATCATAAGGTGGAGCCATATGTCAGCCCTGGTCTAATCACTGCCCTATACAGCCAGCGCACCATGTGAGGCTTCAAACCCTATCTATTACCGAAAGTATCCTTACTGCTATAAAAAGCTATACTGGCCTTCCTAGCTCTTTCTTTGATATTCTACCTCCATTTCAGCTTTGAGTCCAGAATAATACCTAAGTTCTTAGCCGACTGCTCAGTATTCGAACGATTCTTGTTGGTAAAAAGATCAGTACTGTCTTTTCCAGGTTTACGGATATAGCTCGCTGCGGTTGAACGAAGTGCTAAACTTTGCAAGTGCCAACTCACATTGTGTGGATGAATTTTTCAGATACTAATTAGATATGTACAAATACGGTGACAATATTGCTGCATTCTTAAGATGTCATACCTAGGTGTAGGTAAGATTATCTGATTTTTGAATGGTCAACTGGGCAAATACTGAAGTGTTTAGCTGTTCGCCTATAGAGGAGACTGGCACAACAGGAGACAATAGCAAAAATAACTGGCCATTCCGCAAAGAATATAGCTGCTGTGGCGAAAGATGTTTAAGAGGACCCCAAAAAGCCAATTAACATTGCAACAAGACTTGGAGATGTTCCAGGCCCTCTTAAATATCGACGAACATACATATAGTTGATTTCCCGTCGAGAGTCACCTTGAGCGATGAGGCGTATTTTCATCTATTCAAATACCGTCATATGTATATAAGAAAAATGATCACCTATGAGACATTGAAAATCTGCATATGATCCACAAAAAGCTTTCACAGCTCCTCAAATTCACTGTTTGGCTAGGCGGTTTCTTTCGAGGAAGGCGTTGGCAGCACCGTTGTTCCGTGCCGCCATTCATTACTAATAATCCCTCTTTCAAAAAAGCTTTAGAAAACTAAATATTAAACTACCAAACTAAAGGAAGATGATTCTCTCTTTGAAAGCTTCACTTCGAAGCTTTAAAGCTTCCTACCACGACAAGCTTTCCAACTATAAAAGAAACCGCATCAAAAGGCCAAATTCAGTCATTCACCAGGCTTGTTGCGGAGTCCTATACCGTGTCGAGTTGTACGATCCGTAAGAAACATGTATCTAGGAATAATAGGTAGTTGCTTAGATTTAAGAGATTAAAATTGTTAGTAAATAAGGATTTTAAATGAATAAGGAAATATTATTTTTGTAAGAGTTTTTTCTCAGAAAACTCTAGACAAAATAAGAGATCCCGGCAACCTTCCCTTAAAAAAGGAGGTTTACAGAATCGCCGAACAAAACACCATTACACTGTTACTGTAACTGATAAAAACTGTGGAACAATGATCAATAGTATGAAGATTTTGAAGTCCATGTGGCTCCAGCAGGACAAACAAACAAGATTTCCAGCAACACAAACCAAACATTATCTAACATGTCTTAATAACTTAACCTCTCATTTGACGATTCACATTAGCCAGCATGATCGTCCGATTTTATGGCTCCGTACTTTTTTCTGACGCCTCATCTGTCACAAAAAAAAACAATCAGGACTAAAAATTACGGCACGAAAACTAACAAGCAACTCAAGATGTGCACCTATTCGCACGCCTAGGATTCTTCTAAGCTTACTCATTTACTTAATATAGACTGACTGGTGGAGTGTATTTCCTTTGTGATAAAAATATAGCAGCGTTATAAATACAAAATAAATCTCTAAAAATAGGCATGAGATAAAATTAATCTACTTCAATCCAAAGACTATTCCAAATTTAAATAGGCGCACAGGAGAGGTTTCCAATAACATGACCAATAAAACCTGCTTCACAAAATTAAAACAAACAATTTCTTTGAAACATTTAAACTAAAAATGTAAGTCCTTAAGCCCAAAAAAAATCAATATACACCCCGTATTTTGTAATAGGAACAAACTACTTAGAAACAAGACAGAAAATCACTTATCCACATCCACTCAAAAATCCTAAAATAAATCTCGTGTTTTCCGTTCGTTCATTTCATTTTTTCTACTTTTGTTTTTTATTGTTCATAAAAGAAATGACAAAATTTAATTTTTGTTTAATTATGCGCAATAACTTTCCTCCTTAAATTGAATGTAAAAGTTTAAATTTCGTTTTTTTTTTATTATTAAAAATATCCTTGCAGTACAGCAGCAGCAAGGAACATCATCAACAATAACAACAACAACAATGAGAACAAAAATAAAATCAAAATAAAAAAAAAAGTTTCTTCATGTTGTTATCAATAAATCAAAAGACCCCAAAAGTAGACAGATGCGAAGTCATCAGTAAAGAAGGGAAAATTTTCATCTAAATACAAAAATACCATTTAGAGGAAGAAAAGAGAGAAGACAATTGAGCATTAATAAGAGAGCGCGAGAGAGTGTGTGCAAGGAGCTGTAAACAACTGTAACGAAATCTTCCAATATAAAATACGAGCTACCTACCCATCCCCCCACCTATAAAGAAACATCTAGTACAACAACTGCCCCTCCTTCTTCTAATTATGACTTCTTTAGGGGCTAATCATCCGGTCAATCAATCAATCTCAGAAATCTTCAAGAAGTATCCTGGCAACTAGCTAACATTAAGCAAAAAAAGGAAGTGCGAGTGTGAAGGACGAATTTGGGCCGGGGAGCAGGGCGGTACAGGCTCGAGAAGGGAGGGGGTGGCTTGGTGGAGAGATGTTATAAAGACGAAGTAGAAATTTGTTTAATATTTACAATAAACCATCCACCCCCGAACAGTCCTGCAGTGCCCCCCTCTATGCCAGGCACACACTTTCCACCCCGCCTGCCTTGCCCTGCGCTGCCCTGCCTCTGGTGCTTTTGCTACTTTTATTAAGAAACTGTTTTTTGAAAAGTCCTTGGAATTAGGAGGCAACATCCTTAAAACCGGATGGCGCCTTTCTCGGGTTTTCACTGCTTTTATTAAATAGATTTCAGTATACTACTGTACAGCACACATCCAAGCGAGTCCCGTATTGAGAGTGGGTCCTGTGTACAGTATGGGTATTATGTCTGTATGGCGCAGCAGCTACACCGATGTATAAAATAATGCTATTATATATAGTAGGTAGTAGGTAGTATAAGGCAGTTGGTATATTCTCTTATTGATCCACTAAAAGTATGAGAGATCGCGGGATGCTAGCTGGCTGGATGGCTGGCTGGCTGGATGGCTGGCAGCGCTTGGAGCAAGGATGTTATCCCCTGGCCCACAGCGGGCTGCTTGAGCGGAGGCCTTTCTCAACTTTCGTTGGAAGTAAGTCCTGGCCCTGGGTATGCCAACTGCTGGGAGAGCTACTCGAGGCTATATGGAGAGCCCGGGTTTGGCCCCGATGTTTGCAGTTTGTTGCCTTCGGTCGTCACCCGTTATGACTATAGGCCTGGGGGACGTTATACAGGGTCTGTGCTACATTTTCACTCATCGAATTGCAAGAAATAAGAAGCAAATGACGATGGGTAATAATAGTCGTATACGGCTAACAAGGTGTATAGAAGGAAGAACAATAAAACAAACCCTCCGCCCCCCAAACCCAACGAGGTTGCTTGCTATACGGCCACCTACTTGTATCACGGTGTAACAGAAGTTCACCGAACCAGGCTACCCAAAAGCGTAAGGTCGAGCCACATACCGGGCATCATACCAACCCCATCTCCATCCCTTATCAAAAAAATATATATATATACATACATAATACACGAAACTCAACCCCACAAGTGTGTGTTATAACTTTTTCGGTTTTTATTCCTGCTCCTCGATGGAGAACAGGATTGGCAGTTGTTCGTTCGGGCCCCACGATACCCAGAGCAGTTTGGGTAGGTCTTTTCCTTGTGGGAATTACACTCCATTTCACTCTCATCGCTATTTGCCTTTGCCTTGGCTTTTAAGGTGGTACAACAGCAGTAGCAGCTTTTACAGCTTCACATTCTAAGGCGAAAAACTAACCATCCGGCTCCTTACAAGCAAACACACTCCGAAGAAAGTCATTTCAGGTGTTGAGAAAATTGTTCGGTGCCGGAGCAGCAGATAGAGGTGTGCACCTTAACCTCACTTTCTATTTTCCCGTATTAGGTCTCCTCTTCTGCACTTTTTTTCCTGCTGCTGGTGGTACTCACTGTCGCCTTTTTTTTCTTTTCTTTTTCCTTTCTTTTATCCTTCTCATATTTATGTAGACATTCAAAACAAGCTTTTTGGACTCCTTTTTTTAGCAGGCTTTTCCCTGCCCGTTTTTTAATGTCGAAGAAGGTTTCTCCTAACACAAGAGACGAAAAGTTCTCCCTACTCCCCACTCCCCTCTCCCCTCCACCGCCGCGCACTTTTTTATGTGGTGTATTTTTCAGCTGAGATGAAAGTGAATTAAAACTTGTCCACCCCAAAAAGAAGATGGGCCCAAGTATAAAAATGATGAAATACGACAACACTGTGACAAGGTGACTACTGGAGAACTGAAGTTGAGAATAAGGGGTATTTTCGAGGGTGGGGAATTACACCAGTAGAGGGGGCAAGGGCGTAAAGAGGTGCTTGAAGAATATTTTTTTTTCAGCTTTTTCTTCATCTTCGTCGCTGTGTCGCTTCCTTTTTTTCTTTTAAAAGGGAAAAGGACAAAGGCTAAAGACTTCTTCGGACTGAGATTAAGTTACATGGAGTGGGTGTAGATTTTTGTAAAAGACATCTTGACATATACTAGAGGTTGATTACATGTCAAACTGGTCATTTATAAGGGATAGTAAGGTATTTTCGTCTTCTTGTCCTTGTTGTTGTTGCTGCTGATTGTTTTTTTTGTTTTTTTTTTTGTGGACGAAAAGAATGTTCAATAAATTTTACTTTTTTAAAGTGAAAAACCCATGTGGAGGGGAAAAGAGAGGGAAGATTAGAGAAAAAGTTTAATTAGCTGATTATTTTTTCTTCTTCAATAGGGGGGAGGATTGGTTCTCAAGAATTTGAAATATGTGATGATTGGTGGAAGGAGAAATGGTAGAAGATGGTAGTCAATTGATTTGGAATTTCAATATTGATTGATTGAAGGAGGGTCAAATTGGGTAAGGCTTCTTCAATTGGTAATATATTAATAGAAATTATATTAATAGAACAAAAGTTTCTTTGAATGTAAGAATACTTCGAATGGGACTACAGGATAACGTGATCTAAATTTAGGACATTAAACGTCGTGACCATTATTAAGTTAAAAAAGGAGTCAATGACCTAAATGTCTTGCTCCGCACAAAAGATAGGATGGACGCTCATAGTATAAAAAGGATAACCGCATACCCGAGTAAAAATACCCCTCCACTTCCAAGCATGCACGCTCCCGCCACAGGCACATTTTGCAAAATAAAGGAAGTAAAGTTGGAGCTTTAAAAGTTTGGCCGTCGTGAGGCCCTATGTGTTCCTATTAAAAATGGTTAAAAATTCTACGGCCATCATATCCCTCGTAAAAAACCAAGCGGCCTGTCTTCGCCCGCTGTTAGCTCATTTTTTTATTTTTACTCGGGGACCCCCTGCCCTCTCAATATCACGTGTGATTTTTCAAATTTTAAAAAATTTCTTGCTTTGACCCTATTATGCGTATTTGTAGTGTAAATACGTTTATCTGGGCTTGATTGCGTTAGATTTATCTAAAAAAAAACATAATTTGTGTTGAAAAACAGTATCACAAAATCATTCCAACACCAGCTTGGCATGCACCCAATATTAACAACGATTTCCATATAAACAATAGTAAAACATCATAGGGGTCGTCCATTTATTACATGAGGCGTTTAGAGGGGGAGGGTGTCGAGCCGAATCTCACCTATTCTCAAGAAACAGTGTCAAATTGCGAACTGAGTTAAATTAAGTAAAACATGTTTATCCATTAAAGTAAAACATATTTCAGTCCACTTCACTCACAAACTGCCGGCAGGCCGCGGCCTTTCAGATTCGGACGGCAGGCACAGCCCGATGAAGGTCACACATTTCTCAGTCTGACTGAGGGATGAGAATTTCAAGTATCTGCCTAGCAGGCCGTGGCATGCAGGTTGGCGGCCGGTGAGTTTGGCCTCAAGGCGAAAACTTTGAGGCCTGCAGGTGACCTGAGTGTGAGTGTGCGGGCCTTAAGCTTATGGCAAAATCCTGCACAAAAAATTTTATGCGGTTATGCGAACGCCAGAAAGTAGCATAGCAGCCCCCGAATTGTGTAGCCGCCACTGGCCAGCTAACTAACCCAGTTATCTCGCAAATTTACAGTGTTTCTTGCGGGAAAAATTGCGTGATATTTGATTTAATTGATGACACCTAAGTACATAAAGATCGACATAAAAGAACTGCATCAACAAAAGCTTAATCGAAATGAACTTTTGTTTTCTGCTATGGAACATTTCGTTTCATTCTCTTTAAATTCCCACTTGGAGCACTTTTGATTGTAAAAAGTTACGCAGAAAGTTTCTTTCTCTCATTGTAACCCCTTCCTGAATGTTCCGCAGAAAGTTTCCTGCTAAAGAATGTTTCATGCTCTCATTGTAATTGGGCTTTTATGCAAATTGCACACAAAACATGAAGCGGAAATTAGAATAAACCGTATAAGAGACGATCCACACATATCACTGAAGGCATGGTCCCTATCCAATCCGCAGCAGTGGCTTCCGTGATGAATTTTTCACTGACATTGACACAGCACCGCTTTTATCGTATCAGTTATGAATGTATCTGTGATTACTTTTTAGTTCTGGAATTTGGACAGCGCATCATGGAATTTAGCATGGAATATCTTGCTGCAATGGCACCGAAACATGTTTCACCTATTATTCCGGTTGAATTCATATAAAATTTCCCGTTGAATTTAAAAAACATTTTTTTAACGTCCAGGATAAGTTAAAAAATATCGGTGGCAAAGTATTTTTTTTTTACGGACGCCTGAAAGACACTGAGAATGTCAGTGGAAAGATGTCGCGACTTTTCCAATATATTTCCATGGAATAACATCGAGGATATTTTGTTCACTGATGCCCTCGGTATTGCACTGAAGTTGTCGGCGCGTCACGGATATGTGTGGATCGTCGTTAAAACTTTATACACGATTGATCTTGCGAGTGATCTACACGAAGAATGTGTTCTTCAAGAAAAAAATCCGTAAAGCTTTGAAGAAAGCATTTCAATATACAGAAATAACATTACGTGTGTTCCCTGCAACTGATGCAATGAAGAACGTTTGTTTTCCGTACTCGAAAGAATAAAACATTATCTACGTTCCTGGATAAGTGAAGAACGTTTGAACAATTTAGATATCCAAAATGATAAAACTTTTCGGTACACCTAATACCTAGAAAGGTCTTGACATTGAAATGAATATCACAGTTGATTTTTATTCTGGATAGCGCTTGAACTGCAGAGTTAAAAGTTTAGGCAGCTGTTAGAAAATAATTGGCAATCAGCTAAAATTAGCAAACACCAATGCATAAATAATGAACTTCAAAGGTTATTACCAATTTAATCTTTAATGTATGTAAACTTAAAATGCAGCCATACAGTACGAATTTACCTTATATAAGTAACAGTTAAATATAGAAATTTTCACAATACCTTCACGTACAATTCTTGGAACATATTCAATTTTGCTCATTTCTAGGAAATCAATGGATTTCTACAATTTCCCAATAATTTGCGGATTTTCAACACTGCTGTGTGTGTCAAACCACTTAAATACAATACATGCACTATATTTTTTCTACGAATAGCAGATGAATCAATTTCCATGAAACTTTCCGATACAATTTTCCGAGAAAGCAGATGATTTTGTAAATTGATTAAAGGCCCCCATATACGGTCAAATTGGATGTACATCGAAGGGCGGATGTACAACCAAAACTATAGATTGTGGGCCGGTCGGCCGATCAAAATACGTTGGGCTTATGGGTTTGATGAAAATCTGGTTGTACATCTAATTTGACCGTGTATGGGGGCCTTAATTCGCCTCCACGTTGTGGTTGTTTCAGTTCATGAAAATCTATTTTCCAGGAAAAGCTAAGTAGTTTTCAAAGTAACATGCTGGATGCTGGAGGAATTAAAACTGGTATTGTTAGCCAGCAAAAATGAAATTTGTAGTCGACGTTTGTAGCTAGCGGCGAATTTTCCTGGAAATATCGAAAATCATTGAAGTATAATTTTACCGAACAAGAGCCACTAGCAATAGAATCGGTCTTGGGTTTATAGGTAGAGAGATTATGTATTGAGGAACACTAGCTATGTGAGATGAGAACAATTAGGGGTCCATATTACGGATTAGATCACTTTATGCTAAGGTAAAGCCGATATAAATAATTAGAGTTAATATGGGCAAAGCCAACTAAAGTAATATGTTATCCGAAAAAGATAAAAAATGTGTGGTATTTTAAAACACAAGGGTCCTATAAAAGTAATAACCACCTCCAACTGCAGCAAGTGTTCATGAAAACTGGGAATGCTCGGAAGGGGTCCTCCATAAATTACGTGAGGCGTTTAGGGGAGGGAGGGGGTCGAGTCGAATCCCACCAAATCTCACGTGGGGGAGAGGGGGGGTCTCGGCAAATATCACGTAATTTTTTTTTAAAGAAACTGTAATGCCGAGAAAACTGGGTTAAATTAAGTAAAACATTCATCCATTCATTCCATTCATTTATAGGCCGCCGGTAGGCAGTGGCCTGTCAGACCAGGGGCCGGTTCGTGTATGTCGTAAACGAAAATTCTTTTTCGTCACGGGTTCGCGTAAGTCGAAAAAATTGAAAATTTTCGTCTCAAGCCGACGAAAGGTCTTGGGTTATCGAGTTTTTGGATTAGGACACGAGCAATTTTCTTTCGACCTATGCGAATGCTAAAATTTTCGTCGACAAAATTTTTCGACTTCAATTTATTTTCGTACGATTATCGTCGTTCGTCATACACGAACCGGCCCCAGGTCGACCAGCCCGACTAAGCTTGACTCAGTCTAACTGAGGGATGATACTTCAGGTACCCGCCAGACAGGCCGTGACATGCAGATGAAATCATGATTCTCTACAGACACACAGGTGAAAACGACTGCTTAGCATAGCAGGTTATTAATTAATTCAAGCGCAAAAATGTTCATGGCCTCAACGAAAGCTTCAAGGCGGCTCCAGCCTCACGCCGCGCCGTGAACACCCGCAAACAAGCGCGAACGCGAGTGTGGATGATTTTCACGCTTAGCTCGCGCCTTGCTTTCTGTTACGAGTGGATACAGCGTGAATTCTTCCCGTCAATTCACGGCTCGAGAGTGAATAGAAGCTCAGATCTTCAGGCCCGAACTGACGATAAATCCGATTTTTGTCAGCTTTCTTGAGCTGTAGGCATTCTTGAATTTTCAGGCTATACAGTTGGCGGCCGGTGAGTGTATGGTAATACTTGGCGTCAAGGCTAAAACTTTCAGGCCACGGCCTGCCGGCGAACTGCGTGTAAATTGGGCCCTTAAGATGTGGGTAAGTCCTACACAAAAAAATTACTCGATTGTTTAGTCTCTATAGGCTAGTCAAACTCGCGACTCGTCGAATGCTGCAGAGTACGAGCCAAGTAATACTGAAAAGGCCATTAGAATTTAGTGCTACAAGAAAGCACATGGCGAATTTTAGCGTAATGAAATGTTGGGTGAGTGTTCACGTTTTGGTAGTTGTGTGTCCACCACAAGCGGAAAAACGAGGAGGGCAAGCAGTCCGAATTATCACTTATCTCAAATAAAATCTTGCACCAAAACCCCCCACATTCATACAGATGAACTTTTTACACACCTTTCACTAGATTTCATTACGGTTACGTACACGGATTTTATACGCGAGGGCCTTTCCTGCAGTTCTATATTCAAACGCTGTGGTTACGACCGTAATTTCGTATTTTCAATGTAAATACTATGGATTTTATAAAATTTGAAAAACTCACGTGAGATTAGGGGGGAGGGAGGGGGTCGGGACAAATCTCACGATATCTCACCAAGGGGGGAGGGGGGGGGGGGGGTCGAAAAATCGCAAAAATCACCTCACGTAATTTATGGACGGCCCCGAATGTAGAAGAATTAATTTTGGAGTGAAAACCCGACACTCCAGAAACGAGTGGTTTTATTAAAGCCAGGAAAAAATTACAAAAAGCGAAAACCTAGTCTAGATTAGCCTGGACTGCCCTTGCCAAAGCCGAAAAATTGAAATATGAGTTTTCAACCTGACGAGTTAAAATTGTAAAAAAAAAAATTAGTGAAAAATTTTGTAGCTACATGAACAGGAAAATTTATCAAAGGTCAAAATTAGTTTTGAAGAAGGAGGAGGTAGCATATGAGGACTCTAAAGAAATTAGTAGCAAATTTCGACCGAAGACTGACGTGACGACATCAGAGGGAATATTTAAATAGATCCTGAAGAATTTAAATTAAGCTGGAAAGAATACTGCGATAGTCAAGAGAGTACTGAAAAAATAAAACGAAGTAAATAATGAGTTATCATCATTACGTCTACAAGTTGCAGCTGGTCATCCTCGGTTCAAGGCGCCCGACAACCGTCCTAGAGATTGAGGTTCGATCCCTTCGCTGACTCTTCTGTCATCTTCTGTAAGCAAAGGCGCCTGATCGCCAAAATTATCGTTCTGTCGCATTAATATTGGATGAGATCCGGTGGATTCAAGTCCCATGTTAAAGTTAGCATTCGTTCAGTACTTACCGAACTGACTTTGCAGCTATTTAACATTCTTCTATTATGAAATCATGTGCAGCACAGAGGGGGTTTATCTTCGTTTAAGAAGCAGAGAAATAATAAAACCCAGAAAAAGATGACAGTGAAACGGAGCTACAGATAGAGAGAAGGCAAGGGCCTAAGCACATCGAACTTATACCTCACAGCAGCAAAGACTCTAGTAGTAGAGTGGAATAAATCCGTCATACAGTCAGCGAAATTGATATAAAGTCACCACACTTGTTGTGGTACTTTGACAACCTGTATCTCTAGTATTTGTCGCTGGAGCTCAAAATGACGTACCATGTTTTGAAGCTAATGGCGTCTACTTCATACTCCTTCAACTTTGTATAGTAGAGCGGTACTCATTTGAACCGTTACAGTGCAATTTTGAAGCATTTTGACCTAAAAGGTTTTTGTTTTCAAAAAAATGGTAAGTTAATTATTTTATATATTTTATAATGGATTTATGTTGATTTAAGCAATTTTGCATTGTATCTGTTAAATTTTATAATATTTGAATGTTAATGCTATCCCAAGCAATCTTCAGCCCTTCTTTTATTTGCTGAACGGTTGGAATTTATCTGCCGTTGGCGAAAACCATTCGGACTAGAACTCATGAATGATATTCATTTAGGTTCAGGTCTAGACTTGGGCTGGCCAGGAAATAGTCGGTGTTCCGGAACCATTCTTAATTTCTTCAACGATCCTTGACCGATGAACACCTCCAAGCTCGCCCAGGAAATCATGGTGGATTTCTCGAAAGCGTTCGATACAGTAAATCATGATCTTCCTGTGGCTACATTAGAAGCGGGGCGTTTTAATCCAGTATACTGTCTCTTAATATTTCGAAGCGCCTTCTGGGGTTCCCCAAGGAAGCCACTTAGGGCCTCCTTTATTTATCTTATTTGTAAACTCTTTTTAAGCTTGATGCTTCAGTACGCCTTTATGCGGACGATATGAAGATTTTAACCCCCATGCCAATAAGAAGGGCAACTTAATGTATTTCTTGAATAGTCTAAAGGCATTGATCTGGAGTTATGTAAATCTAAATGCAATGCCAGGCCCGGCTCGAGGATATTTGGCGCCCTGGGCAAACAAGTGGTTGGGGCGCCCCCCTAAAGACATGGTACCATTGGTATATTCAATATTGGTAAAATAATTACTACAACGTAATAATAAACTGTTTTTTAACCGACTTCAAAAAAAGAGGAGGTTACTCAATTCGACCTGTAGGTATTTTGTGGTCCTGTTCACGCATAACTTTATAACCCAATAACGATGGGGGAGTGGGTAGAGCGTCGGATCCTCGATTCAGGGTAATGTGGCGTTTGCAGGTTCGATCCCTGGTCGGGGCAGGCCGGTTGTTTTCTTTTTCTCTTTTTCTTCTTTCTGAAATGATTTATTAACATATTGGTCAGCGGCCGATAGTACTTGACATAGCGCAAAGGGCTAGAGAGAAGTATTCTTGTCTGTGGGATCTGTGGGGTGCGAGTTCGATCCTTGGGCTCGCGGTGCTTTTTTTCTATATATCGACAAAATAATTATTTTTTAATTTCCTTCGGGGAATTTTGTTCCATATTAAACAAGTTTTCGACGTGAATACGTCTGTAAATTTGCTTCCAGAACAAAAGCCGATGAGAACGAAATTATGGCGAAATTTGCAGCTCAAACAACTTTTATATCGAATAAAGAAATATACCATGACGTGGATGAAGAATCAAAGAATTTTATTGTTTACATTTAATTTCCCCGATATCAATGGCAACTTAACTTTTAATATGCCTTATATTATCTTGATCTGTATGTGTGTGTAGTGTAAACAAATCTTGCAACTTGATTTTGACCCAGTTCCATATAACCGATCAACTGCAAATTTTGCACATACGTATAGTTCGCATGACAATACAATCTGCAATCAAATTTTGCAATTGCGCTCCCCGACCCCAGACATGGGTATCAAATGAAAAGGTGTGACAAGTAGAATACACTTCGCTATGTGGCGTCTTTCAAAACCCAAAATGCGGCCAACACAAAATGGTGGCTTACCTTTTTCTTTACAACGCCCTTGGTATGGGTATCAAATGAAAGTGTATGACGAGTATAGTGCAGTAAGCTGTACGAGTATTATCCTTTGAATTAAAAAGCTACTTTACCGCCTTTCCGAAAAGAAGTTAGGCATAAAATAGTATTAAAATTTGCAAGCCTTGAACCTTTCATTGGCAGCGAACAAATTGTTTTATTGTCACGGAATTAATACTATACAGGGTAAGTACTTTAACCAACGAGTGGGGAATATTGGGAGCGATGCACAGGAGAGTTTATTTGGAGCACTCTCCCTTTACTGGAGTTTTCATAAATTTTATAAAACAAAAAAACCGGAAATTATCCTCGCGACCATAAAATGTGACATTAGCATAACCAATAGCCCAGTTCTCTTTCCATGAGAAGGACAAGCAGCTTTTGGAAGTGGTTAGAATTCAGTTGGGGGACTGCTTTGGGGAACCAACTCTCGGGCTTGGCTAAAAAAGGCAAACAATTTTTTTTTCTTTTTTAAAAAGGTTTTTTATAATGCTCCTAGAACGCTTTTGAGGAGCGTAAAAACGTAGGCTACCTGCAATGACAGGCAATTTTAAAAAATGAATGGATTTTTTAGCTTTTTAGCACGAAATAAAAAAAATTTAAAAACCGACTTCAGAAAAAAACCATTCCTGCGATGCACAAAAAAGGATGAAATAATTGTTTGTAATTCTTAACAACATCAATCCAATCAGAATGGATCTAGAAAGAAGAATCACTTTTGAAGACGGTGCCAGGTAGTAGTTGACTTTGATTGCACTAACTCTTGCTTCGGCAATTGTTTTCATTTCTTTGTTAGGCTTATGCCCTTAATCTATCACCCACATGTGTTAGCACCGTCTTCAAAAGTGATTCTTCTTTCTAGATCCATTCTGATTGGATTGATGTTGTTAAGAATTACAAACAATTATTTCATCCTTTTTTGTGCATCGCGGGAATGGTTTTTTTCTGAAGTCGGTTTTTAAATTTTTTTTTTTTATTGGTCACATCACAAATACTAAGATTACATAAGAAACTATAACAATGTATCGAGAAAACGATAGTCTAGTTAGAAATGGATTTTGCGAGCTTTTTTTTCTGCAAAACTTTTGGTTAAGTTTTGCTGATCTAATTTTTTCGCTAACTCGCTTTCTATCGAAAGTAATGAAAGACCGGTTAATCTATTTTCGGACATTGTTGAACGAAGATAGTTCTTAATCAATTTGAGTTTAGAGAAACTCCTTTCTCCGCTTGCTACCGTTACTGGCAGGGTGAGTAATATTCGAAGAGCGATAGCGACATTAGGAGTAAAAAACTTATTTCGCGCAATAAACCTCAGAACATTTACAGTTGTTGTACATGGTTTTATCAAATTTGTCAGAGCCAACAATTCCTCGCATAACTCGTCCGCATCTACATCAGATTCATCATTACTTGATAATGATGCAGCCAAATCTTTGCAATGTTTCAACAGATCATTTTTCTTCTCCGCGAATTTTTCTTTAACTCCACCAATATCGTATAAAAACCCGAAAAGCGAGGCATGGTTCTTTAACTGAACAAATCTATCTTGAAGAGAAGTGATTGAAGCATCCAAGATGGCGAAAAAACATTCAACTTTATATTTTTGCTTTGGATTTTCAATTGGTTCGTCTTGTGCTTCATAAGAAAACATTTGCTTTTTTTTTCTTTTCCGTATACCTTCTGATTGATTGAATGTTTTTTCAGCATCAAGATCATTTGCCAGCAAACTAGCTTCTACACAAACATTTTCAAAACTCTCATCTGATCTAAGTTTCCTCAAAAAATCTAACGTTTTGTCAAGGGTTTGAACAGCCCGGTTTGAACGGGGAAGTGGGGGCATGACCCCATGATGGAACGAACAGTCTAATCACGGCCATAAATATATTCTCCAGGGTGGGCCAAAAAAAGCAACATTTAAAATTTTTATTTCAGTTTATTTAAAGTAGTTTTTTAATGTTTTGCTTCTGAAAAACATTAAAAAAAACTACTTTGACACTATTTCCACCACGATTTTGTATATATTCCGACCAAAGGTGTCTTTTGACACCTTTGAGCTTGAATGCAAAAATAAACTGTGGAAATAATTATTAATGATCTGGAACAAAATATGTACCGCTAAATTAATTTAACCGTTATTATACGAAAAGTCAAAAAAAATTTGAGAACAAATTATTAAACAATCTCAAGTTAAAATTTTTAAAGATGTCTTTTGAAAAAGTGTTAAATTTAAAGTTAAATAAATGACCCTAGTTTCTGGTTCCGTTTGTTCCACCTGTCTTAAAAGCGAACTGGACTCGAAGCGAAGTGTAAACGTGGGAAAAGCGGGATTAGAAAGGTTACACAGATATATGACGGATTTAGGGACCCCAATAGGAAAAACCTGGGTATCCAAAATTTGTCAACAAAAAAAAAAAGAATAACTACAAATGTCAGGTAAACAATTGAATTCGAATTTCATTCCTGAATAGGTCCCCATACACTACAAGGTTTTATGCGTACAAACATGTCCCACAATCTTTCTGACAAACTTGTTTGAACGCCGAGCTTACCCATACACTATTATGGTTTTCATTTTCCTTTAAAGATTTCAAATCGAAATGAGTTCTTTAACTAGGAATTAGTTGTAATCAATAGCCTTTGAAATTTTATGTTATGCACAGAACTGTCAGATAAAACCACGAAAAAATCAAACCATTTTGATATTTGGGACAAACTTGTGACAAACATAAAACCAAAAACCAAATTCACCACACACTGTCAATCTTTGTTTGAACGCCTTGTTTGTACGCATAAAACCTTGTAGTGTATGGGCCCCTAATGACTACTTGCTTTTACTTAGGAATAAATTAAAAATTTAGAACATAAAAAAAAAATCGGTTGGTCGTCAGTGCCGCCCCCCTTTCGACAGCGCCCTGGGCAGCTGCCCAGCTTGCCCGTGCCTTAAGCCGGGCCTGTGCAATGCATTTTCTTTTTTTTTTTTATGTAGAAGGCTAGAGGCTCAGGGTAAGCACTTTTGTATTGTTAACAATCTATTTTTTCGTATTTTCGCTCAAAAGAGCCTATAATGTACACTTACTCACTCGTCCGGTGGCTATTAGAGATCTTGGGGTTTACTTTGACCGCTGTTGCTTTTAAGAACCCCTTGACACCAAAGAGTCTTTCCGTTTTCTTGATCATGGTGATTCTTGAATATGCATCTCCATATACGAAAGTGCATGAGCATCGAATCGAGGCTGTCCAGAGAAATTTCTCGAGATATGCTTTACGCAAGTTAAGTTGAGCATCGCAGGTTCCAAATTTCAGTGTCAACTTCTTGGACTCCAAAAACTTAAACGCATCTGAGATACTTTTTGCTTTAAAGCTCAGTCTTCTTCTCTTCTCTCTTTGTCTTTGTTGTTGTTGATTTTGTAGATTTTTCGCTTAGGCACGTCTATTCAAGCAAGGTGTCGCACCAAACACCTGATCGCTATCGCATGATAGAGATAGAAAACGTGAATTCAAAAACCATTAGCCTGGAGTCAAGGTTTTGACTTCACTCAGAGCTAGTTAAACTCATGATTCGCTCAAGAATGGGGGCCTTTCGAGTCGCCCATGGACTATGTAAGTGCATCGGGCATTACCGTAGGAAGAACCTAGGATAACCTATGTTGCGTATTCATGGAAGTTTAAAATCCTCGCAAACATGCGATCTTCTATAGTACTAACGATTGGGGAATGTCTGAAAAGCATCGCTAAGGCGGCTTTTCGTTTTAAACATCATTGCACCGCTTTTAACTGATTTCAATACTTAAAAATGGAGCAATCTAAAAAAAGAAGTAGAATCTCCAGCCTTGGCCTCTGTGAGACGAGATCACCCCCGGTTGAAGAAATGCAAACCATTCTTGGAATCTGAATTAACTTGATGACAAAATTATTAAACCTTTTTCTATGCCACCACACTAGGTCCCCATATATTAACATAGGTGTTATGATAGTCGTGTATAATCAATACATGGCGTTTGGTTGGAACCATTAGAGATCCATGTGCTGCCCCTCAAATTGTCCATATATTGGTTCTAATGGGGTTTGGTATCTAATGACAGACTTTAGTATAACTAAGACCTAGTTATAGATATAATTAGGGTATATTTTACCACACTTCCTTTTCAAAGTTGGAATTCCAAAGAGAATGCAACAGTATACCTTCTCCATTACAATTAACAAAGAAAAATACTACCCCAAAATAATTACCTCAATATATCAAACCCATCAATTGAGCAACATCAATAACTAATTTACTATCTTTCCACTTTACAAATAATATTTACATTAAATAAAATACCATCAAATTACACTAATGCATAAACTATACTTGACTTAAGGGAAAGCAAAGAAAAAAAAATATTGTTACATCAATAATCCTAAAAACATTGCTATCAATTTATAAAAAATTGAATCTCATTATTAAGCAGCACTTCCCCATTCAGCATGCGTTCTATCACAGGAACGACTCGCACGTATATCGCCAGCCAAGTAGAGAGAAAGTTCATATATATAAAAAATAACATCCCCTAAAACTTTGTAGGCATTACACGTTATTAAGTGCAAAACATTTATGTTGGACGCTGCAGCCCATTACACTACTACCATGAGAATATAATCCGTAATCATAGTAGAGTGTGTAACATATCCCTACTACATGAAGAAGAAAAAAACCCATACACATATTCCCCAAGCGCCTTGAATTATTAAAAAGCGAAGCAAAATAAATATCACTCTTCCGTCTACCACGCAACAAGAAAAATCACCTGTGCTCCACCTCGTATCCAATTAATGATACCAAATGCAGGAAAAAAAAACAAATTTTCAGGCGGGGTGTTTTTGTATGTGGGGAGTTGTATGAAAGTGGGGGTGGAGAGTTGTCGAACAATTTTTTTTTTCACACATGCCATAAATCATTGTGTATTCTGTCTATACACTATATAAGTATGGGCTAATGTGCGTAATCTTAAAATAAAATCACATAAAATACGCATTTCCATATTCGCATATATGTATATGTATATAAAAATCATCATCCCCCATTGACGAGGCATAGTTAACCAAAAAGCGGAGCACAAACATCTCGAGGGCGGGACAAATCTTTTCCTGGTAAAAGTGGAAAGCGACCGGAAAAGTGCACGACATTATAGCAAAACGAATGGCCCAGAAAAAGAACATACACACACTCACAATAAAAAAATACATACATGCATGCGAGTATCCTGTGAGGGCAATCAGGAACTTTTTGGCAAGGGTTCCATTTTCCTGCAAAAAAGGCTAAAACACATGGGCCGAAGGCTGTAACTGGCATCATTCGTTTCGTTCTGGTTCGATGTTGGGATGGATTTGCTTGGGACATTGTCCAAATGGACCAACTCTTATCCCTAAAGTCACATGAAATGATCCCCTTTTCTGGGTCCCCCGTCCCTGTCATGGTCCCTACAGCGCTCTCCGTACAGCCGAGATGGACACTGCCTAGGTTCTGGTTTTGGCCCGAATACATTATTAAGAAATAATAAAACATCTCAACTGCCAGTGGATTAGCCCCCAAAGCGGAATTCACTGGGGCTGTCAGTGACATCTGAAAATCTACAGCCCCTGCATAATCGAACTTAAGTTCGTCCAGTACGACTACTGCAACTATTCACACAGAAATTCTCTCCGTATCCTGGGTCCCCCGCAGCCCGGCCCCGAGAATCCAGCCCGATATGTGCAGTCCTTGGGGAATATTTTACTCTTTCACAAAATTCTGCTTAAAATTGAAAATAACCAGGTCATACCTTTGGTTCGGCAGTTCGGCAGTTCAGCACATCAATTTTAATTTAAATATTTCGGCTTTTTCGGATGTAATAAAAGCGGATTTTCGAAATTCTTCTGGGATTTATGCGGCATTCGGGGGCCAGGACTCCTTCCCCATGTGATAGGCTGACTGTGTGTTAATAAGGGGCCCCCGGTGAGTTTTTAATAATCATAGCAACAGCAACAACAGCAGCATTAAGCAACAAAAAAGTGAAAACTTTTACTTTTTAATAAGTCCATGCGATTTTATTAAGAGTCTGTAAAAACGACCGGAAACACATTAAAAAATGGTTCTATTGCTCGTAAAATTTGGGCTTAAAAGGCTTCATTCTTTAAAAAGAAGGCAAACTTTAATGAAAAATTAATTAAGAGAAATGTTAACCAACAATTTTTAGTGTGTAAACCATATTTAAGCTTATAAAGTATCTGAAGTCGAACCTAATCCTCAATTGCACACTGTACGGCTTTAGAAAAAAATACAAGTTCCTTCGCGTATACGTGACATTACATGTAGATAATAATAATAATAATAATAACATTTATTGGTCGAGTACAAAGATTAAACATCTTAACTGTACATAAAGGAGAGGAAATAAAAAAATATTTGAACAATTGATAAAAGAGAAATAAGTGAGAGAAGAAGATAAGAGAGAAAGAAAGAGAAAGAGTGCAAAGAAAGAAAAGAAAGAATCAGCTATAGTGGTCTTTTAAAAGCTTGCTGAAAGTTCGGCTAGATGTCGCACTCCGAATACCCCAGGGCAAGGCATTCCATTTACGTGCAACTTGGACAAAGCAAGAACGATCACCAAATGACGAGTTACATCTAGGAATCAATAATGTTACCTGCCTATTGGATTGTAAGAAACGTAGTTTCTCAATCAAATAACGTGGACACATTTTATTCAAAAGCTTGAAAATAAATTTTAATTCGTGGTACGAGCGATGGTTTGCAAAAGTAAGACCCAATAAGGCCAAAACAGCTCTCTTCTTATGCCAGAGAACGATCGGAGTCAACTGGGGCCTTAAACCCCGCATCGTCCACTGGCTCTATACAGCCGTAATCAGACCTATACTTATGCATGGCATATCGGTATGGTGGACTACATTACAGAAGATTACGTATCCTAAGATACTGGAAAGGGTCCAAAGAACAGCTGAGCTGTGTATCAGTGGTGCAATGAGAAGCACCCCTACAGCTGCGCTGGATGTCTTATTGCATCTCACCCCTTTGGATATACACGCCGAGCAAATGGCAGCCTGGACGGCTGCCAGGACAAAGGCTTCTCTTGGATGGACTCCATACTCATATGGCCATTCATCCATCCTTAGGAAGTTCGCCACCGCTGCGAACAACCTAGATTATACTACACCTACGTGGACCTTGGAGAAAGGTTTCAATACCATCATTCCGGCCAGAGATTACTGGACAGATGGTGTTATCCCAACTGAGTCATTATGTATCTTCACAGATGGCTCAAAAATTGGGAATAATGTAGGCTCTGGTATTTTTTCCGAGCCATTAAATATAAACACCTCTCTTCGTCTACCCGACCACTGCAGCGTCTTCCAAGCGGAAGTCACTGCGATCTGGAAGGCTCTCGAATGGTTGGAGATAAATAATATATCTCATAAGAATATATGTATTCTATCGGATAGCCAGGCGGCCCTCAAGGCTCTTAATTCTGCCGTCACAACATCCACGACTCTTCTGAACTGCCGCAGGTCTCTATGTGAGACTGCCACTCAGTTTGATATAACACTGTGTTGGGTTCCTGGACACAGTGGGATTAGGGGAAACTGTAGGGCAGATGAGCTTGCTAGACAGGGAACCGAAGTGGAAAGGACACCCCACTTAACCCGAATGGGAATGCCCTTAGCCACCTATAAACTAACTGTGAGAAAAATCAGCTTAGCTCGAGCCGGGCTGAGATGGACCACAGCAACGGTTTGTCGCACCCTTCATGCAATGTGATCAACTTTGGACGCAAAGCGTTCAAAATCTCTGGTTCAGTTGAACAAAAAGGAGATAAGCCACGTCGTAAAGGTGCTGACTGGTCACTGTCCCTTTGGCCCACACGCCGAAAGATTAGGACTCCCCCACAACGACTTATGTAGAAGTTGTGGTAATGAAGAAGAGGAAGAAACTGTCTCCCATCTTCTCTGTACATGTCCCGCCCTAGCAAGGAAAAGAGGGACCTTCCTTGGCTCACCTTTCCTTGATGGATTGAGCGAGCTGCAAAATATTGGTGTCTCTAGACTCTGTCGCTTTATCAAAAGCTCAAAATGGCTTGAAATGGCCTGAACTATGTCCCAATACCAGAATGGCGTCACAATGGGCCCAATGGCATGCCTAAGTGGGCTCCCTGGTGGGGGGCAGCCATTTCAACCTAACCTTACCTAAGACCCAATAAGCTGGATGCATATGGTGTAATATGATCATGCCGTCTTAGCCTATAGACGAAACGAAGACAATCGTTAAATGCAACTTCCATTTTTCTCATACACACTGAATCAAGTTTCGGGAAAATTAGACTACCATACCTCAGGTGAAGCATAATTAGAGCAATCACATGCATTTTATGCATATCAGGTGTGAGAAGGCTAGAGCTTACCCATAGTTGACATAAGCATCCATAGACTTTTTGAAGAGCTCTGCTCGTATGACTACAACAACTAAATTTAGAATTAAACACAACACCTAGGTTTCTGACTGAGTCAACATAAGGCAAAATGACATCATTTATTATAATTGGTGCGAGTGTGCTTAATACAAAGGGAGTTTTACTAATCACCAGGCATGAAGATTTCTTAGGATTTAGGGGCAGTTTATTAGTAAAACAGTCCAATCATAAATACTCCTCAAATCATCGTTAAGTCTACGAATACACTCAACGGTTGAATCTATGGGCATACTTATGTAGATTTGCACATCATCAGCATATAAGTGTATAGATGTGCTTTTAATTACAAGAGGAAGGTCATTAATGTAAATGCTAAATAACAAGGGACCTAGAATAGAGCCTTGTGGCACTCCACAGCGTAGAAGTATGGGCTCGGAAAATTTATCCCGAATTTTAACTATTTGAGAACGACCAGACAAGTAGTTTTGAATCAATTTCACAGCAGTAGAACCAAGACCGAAATTACTACCTAATTTCTGTAAGAGCTTTACATGATCAACCGAATCAAATGCCTTCGAGAAGTCGAGTAAAGTCAAGAAAGTTACTTTACGGTTGTCCAAAGGATTATGGCTCCTGTATTCCGGGGAGCTTTCGAATTAAACACGTTTTAATTTTTTGTACTTTCACTTAGAAATTTATTATTGTTAACAATAATTGTTTTATCACAGTTTTAACTATGGAATTAAATTGAATTATTATATTGTATATTTATACGCACGCACGATGTCACGGGTTAGGGAGAGAGCCTTTTTTGATAGTCGTGATCAAACAGAGATGCCGGAAATTGGCTAGCTCGATATGGACGGGGGAAAACGGCAAGATCACTGAACTTTACGTTCGGTGATCGATTGAGTGTTCCGACTGATCGTTTTGATCGTGTCGGAAGTTGTTGTGTGACATTGCGTAAAGTTTGGTAATTAAACTTTACGCGGTCACTACAGGATCACAGATATCAGAAGAGACTTTTAGTAGTGCGTGCAGTTTCACAACTATGTCCCGTTCTAAAGCCAGATTGCCATTCAGAAAGAAGACAGTTTTCTTCAATATACGAAGTAAGTTGCTTAAAAATTACCTGTTCAAATACTTTCGACAAAAAACATAGAAAACTAATTGGACGGAAATCAGAGGGTTGCAAAGGGGAAATTGTTTTTGGAATAGGTACCACCAACGCTAGATTCCATTGTGTTGGAAATTGGGAACACGTAAGACAGTAGTTGAAGATATGAGATACAAACGGACATTTGATACAAACGGTGCGATGACTTTTAAAAACTTAGGTGGAAAATCATCATAGCCAACCGCCTCAGATTTTATTGAGTATACTGCAGAAAGAAGTTCATCCTCGCCAATGCAGCGAAATACAAAGCAATCAGAAGTATAATTTAAGTTGAAAGAAGGTAAATTACAGACTGCATCGGAGATGGAAGAAAATAATGTATTCAGGACATCATGATCGAACTCTGCTTTTAGGTAATTTTGACCAACAGCTCCAAGATTACTCCATAGCCTCTTGGGAGGCAAACTTGTATCCAGTAGGTTACTAAAATAGGAGCGTTTAGCTGAACGAATTAACGATACTGTCCTATTGCGTGCTCGTTTGTAGAACCTGCGCACATCCTCATTACGCGTTTTTTTATACCGATGATACAAGAAGTCTCTTTCAGCCTCCAAAACTTTGACACACTGCTCTATTAAATAAATTTCAAGAATTGGCATTGACTCAGTTCTAAAAGAGCTAGCTAGCTTGAGAGTTCTCTATTCGAAAATTCAATAAAAATAACGCGAAATGGTGTCATTATACGGTAGAATAGAGATTAACCCGCCCGACTACAATCGCAGAGGTCTGTGGTTCCAATCCAGTCTGCAAAATGGTCCTTTCCATTTTTCCCACCAAGACAACATACCGTTTTTCTTTCTCCCTGCCTCGTTCTGACGTTGAGAGTTATTTAAGTCTTCGGTCTACTATTTTTCCAAATCGTTGTCCAACATTCAAAGGAGCTTATCTCTGTGCGCTAGACTTTCAACAATTTCTACTAGAAGAATTACTGGGTCTTCCAAAGGAAGATGATTCAGAGCAAAACGAACGAACCTAGTTGGGCTGTAGAGCCATTGGAAAAAGAAGAAGAAGAAATATATAAAGCAAAAAGGAGTAATTTTTCGATCGCTTGCATTGGTATTCTTCTTTTTCTCCTTTGATTAGGTACTTCATCTAAAGCTACTGAGGCCCCTCTTTTAAACTATTGTACTACTTGTTTTGGCATTACTGGTAGCTTTCAAAGAGATTGTCTTATATCTGCGTTTACAAATAGCTATGTGGCTTAAAATAGAATATGAACTCAAGGCTTTAAAAGCCCGCTTACTTCTTAAACGCAATGTGGAAACGCAAAATATAACTTTTATCGCACCAAAATTTGTATATTTTTTTCTGTTTACACGAACGTGGATTCCGAGTTGGTGAATAGAGAAGGACGCATACAAACTACAATATTATGTGATCGAATATTTCCAATTTTACTTTCCACTTTACGTTTGGGAAGAAAACGGTCCTAAACTGTCCTTAATTGAGGCAGAAAAATACATATACATTATGTCCATATGTGCAAAGCGGCCCAACTGTGATAAACTTGCAGTTAGCTGGAATTCTGGCTTGAATGAAAATTGCACTCGGTACTCGATTCTACCCTATAAGTAATGATATGAGTAAAATGACTCTGTCAAAAGTGTCGAATGCTGATGTGGGTAGAATCGAAAGTCAAATACTCATATAAGTAAAGAATGGTGTATCGATTCCGTATCTGAGTCATGTTGCAATGTCTAGTAGAAAACTAAATTTGATAGATGGAAGAGAATAGAATGTAACATGAAATGAGTACACATTCTAAATCTCAATGTAAGGGATTTCTTAAAACATACAAATCTTTTCCTCATTTACCGCGGCGGTTCTGTAATTAACAAGAACTGCATTCAGCCTTTTCTCGAATGCAACTCCATTTTTTGAGCGGGACTTCGAAAATCATCCTAGCATGGTTGGATCAAATATAATACAGGACTTCCAATTCATCGGTGACAGCACTATTCATTTTCACACTATAAGAAAAACAGTTGAGTTCTAATTTAAAAAATTCCCAAATTTAAAATTACTAGAACATCTAAAAGTTTAAATGCAAGGTCCATCGCCATCACCTGCAACAGCCGCCTAACTTCTCATAATCTCGAACCTATTTTCTCCTTCTTGAGCAAAACTAAAAAATTAGCCTACAACGGGCGAACACCGGCCGCTTGGTTTTTAAGTGGCATATGATGGCCGTAGTGTTTTTAACTAGTTTTAATGGGAGCACATACGGGCTCACAAAACCCGAAACTTGATGTAAAGATATAAATGGACAACAGCTGAGGCAAATTTGAGCCAAAAAAAGAATCTGCACTATATTAATTGTTGAATGTGCTTTATGGAAACTTGCAAATTTTCTTTATGTACCAATGGTCCTTTCGATTTATCCTAGTTAAAGATCATCGATGCAAAAGAGAAACGAGCTCGCCAGTCGTCGCACAGTGAGACCAAATCCAAAAAAGCTGGCCAAAAGTCTAAAAAAAAGTTACTAGATTCCGGTTTTTTTTGGTGGGGTTGGTTCGAGGACACTTCCAATAGTGAGCAATCCGTCACGGAAGGTTAAATTTTTTTGTATGGACTGATTTTTTTTTTTTTTTTTTTATGTGGCACACTAGAGGCTTAGGGAAGGCCCCTTTGTACTGTCGACCATGTATTTTTTTTTTTTTATTTTTGAAATGTCGAACAGCAGCTCTAGTCGGAAGATAGAGAGAGAAGTGAAGGAAAGAACTGTCACAACCTAACTGCGGTATTTTTGTTTCACCTACTCCCAACCATTTCGCGACTCTGACATCGGGGCATCGAGAACAACTCGCTGGAGTGTTATGCCTCCTGAAACGAGTTGAATCTCATCAACCAACCGATGACATGCGCTTGGTGGAGCGGGGAAGAGAACTAGTGAAGGCTATGACAGGAGGAATCAGGAATGCAAAGAGGGAAGAAGAAAGAAGGAAAGTTATGTAGGTGGGAAATTGGGATAAATTTTAGTTGCTACTTTACCTTTTTTGCTTATTTTTAGACGTTTATATTGTGAACGTTTTCAAAACGCAATAAAAACTTAAGTAACCAAGCAATCGTGGTCGTTTAAAGTGGAATTTTCTTTGGAAGGTATGTAGAGTATAAAAAAATGTAGTATACCCATTAAGCAAGTATATAATACACAGTAAGCATCTACTACACGTGATTTTTATGAATTAGGAATGTAAGAATGCGATATATTTTGGACAATAAGTAATATTGCACCCTTCTGCACCCCTGCAAAACTTGCTGGGCGTTGTTGG
Source organism: Thereva unica (assembly GCA_949987705.1). NCBI lineage: Eukaryota > Metazoa > Arthropoda > Insecta > Diptera > Therevidae > Thereva > Thereva unica. Next base: position 74,624,418 of record OX465285.1, read on the forward strand.
CAAAAGTGTAAGCCTTCACCACCAAAAAAATTCGCTGCCCAAAATTGCCCCTCCGTGTTTTAAGGGGTCACATATGTATCTGCTCTGAATGTTCGACATCAGAAGATAGAGATACAACTTTTACTTGTATTCACAACGATGTTCTTCTGTAATTACAATTGCATTCTTAAAAGTTCTTATTTTATTTTTCTAATAAACAATAACTTCCTAATAAAATAACTTGCTTTTAAAAAAAATTAATCAAAAGTATTAAAAATTATATTAAAAAAAAAATTTGTTTTTTTATGAGGTTATGTTATTAAAATTCGTTATCATCGACCCCGAAAACCCCTAAGTGAGATGTTTTGGTATCATTTACTAAAGTTTTTGACTATTGCGAGAGGTTACGTTAACCATATTGAGTCCGCCATTTTGAAAATTTCAATATCGACACCGGATTCGTAATCAGCGACCCAGAAAACCCCAAGTGTAAAATTTGAGATCATTTAAAGCACTTTTTGATTTTTGGCCAGCTTTTTTTTGGATTTGGTCCCACTGTGCGTCGGTTTGTTGCACGTGAAGTGTGGGGCGCGTTTTGATTTATATTTTAGTGGGAAATTTTGTTATTTAACCGATCAAAGCAAAAAAATAAACCATTCAATTGCTGTGTGTTGATAAAAATCCTGAAATTTTCGAATTCGAAGATATGAGCACCTGTACTTTGATTTGATTGTATTTTTTTTTCAATAAAATCGTATTGAGTTTTGATTTTTGTTGGGGAGCGAAGGTCACATTTTCCCCCAAAATGATTTCTTTTTAAGTAGTTGAATTGCGCCAATTTAACTTACAGTTTTGCTCTGCGTCAGCCTTGATCCCTTTATAATGAGGAGATTACGATTGTCCGTTTGTGTATGCGTGTGCGACGAACCCAATTACAGGGTGTGTGAAAATATCTCTATATAGATGTATAGTAAAAAGAATTTTTTCAGTCCTGCAAACAACTTTCTGAAGCCCGCACATAGCCGAGGACTATGATTTAATCACGGCCGGTGTTCGCCCGTTTTAAGGCCATCTTTTATTTTTAACAAGGTTCGCACTAAACTTACAACTGACATTGCATTATGAAGTGACCAATTACATGATGGACTGGTAGACAAAGTCTGATTCTTGCTTGAGCTTAGAGCTGCCATATAAAAAAGAGCATAAAAATTCACGAAATATCACTGACACAAATTACTTGATTACCAAGTTGAACAATGCAACATCATGGTTGATGGTGAAAAGACGTACCCTCCCTTATCTCTTTGTTGTGTGCAAAAGGGTTAATATTGATATTGCTTTTTTTTAATTTCTAAATTGAAACAAATAAAATCCGTGAACTCATCCTAAAAAAACACACTTCAAAACAGCAAAAAAATATTTATTCATACCATACAATATTTGGGAAAAACATGCAGAACTTTTTATATTTAAGTAGAAAGAATACACCGATTTCGTTTTGCATAAATTTGAACTTTTCATACATTCTCCCGGCGGAGCCTGATGGATACAGCAAAACTACTGGTCGTGTCAGTTTGAAATTCTATAAGAATAAACGAAGTTAATTTTATTTTGTTAACTCCCACCGCACCTTTCAATCCCTTTATCCGAATGGAAATTGTACACACCGTCGTCCTTTCTATATATATATGTATATGTATATATATGTAGATGCTTGCGGTGTAGCCCATCTCCACGTCGTTTGCCCATCGCCTTTTGGTACAGTCCAAAAACTTAAGTTTTTACCCCAGGAAAGTTTCTCAGTTAAATCTCTCCCATTTTACAAACCGGAAGAATCAGGTTAAGTGCATCTGTAACTGTATGACTGAGAATATATACGAGAGCTCCTTTTGGATCGGGGGATAATTTGTTGGTATCTCTCCAAGGATGAAAAACTTTATATCATTCCCGGGTACACCCTTCTGTGTGTTATCTCTCACCAACCGAAAACTTTTATGTATGCATATCCTTGATGATCCCAAGGACTAACCTCAACTTTTTTAAGAACAAGATACACCAAGAGAAAGTTTGTTTTATTTTCTACATTCTTTTTTTTTTGTATTTTTTTTTTGTATTTTTTGCTTTCTTTTCTGTTAAGAAAAATTCTTTTTCAATGATTTATGCTAAATAGACTACACTACCGCCTTAAATAGGGACACTTTAGTGGCTTCAATCCTTTTTGCATTCTTTTTAATGCTTCCAGGGATTTTCGGAATTGCTAACGTCTTTACTGTAAGTTTAAGTTTATCCTTGGCTGCCATAACTTTATCGTTGTCCTCGCCTTAGTAATCGTTTGGTTAGAAGTTATTTCCATGTAAAACGAACTTTAATGATCACGATGATAAGTTTCAGTATTTTTTTTTTTATACATATACAATATTTTTTGGGGCGTGTTGTTTTTGTAGCATTTTTGAGGTCTAACCTAATTTGAATGTCATTAAAAAATACTTTTGGAAAGTTTAAATTGTTTTATGCATGGAAGAAGTGAGTGATTTTCAAATTAAGGTTTTTTTCGTGCTTTGTTTTTGAGAATAAGGGAAGAAAAATGTTATTAAAATGTTACAACGAATTAAAGGATGCATTTTTTGTTGAAAAAGAGTGTTTTAAATCGTTTTAACAAAGCACTTCTGTAACTTCCAAATTGTAGTTGGCATTTTATAAAAAAAAAACTTATTTAAGTATTCCTACTTACGGTTTCAGCTTTCAATCCAAAATTCTAAGATTGCTAGTAATTATGGCATTGAACCTTAGGCATGGCCAAGTGGCAAGTGTTAAGTTTCGGAGTAATAACCATCAGAATAGACATGGGTGAAGCCACTCAAACTTCAAATCGAATCACCATCTTTTTAAAATGATGTTCCGAGAGCAATGTTATGTACAAAATTTTCGACTGCACCACATACTTCTCGTACACCAAACCGACTACTGCCGTGCTCGTTCCTCTTGTGCATCGATAATCTTGTAGGATAAATCGAAAGGAACATTCATTATACAAAACGAAAATATTCAAGTTCCCATAAAAAAAAATGCAACCATACATTTGGGGCAGATTCGTTTTTGGCTCAAATTGGCGGTGGAATGCTCGCGTGTTCAGCTTAGTTCTAGGCCATTTAAATCTTTTGGTCAAGTTTGGCCGTCATGGGGTGCTCCCATTAAAAATGGTTAAAAATTCTACGACCACCATATCCCCCTTAAAAAACAAAGCGGCCGGTGTTCGCCCGATAGAAGTCCATTTTTATTTTTGCTCGGGCAGGTAGCAAATTTCGCTGGTGTAGACTTCTTGGAACGACCAGTACAGCTTGGTAATTAACAGCCAACTGATGAATTGAAGGCCCACCATTACTTAAAAAGATAAGGAAGTTTGCAAAACTATAAACTGCTTTAAAAATAGTAACGGCACCTATGCAGGCAACATCCCTGTTCAAATGTAGAAGGCCCCATTACACCAAGCGATTTAAGAAGTGATGCCTAAATCAATCAACGACTATTGTGAAAAATAATTTGGACATGTCACTACCTATGTACCAGCCTTTTACATCTTTCTAAAGCAAACTTAAGATCATAATCCATCTAAGTACTGCGGTGATATGTCGCTTAATTTGAAGATGTGAAGTCATGACTTTTAGTAGGAGACGTGATCCTATAATTTTTAACTACACCTTTTCTGATGAGGGTATCCCTCGTGTTAATTTTGCTGGATTTCTCCACTCACATCAACTATATCTCTTCCAGAGGTAGTTTAGTCTTGGGTTTTATAAAAAGGTGGTCCAAAGAATTTAATAACCCTTTGATTACTAAACACTTATATATTTCTCTTGTCAAACCATTACTTGAATATGCCTCCCAGGTTTGGTTTCCTCACTATTCTTTGCATGTTAGAACTATTGAATCGGTTCAACGAAGGTTCGTTCGATTCGCACTGAATCATCTTCCTTGGGAAAACACAATAGTTCTTCCATCATATGAATCCCGGCTTAAGTTACTCAACTTAAGCTCTCTTCACAAGCGTCGAGAGGTGGCCGATGTTGTATTTTTTCATCAGCTACTTAATGGAAAGGTCGACTCAGGTGTTTTAGGTCGCCGTGCGTCGTTTAGAGAGAGTCGTTATAATCTGAGAGGTCCACCTCTTTTACAAATCAACTCCTCTAATACGAATTACGGCAGATTTGAACCTGTAAACCGCATGTTCATTAATGTTAACAATAATATTAATGTCTTTATCGTGAGCATAAGGAGTCTTTTAAATCTCACGTGACCTATGTTTCCTGTTGCTTGCGTGGGTTATATGTTAATTTGGATTTTTTTTTTATTTACTAATTTTTATGTTTGCATGCTTAGTTGTGAGCCTCATCTCAGCGCTTGGTTGTGCTGAGTAGGTAAATCTTTCTTGGCCCAGCTAAGAAGTGCGCCTTCTGTATTAGAAGGGTTAACTCTATTACTAATTAAACCAACGTCTCTCGAAATTACAGTCTTCACGTCGATAAGTCTTTACCGGTGAATTACAGCGCTCAATTGCTCAAGGAATTGTTTCCCATTTTGGGAATGCTTCCGTGCTGCTGTGCTTGCGCGATAAAATCTTAGCTTAAATTCAATTATTTGCAACTGAATCTAACAGGAAAAACAGCTGAGTTAATGACGGGTTTTGTACCTTCGGCAGAAAATTATCAAGCAGCTATCTCTCTCCTTCAAGCGGAATACGGCGATGAAGAGAGACTTTTAGATCATATGATGCACCAACTGATGTCATCGTCACACGTCCATTCACCTCGACATGCGTCGTCGGGGCTTCGTCGTCTATATAATTCTGTCATTAGCCATACTAGAACACTTACCGCGTTTGGAGTACTGTCATCTTAGTATTCGATCTTGCTATAAACATTTTTTTTAAAGTGCCTTCCTGATTAAATGGTCGCAGGTTTCTATCGGACACATCAAGACAATCCTAAAGGCAATAAGGCGAGTGAAGTTGACCCCGACATGACATCTACATATATTGGGCAGTAATACTTCGTCAAAGGGCTATAACCGTGACAAAATAGCGGAGTTTTCAGCATTATAAGAAGATAATCTCAAGGAGTTCATGTTTTAGCAGATGCTAGCCCCGCCGCTTATGGAGCTGTTTGTTATGTGAGGAGTCTAAAGGTTGATGGAACCATACATGCAATGTTCTGATGTTCAAGAAATCACGTTGCCCCCATCAAAGAAGAAGGAAGGAGATACCACCTTGCCTTGACGTTATCTAAATTGGAGTTGACAGCAGCCCCGTTGCCAGTAGGTTAGCATTATTTTTAAAAGAAAAGCTTAGGGTTCGCGAAATTTTTCTGTGGTTCGACTCACAAATCACACTCTATTAGTTTCACAACAATCGCCTTCAATAATCTGGTTATGACTACGACGAAATATTTCCAATTCCCAATTTATCGATGGTGAGTTGCTTATCGGCCTTGAGACGCTTCTTTGCTCGCCGAGGTATTCCCAAATGTCTTATATCTAATAACTGACCTATACTGGAACAACTGCAAACGTTCTTGTCGGAAGTGGAATCTACTATAAATTCCAGATATTTGACTTACTTCAGGGAAGACTATATAGATCTTTCTCCACTGACTCCAAACCATTTTCTGAAGGGTCCTATACAGATATTTTGTCCACTTCGAGACAAGCGACAGACACTGATAAAAGGGCCAAATGGAAGAACCGACTACGATATTTCCATCTCTTCATGAAAAGGTTTAGCAAAGAATACATTCAATGGTTCAGATCCGCACATCATATTCTCAGCTGGAAGCTGGTGAGGTTATCATCGCGTATGAGCAACTGTCTCCTAAACTTTTATAGAGCTTGGAGTGGTTGTCAACGTTTTCCCAGGACACGATGGGAAGGTATGTTCCTGCGACGTACACATTTCAAACGGCACGATCCTTCGAAGATCGATTCAACACCTTTACCCTCTGGAGATAAAATCGAGACTACGTGCCGTTGCTTCAATGAGTGACATTAAGATTTTAGTTAGGTCGTCATGAGCCCTTGTAGCGTGCGTATATAAAAAATCCTATAATTTTAAACTCATCATTTATAATTTTCATTTATGATTCCGTCTTTTCAGTAATCTCATCTTTCTACTCTGCTTGCTCTTCAACATAGTTCTGGGGAAAGTTATCCGAGATTCGAGTGTGACAGAAAGATCCTCCACAAAATTGCTTAAAATTTTGATTAAAAGGAGATAATGCAAATTCGATTTGCAGGGGGGATTAATTTGAATTATAATATAAGATCACTCGAAATAATTTCACCTCAAATTACTACTAAAATTTCCACTCAAATTTCTACTCAAATTACTACCCAAATTTCCACTCAAATTTCTACTCAATCAGTTAAAAACTGATAAAAAATTAATAGTTTTTAATTTATTTCCTGAAGCTTCAATATACTACTAGAAGATACCATAATATTGTCGATTATAGCACTAAATGTAGAGATCCCGTTTCTACAAATATGAAATGCTATTTTTAGCGAAATATCAAAATACCGCAATACCAAAAAAAAAGAAAAATATTTTAATGCAAAACGAATTTGCTTCAAAAATCCATTTTCACACAATTAAAAAAAAAGTTGCCACATATTTAAAAACTTTCCTGCATACGACGATAAAAAAAATGCTCAATCAGGGTTAATGAAAAAATATGCATTCTGCATAATTTGATTTTAATTAAAAGCAGAAATATTTATGCTTTTAAGTCCCCACCCCTAAAAAAAACATAGCTCTCCACTTACCCCCTTGTCTCTGCAATTCGAACAAATTGGTGGAGCTGAGTGAAAACTCCCAAAAGAATTGCACTCACCCCCAAAAAAGTGGGCCCTACAATAAGATATACACAAAACAGGGCATAGAAAAGGGCTGGTGATGTGAAGAAGAAAAAGAGCGAAAAAAACCCCAGAAAAAAGATATTTTTTTTGCAAAAAATATACATCCTGCCAACGTGAGCACACATTCTAGCCGATGAAACCTGCTAGACGGGAGCCGGAGGATAAATTAAAAAACTTTTATTAACGCTTTTCACTCGAGAGTCCTGCTGTTCTTTTGATATTTTAATGCACCAAGCGCATACCGCTACGTCGAAGCGGGGGCCCTCTTAATGCAATTCTCGCACAGCATAGCATCATAAAACATATATGAGAGCGGGGGGAGGAGGATGTCGGGTTTAGGGATGGAATCGGGAGGTTCGTTTTTTTTTGTTGTTGTTATGTATAAAGGGGTAGTCACAATGCACAGCGGGATCTAGGATCGTTTTTTCCCTTCGGAGAGAGCTTCTATGCCGCTTTTCTCTTGTTGGAAACAAAACTTAGCCGCCCCCCCGTCGCGTGTTTCACCTCCGAGATACTGGAGTATATTCCAGGTCTAAGGGTTGAAAGGGTTGAAGGGTAAATCCGCTGCATTATGTTTTAATAAAATGAAAGCAGCTCACTCTTTTAGCCATCCGTCTGGCAATTCTCGAGGAAAAAGTTTTGATATTTCTATATGGCATCAGAAATTGTAGACAAAGTTTTCTAATTTTCCCGCAGACCCTTAAGTCCTCATCTCGACAAACTGCATCGGTTACTATGCCTTTAAGTAAATATGAACATCACCCCACCGCCCGCCCCGAGGCACCATCAGCAACAATCTCTCGAGGGAACGAAGTAAAGAGTGAAAAAAAAAACTCTAGTAAATTTTAAAGTGACTTTTCTTTTATGAAAATTTAATTTTCCTTATGTTCGTTTCATCTCTATTCAAGAATCCTCATCGGATGAAGTGTAGACACAATCTCTGGGCCTAGCAGGGGAAAAAAAGGATCACGCTAACGTCAAAGGCACCAAATAGCTAAAAGCTGTGGTGGCTGCCGGTTTTTTGTGTGGCCACCGAAAAGATAAGAAACCAAAGAGATCTGCGATGCCTTATGCTTGATGTATTTTCATTTTACTACAAGAAGCCAGCCCCGAGTTTAGGGGCGAGGAGCCGAACTTAAGAGGAGATTGGCAGAGGGAAAATCAACCACCACCCACCATTACCATGGCTGGGAGACGCCGCCGCCGCCACCACAGGCCCCATCATTCTCTATCTATCCATCTATCTGGGGGACTCTAATGTGATGAAGATTTTTCCTCCTTTTCCTTTTTTCTTAAAGGGAAAATTTCCATGGAAGTTACTCAGCACATCCGCATCATACTACACAGTCATAGTCACGTCTTTTCAACATCGGAATGACGTTGAAATGTTGAAGGCTTTTCATTATGGGATACGCAGTGTGTAACTTCCGGATTTCTTCTTGGCGAAATATTTCTAAAGCGGTTCCTGAATTTGTTGCCGTAATTACGTTTGAATGTGATTTTGCAATTTTCATTCATGAAGTTGGCATTTTTTTTTCGGGAGCCTCCTTCTTATAAAGCATAAATTTAAGTTAATAGCAAAATAAATCCTTTTAGGCTTAAAAATAAAACTGCTATTTTCAAATGGCAAATGGGTGGAGTGATGTGCGGGATTTTATGGAAGATCAACATTGTTTCAGGGAGTTTTTTTTGTGATAACTAACCTTTTGGATTATAATTTAATGTGGATTAACATAAATCCAAATCAACTAAACATCCGAAAAATTACAATGGTAAGTCGATAATAGTCGAACTATTTTGCCTTTCAAGAATGGGATATTTAAGTATGGAAGCGGGAAGCGATTCAGTGTCATTGCGCTATTCAACAACTGATTAAATTTTCACCCTGATGGAAAAATGTATCGAGTTTGAAAACACAATTCAAACATCTGTTCGTAGATTTTAAAGTCTCCTATGAATTATACCACAAAGATATCACAGAAAATGATATTCCTAATAAACTAAGTTAGTAAGTTGACCATAACCAAATTCAGAAGCCGAGTAAATACACATATCTGCATCTTCAGCCTGGCCTTGGAGAAAGTGATCAAAAATTCGAATGTGGTATAGGGACAATCCGGGATCTGGCAGGTTTGCAAGAACTATCTCACACTTATAACTCATATTTTTCGCTTTTTAATGCTCTACTTAATTTATATACTGTATTCTTTGTTCACTGGGATTAGTTGTTTCGCCGCAGCATTGTTATCGCTTTTCTAATCATAAAAATTTTAAAACTGTTGCTGCTCATGTATTTGTATCTCAAAAGTCTTTTCTAAACTAAAAACAATACAACACACTAATCACCATTCAAATACTCGTTCCACGCTATTCTGGTAATACCTTATACCCTCGGGAAAAATCAAGCCTGAGTTCGCCCAACAGAACATGAAATTGAGGTTGAAAGCAAAAGCTCGCTCAAAAGAGAGTAATCAACTGGAATTTATGGAGTGTCATTTCAGTGAACTTTTGCATTTCTAACTTCTGGCGAAAAAGCAACAACAATTTCAAGCACGAACTGAACATCCCAGCCGGTGAAGCCACTTTTGAGGATTAAACTGAACATTATTGAACTGAGGTCGGCGAGCTTAGTTTATTTTGGAGATAGCTTTTTAAGTTCCACGCACATACAAAGTTTTCTGAGTCCTAAATTTCATTTCGTTTAAATTATATCTAAAAGATGGCGCATCTTTGCATTGGTACATAAACACACTAACAATTTAATTTATCAGTACTTTCACATATGGATTGGAGTTTAGGTTGATTAGCAAAACGTACTGAGATTTTTAAGCCATGCTCGAGAGGAAAATCCTTCGGGGTATTGTTAGATCCCTATGGCACGAAAAATAATTTTAGAGGCTCCAATCGAATACTTGAACTATTTTGCAATCGTCACGATGGATGCTTGAATTATTCCGGTAAATAGTACAATATAGGTTGTTTCGTATATTTTACCTGTTCTTTAGCAAGATGCACTTCCTTGCGTATAACCTATTTCCATGACTAAGGTACCAGTGTACGCAGAATACTCACACCTATCTAAAATTGTAAGACGTATCAGAATGATTAATCTTCGAACTGAAAAATTTGGATTTTTTTAACGGAAATGTCAACTTCAACCACCTTTCTCTCCAAAAACTAAGTCGTTAAGGTATATTTTTTTCAAAATTAGAAGTCTTGCATTTTTTCTTATGAATAATGTCCAGACAATTTTTATGCTACGGCCTTTACTTTTGAAGTTGTCAGCAATTTTGATGTTGAAATTTCCCTTACCTTTGGACCTTTTTAGTACCTACTTTTTTACTTAAGCTTATGTCGAAAGGTACCAACTAAGGTCAATTTTAACATCAAAATTGCTTATATTTTCAAAAATAATAGTCCAGGAGGGATAGAAAAAAAGTTGAAATAAATCTACCTTGCGATTTCTTGACGCTATAATTAAGAGAAAAATCGTAGGAATTCAATGAATGTGTTTTGGATAAAATTGGTCCAGGGCAACAGGTGGTAAAAAGCTAATAATAGTAGCTAAAACACGTTTTTTCACGTTTTGGGTACGAAAAAAATGTTGTTTTGGAGAAAAAAAAAATACTACATAATAGTGCTTAAAAAGACGAAAATTATGAGGTGTGGATCACTGAAATCGGTCAACAGGTTTTTGCAGAAAAGTCTAGACAGTTTGCCGCCCTGTGCACATCCACCGATGCCGCCCTTCAAGGGCAAACTTTTTTCGTTCGCGAGTTAAAGTCGACAACCCCTCGAAATTGTCGAATAAACCGCCCAAACATACGCACGCACATTTCACAATTAAAAAAAAAACTACGAAATTCGACAATTGTTGATTTCATTTTAATATTCTCTTATTTCATTCACAGTAGTATAGCAACAGCGTTCCAAGCACGCTGACGTCGTCGGTTGTGGGTTCAGGTGTGAGCTTTATTCGCGAAAAGAAGCTTTTGCTGATGGTGAGCTTTAAGGGGAGTTACATCCCGAAAACACAGTGGAAGCCCTGTACAAAATACAAGCGCAAAGTTTCTTCAAAAGCTTGAAACTTTTTACAACTGCCAAAAGTGAAGTTTTTAACACGATCGCAGAGAAACTGCAGATTTGATGGAAATGGAACTGCAGATTTGATCCCCAGGGTGAAGGCAAATCCAAGGTACAACTAAGAATTGTAGTCTGGGTCAGATTACTCCACAAGATGAAGAGGATATCCCAAGACCACCGATTCGTACCCCCAAGTCTCCCCCTATTAATTCATTTAATTTCATTGCTTCGTTTTCGCTGATAAGACCCCCGATGACAAGCTCAAAACGGATGGCGACTTCTCTTTGACTTCTTGCTGTGTCACTACCTTTGGTTTCGGGGAAACTTCTTGCATAGCCTACTAACACTCATTAGCTCAGTTTTAATCTATATATTAATACGCAAGCACTTTTTTTGTACAGCACTTTATTCGACTTCTACTAAACCGATTTTGCTCAAACTGGTTTTATATGGAAGTCTTAGTCGTAAAGGTGTGCACAAAACAAGAATTAGTCATTTATCTCATTTCTGTCGCTATAAATAACAATAAGGTAGAAATTACGGTTAGCATATAAACAGGCGCATATAAAATTTATTATATATTAATACGCAAGCACTATTTTTGTACAGATTTATTAACCAACTTTCTCTAAACAGATCTTGCTCAAATTGGTTTTATATGGAAGACGGAGTCGTAAAGGTGTGCAGAATATAAGTTTCATGTTTATACATTATGTTGTGTTTAAAACGGGTAAAAATTAGATAGAAGTGACATGTTAATTACATCAGCAATGTGGAAAAGCGACAAGTGCATTCTGTTTGTGAATACAAGTTAATTGAACGTGTTATCAGTAACGTGACTTTTTTCAATAATTTTGCTGAAAGTGATTGTGTTTTTTCGTATACCTTTTTGTTGAAGTTCATTTGCATTATTGCTGAGAACTCTAACAGCATTCTGCAGTGTTTCAACGAAAGGCATGTAATTTGTTTGTATTTGTTTTTAACATAACGAATGAATGTAGTGAATTTTGAAATACATGAATTGTGTTTTTCATGATTATTTGCCCATTGATAATTTTTTAACAAATTCAGTACATCAAATATGTTAGTTGAATAAAATGCCCCGTCAAAGGACACTTATGGGAAGAACAGAAAATACAAGAAAAAGAGAAACACAATAGGTTGGTTTAAAGGCTATTAGGCTGGTTTAAGGAAACTCGGGCAACAATTGAAGAGTTCAAACAAACATATTTGGAAACATATGTACATCCACTTGAGTTTGAACTCCTTTTGAAAATAATGGGTGAAGGCCATGTATTTTGAAATGTACATACATATTTTGATTTTAATTTAATAAAAAAGAGAAACTTTTAATGTTTTGCACGTAGTCGACAGATCATTCGACACGCCTATTAATGCATTTACAAATTTTATAATTTTAAATGACTAAAAACTGTATTATTCTCTTTCTAAATAAAGCATGCCTGTTCCGCATATGGAGATCAACGGTGATCTCTACTAACACCAAATTGCGGCTGTTCAACTGCAATGTTAAGGCAGTTCTTTTGTACGGTTGCGAAACATGGAAAGTCACCCAATTCATCACAGGGCGCCTACAAGTCTTCATCAACAGATGCCTTCGTCGTATCCTAAAAATCCACTGGCAAAATAGAATTTCAAACGAAGAACTATGGCGCCGTGCCGGCCAAGAAAATATAGACGGCCAAATCAGGCGAAGGAAATGGAATTGGGTAGGCTACACCTTGCGACGCGAAAACAAAAATCTAGCCAAACAGGCCCTTGACTGGAATCCGCAAGGTTCCCGTCGAGTAGGAAGATTTAGAACAACGTGGAGGAGAACCCTACTAGAAGAAGCCGCAACAACTGGGAGATCCTGGTCGAAGTTAAGAGCTGTCGCGCAAAGCAGAGTCCGCTGGAGGGCAACTGTTTCCGCCCTATGTCCCATGAGGGACTAAAGGAGTTTAAAGAAGAAGAAGATTTTGTGGTCAAATTTTGACCACAGGGCGTTACTAGTAAAAATAAACACGCGCCTCATGACGAGTTATGGTCATTACAAATTTGACAATAACCACACATTTCCTCTCTGTATTTTTTTCATTCCGGCTTGAGACGAACATTGGCAGCATTCTTATAAAGCGCTCATCTAAATATAGCCATAAATGACGCCTTTGGCGGTTGTCGTCGCTTATTTACATTGAGATGCCACCTTTGCCGGCTTTCTTCTTCTGCCAATTGCGTTACATCTCAACCCAAGCCTTGGCCTCCTCTAATCTTTTCCTCCAATGTTCTCGATATCTGGCCGAAGTTCTCCAGTTCGATGTGTCGAATAATGCCTTCCAATCTGCTACAACCACATCCTTCTATCATTTCATCGGCCTACCTACGGGTCCTTCTCTTTCGATGATGAGAGTGAAGACTTTCTTTGCTGCTCTGTGCTCGAAATGTCCAGCCCAGCGAAATCTATGTATGAGTTTTATGGACATCGAAACTGAAACGACATATGTACGGCAGATTTTTCTTTGTGTGGTGTTCATGAGGAATCTAAGGTGAAAAACCTCTTTCGGTATGCCCCTCATTTGCCTCATGGGGCTCATACTCTGCATGAGGCATGATCCCTTTAAATGCTACATAATCGCGGGTGTTATCAAGGGTGGTGCAAACCGTTTGTCACAGGAATGGTATTGGACAATGCAAGCATTGGGCTCAGGTTTACAAAATATAGAAAGTAACAAAGACTAGAACGGCAAATGTTCAGGCATTCAAGTATTTGCAATGAATAATTACCAATTCTTGGGGCGAAAATCTTGTAGCAATAGACATCAAACGGCATAAGCAAGAATGTATCCGTCACATTCTATGACGGCCTGCAAACATTGTCACAAAAGAAACATTTAACTGGAATCCCAAAAGGCAGAGCAGGAAATTATGGTTGACAGAAGAATAGAATTATAACTTAACTAAATCAATTGAGCAATACGATACACAAAAACAGTGTAATAAGGCATTCTTACCTTGAAGCCTCATGCTCCCACGAGGAATAAAGCTAATAATCATCACATCGTGTACAAATTCCCATCTTTCGACAATTCACCACAAAAAACCAGCCTAATATATTAATAAACCACCTGCAACTTCCTTCCTAAACAATATTTTCCACCAATTTAATATTTCATTCAAATTTATTTTGCAAACAGTACACACCATGACATAATACAAAAATAAATATCACCGACAAACTGTCAGTACTTCAGTACTTGTGTCAGTTGCCAAGGCGTCAGCAACTCCATTAAATAACTCTAATATATAAGTACTGCGTAACCAACTAAATTCGTAATAAACAAGTCCATTACTAAAATTCACAATTTCATTTCTTCATAAATTTTTTAATATTGAATTTCTTTTTTTTTTTGTTGCTTTCTTTCGTTCTTCATTTGTATTATGTGTGCTTATGTATGAAAAGAAAGTAAAAAATGTTCTTCTCCTTTTCGCAATTTTTACATCCATTCGTTTTTCGTTTCATTTAAATAATAGAAAAATTATCCAATTTTCCCTTTTTTACACAAATTCGCAAATTGATAAATAAAAAGCGACAAAACCACAACCTCAGACTTGAGGATCAAATTTCTCATTTAAAACAATATTCTCCTGGTACTTCTTGGGTTATTTTGCGTTTCTAAAAATAAATTTAAATGGAAATCACCAGCTTTATTAACAAACATTCACCTGTGCCAAACCAGGCAACAAACTCTCCCTAACGAAAAAAAAAATGAAGTTTTTTTTTTTCAAGAAAAAAAAAATACATTTAAAAAGTACGAAAAAAAACAGAAAAACTCTTAAAACCCAAAAGAGTATTATCTACAGGCGAGGGCCTTCAAGCAACAGTCGCTTTAAATAAAGTAAAAATAAAAATAAAAAAATGAAGGGGAAAAGTAAAGTAAAAATAAAAAAATAAAAAAAACTTGCCAGCAAGTAAATAAAATACGAAAGTCCTGATTCAAGTCAGTCTCCAGCACCGCTTTAGCCGGAAGCGGAAAATTTAAACTTTTTCCTTTTGTCTTTCTCTATGCATAAAGTCCGAGAGAGAGTTGAGGGTAGAAGAAAAAAATGAAAAGGAAAAATAAAGAGCGAAATGTAGCCCCAGCAGCTCCCCTTCCGCTTTTCTTACACGAAAAATATGTAAAATTAATCCCGAAGGAATAGCGACTTGAAGGATGGGGGGACGAGCTCCAAAAGTCAAATAAGGAAAAAAGCCGGTAGATCCCCAGGATTCTATGATTTTAATAGAATTCTTCCTTGAGGGGTGGTTACAGCGCAGAGTAGCGCGGCTGCCTACCATAGTCATCCTCCCATCGACCCGCCGCCCTCCACCCCCACCTCACATTCGTGGGTAAGCCCCAAAAGCAGGCTTTAAGGATGAGGCGAATGCGGGAAATTGCAGGACGTTGACGGAGTTTTTATCTTTCAGTCTCAGAGGATTCAGCCATATTCACGATTCACGACGTCCATAGAGATGCAATGCCGACCGCTATGTAAAAACCAACCCCCAACTCCATTCCCACATTGAACCTACACCCTTCAAACTCCCATACTGCAGTTACAGCATCGGAACCTCGAGGATACATGGCGAATAGGGGGTATGTGGCACATCGAGTGAGTCTATTCATTTATTCCTGAGTCGATCCTTGCTTCTCGTGTTTTTTTTTTCCTAGTATCCTTGCACCCTTACCTGGTGGTGCTTGCATGCACATCGAATGAATGTAGGTGCAATTTTCTCATCTCACACACCCAATCCCATAAGCACCATATATATACCGAAAGAGTTGGTAGCATTGAAGGCGTCGGTCGGTGCAGCCTGTGCAGGAGCAGCACGTCCCTTTACGATTTTCCTGGGAAAACTGTTCGAATTTTCCTTAATTGAAGTGATTATGGGTTAAGTACTTTCAAATTACGTCAAAGTTTTATATGTTTTCTTTCTTCTCAGACATTCTCGCTCCGCTCTATGTGCAGCAAATTATCCATTTTTGCAAGAAAGGAGAAATTTCAAAAAAAAAATTTATACGTCCTGTGCCTTTAATTACATCCTTTTATGTGAGAAAAATTGACTAGGAGAAAAGTTTTCTTTTAGTTATTTTTTTTTCGCCTGGTTTTCTTTCAAATAAGAATTCTTTGGTGGAATTTTCATAACGAAAAGTTTTGATGGAGAGGTTTTTTTTCAATGTTCGTTTTGCTAATTTTCAGAATAAAAATTCATTTTTTATTTGTTTTCGATTCGTAATCAAGAAGTTTGAATTGTAGTTCTGAGAGTTTGAGGAATTTCTTGTGGGGTTACTTATTGAACAAGAGTCATGGGTAAGTAAGCAATAGTAACGAAAAGGCACTGAGGGTGGCTGGCTACAGCACAATCTGTCGTGCTGCAAGTAGCGATTGACGAACTTTTAATAATAGTAATAACTACTTAATTCTCGCAAATGAATCTTCTATTAGTCCAGTCAAAATGTCCGTGTCTTGAGATATTATAGGTCATAGGTCACAAAAATCAGTTTTTCACAAATATCTCGTAAATTATCGGCTTTACGTAAATTTTGATTGCGTAAAGTTTGTTCATTCGATAAATCTGCATAAAGTTGTCCTATACAGAATTTACGTGGAATCAATAGTTTTCGAGATATTCTCAGCTCTTGTCTTGGCATCGTGCTGCATTCGTTTCCGAACCACCTCTGAGGTAGAGTTTTAGGAGCGTTTTTTACATGGTGTCCCCCCCGTAGACCAAATCGTTGGATTCCAAGCTATGAAAAAATTTCGTCATTATCTCTCTATCTCTTGTATTTCCACTTCTTCCATATTGTCATCTTCATCTACAATCATCTAGGTTAGGTTAGGTTAGGTTAGATATGGCTGAGCTATTGGTCACACACTTAGGTCAGAAGGATAGGCCCATTGTGATGCCATATTGATCCCACTTTAAACGATGTTAAAGTGTCATTTCTTCGTTAAAACCATCTCTAGGAAGTAATGAATCTTCTAAGTTTCGGGATCCCAATCTTCGAGATTTCCGCAAGGGTGCTTAGAAAGGGTCCGCCAAATGTGGTTAACCTCATTCTGCTTAGGGCCGGGCAGTGACAGAGGAGATGTAGTACACTTTCCGCCTCGTCCAGGTTCTTACAGCTTCTGCAGAAATCGTAGAGTCAAGACCTAAGCGGGTCGCTTGCGTCCCTATCAGACAATCATCTCAGAAGAAAATAATGACATGTAGTCGGCGTTATCATTGTCCAGCTCAGGTTCAATCGTTATATGTATCCTCGGACATTGAATTGAGATACGGCGGTCCCCGACAAGAGCCTTACCCATCGGAACAAGGTAATCCTACTATTAAGCATTTTATACATAAACTTCTAAAAAAATCCAACCACCAAAGATCCGGCAGACGTGTGTTTTCTAGTATAAAAATGTTCAAACTTAAATTTGGTTGTAGTTTGAAACTCTTACTCGATAGGTCAGTTGCGGTCCCAAAACTACAACAAAAAAAGTGGTCTGCCAAGGCATTAGCATCAGATTTGACCAGGCGGACCAACATATTTTTTTGTACTTCGTAAGTACAACATTTTAAGAGTAATTCCAAGTTCTTACTCTATAGATCACATTGCGGTCCCAAAAATTTTCCGGAAAACGCACATACCAAACTTGGCACAACCACAAGACAGCCCAAGATAGTTCTAACATTTCAAAAAATTCATCCTTTTCCTCGATAGGTCACAATTTTTGCAGCCAGCTCTTGGAATGTAAGGGAATAGTATACAGGAATGAGAAATTTAATCGAACGCGTGGATTGCAGAGGAAGGAGGAAGTGTGAGAGGTAAGGACTTTTTGTGTGGAGATTTATGCACTAGGACCAATGCAGCGCCATCAAAACAAAAGTATTCACAACCTAGTAGGGAGTTTCGTACACCAGACACATGATCTGATCGTCGTAAGTGAAAAATGGACCTTAAACCCTAAATGCGACTGAGAGACGTTGACGGCAAGATGCGTCAACAGATATTTGTATATACAATGGTGCCATAGAGGAAGTGTGGAATAATAAGAGCTTTAACAAGCTTGAGCCGAATAGACGATGATAAAAGACTACCATAGAGCCTAAGTCTACGTTAGCCAAAACGCACACTGTAGTGGGGTGGCGATAAAATGGCGGTGGCATGTTATTATGTGTGCAAGAGGTGTGTTAGCGGCAGGACTGACGCTTGGGTTTTTGCGCCCGGTGCCATATGCCATATTGCGCCCCACAAACAGTTCATTTTTGAACGCAGTGAAAGACAATGGAGAAAGACCTAAACACTGGATGAATGGAAGAAATACTTTTCACAGTTTGCACAAAATTTAAGATTGCACCATAATAATGCGTATAACATAAAAAAAAAAATTACGTAGATAGTAGGTTTTATATGGGTCAACATCCAACCAACAAAAACCTGTTGAAAACGTTGGTTGTGAAGAAGAGAGTTGGCGAGAATGATGGGGCGGCAGAAGTAAGTCAGAATGGCAACATGACAGGCCCTTCTTTAGAGGAAGCATGGCATTTTAGTATACGGACGGTTCTAAAATCGGTAAAGAGATATGACTGGGCCATATGAGATATATGGCCAAAGGAGCAAAATATCCATGGCACTGGGCACTACCCCCACTGTTTTTCAAGTTGAGGTACTCGTCATCAGACTTGTATTAATAGAGTTCCAAATAATACTAACATTGTTATTTTCTCGGAGAGTCAAGTTGCCCTGCTGGCCATTAAATCTCACAGGGTATCATCAAAAACTGGGGTGGTATTACGTAAACTGTTTCAATCGACTTCTTCATACAAAAGTTCAAGATTTTTGTATGGATAGGTCGATTGAAACAACTTACGTAATACCACCCCTGTCCTGGATTGTCTTCTATCTCCGAAATCCCTCAGCAGGAACAATTATTGTACGCTAATGTGGATTCCGGGCCGCGAATATCACATTGGCAATAAAATGGCTAGTGTAGGGACAAACTCATCATTTGTCGGTCCGGAACCTTTCTGCAGCTTAGCAAGCTGCCACATAAAAACGGCCATCAATAATTGGGTCGACCAGCTGTTTCTTGATAGCTGGACAAGTGCTCGTCAAGCTAAAAGTTTCAATCAAATCGATAAAGCTAAGGCGGGCAAACTTTTAAACTTCAAGGGTTGGGGGCTGTAAAAACAATAACAAAGCTGACGGGTAGTTGATTGTAGCTGTCGGTTCTGCATCGCAGAAACTGCGGAGCATTTGCTGTGTGACTGGCTACAGCGAAGAAGAGATTGAGTCTTCTCCATCGCGACTCCCCTGCTCCCAGGGAGATTTGGGATATGAACCCTAAACCAATTTAAACCTTAATTAAACGCCTTAACCTGGAACGCCTTAATCGATCAAATAAAATAAGTCGCAGTGCCCGCCAAGATGTCCCTAAACAAGAATAGAATAGAATAGAAGCTCAGGAGTCACCCTTTGTACTCCCAGTCAGTCATGTCGTTAAGGACATAGTGAAATGTCTAGCATTAAGCTTGGTTTGAAGAATAGAGGAGAATAGCAAAGGTTAGATAGGGTCTAGGGTGCTCAAGATGAGCGTCGATGAAACTTACATACATTTGAACTCTAAAATGTTGTACGAGTTCGGAAATACTGAGTGCGGGAGATTATTCAACAGTCGCGTTGTTCTATTTATAAACGAACTTTTAGACCGTATTGTGCGCGTGGCTGTATAGTATGGGGGTTAGTTTGGTGTTGTGGGAAAATATTGTAAGGCAGGAGGTTCTAAATTTTAGTGGAGCAGTCGCCATGGTAATAGAGAATGCTGCTGCATTTCTACGGTTGCTTAAAGGGTCTATAGAGGCACGAAAGATGCCAAATCCAATGAGTTTGATGACACGATTTTACACCTAGTTGAGGCCCAGATATTCGTATTTAAAGTAGGTTTCCTTCGTTAAAGTTGCTCCTAGATTGCCAAGAGTTGAATCAGCCGTTAAATTCTCTTTTCCCACTAATATACAAGGAGGAAGGTCGATGTTAACTGTGTTAAAAAGTCGGCGAATAGTTAACAATAATGCCTAATCTCCAATGGCAAAATCAACCACGAACCAACCAACCAAAGTGCTGCTTCCTATTCCTTTTCATTGTAAATTGAATTATCCGTCTCGCTCGTGTTTTGGTCGACATGGGTAACTTTCCGTATGTGTTAGTTAAACCATTTGAGTTGCCACATGAAATTCAGCGGGCAATTTAGTACAAAAAAATGTCAAAAATCTATGCGTAAATGACGTTAATTGTATTTTTGCAATATCCCGCCAAAAAATTTGTCAACAGAAAAGTCTAATTTAGTAATAATAATAACAAAACAGGCATTTCTGACGATTCACATCTACAATGTGTGTGAACACATTATGTCAGCTAATTCAGCCTACTGGTACGTGGTTGGTTCGTGGTTGGTTGGAGATTAGGCATAAGTGACAACTTACATTAAACCTTTATTTTTAAAACCCATCCTCCATTTCTTATCGCATATTTCACATAAAACAATTTTTCACCACAATTGTATTCTGTTAACACTCCAGGGTGAAAAGGCAATCTCCCAATTACTTTTTTCCAACTGCTCCAATTAACATTAAGGCACCAATTTACGACCAACTGGAAAACATTTTCGGTCATCGTTATGCACCTTATCATTTATTTATTTTTAGCATAACGATGCTGTTTGGCGTTAATTAAAACCATTGATTAAAAATATTAAAGTCGACCTCACATCAACCCCCACTTTTCATATTTCCACCTTTTATGTGTGTAAAAATATGAAAAAAAAGCTACAAAAAAATACAAAAATATAAATCAAGGCAACAAAACTCGCGTCCTTCTATCATCCTTCACACATGGCCTCTAATTATTACTTTTCCAACTGCATTGTGTACTAATTAAAATAAATAATTAATTTGCGGAAAATTGCATACCTACCTACCGTCCATGGCCGGCGTGTAATTATTTAACCGGAGCAAGTGCTCCGCACAGTTCCAGGGGGCAAAATGGTCAGAATGGGAAGGGGCCAGGTGGTGCGGAAGGGGGCTGTGATTCCAGGTCAAGGATACCTTTCTATATGAACACTTATGACATGAGGATTTCTGCATATATTGTATATAATGTTTTTATATATTCATATATGTTTCGCTGAATGAGCGCGGCATGATTCCCGGCATTGTTGTCAGGCACGTAAAGGGGACACATACGACACCATAAAGAAAACACTTAACCGCAACGTAAATCATCACTCTACACATTTGTACAATTTATTTTTTGCCTCCACTGTACAGGATAATGCACAGCCAGATCATACCCCCAGGAGGTCTCCGCCTACTTTGGATAGATTGTGATTAAGGACATTTCTTTATGCCGAGCTGCTTGGACTGCGGCTTTATTGATTTCGTTGGTCTTACAAAATTTTTGGCGCTGCTGCTGGGCGGTTCCTACACATACTAGTCTTCCGTCCTCGCATATCCTGTCCACGTCACCTGTCAAAAGGTGTTTCTCACTCCTCTGTGAATAAATATTTTAAAGTAAATGTTCGCACTAAGAAAAGCTGAAATTTATTACATCTCTGCTGGTGGCTGGTATTGATTGATTTAGACAATGGCATAAAAATTTCGGTGTGACAGACGACAGTCAGACTTGGAATAGTTTGATTTAAGTCTGTGTGTTGTCCCTGCCCGAAATGGAGCATTCATAATTCAATAGACGCAGGATGATTGATTCGAGGGTAGATGGGGGATTTCCATAAATGTCATTCCATTTCCGTAAAATGCTCGTTATCGAACAAGGACGCATAAATTGTGCGGCCATAATTTGCAACCAATTGAATAAAAACCTATTATGGCACAGCTACCAGGAGCAGCTCCTACCAGCAGCAGCAGCAGCTACATAAATAAATGCGTTTTACGACAATCACTAAAGGTCCTGATGGCTTCGAGTTCAAATTAATTTCTTAGTTTTTTTTTTCGTCCTTTTTTCCCCCGGTATTTTTAGGGGGTGTTTGAAATTTTATGCGGTGCGACTTCTAAGGCCGGAGTGATATTTAAGTTTTATTTTATTGTTGAGTTTAATATCTTTTTGGCTTTTTATCATCGATCGTTGTTTTTTTTTTCTCATTTTATTTAGCTGAGTCCTTGGAATGGTGATAATGCAATAAATTTTTTCTCTGGCACTTTATTGAAATGGGACAGGAAAAATGGAGTTTTAAGTGCACATTTTGATGAACTTTTGTACACATAAATTCGAAAATAGTTTTATAAGATAATATTTTTCATAACTTAGCTATTAGAGGATTCATGCGAGATATGGGTCATTCTACGATAAGAGGTAATATGTACGGCATCCACTATAAAATAACATTTTTATACTACATGTTGTCATTTTATGCAATTAAATGTATATTATAAATAGCACTTTAATTAAATGCACAATTAAAGTACATTTTCCTGAAATTCCAAATTGAAGTCCGAAAATGTCTCTACCCTGGTCTGTCCCCTTGACGTTTTTAGTTATACATGTTGACAGTACATACCTTCTTTGTCGCCGTTCCTAAATTACAAGTACATTAGAACAAATTTAAACAAGTATACTTAGGTATTATAAAGGGAAAATACAACAATATTTGTTTATTTTCAATAATTTTCGAACTTCAATTTTGTCCCGCTTTTTTTGCGTATCTACCATGGCGAACTTTGGTCCGTTAATTTAAACAGAAGTATTAGATGACCATGTTCTAAAAGGCGCTCACGGACGCGTGTCAACATAAAGTTGGTAACACTAAACACTCGAGCCGTTAAATCGCTGTCATTTGTAGTTGGCGCGACGCGACAGTGCAGTGTAGTGGCTTCGCAAGGTGATTGTGTCTCTCCCCTGGTAAGTCGTAAAATTTATAAAATTCATTTAATTTATTTGTATTTACTGTCTAAATTCAATAATACAGTAATAGTTAAGATGTGATATATGATTAGCCCAATATTAACTTATGTCAGTTAAAAATTTTAAATTTATCACGAAATCGTCTCTCCCCTGCCGTATTGCCCCTGCAAGGCAATTACCAGGGGAGATACTCACTGACCAGGGGAAATAATGTGGATGGGTCATAAGATGTTTGTGCAAATTAATTCAGAAAGTTATCAAGAAACGTTGTAAATTATTATAGTAAAAGAAAAGGAGTATGATAAAAAAGTGTTTTTTATGTGTGTTCGTGGATATTTTGTTTGTTTATGATCCGATTTTAATGATTTTTTTTTAATAGGTTTTCCCTCGAGATTGGTTACATAATATTGTTTCAAATCATGGTACCACACAAAAGAAGAGGCATCAAGTGAAGTAAAGCCTACCTGTTATTGTTCTATGTCACAAAATTTGTTACATTCACCTCCAGCTATATGGGCTCACTTACAGCCAATTTTGAACAGCATGCCACCGAAAGTGGAAATTCTGCATTTTTGGAGCGATGAACCCGTGACACAATACCGCAACAAATATATGTTCTACTTTCTTGTGACTCATTTGCCAGAGTAGCAGAGGAGAATAGGAAAGGTTAAAGGGGGTCTGGAGGGTGTAGAAAAAAATGACGATGAACCTCACGTTTGAACTATAAGGTGTTGTACGAGTTCGGAAATATTGACTGCGGGAGATTATTCCACAGTCGAGTTGTTCTATTCATAAACGAATTTCTAAACCGTATTGTGCGTGAACGAGGGGGCTGTAGGGTATGGAGGTGAGCCGAGCGGGCTACTCTTGTGTTGCGGGAAAAGTGTTGCCGTGCAGGCAGGAGGTCCTGAATTTCAGTGGAACAGTCGCCATGGTAATAGCGATAAAGTATGGAGAGGGCTGCTACATTCCTACGGGGGCTTAAGGTGTCTATGGAGGCGCGAAAGGGGCCATCACCAATGAGTTTGAGGGACGATTTTGCACCTTGTCGAGACAAGCCAAGGTGGTTTTTGGGGCGCCTGCCCAGATATGCGAGTTGTATTCGAGGCGCGGCCGAATGTAGGATTTGTATATTGCAGCCAATGCGGTTGGCTGGAGGAGGAACTTGCATCTCTTGAGAAATTCTAGGCATTGGGAGGCTTGTTTGGCGATTTGGAATATGTGATCATTCCATCGCAGATGCTGCGTTAAAGTTACCCCTAGGATGTTGAGAGTTGAGTCAGCCGTTAGATTCTCTTTATCCACTGAGATAGGAGGAAGGTCGGTACAATTTTTATTGGAGATCAGACAGTACTTCGTTTTTGTGGCATTGAATTCGACGCGGTTCATTTCGCCCCAATGAAGAATCGATTAGATATCCCGGTTGATCGAAGTCGACATCAGTTGACGGTGGTAAAGACAAGGTCTGGCACGTACTTGTCTTATATTGTCGAAGGAGTAAGAGAAATTCAGAGTACCGTCATCAGCGAAGCAGTGAAGTGGGTTGGAGGGGATTGAGAGCAGATCATTAATGAAGATTAGAAAAAGTGCCGGTGAGAGAATTGACCCCTGGGGAACTCCAGCCGAAATGGCGTGGGGGTTAGATTTGACGCCGTCCAATACTACCTTGATTGAACGGCCTGAAAGAAAGCTCTTAATCCAGTTCCTTAGAACTAAGTGTATACCAATAGCTTGGAGTTTATTCAACAGAGCTGGGTGCCATACTCTGTCAAAAGCCTTTAATATATCTAGAGCAACCAGACCAGACTCGCCAAAGCTGTGAATGCTTTGGTTGATACGCTCGGTTAAACACACGACCGTTTGGAATTACCATAAAGCCGGACATGGTAAGGGGGCTCCTGATGGTGTCGGTGCTGTTTGTAAGAGATCAGCAGACCGATTGGTGGCTAATGGCAATGACATAGCATCTCTGCGCCAATTATCAGATGCTATCCAGAAAAACTGTCCTAGCATCAATGTTCTCCTTATTGACGACAAAAGTATCTTAGAGAAAGACGCTTTGCTTGTTAGTGCCAAAGAACACATAAATACTTTCCCAGGTACTTTGCGTGTCCATCAGGTATCATGGAACATTGAGGATCCAAAAAAGTTGAAAATGAAGTCTTTAAGCTGTTTTTGCAATGAAAATATAAATTGTGATCACTTCCATCTTGGTGTTAAGATATACTCATCTCATAAAACATCTCGTCTCCGAGTTAAGGATATTTACGGATCGGATTCAGACTCTGAGAATAATAAAGAGAAATCCCCTGAAAGTGAACAAATCATTACACCAAAAGGTGGCAGGCATCAGGCAGAAGATGAACCACAGCCGTCGAGATCCAAAAAAACATTGAGGAACTGCGACTTCATTCTGGTTAAACTACAATCAAAAAAAAAGAGTACCGTTACGTGGCTATGTGTAAGGGTTTGGAGGAAGATGAGAAGATTCAGGTAGTTTTCTGTAAAAAAGGGGACAAAACTGGGAAATTATTTAAAGTTGATGAGCAAGATATTTCATTTGTCTCAAAGGACCAGATTGTCGAAACACTCCCTACACCAAATCCCATTTTGAAAGGGCAGAGAATGTTCTACTCCTTCAAAAAGTCGGTGAATGTGTTTGAGAAAGCTTAAGCATATTTATATTTTTTTTTGTTCATTTAGACAAGAGAAATGCCTTTTAATTTGTTGTTATTTTTTTTTTAGTTTATATCATCAGAAAACTTGTTAATTTAATGAAAGAATACTTTATTATTTAGTAAAGGTACTATATCATGTTAACTTACTTATATTTTTTGTCACAGACACTAAAAAAGCTCTAGTTTTAGATTTAAAGAAAGGCTGTAATACCAAAATGATACTCGGTTTATAAATTAAATACAATGTTTAATAAAAGTTTGGTTTATTCATTGTTTTATTACGTCAAAGTCTCTCCCCTGGTCAAAAAAGTATCTACCCTGATATTCATGTCTCTACCCTGCCCGATGTATTTACCCTGGCCTTCTAAAAAGTAACTAAATATGTATAAAGTGACTGGCCCTTACGTGAATGTGTACATAAGGGTGCTAAAATCGTAATATATGTGATTAATCAAAAACCTCCAACTTTTCCCCTTGGCCGCATCTTCTATGAACTCAAAACCTCTTATCGTAGAATGACCCATATATTTGTCTTCAAAGAAGTATTTTAGAACAGTTACGTAATGAGATAGCGAAATTGATGAAATTAATTATGAGAATACATCATCCAGCCCATTAACTAAAGATTGATTAAGTGCGGGGTATCTTTTTCACATTAAAAAAGAGAGTATTCCTCTTACCGGTTTCATGGATATGGATCTTTAAAATTAAGTGATAAGAACAGTCGCCATGATGATCTTAGTATCCTGAAATTTTCCCGATAAAGCTAATGAGGTTATCAAGAAGCACCTTCAGACAACACAATTCGTAGTTTGGTAAAGAATTTCTTTGAATGCGGGTCTGTAGCCAATCGCCAGCGTCCAATTCGACCGCGTACACGACACTCCAATGAAGCTGTTGAAGTGGCACTAGAGAGCGTTGCCAATAATCCAAATCTATTGCATCGCCGCCGATCTCAGAAGTTAAACGTTAGTGAAACCACTCTAAGAAGAATTAGCAAGCAAGATCTTCATCTCTTCGCATACGAATTGCAACGTTGGTTTGTGTCAAAGGACTAGCTGCGTCGCAATACGAAATGCCGTCGAAGGAACGATCGACGCCGAGCCAGATTTTTGGGACAAAATTTTGATGGCGGCCGAGTTTGGGGAACCCACACGCCATTCACCAAACACCACTGCTCAAAACCCCTCAGCGGACTATTTTTCTTCAAAGTTCGAGAAACCCTCGACGGCGCAGGATATCATTGGATGTTGGTGCACTTCCGAAAAATCGTATTCAAAAACTGATTTAAAATAAATAAATGGTAGAGAATATCCAAAATGTTTAATGCTCATTTGTCAAAATCGGCTAAAAAATGTAGCAGATATTCAATGTTGAAATGCTGAAGGTCTAGATGGCGCACCTTACCTAGTGTGCAAGTTTATATAATTTATTAGGGAGCCCCCAAGCGTTTTTTATATACCAGGAGGGGGGGCGCAGTATCATAAAGTTTGGACACCACTGATATAGAAAGACCATAATTTCCTCGGGAGGCAAAATTTCATCTATAAGAAGGAACAAAA
Organism: Thereva unica; assembly: GCA_949987705.1. Classification (NCBI taxonomy): domain Eukaryota; kingdom Metazoa; phylum Arthropoda; class Insecta; order Diptera; family Therevidae; genus Thereva; species Thereva unica. The sequence goes on from OX465285.1 coordinate 74,651,571, forward strand.
CATCAATAAGAATCTTTAAATACAGAATCCCAGGTACACTTTATATAGAATTATTAATGCGTCACACAAAAAAAAATGACGAGCTGAAGAAGAAAACGTCACCAAAACTCGTGACAGCTAACTCCCGTAGTACGGCTCTTAGCTTAGAGACGCCTGAAGGTGTGAGAGTGCTCCATTACATTAGCTCAAGCGACACCCTTAAAGTGTTATACGCCGGAGGAAACCGTCGATATTAAAAATAATATTAATTCTATCAGCTCATTACTCCTACACCACACAGTTGCATTAAAATTACGCTAACTAAATGACGCCCAAAGGATTTTAATTTTTTGTCTATGAAAACTTAGATAATGAATTAAAGATAAAATTAAGTTGGGGGTTGGGAATTTGTTTAAACCATTTATCTTCTTGTTCATTTTTTTTTTTTCAAACCGCTAAATGTTTTGCCAATACTGATTGCCTGAATTTACTTTTATATACCACCAATTTGAGGTCTAGCATACAAGTAGGAAAACGTTCTGGTACCAGGGCAGGTTTTTCCAGACCTCTATTCCAGGTTTTGTTTTGTATTCCCCAAATACACTGTTGATCTACATTAACTTTCACCTTTAATTGGCTAATGTTCATTAATACCACTTAAAAAATTGATATTTGCGGGTTGTGTTGCGATTAAGGTATTGGTAGGAGGATGTATTGCTAAGTGCAAGACAGGATGGCGTAGCGGCGAACGATGCTCCCCGTTCAACAGAACTTTCGTTTCCAGGCACCCTCAACGTTCTCCTAAGTAAGCCGTGTCAGCTCCGAAGGGGAGGCGATCACGTTCAGGTAAGTGGTGATGCACGATTGCAGGGTGGTACCTCCAGCCTCTTTGAACACCGATGTATTTCCGGTATCTCGACCATCCATTCTTCCCTAGAACCTGCCAGAGTAATAAAAAGGAATCGTCAACAAAAAGATTTGTATACATACAGGTGCTTATCGACACCCAACCTGAGGACTACTGGAAGAAAAATATTTATAACCAGGTGATAGACAACATAATTATTAACCTAAAACAGCGATTTGAAAAAAATGAGTATAGTCCAATCAATCTACGGAATCACCATGTTAATTTCCAGACAATTGAAGGCAGGAAAAAAAAAATATGGGCGTGTAGAACACTTAATTTGAAGAATGATAGCGTTTTTTTTTTACGGAACTGCATTGGCGAACTTAACCTAAAAAATTCGCAAAAGTCAAAAAACCGGTTTTTCGCCAATAAAACAAAAAGTTGAGCTCGGATCCGAAAAAGTTAAATTATAAAGTTATAGGTATTAAAATTATCTTTCAATTGATGTGGTACAAAATATTGGTTAGTGTCTTATACATGGAGAAAAATGCTAAAAACCGCTAAAAATCGCTTCTTTTTCTTTTATTTTTTTCTTTTTATTGATGCGACCTAGAAACTTTTTATTTGGTAAAAATGTTGCTTTTGGCAATCTGAAAACTCATTATTTTTTTTGGCTCGAAATTTTGCAAAATATGGGTGAAATTTCGATTTATGTAAAAAAAAGCGTTTTCGTAAAATCCTTCGTCTACATTAAACCATTTAAATAAACCCAACTCTTCAAAATACAACATGCAACTCTTCAACTACTCTTCATGTAGATCAACCAAAAACAAATTATTCCTATAAAAGTGTGAGATATTAGATTCAATATACATTTATATAAGGTATGACCAAATTACTTATTTATTCTCTAAAAAGAATATAAACTTTTATTAAATAGTAGTTTAGAGTCGAAAAATAATGAAATAAAAAACTTGTCCTTTTTGCGGTGGAGTTTTTTGTACATAAAATTGAAAAACTCCAATTTTAACTTATAGTGCATGATAGTCCAACTCTTAACGAAGAAAAAGAGCTTCGAAAAAATGTCCTACGAGGTCGAGGAGCTGTAGACGAAGGATTTTACGAAAACGCTTTTTTTACATAAATCGAAATTTCTCCCACATTTTGCAAAATTTCGAGCCAAAAAAAATAATGAGTTTTCAGATTGCCAAAAGCAACATTTTTACCAAATAAAAAGTTTCTAGGTCGCATCAATAAAAAGAAAAAAATAAAAGAAAAAGAAGCGATTTTTAGCGGTTTTTAGCATTTTTCTCCATGTATAAGACACTAACCAATATTTTGTACCACATCAATTGAAAGATAATTTTAATACCTATAACTTTATAATTTAACTTTTTCGGATCCGAGCTCAACTTTTTGTTTTATTGGCGAAAAACCGGTTTTTTGACTTTTGCGAATTTTTTAGGTTAAGTTCGCCAATGCAGTTCCGTAAAAAAAAACGCTATCATTCTTCAAATTAAGTGTTCTACACGCCCATATTTTTTTTTTCCTGCCTTCAATTGTCTGGAGAATTTCCGTAGATTGATTGGACTAGTATGCGGATAGTTTTATTTGATTTTGAAGCCCATTGCAAATTTCTATCCTAAAGGCGTTGTTGACGTGACGAGTGGACAGCTACTGCACCGGCATACTCGCATGATAGTAGCTCACCTCGCCGGTCCCAAAAGTACGAATTACTGGCCTGACAGTAGATAGCCACTGCACTTGTGTACTTGTGTGTCAGGAGCATTAAAGATTTCAGTAGCTATAATGTACGTTACGAGCTACTGTATATATATACGTTACGAGCTGACGTCCGAGTCGCATGCGAGCTGCTGCTTGTGGCGTGTTGGAGAAGGCGAGAGGAGAGTAAAAACAAAAAATGTTGTTGTATGCGCGGTAGGCAGTAATTTGTATAATGCGGTCACACAGCACGAGTAGCGGCAACTTACTAGGTCAGCTCGCGAGCTACCTCACCCTGTGTAACCACAGTTTAAGGTAAACAAACTTCTTCAGGCATCGTTAGCGCTTCTAGTGAGCTCCGCCAGTATTTATTTTAAATTAAGCTTCATAGTCAGACTTTCAACTTTACTGCAGAGATCAGATGGCCGGCTGTCTACCTTAGGATAACTCCAAGCTACACCAATGAGCTCCACAGCCAGATTCTAAACGATTTTTTTCCACAAACTGCTGAACTGGGTCTGGAGCATTGTTGGTGCCTGCAGGACAAAGCAACCACTCACACAAAAGATTTACAAACATCAATTTTAACCCGATCTGATGGCGGCAAACTTCTTTCTTTAGGGATTTTTGTATTCTCGCGTATAGCACAATAAACTGCAAACCTGGAGAGTCTTGATGTTTGGTTAGTTGACTGGACTGCCTTTGACGTTAAGATTTAGGATTGGCTCTTAGATTTCGACCGTCCACTGAAACGAAAGAAGGTATTTCTAGTTATAACACAGGACTTTGTTCCGGAAATACAGCATGATTCTTGCGACTCAATCAAGAGAGCTTAAGCTGGATCCTTGTAATCTACGAATGTCCTTTCTGTAAAATTACATAGTACCACAAAATATTTTTAGTGAAGATAAGTATAATATTCCTAAAATACCAAGTCGAAATAGCTTTATTTAAAAGATTGTAGTTGGCATAGAGATTTTCTGGAGATCCTATTAGTTCGTCAAGCAAACAACTCGAGCCAGAGCCAGCGAGCTTAATAAAATATTAAAGTATGAGAACCTATTTTTCAGCAAGAGTGAATCTTGGACAAATTTAATGAGGTTTTTGTTTATTACTTAACAAATATCTGAAGGTTTTTTTATCTAAATATATCCTTAACTTAAAAAAATTTCTTCTTCTTCTTTAACGGCTCTACAACCGGGATCCGGTCCTGGCCTCGCGCAACTGTTCTCTCCACCGGTCCCGATTCTGAGCCGATGTCATCCAGTTTGGCATCCCTAAACTCTGAGCGTCCTGGTCCACGCCATCCTTCCAGCGAAGGTTGGGCCTCCCTCGCTGTCGCACCCCATAGGTCTTACCGCAGAGAACTTTCCGAGCAGGCTCATCTTCACTCATACGAGCTAGATGCCCTGCCCACCGGAGCCTACCGAGCTTTATTTTCTTCACAACATCTATGTCGCGATAGCGCTCGTAGATCTCGTCATTGTAGAGTCTCCGGAATCGTCCTTCCTCACATACGGGGCCAACAATCTTCCGAAGTATTTTCCTCTCAAACACGCCCAAGAGGTTTGAGTGCTTTTTGCTAAGCACCCACGTTTCGGATGCATATGTGAGAACGGGTAAGACCATCGTCTTATATAGTAAAAGTTTAGACGTTATGGTTAGATATTTGGATTTGAAGAGCCTTGACAGACTATAGTAGGCTTTGTTGGCTTTTAGCAGTCGTGCGCGTATTTCTGGTTCCATGCTATTGTCGGCTGCTACTATTGACCCAAGATAGGTAAATGATTTTACCACGTCAAACTCGTGTTCCGCTACCTTGATTTTGGGACCAATGTTAGGTGTTCTTCCAGACATGTACTTTGTTTTGCTTTCGTTAATGTGCACGCAGTCCCAGATTTCCTGCCGCTTGCTCAATCTGAGTGAAAGCTTCTTGTGCAGCTGTTGTTGTTCTTCCAATGATGTCAATGTCGTCTGCGTAAGCCAGTAATTGGGTGGACTTGTGGAGAATTGTACCCCTTGATGTCACGCCCGAATCTCGGATCACTTTCTCCAACGCCAGGTTGAAAAGGAGGCAGGCCAGACCGTCCCCTTGTCGGAGTCCATTATAGATGTTGATTGGTCTGGACAGTGTTCCGGATACCTTTACTTGGCTTGACACATTGATCATGGTCAACCTACATAGTCTTGTCAGTTTGTTGGGGATGCCGAATTCTCTCATGGCTTTGTAGAGTTCTACCCTGGCTATGCTATCATAGGCGGCTTTAAAGTCTATGAAGAGGTGTTGAATTGAGTTTTGAAACTCTAGACATTTTTCCATAGTCGTTGATTTGCCTGGGCTGAAGCCACACTGGTAATGGCTTTGATGTTTCTGGCGTATGGGACCATCCTGTTTTGTAGGATAGCGGAGAATATCTTATACACGGTACTCAACAACGTTATACCGCGATAATTAGTGCACGCTGTGATATCTCCTTTTTTGTGTACCGGACAGAGGATGCCTTTTCTCCAGTCTTCTGGCATCACTTCCTGCTCCCATACTTGCACAATTAATTCATAAATCGCTTGGTGTAATGTAGGCCCTCCATATTTAACCAGCTCCGCTGCGATGCTGTCTGCACCCGAGGCCTTGTTGTTTTTGAGCCGGCAGAAATATTTAAATGATAAAAAAAAAATATTTTCCCCAGATTATCTCTTCTATTTCTGTCCATTTTTTTTATTTCACTCAAAAAAAAAACGATTTATTTTTTACTACTTCTCACTTGAACCTAGGTCGATAATTTATTTCTGACCTGTGCCATTCAGCAATCCATCATTACATATATATTTTTTTCTTCTACTTCTACTTCTTCCTTATAGCACAGCTACCCCTACATTATAGTATACCCTAACTCATGAAATCCCAAAAAACTGTGAGAAATCAATCATGAGAATGAATCGTGTGTCATCTTCCGACATTTTCTACGTCAAGCCTAGATTAGAATGAAACTGGAAGGAAGCATTGAGAAAAAACAAATAGGTATGTACATATAAGAAAAATATAAAAATTGTTAAAGTAAAAGTAAAAAAGACAAAAAAAAATATGATGAAGAAATATAAATCTTTAAATAATATGTATATATGTATGTATGTATGTATATATAAACGAGTAAGAAAGAAAAAAAAATGTATCCAAAAACTGGAGCAGAAAAAAAATTTACTCCACTTATCGGATCAATAGCAAACGTACAACAACCACAAGGCTTTAAGGAAATCCTTTAACACACTGTCAACGAAATTTCAAACATTTATAGTCATGCTGTGTTTAGGGGAAAAAAGGAGCTTCAAGGATCCTAAATCCTACTATGGGTTACAAGATATTATTATATAGAAAATTTTACAAAAACGATTCATACTACTGGAAAAGGAGTTGTGAATTGTTGTCCTTTTCTTAATATTTGTTTTGTTAACTGTGAAAGGATATTTTATTCTGTATAAACTACTAATAATCGTATATAAACAAAATTTCTATATATGTATTTTAAGCTTGATGTTTTATCTTTCTAAAAATATAGTAATAATTTTGAAAATAGGATAAAGTTACAAGATAAATCAAGCTTGAACTGTTGTAGTCTAATAAAAGAACATCAGACACCAAAGCCGAGAGACCAACACAACAATGTTCCTGTTCCAAATAATATCATAACTTTACTCCATTTAAGAGATTATTTTTGTCCCATCGAGAGGATAAAATATAAGGGTTAAAAATTGTTGTACAACACACTATTTTTATCTACGAGCAAGGTTCTCGCCCCAAAAAAGAAATGACTTAAAGCCAAACTTTTCTTCGTTCTATCTAAAAACAAAACAAATATCGGACTCCCAACTAACACACGCAAAGGCATATAAAACACAACTTTGGTTAGTATAACAGCAAAAAGGATTCAGTATACTCTGAATCGCTTGTAATACTGGGTGTGCGTTTTATATATAAATGTGTGTAACAATTCACATAATTTTACTGTGCCTAAAAGTTACACATACAACCAAGTAGAAATTAGAACATTTTTTTTGTATACCAAAAAAGAAAAAAAAACCTTCTATCCCCTTTTGCTCCCCCGAAAAAAGGAAAAAAATCCTTCAACTTGACGAAGAAAGGCCTAAGTACGCACACACACACACACTTACACAAATATAAAAGCCCTGTGAAAGCTGGCAAGTCCCAAAAGAGATGATAGGAAGCACACACCCGAAATTCTCTCAATGATTTCCAAGATTGCTGAAATCAGAGCGCGCGACTAGCAGGATATTTTTGCTGGGTGAATTTTGATTAAAGTAAGAAATCTGCCTCCTTTATTTTTATTGGTGTGTTTGTGCTACATCAATATAATATCCTTAACGAAAATATCATATACCCACACAAACACACACACCGACCAACACATTTCATCCATCCATCCATTTTTCACTTGTTCTTTAAAGACACTAAAGAGGAAGCAAAATTCCGCTTCATTGAGACACAAAGAAAATTGGAAGAAATTTCAGCTGGAAACTATGACATCACACAGGACATTTCATCCTTTATCCTATAATTTTCCTTTTTTAAAAAAAAAATACATATACCCAAACACACCCTTACAGAAAACGTGTATACCCTGTGCACACACATTTTTGCACCCCTATAGTTATGACAAAGTGATTTTAATTTTGAAGTAGAATGTACCTTTTTTCCCCAGATTAATAATCCTAATAAAATGGCGGGGCGGAGGGGGGGAATTTCTCCATCTGTACAAAAGATAACAGATGTTCGGGACCCATTGGAAAAAGGGAAATTTATTTTTCTTAAATTGGAAGAAAAACTCCAATAAGACGCAGGAACCTGCCATTTTCTTAAATTGGAAAGTTTTGTTGTTGTTGTTGTTGTTGTTGTTGCTGGTGTTGTTGCCTGTCCGTGTTCGGCGCGGGCACAAATGAAAATTAAATGATTGAAGGAAGCCAGGAGATATGAGGTAGCTGAAAAATAATGTTTCGGATGACTTGAGAAACGAATTTTTCCTGGGAAGAGGTGAGAGTGGGGTTGTTTGCAGGATTAAAATTTTTCTTGTTGACCGGTGTTTCATGGATTCTCATTCTGTGCAAAAATACTAATCAGAGGTTATCTTAGTTTCTATATAATAAATTGGCAGAGGTTGCATATGTATGTATGTGCAATACATCAGGCCATCGATGGATCAATCGAGATCTTAGCTGCAAATAACGGTATGCCTGAGTAAAAATAAGACTTGCCCGTTCTTAGCCTGCAACAGGCACGTACAGCCTCAAAACGCCTGTAGGGCACCCCATACAAGTACGACACGCCGGAGTAAAAATTATACTTTTCTAAATGCAACCCTCTGCAGGTACGGAAAGAATAGTCCAAACGATGCACGAAAATTATGTAGAAAGAAGAAAACGGGCAATTATCTTGGCGATCGTAAAGGGTGCCATTAGGATACTTAGTAAACCGGTCGTCATGTAACCTACATAAGTATTTGTAATCTGCCGTAGCCGAAAATTGAGTAATGCATACCTACGCCAGTGGTTTTCAAACTTTGTGATACTGTGGCCCCCTGTTACATGAAAAAACCCTCGGGACCCCCCGATAAAATATGTAAATTTGCGTACTCGGTGGGGTGCGCCATCTAGACCTTCGGTATTTCAATATTGAATAACTCCGCCATTTTTCAGCCAAGTCAGACAAATTAGCAAGATTTATTTAGGATATCCTCTACCATTTATTTCAAATCAGTTTTAGAATACGATGTCGATTAAATTACCTCCATTCATACGCGTTTTAGCATCGGTTCGTATGTTAGCTTTGAGTTCGTCAATGTTCTTCGGCTTGCTGGCATATATACTTTACTTTTGTAAAATCTTCATCATAGTGGCTGCGGTGTGCCGTCCTGTTGAAAATGGGCTCGTCACACCTTTTTCACGCGTTTTCAGACCCACCAATATCCCAATATCCACCAATATCCAAAGATAGCGTGAGTCGTCGAGAGTTTCTCGAAATTTGAAGAAATATGATCCAATGATGGTTTTTGGAGCACATTTCGACCCAAACAGTCGTCGAACCATTCTCGTCGTGGGATGGTGTTTCGTGAATGACCTGTATGTTCTCTGTTCCCCAAATTCGATAGTTTTGGCTATTGACTCCGCCAAAGAGTGTAAAATGAGTCTCGCCCGTCATCGAAATTTTGTACTTAAAATCTGACTCGGCATTGATCATTCTTGCGACGGCATTTCCATATTGTAAGCGAAGCGGCTTGTTCGTTGTCAACAATAATTGAATACGTTGCACTTTGTATGGGAAGAGGTGAAGATCTTGCTTCATAATCCTCCTTAGATTCGTTCCACTCACAACCCCTAAGTTCATTGGAACCACCTTTCTAAACCGCCATATAAGCTCTAAGCAAAATTCGAATTTTAACTTTGAGAACTTAGCGGATCGTACCCGACGTCAGCATCTTCTCGCATGATCTTTTCGGCAAAAGGAAATTGTGTAGATGCCAGAAACACGTCACGGCAGAGCAATTTAATTTGCATAATTTGGTTCCCATTTCAAACCGCCCCAATACCTAAAAAATGTTGAATAAATTTTTCAGTATGGAAAGGAACGGAATGCAGCGGATGCATTGTGATCTCGGCTTTGGTATTATGGCACAGAATTGTTATTAAATTAAGACAGGTTCTGCAGCAGTGGAGACTTTAGCAAACTTGGAACAGCGTTTAGATGTAGAGAAATTCGCTACAAGCTGAAGAAGGAAAGGCCAACTGGGTTATCCTGTGATTTCCCTTAAATATCACAATGTGACTCTTACGGTACAAAAAAGGTTTCAACACAGTGGTGCGTGTGGATGTCATGGTCTGGGACGAAGTTCTATGTTTAGCGGAGCATTCATCTTACTATTGTAGCCGCCAGTCGATGCTTCACTGTTACCGGAACGATAGAGGCCCATGGTACCAAACCCATATAATTTGGGCCGGTCAACTCACCCTTGATGATCTGGGCACAGACGGTGTAGGACGGATATCAGGACACTGATTGGTATGATTACATTTCACCACAAACTACCATTGTAGTGAGATCAAGAATACATGAAAATCTCACTACCAACAATCCAACACCACACAATGTGTATATAGAAAATTGACAGCTGAGAAGGCCCACCCAACCAAGAGGAAGATGAAGGCGGCTGAAACCGGCTACTGATAAAAGAGGTTAAAGGATGTATAGAGGAAACTAGAAACGACGATGAACTGTTTTCATTGCAGGATAAGGCCGAGTAAAAATAAAAAAAAATGTATTTCCTACGGGCGAACACCAGCCGTGATTGAAACATATTCCTCGGTCATGTACCAGACATCAGAAGATTGTTTGCAGAACTGAACGGTCGTACAGCACACACACGCTTACAATTTTTTTTAATATTCATCTTTAAAGATATTTTCACACACCCTAATGCAAATGAGTTCTCCTATACTAAATCATAGCATACAAAAAAGGAAAGTCGTAATCTCCTCATTTTCTCTTTATATTCAAAATGTACACCCCCGGCAAACCTATACGTGTATACATATTGACGCAATTTAATTACTCCACAAAAACCCGCTTTTTGGGGAAAGTGTGACTTTCGTTCCGCAGCAAAAGTCACAACTCCCCGCGTATTTATTGAGGAAAACATTATGAAATCCGGAGCTTGTGTTCGAATTCAAAAATATCAAAATTTTTATCGACCCACTGCAATAATTTTTTTATTTTTTTTTTTCGTTTGTTGTGTTTTCCTCAAGCCGTTAAATAGCAAAATTAACTTAAGCTACGCACCACACACTTCACGTACAACAAAATTACAACCGGCGGGCTTGTTTCTCTTGTGCATCAGTAGTCTTTAAGTATGATAATCCAAAGGCCGATTTCACGTAAAGGAAATGTTATGGACTTGGCCTTTATAAGGCCGTCATATGCCCGCGAATTCGGCTATTTAAATCTTTGTGTCAAGTTTGTCCGTATGTGCTTCCGTTAAAAATGGTTAAAAACTGCGCGGCCATCGTATGCACCTTAAAAACGCAAGCGGCCGATGTTCGCCCGTTGTAAACTCATTTTTAATTTTTACTTGGGCATCGGGAAGTGAAAAAATTAGAGGTATTTGGACTAGATGAGTAATGTAACGCCGTTCGAAAAATAATTCGTGAGGATCCAATATATAAAAAAAATGAAATGGACGTTGAATTACTCATGAATACTGGTTAACACATTTTAGATAAATGAGATTAGATAACTGACAGAGAAACAAAATAAAAATTCAATTTTAAAGCTGCAAAATTATGAAAATTGGTAAAATTTAAACAATTAACACAAAATTTTTATTTTTATTTATATAAAATATTTATATACTCACGAAACCATTAATAATATCATCTTCAACTCACCTGAAAAGGAAAAAGAGGAATGTTATTGATAATTGCATTAAAAATTTCATAAAATTCGTTGAAATAAAATTTAAAAAAATTATCTCCAACAATTAAGAGCACCAAAATTAAAAATGTACCGAATGAACTCTATAAACTCACTTAATTAAGTAAATTGGCAAATTACTTTTGCCAATCACCAATTATAAATCTGAATATTGAAATTTTCCTTCTTCCGCATTTCCACTTAATTTTCCACCACCAATAATTCAGATGAAAAAAAACGAACTCACAACAAAAAAATTAATCCAATGAATTCATTCGCTGTTCATTCAATTCATTGGTATCCATTGTCCCCATGTTTATTTTTATTTTTTTTTTTTTTTCACTTTTTGGTGTGTTAGAATTCTCTTCACCTAAAAATAAAGCCAAACAATGACGGGGTGGTGGTGGGTGTGGGTGAGAGTGTAGAGAATTTTGATTTTAATTCTGGGACAGAAAAGGCCATTATTACCATTATATTTTTTTTTCTTCTTTATTATTTTGTTAGTAAAACTGGGAAAAGGTATTCCAAAGCATATCGCCCCGTTGTGCTTGTGCAAAATTGTAGAAGACAATACAAATCCCATTAAGCAATCCAAACATGGAAGGTTTAACAATGAAAATACCGGAAAATTACGTTCATCCAAAAACAAACAATCCGCACCGCACCACTACAACTACATGTAATTTTATACACACCCGTGTGCAACCGAAATCACAATCATTTGGAGATTTTCATCCCCCTTTTTACTATACGAGCTAGCCTTGGACCGGGACAACTTGAATATGTAGTAGTGTGCACAACACTCGTCGTCGGCTGATGCTTATACCAAATCCCCATGGCTGTGAAATGTGTATATGAGAATTTTATTTATTAATTCAGGAGCTAAGCTAAAATCCCTTTTGTTGGGGACTATATCATTACCTGGAAACTATACAAGGGTTGCAGTGTTCGTACCAGTAGGATTTTACACATGTGACCCATAATAAGATTTTCTGTTATGCTCGGTGTATATTCTCCATGCTACTTGGTAAGGCGTAAGGACAACGGATCTCCTTGAATAAATTCATTTTGTAGAACCTTGGTATACGGTACCTGTTTCTAGGTAAAGTTGAATGCTAAAAGGAGCTGTTGCTGAGGACCAGAATGAACATAAAATTCATGAGTTGGCGAAAATTAATGAAGTTTCTTGGCTTAAAATATTTATTTCGAAATAAAATGCAATCGAGAACAAATTCGAAGATTTTTTTTTTCTTTGTGAATCCAATGTTTAAATTAACTACTGCCCCCCACTTTCTGCAAAACTATGTAGATAAAAGAAACAGGATATAAAAGCGAATAGAAAGTCAAGATGCAAACAAACCCTAATTCCAGAAATATATCTGAAAAAAATATACGTTAAACAATTTAAAAATACGCTTAAAATGAACTAAAAAGTTAAAAATAATTTTGATCGTAAAGTTTTTATTGCTCTAGCCAGTATATGGGAACAGCCTACCTTTCGAAATGTAAAAAAGCGTGGGGCTCCTCAATTATATTATTATTTTATTCAGACCGGAACTTTTCGCTAGCGCCCACGCTTTTTGTCGAAAGGAAGGTTGTACTAGCCGTTGCAATAAAAACTTAACGATCAAAATTATTTTTTACTTTTTAGTTCTTTTGAAATAAAAACGTATTTTTTAGTTTTTTTTTTTTTAACCATAATTTTTATTTTTTACTTTTTAATCTATTTTAAGTCATTGTGTGGCGACGGTCATATTAGATTTAAAATGACGTCACACAACTTACTATATTATACTCGTCGAACACTTTCATTTGATATCCATATCGAGTGGTTTGTGAAGAAAAAGATAACCGCCATTTTGTATTCGCCACCATTTTGAATTTTGAATGACGCCACGTAGCTAATTGTATTCTAATTGTCATACCCTTTCATTTGATACCCATGCCGGTAGTCGGGAGCCCAATTGCAAAATTCGGCCGCCATATTTGAACCGCCATCTTGAATTTTTTTCAAAATCGTCAGATTACATTGTCGTGCCAACTATATGTGTGTGCAAAATTTGAAGTTGGTTGTTTGGAAGTGGGTCAAGTTGCAGTTTTGTGCGTCTTTAAAGCCATGAAATCTAGGCCAGAGGTTAATGAAATTACACACTCTGCCAAATAAGAAATGAATTCTATGTGTGGGCTCTTCATGGGTAAATTCTCACCGAGGAACAGACCGTGAACTCATGTCCAACTCTCTTAACGCGGACATCAAACTCATTCTTGACTGGGGCGGCAAGAATCGCGTCGAATTCAATGCAAACAAAACAAAGTACTGTGTTATCTCCACCAAAACCTGCACTGACCTTCCCTGCAATGGAATAATCTTATATTCCAAGTCGCCAAACAAGTGTATCAATGCCTCCGATTCCTTAAGAGATGCAAGTTCCTCCTCCAGCCAGCTATCCCGTCTAAACTGTACAAGACCTACATTCGCCCCATCTTAAATACAACAAGTTTATATGAGTGGGCGCTCCTTAAACCATCTTGGCTTGGCTTGGTAAGGTGCAAACCTACGCCATCAAAATCATTGAGGATGGCATCCTTTGCTCCTCCATCGAACCTTCAAGCCACCCTAGGAATGTTGGTGCGTTCAGCAAGTTTTACCGCTATTACCAAAGCGTCTGCTGCACTGAAATCAAGAGCCTCCTGCCTACATGGAAACTTTTTTCGAGCAACACAAGACTAGCAAATTCGGCTCACCCCCACACAATGCAGCCAACCTTTCGCGCACATTACGATATAGAAATTCGTTTATAAATAGAACAACTCGATTTTGGAATGGTCTTCCGAGCTCGCTATTTCCGAGCTCATATAACATCTCTCAAACGCAAGGTCCATTGGCATATACTCATACGCCCTATAGGCCACTAACCTATCCCTTCTATTCTATTTCTCATATCAAGCTTACTACTATACATTGCATCATGATTTGAACAACATAACGGACTAGTAGTACAAATGGTGACTCCTAAGCTTCATCGTATCACAAAAAAAAACTGCCGTACATGGTAGCACATGTCTTCGATCAAAAGCAAAACCTGTTGATGTATCTCCTCATTCACCTCGAGATCGGTATTCGCTGAACTGACACCAATTCGGTGTAAAATTTCTTCTGACATGTCATCCTTGTTCTTGTTCCACAGCTCACGTGGCATGTCATGATAGCAAAGTCCAAATGATTCCAATGATGTCGGCCCACGAGAATTAACCAGCAGCAACCGCAAGTAGAAGCATTCGTCGTTCTTCAGATGAACTGTGTACATGCATGCGACCAAGAGCTTCAGTATAATGCATCAGGAACTGCATCGCCTTACTTGTATTATAACGTGGCATCTCAGAGTAGAGCAATGTACGTGCAAGCGGATTTCTTTGGCAAATCGAAAAGAAACTGGTCAATGTTGTCGCTTCAGCACGCTGAGAAACATTCGTTGGAATAAACTCGTTGACCATTCTCCAGTGGGACGTTCTCAATATATCATAAAAAAAGCGGTTCCATATAAAATGCATGAGATTTTCTCATTTTCGCATTTTCTTCTCTTTTTTCCGATATTTTAATAGTTATTCTGCTATTCAGGGCGAAGACAAATCCAACAAATCAAAAATCATAAAAATCGGTCCATCCGTTCTTGAGTAATAAATAGTATAACTACCTCGACTTTGCTTTATATGTGCGACAAAACATACAAATATAAAAATTAAAATTTGGTCTTCATTTAAATTTCACAGTCTGGGGCCGGTTCACGTAACTCGACAACGAAAATTTTTTTTCGTTTCGCGTTCACGTAGCTCGAAAAAAATACAAATTTTCGTTTGCTGACTCGAAAGCTCTTATGTTATCGAACACTTGTATTATTAAGATTAATTCCAATTTAAAAGTAGACTTTTATAAGTTATTACATAATGTAAATTATTTTTAAAAATTTAATTAAGTTGTTGCCCATAAATTGTATAATTTTACAGCGGTTTTTGTAAAGAAAATCGTGTTTCAGTAATGTGGTTTCCTTAAATTTTTTTTCGAGCTACGTGAACGCTCAATTTTTTCGAGGCAAATTTTTTCGTTTTCAAATTCGTTTCGAACGATTGTCGTCGTTCGAGTTACGTGAACCGGCCCCAGGTATCGACTTTTAAAAGCTCTAGACCACTACGAGCTTTTATGACGTCATCGAGCAAAGTTTATTTTATGAGATATTTCAACAAGAGGTGTCATTTTAATTTTCGCACCATTTTTGAACTGTTAGCATACCAGTAACCATTATACTATTGCATTTGACGAGTATAATCTAGAAGTTTACAGATATGGATCACTGCCATATTCAAAAATTGTGAAAATACGGTGGAAGCGTTTCGTAAAATTCCTACTCATCAAAGACAATATTATAGCTGGTGAAGCTGAAGAAAAAATTGACCAATACAATAACTCTTTTTACGAAGAGCCAAGATGAATGGATATCTGACAGATATTGCTTTCCAGAGTTTATACTTTAGATTAAAATAAAAATATCATCACTTTTAGCAAAAACATTGTGCTTTGTTATTGATTTCACATGACACGTCTTGTTGAAAGACTCTGTACGACTGCAACACCAGCCAATGCAGGACACTTATTGAAACCTTACCAAATAAAATCGATACATTGAATGAATTGAAATGTCAGAAAAAAGTGTAGATGATAAGAAGGTGTACAATAAAGGTGTACTTTCGATAAGCGTCATCATAACATTTTTATATTTTTACCTTATTTTCGAGTTAAAAATATACAAAAGAAATGGATACTGTAAGCGGTTGCACAAAAAATGGTTGTCTCATTGAATTTATTAGATCCTTTTGTAGGAAATTCGAAGAAACACTTAGAATGCTCTTTGAATGTAGCAGAATAGTATAGCAGATTTTTTGTACACGCAAACGTTAAATTTCTAAGTATGATGATCAATGCTCTTTTGCAAGTGCTCCCTTTTGAATGTTCTATCTACGTACATTTATAATAGTCAATGAATGATTCTCCTGCAGTTTTCTATGTACATCCTTTAGGTAGCATTTATGAATGGTATTCAGTAGATAGCATAGAGAACTTGTACCATCCATTTTTCTTGCTAAAAAAAATGGTGAAAAAATGCGACAACTTCTCTACTCATTGAACATCTTTTTGAATAATAGTGAAATTGAATCTGCTTTAGCTGTGCATTGAATTTTTATGTTTATGTATAAAACACTAGAAATTTTAATTTTACTGTCGGTACTATTCATGTCACAAGCTTATTAGATCCATTCACGTATTCTACTAACCCAAGCCAAAAAAATTTTTAATTGTATCATAAAAGTAAAAAATTCTGTTTTTCGTAGTTTTCATAAAAGTCCGGCTTTTTTATAGCTCGAATGAAGTATTTTAAAAATATTCATAATTCCGCTTCAGAAAGGCATTTCTAGCTTATATCCACTCAACGTTGCTCCTTTCAAATTGACAAAATCCATCCCAGAAAAGCATAGAAGGATATAACCACCAACAAAACTTTTGGACAGCCACAGGAGAATTTATCACGTAGAAAATTTAGAATGCTCCATCCAAATGAGAGAAACTTTTTTTCCTCCACCCATTAGCGGTAGCTGCATTGAAGCACCTAGCTGTACACTAGACTAGCAAAAATATGCGGATGGCGGCAGGGGGTAGAGATCTGCCGTGCATCACAAGATTGTGTATTATGTATGGTACTGAAGCTAGAGCCAGATGTTTAATGATCTATGATTTATGTCCATCATAATGCACTCTCCGATGGTAGTTCTACCGCAAACTGCTTATCCATAACCATCCACATAAACACATCTACCAGCCATATACAGACAGTCACATATCAACGGAGCTCACGGAGAGACGACTGAAAGGACGACTAAAAGGACTACCAGACTTGGAGTCAGTCAGTCTGCGACAGCCTAAATGGAGTTTAGAGCATTTGAACTAGTTTCTGTGGAAAATTTCCTTTTATCTTCCTGCTCTATTGTTTGGTGTGAGAAATATTGCTGTAGGGATGGCGACGAAGGGTGGGCCAAGGCAGACATGAAAAGGACGACTATCATAAAATTTCATCGGATGGACTATGACGGAAAATGGAGTTCTTGGAAATTATAAAGCTTCAGCCAGAAGCTCTTGAGTCCTGAATTCCCCCCTTAACGGCTAGCCATGATGGATCTGAATGGAGAACATTGAACGTATTTGCATCAAATTTTGATTTTTGTTTTGGGGGGCAAAAAAATGCACAAAGTTTGTGGAAAAGTTTTTGATTCAGTTTGGAAGTGTTGGATTATATCCGGTAACAGATCATCTCCCGGGATCTTACTTTACATTTCAGCATTTCAGTTTACATTTCATCATTGAAAAGCATTGATTTCAATTAAATGATTTTTTATTTCAGAGACTTTAAGGAGATATGAGCTCGTTGCTAATTGGCCTCGTCTTATGCATGAATAAGCTTTCCCAAAAATACGTTTAAGCAAAAATGTTCAATTATCAGTCATCAATCCTTCCTCTAGGCTATAACAAACGAGTGATTCAGTCAACAAGGAGCATATAACGAACTTGAGTCTACGATGGCCCTTTCGATCGCCCTTTCACTTCAGTTCTGTTATGCTGTGGGCTGTGTTTTGGTGACATTCATGCACGGTACTATCCAATCCAATCCAGCCCTCGGTATCTTAAGGGAAATCCAGAAAATACTTTGAAATTTTGACAGCAGATGGCGCTTTTATTATCTCTACTAGCGAACGAAGACAATTGTAGAATGATCCTGCTAAAGACGATTACCTAGGTGACCATTTATTCTCAGATTCAGCGTAGCGTTTGTGGTGAAATTCAGCTGTGTAGTTCATGATGGAGCGGTACTAATTTGAGTAGAGTTTCCTGTATTGTTGTATTGCTGTAGGCCATGTGTGAATAGCCCTGGTTTTGGAAACGCCAGTCAACGGAATCAGTCTTCGGAGTCAACCTGTAATGGTGTTCTCTAAGCCTACTTTTTAAGGGAAGGCTGCCGGGAGCTCTTGAGTTGTCTATGATTTTGTGAGAACACCCTCTTCCACAAATAATATATCTTTATTCATTCAAAATCCTTATGTACTAACAATTTTAATTTCGTAAATCTAAGCAACTACTTATTTTCTCTGGATACAAGCTTCTTACCTCTCCGGAACGAGTATGGTAAAAGACTAAACTTGGCTTAGTGAAGCGGTTTCTTCTATAGCTGAAAGCTCGTCGTAGAAAAGGGCTTTAAAGCTTCGGAAAGAATCGCCTCTCTTCTTTAATAAATCCCGGTTCAGTTCAATGCAAACCAAGCAAGACGATAACCTTAGGTGGTTTGTATGTTTCATTGGAATCTAATCTCAAGTCCCTCTTAAACTAATGGGTGCCCCAAACATCGGCACCAAACCGACGACAGTGCCAGAGCTCTAAATCATGAGTGTTCATAGCAATGTTATCGAAATGCAAAATATCAGTTGTGGGACTACTACACTTGTGGGACAACGACTTATCGGATCCGGGATATTAACGAACGTCCCGCCAACAATCGACCAAACGATGACGCTTTACTATTCCGATTGAGAGAAACGAGAGGCCTGTTTCGGGTTTATGGTCGATCCACGGGCTGCCAGCATAGTTATCGAATTCCAACCGATATCAGGTCGTTTGGCGGTATCTTTCGCAGCGTCAAACAATTTGATAGTTGGCAACAACATTTTCCGCAAACCACTCATACACCACCTCACCTGGCGAAATCCATCAGGAACGACGCGGCGATGTTAGATTACGTTTTGATCAGCGCAAGATTCTGACCGACTTGCAAAGGCGTAGTGCAATGCGTGGGCCCGATGGTGGATCGTACCATTATCTAGTTCGAGCGAAATTACAGATGCAGTTACAAAAAGCGAAGAAAACGGCGCCACCACCAGCCAAGAAGATTTGGGCGTGCCTACGGTATTCTGGGGAGAATTTCAAATGGCATTATCCAACAGATTCGCGGCACTCGGAGCACCGGATGGTATCGATGTAGAAGGAAAGCAATTTACGGAGTCTATTGTAGGGTGTGCGATGGAGTTGTGTCCACTTAGACGTAAACGGATGCAGCCATGGACCTCAGACAACTGTCTGGACCTCGTCGATCAGCGGAAGCAAAAGAAACACCACGATTTTGAGCAATACCGACGATAAAGAAGTTCGACAGAAAATGAAATCGGAACGGGAAGCGTACTCAAATACATTGCGGCCGACTTTGAAGAAGTGGCGTCGAGGCACGAGTATCGAACGCTGTACCGAACGGCAAAACAACATCAAAAGGGTGCCTGCAACAAGTGGAGAGACTTCGTTCGAAGAAGAAGTACCCAGCACACTGGTACTCAAAATACGAGTTAGATAAGTATAGGACCAGGAAAGAGAACCTCTGCGGAACGAGTGTGATGAAAGACTGAATTTGACCTGGTGAAACGGCTTCTTTTATAGCTGGAAAGCTCGTCGGGGAAGGAAGCTTTAAAGCAGAGGCTCTCAAACTTTTTTGTGTCGTAGACCCCTTGCCATGTTTTTCGGTTTTGGGTAGCTACTTACCTGGTATTGATCTTTTGCAAATTTCTAACTGTAGTGAAGCGCTAATCCCTGGGAACACGGTGAGAATAATATCTGGCTTTATATAGGACCTTAAGTGCGCAAGAATTGTTCCCTGGAAGATCTTGGAAGTACATATAGGAATAAAATTGTTTGTTGGGGTAAGTAAATATGTACTATCAATGTATGTTGAGATCCACTGTCGTGGACTCCCATTTTCATTTCATGGAACCCCAAATTTTTTTTTCGCTGACGTAGACCCCTTGCAGGTTGTCATAGACCCCTGGGGGTCAATGTAGACCACTTTGGGAATCAATGCTTTAAAGCTTCGAAGTGATGCTGAATCATTGATATTGTGCTTGTGGTGACCAGAAAGTACATCTCAACAATAAGAGATATAATACAATGAGCATTGGATGCTCTTGTCCATTGGGCTACTACAAAGGGTCTAGGCCTTAACCCGGCTAGGACTGAAGTAGTGCTCTTTACAAGGAGCCATAAGCTTCCCACATTGTTTAAAGCTCAAAATGGCTTGAAATGGCCTTAATTTTGCTCAATCACTAGAACGGCATCACAGTAAGCCCAATAGTTTGCCTAAGTAGGTTGCCTAGTGGGGGAGCAGCCATTTCAACCTAACCTAACCTAATATGCAAGAATATTATACTAAACAAGTTTTTGATATTACAAACTCTGGAATAAGTACATACAAACAAAAATATTACGATTACTTCATCTTTGTAATACTCCTATTTTAGATATACACGCAAAACCATCATAGCCCCAAACAATTTTTTCCATTCTCCCACAAATATAAAGCTCATAACCCCGCCCTTTTGCAGTATTTTCTTAAAATAATTCAAAATCAACGTAGCATAAAATCAAAGCTATTTATCACTCGAAATGAAATCTAGCAAAATATAAATGTTTGTAGATTTCTGCGGAAAGGAAACATTTTTCAGTACTCTTATATAGCAAAAATCCTATTTAAATAAATGATAAAAATCTCTTCCTTTTTCGTGTAGCGCCCCCGTCGCCGCGGAAACTTTTCCATCATCATCAATCAGACAAAACTCTTACCGAATCCTGCGACTGAATGCATGAAAAGGACGAATTTTTTTGTTCTACTTTTTTATGTTTTAAAGAATTTTTTTTTTAATTTTTCATTTCCCCAGCTTCGGTTTGGGTAAAATTCCAGTCTAGTCTAGCAGTCTTCGTTCATCCCCAAATAATACCCAAGGGGTTACTACAGGACCGTCCTACAGGGAATGATAGTGACTAAAAAAAATAATTTTTAACAAGGGCGGTGGTGCATAGGGTACAAATCTAAATGTTTCCATAGAACGGTTTATTTTTGTTAGTCCTTTTAAAATAATCTTTCAGCAAGGACTAATCGATAAGTGAATTTATGAATCAATTCATTTCGAACCAGAAGCAAACATTCTAGGCGAGAAGTTAAGAGCACGGAAAAAACATGCAAAAAATTCGGGGTGGTGGTGGCGATTGAAAATTCTCGCATATATCAATAAACCGAAGATTTACTGCTCCAGGAGGAAGCTTTTATCCAGGACTATCTAGGATTTTAGAGCGCTCTAGGGGGAAATATTAACAGACAGAGTAGCTCTGAGTGTCCTGAGTGTCCGATGATCACAATAAATTTTTTATGCAAAATTTATATTGCGACAGTAATCCACAATGTCGATGATGCTTTTGAAAATATTTTGTGGCTGCTAATGAATGTTGACAGATGTTTTCTGCATGGGGTATTAACTCGGTCAGAAGCTAAAAGGAAGACAGAAATGTGAACGAAGAGGAGGACTGTAGGGGTTGGGCCGCACTAGCACTGTATTTTGGAAGCAGTATTGCCGATGTATGGAAGACGTTCACATTCACTGGAACAAACGCTATGGTCATAACAAATATTTAGTTACTACTGAAACACACTGAGAGTGTCTAAGGAGATCCAAAAGTAGCCATCACTGGTGAACTTAATGATGCGGCCTTGCACCTTGTCGAGCCATACAGAGACGGGCTACTGGTTGCCTGAGAAAAATTAAAAAATGAACTTACAACGGGCAAACGCCGACCGTGATTGAAACATAGTCCTCGACCATGTGATGAGCATCAGAAAGTTTTTTGGACTGTGCAGCCGTACACTACATGCGTATCCACTGACATGCACGCACACACGCACACACCCACTCACATCCAAACACACACACACACACCGACGAGTATTCCCCAGCAATTGGGTTCCCCTATAATAAATCAGACCCTCAGACTCTTTTTAACCGACTTCAAAAAAGAGGAGGTTATCAATTCGAATGTATGTTTTTTTTTTTTTTTCTATGTATGTTACGCGATTACTCCGCCAATTATGAATCGATTTTGATGATTCTTTTTTTGTTTGGTACGTTATACCTCAGAGGTGGTCCCATATAAATTTTGTAAAAAAATGGCGGTCGGTTCCAAGATGGCGGCCGAATTTTGCAATTTTGTTTCCCGACCCCCTTCATGGATATCAAATGAAAGGGTATGACGAGTAGAATACAATTTTGTAAAAAAACTTAAACTAAAAAGTAAAAAATAAAAAATTTAAAAAAAAAAAAAAAACCGACTTCAAAACTACATATACCTATGCATGCATATGTACAAACTTAAACTAAAAAGTAAAAAATAATATTTTAATTACCTCAAAGCAAGAGCCTTAAAGGACAGTTAAAAAAATTATTGATATTTATATATGTATGTATCTATTTAATATTTTTAAAAAGTTCATTTTGGAGTCGGTGCCAGCCAAAGGTATGTATTAACGTAAGTTTTCTTTTGCACCCAAGCTTTCAGGGTATGTATAAACGTAATTGTTCTTTGGCTGGCACCGACTCCAAAATGAACTTTTTAAAAATATTAAATAGATACATACATATATAAATATCAATAATTTTTTTAACTGTCCTTTAAGGCTCTTGCTTTGAGGTAATTATAATATTATTTTTTACTTTTTAGTTTAAGTTTGTACATATGCATGCATAGGTATATGTAGTTTTGAAGTCGGTTTTTTTTTTTTTAAATTTTTTATTTTTTACTTTTTAGTTTAAGTTTTTTTACAAAATTGTATTCTACTCGTCATACCCTTTCATTTGATATCCATGAAGGGGGTCGGGAAACAAAATTGCAAAATTCGGCCGCCATCTTGGAACCGACCGCCATTTTTTTACAAAATTTATATGGGACCACCTCTGAGGTATAACGTACCAAACAAAAAAAGAATCATCAAAATCGATTCATAATTGGCGGAGTAATCGCGTAACATACATAGAAAAAAAAAAAAACATACATTCGAATTGATAACCTCCTCTTTTTTGAAGTCGGTTAAAAAAAGAAATCATTTTTGGGGGAAAGGGTGACTTTAGCTTCCTAACAAAACTCAGAACTGCTCCAAAAAAAATGGTTTGAAACTCAACGGCCGGTGTTCGCCCGTTGTAAGGCCATTTTTCATTTTTAATCGGGTGAAGGACGAATTCGGACGTAGAGGATTTTGAATATGCGGTCATTCCATCGCAAATCTTCTGTTAGTGTTAAGTCTAAAATGAGGTTAGATAGGTTAGAGCCAACCCATCCGCTAACTGAGGTCCAATAAGGCAGAATTGATAGAAATTAGAAAGTACATCCTTTAAGATGCGTTCAATTCTGCATGATTGTTGCGCCCTAAATAAAAAAATCAGCCTGCAGCTGCTGTTCGAAATTGTACAGGAGCTGTCGATCACGAATAAAAGGTCTGACCAGTCCATCGCTTACATTATCGAAAGTTACGCGTAGCACCGTCATCAGCGAAGCAGAATACTCGAGTGTACAGTCATTTGTGAAATATACAGTGGAATTACCCTCAGAATCCTCCGGCTCCACTCAGACATTACATGAGGTCATAACTCACTTCCCCTTCACTCTTGATTTACCACTCCACATCCGGTATACGCCTTTGAATCCAATTCGTTATAATCTTACGACTCCAGGAACCCACCACCACCCGAAGAACTCAAGGATATCGTGGGAAACTCTAACAGGAGCGGTCTGCAACAGCGGTTCGACAACGGTAGAATACGTAAGATTATCACCACACCACGCTGGCCAATGAACACAATGCCAATTACTTGAGTTACTGGCGGGTTTCGGATGAGCAATCGTGCTCCGACCACAGACTCATTCAGTTTATGGTAGGCGAGTCTATGGAAAACGTGAGGCCTATATGAATCCTAGATACACGAACGGCAGTCTTTAGGGGCCAACTCGGTAGCGTATTGAAGGATTCCATGGACTCAATCAAATCTACGATGGATATAGAACTATCCGCGGACTTCCATATGAAGGCGATTACTGTTGCTTACAGCTGTAACTGCCCCGTTCAGATGAGGACGCACAATAAAAAAATGCCATGGTGGAAAACGAGCTCTCCAAATGCAGCTAAGAAGAGCAGCAACTGGGAAAGTAATAAAAGTTCGCTAACCACCTGCAGTAGGGCGGTAAGACGAGCAAAAAGAAACATATAGAGAAATTTCTGCAAGGGCTTCAAAGACATGCGAGGCTCAGCAAAAATCGACAATGCTTTATTAAAGTGTGGTACAACGGGAGAAATTTGGGGTGGTGGTGATTTCGGATCTATTAATAGAACCGATGGCTTTTTCACACAGTCTAGGGAAGGAACCTTGATAATATTGCTTCAAACAATATTGTTTAACGTATACCAGATCTTTGTAGACTTAAAGCAGGCATACGACTCCATCCAGAGAAAGAAGCTACTTCAGATCCTCCTCGAGGGAGGTATACCAGCTAAACTAGTACGTCTGATACAATTAACTCACCAAATGCTCGAGTAAGAGTTCAGAACACTCTTACAGGTGCCTTCCAAGTTAATCAAGAACTCAAACAGAGCGATGGACTGGCGCCTATGCTATTCAACCTAGCCTTAGAAACAGTCTTCAGAAAGACGGCAATTCAGCGAAACTACACGATGGTAAACAAATCCGCTCAGGTGATCGGGTATGCCGATGACATCAGTCGGCAGGGTCAGTTAGAGCAGTCAAGGTATGCTACTCAAAGATTAAAGAAGCAGCCAAAGAAGTAGGCTTGAGAAACAATAGGTAGCAGCCCAACGATAGATGAACTTAAGAGGCATGGTCGGTATTACTTCCTCCCGCCTTTCTTCCCAATAATGCTTCCAACACTGGTGCCGCTTACAGCCCGACTGAGCTAACTACTCTAATAACCCGCTGCTAACTCCGACTGTCGAGGCTCAGCCGGTTGCTAAAAAAATGAACTCATACAACATCCAAAAGCAATGCCCACTGCCTCCTCCTTATGCCTCCTCCAGACTAACCTTAACCTTATACTTTTTCATTTTTCTAGAATCCTTTCTACCAGACATGGCACCAAGAGGTAACCCAGTGGGAAAAATTGCTAGCCCTGCTCAGGGGAGCTGATTTGGAGCGCTGTTAAATATGCTCTCAAAGAAGCTTTACTGGAGTTTTCATAAATTTTATAGAAAAAAAGAGGGCAGTTATCTTCATAACCATAAAATGTGACATTAGCATACTCAATAGCCCGGCTCTCGTTCGAGCTCTTCTAAAACCGCACTATGCATGTAATAGATCCACTCCTCTTTCTAGAAAAATAATCTATTGCGAAATAATCTATCATAGCTTGATTATTCGCAAAACTAAGAGATATGTAGGGGAGAAGTGGTATGAAGGAGCCAGGTTTTGAAAGAGCCACTTGCATTATTTCGGTATACCGGAATAATGCAAGTAGCCCTTTCAAAACCTGGCTCCTTCATGCCACTTCTCCCCTACATAAACTGCAGGCCGACAGATCATCTAGATCCTATGCTATATCGCATGTGCATTGAAATCGGTGGAATCTATTTTGCACGTAACAAAATCCAACACCCATAATTCAATAACCATCAAATTTTCACTATACCGGGAATTTTACGTCAATAGGCAAATAAAGTAATCATATTAAACCTACCAGGAGGTAAAAAATAATTTCAAATAATTGTTGGTAGTGTTACAAAGTCCGCAAATTGATTACCAATAAATTTTGATGCTGTTATGGTTATGGTGCATATAATATTAGTAGTGTGCTTTATTAATTATGACAGTGCTTGCATGTTGCTCTTTTTCAAAGTCGATAATTGACGAATTTTATCTAAAATGAAATCATCAAGTGGTTTTTATAATTAATTTTTGTCGTGTTTGCGCAATTTCATCAAATAAAACTACCCTTTGCTCTATTAAATATTTTAACCTATGGATTTTTTTATTAATTTGAGGTTATTTCTCCATCAGAATTGTAATCGATTTATGTGATTGTCGAAAAGGAGCAAAAGTGCAATTTGCTGCCAATGGGGTGGCATACACGGATCATAACGTCAAGACTAAAAAACCGGTTTCCAGGACAGAGGGGCAAAAGGAAGAGAGAAAGTTGTTGCAACTTTTTGAACAGAAATTTTTGGCGTGAAAACTAACACATGCACAAATGTTTCTTCTTATCTTCTTCTTCTTTGGGTCTGATATTGACATATTTCTTTGTTATTCGCGTTCGGGTTGTGCACACATAGATATTCCGTGTAGGGATAATAAAGTTACTCTCGGTAAAACAAATGCCCATGTACGCCGAGAGTATCATAAAAAACCGGTTTTTTGGTGTTGATATTACGATCCGTGTATGCCAGCCCAATAAGGCCAATTTTCGCATTAAAATTGCTTATAACTTCAAAAGTAAAGGTCGTAGCATAATAGTTGTTGAACATTATTCATATGAAATTGTCCAAGCTTTCCAATTTTGTAAAAAAAAAATATTGGTTAATTACGTATTTTTTGAAGAAAAAGGTGGTTGAAGTGAAAATTTTAGTAAATTTTTTTTTGACCGTGATGACTCATAAGGACGTTGGTGGGTTGATCCCTTGACTTTTACAGTTTTAGATAGGTGGGAGTACTGCGTACATTTCTGCCTTATTCATGAAATGATATTTAATAGGGTTACAAAAATACAGGGTATTATGTAAACCTCTACCAAAAATATTTCAAAACGCCCTAGTGGCTAAACCGTTATGATTTCACCCCCACCAATACGATTTTTTGTTCGTCTATCCAAGACCTATCCACAGCCAGGCGTTTTGACTTTTTAACTGATACACCCTGTATAGCAAGTACAGGAATGGATCAAGTATTTAACCCTGAGGAACACCACAAGAGAGGACAAGATGGCCTTTCGAAGTACTATTGACTTTGGTTGGTACGCTTCAGATATAACTTTTCAGTAGGTTGTACGCTGTCCGTCTAACACGATTTTATAAAGAATGTTGAGAAGAATGTTATGATTCACGGTGTCAAAAGCCGTCGTAAGGTCAATAAACACTGCCCCTACATAGAATCCTGTATCGAAGTGTTCCTTAATGAAGTTTAGAGTCCCCGACCCAGCCAATTCGGAATTGCCCTGTTCTTGAAATCCGAATTGCTTATTACCCATGCCAACATTTCTGGATTCTGGCAAATTTTCCAATCAGGACAAACCCCACTGTTAGCTGCATGGTTTTTGCTAGCTTTATTTTTGCTTCTTTGACAGTTCGCGCAGGCGCGAGTGATTGAGTCGCATTCTGGCTGTCTGGTGTTCTCCTGCACATTTTGCACTAACCGTTTTATTTGCACAGTTTTTAGAGTAATGTTTGAACTTTTGCCAGTTGCAGCATCTCCTTACTCCCAAATCTACTCTGACGAAATGTGATTTCCAGTCCAATATTAATATAATTGTTAATCCCTTGCAATCGCTGCACATCCACATAGTAGTTTAAGAGTCTTTTATTTTAGAGTAATCATTTGTATTTAAATTACCACATTTTATGTGGAACCATATTCCACAGAATCCTTGGCGCTGTAGTGCTTTATCGGTCGAAATAACCACAATATCACACTTTTTGCCCAGATCACTTTTCTTATTTTCCTCATCAGACACCTTCTTAGCTAGTCGATCGAATACAGGGCGGCCTCTCCTGATAATTAGTTCGCATTCCAGACAATACATGCAACTTATAATGTAGAGTTGGAGCTGGTCCAATATACAAGTATATACAGCTATTCTATGAAAAGCCAGTGTACTGTACAGGAGTTGTGCAAAATATTAGATGCTGGTAACCCTCGGGCATAACATAAAATCGAAGGACTGTTATCTCTGATCTTATTACGTCCGTCAAACTCACTCTCTTATCAACAACGGCGGGCATACCTAGTGACTCTTTATACAATAAAATTGTAACGAGAAATTGCAACGGTTGTGTTTTATTTAAATTAACCAAATTATTATTCCCATACCGAATATTTACAACTCGACAGGCGTCATTTGACTTTAAAAACCCGTCAAAAATAAGGTATGATAGGATCTCAACTATACATTAAGTCACTTCACTTAACACAACTTCGACATCCACAATAGTCTACAACAGTGTGCGTTAAACTCCCGCGTCGTTCATTGAGCATACCGAATTTGAATTATTGTTATTGCTAAATTAAAGTCTACAGTACTACAGGTCCAATAAAAAGTGTGTCCTTGGTTTTCGCCTAATTGAATCCCTGTTTCGACAGCGTGACAAAGCCTACGTTCACTGGAAAAAGTGCAAATCGAATGAAAACTGGACCGCATTCCGCTTGCTCAGAAATCGTACTACGAACGCAATAAAAAAAGCCAAATCGGACTATTACACAGCCAAACTTGATGCTAATTAACCCTCTCAAGTGCTCTGGAAGAACCTTCGCAACATCGGAGTTACCGGCAAACATCTATCACAAGTTGACATTGATCCCACTGTTCTTAACAACTATTTTACGTCTGTTAGCTCTGCTTCCAGCGGCAACAGTGATATAATCAACTCAGCTTCAATATCAGAATCCTCCAGTAGTTTCCCCTGTGTCGTTTCGAACATCGTTTCTGATTCCGGTTTTTGCTTTAAGAGAGTATCAGAGGAGAAAGTCATTTCTGTCATCAACTCTATTAGATCAAATGCAGTCGGCGTTGACGGCATTAGTTTAAAATTTCTTCGAATTATTCTTCCCTCCATACTTCTTTTTCTCACCCACATTTTTAATTCCTGTCTAACGTCTTCTATTTTCCCATTTTTGTGGAAGAAAGCAAAAGTTACTCCAATTCCTAAAAAATCCAATGCCTCTCTTCCGCAGGACTTCCGACCCATTAGTATCCTTTCTTGCCTCTCCAAAATTCTAGAAAAGTTAATGTACATTCAAATGGTCCAGTACCTTGAATCTAATTCCTTTTTAACTGAATTCCAGCATGGCTTTAGGAAGAACCACAGTTGCAGTACTGCCCTCCTAACGCACTGTAGAACAAATGACAAACTATTTTTTCTCACATGGAAAAAAATTTAATATTCATTGAGATCTGAATTTTTGGAACACGACTGTTTTGGTAGTTTGTAATTATCAACTCTTTTTCAAAAGTTATTAACTTTTGAATGTTATGTTAAATGCAAGCAAATGAAAACAAATAATTTTGTTTTTGGCAAATATTTTATTTTAATACAACAGAAAATGTATACAAAAGTACTATTTGAACATTTTTCAAACAGTTTTACGTAAAATTTCTGATCCGACCATATTAAAAAAACCCATATTGAGTAAAAAAAAGTTCGAACTTTCAAAAGTTAATAACTTTTGAAAAAGAGTTGATAATTACAAACTACCAAAACAGTCGTGTTCCAAAAGTTCAGATCTCAATGAATATCAAATTTTTTTCCATGTGAGAAAATTCGTGTTTCATAGTGAAGTTAACTGATGATCTACGCCTGAACATTGATCATGATCATTTAACCATTCTCTCACTGCTGGACTTCTCGAAAGCTTTCGATTCTGTAAATCATACGCTTTTATGCCAGAAAATATCTTCTCAATTCAACTTCTCATCGTCCGCTGTTCGTCTTATTTGGAATTTCATAAGCGGTAGATCTCAAAAGGTTTGCACAGACAATTATGAGTCCAGTTTCTCACTCCTATCTAAGGGCGTACCTCAAGGTTCTATACTTGGTCCGCTCCTCTTCTCTCTCTTCATTAATGATCTCCCAAAAGAACTGAATTTTTGTAAAGCCCTGTTGTACGCGGACGATGTTCAAATTTACCTTAGCTGCCGGCTTGGCATGATTGAGGATTGAATCAATAAAGACCTCGAGGCGTTATCTGGGTGGGCGAGAGGGAATAGATTGCAACTAAACCCTGACAAGTCTCAAGCAATAGTCATATCTAAAAGTGTTATAAATACCAATGGATTCCCTGCAGTATTATTAAACCGTAATATCATTCCGTTTTGTGATAAGGTAAAGAGTCTGGGGGTTTTTCTGAATAAGAATTTAACATGGTCGGATCATATTAACTATATAATTGGCAAGGTCTATAGTAGTCTACGAAATCTTTGGTGTACGTCGAACTTTATACCACTCCATACTCGCTCGAAGCTTGCTAAATCTCTTTTAATGCCCTTAATAACATATAGTGATGTAATCTTCTGTAAACTCGATTCATTCTCGCAGCTAAAATTTAATGTAGCATTCAATTCTATTGTCCGATACCTTTATAGAATCCGCCGATTCAATCACGTTTCATCATATTCTCAAGAATTCCTTGGTTGTTCTTTCTCGACATATATCTTAAAATTCGGCTTATCGTATTCCTCTATAAACTCCTCGTTTCGGGTAAACCGCAATGTCTCCGAGAAAAACTCACATTCCTTCAATCTACTAGAACTAATAATTTACTTATGCCCCATTACTCGTGCTTACAATCTAAACGCTTATTTTTCGTTCACGTCACTAGTTTGTGGAATTCTCTACCTGTAGATGTTAAGCGAGCTGGTGCTGTAGGAAAGTTCAGAAGGCAACTTATTGTTAATTTTTCAGCCCCCTAATTTAGTCAATTTAGACAGTAAAGTAGTAGTCATTTTAAATTTTCAATTTCTCTTTTTTTTTGACGTGACAACGTCTATTAAAACGATGAACGCCGGCTGCATGCACGAAAAATGATGACTCATTGTCCCGTTATGTCCCGTTATCTCCCGAAATAATTTTAAAAATTTGATCGTAGTAATCTTAAAAATTTGATTAAAATTGTCAATATTTAATTAGATTAAATTTTTCAAATTGTCAACAATAAGCAAAGCAAGCCAAACACTCTGTCTCCTAACTGGATGCCGGTGTATAAGAAAATAGTGAACATTACACTGACGAAAACTGTGAAATGCAAACGAAAACAGTTTCCTTGCGTTCCTGCTTGTGCTATTACCATTCACAAGTCGCAAGGTGGGACGTTTACTGTTATTGTTTATAAATACTCCTCGGAGCAACCACAACAGTTGCTGTACGTGGCGCTGAGTCGGGTAACGAATATAGACGGCTTGCACATCATCACAGAAAAAGATGCGCCTTTTATCTTCAAACACGGACGGGATGGGAACGACTCACAGACTACGCGAGATGTCCGTAACGAATACATTCGACTCCGTGGACACTTCGAAAGCAGTGAAATTTTGTGATGACGGTAACAACGCTGGGCAAACTGTAGTGACAAACCTTAATGTTCAGAGTTTGTCTGCGCACTTCGCCGATTTTGATCCAGTTCCAATCAATAATTATGAATGTATAACCAGGCAGAATAGTCGATCGGATTCTGATACAAACGCAGCTGGTGGAGTGGCAATCTATCGAAAATTAACATCAACATCCACGGCCAAAGTTTTCCACGTTGAATTGTCGGACACAACTCGTCTCATCAGAAACACAGGCGAGGTCTGCTTGGCTGAAATTACATGCTTCACTGCTGATACAACGTTTAAAATTGTACTTGGCGCAGTGTATATTCATCCTGGAGCAAGTGTCTCACACATTAGTGTATTGCTGCACCAAGCACTCTTTCCGTATGTGCATAACAGGCAGTATGTGCATCCGATCATGCAAGTTGATACCAATAGTGACAAACGTGAAAAATGATGATACATTCCTCAAATTCATGAAGGATATGTACAATCTAATGCACATCAGATGTTACTAAGTCAACAACGCTGAGAGGAACAACCCTCGATTTGTCTTTTTCAAGGCACATTACACTTGAAACCCCCCCTTCATTTTATACTTTTCCTATCATCGACCTATCCTTAACAGAATAACACAGATTGCAAGAAGTTAAATATCAGACATGTATAAAAGCTGTAAATGAATTTGTTACTACACATTGTTACTTGTAAATAATCTGTTCATTAAAGTAATAAACATATTTGAATTCATTAGTGCAAATAAAAGCTAATTTATCAATCAAAATGAATATTTCATTTCACTCCTTTTTGTATCCATACAAAATAATGATAATTTAATATAAATGATTCAATTTTATTCATAAAAGTATGCAATCATTTCATCAATGTTTTCTCATGACGTTGTCACGTTAAACTATCGTCCGTAAACCCTCTTTACAGACAACAAATTTTTTTTTTAAATGTGAAACAGCCATCCATACTTCAGTGTAACTTAAGTTAATTTTTATACTTAAGTTCGCACTGTGAAACCGGCCCTTATAAAGTAATGTAGGTGCACATTCCCATATAATCAACATCTCCTTTGGCCTATGTACATTATGTAAAGGCTTGTTCTTATTTGTACAAATATGTTTTTCTTTAAAATAAAATAAATAAATAAAAAAGTCCCTCATAATAACTACAGAGTTTCGTACTTAAGTTTGTATAGAACTCTCGAATTAGGCTTCAATAAGTTTCACGTCAACTATGTACGATAAAATAATTATTTACAGGATCGAAAACTTCACAATTAATCTGATTCGATTTTCCACAACCCTAAACAGCAAAAACCCTCCTATGAAACATAACTCCAAAAAATTATTCTCCTTTATCCCACCTGGAACGTAGGAGTTAAGGCGCCCAACCATTATCCCAGAGGTCTGTAGTTCGATTTTAACCAGTGCCATCATCCACTTCTTCCACTCATGGTATCTTTTTTGTGCTCCTTATTGCTTATTATTGTCACTAAGGTGGTGGATAAGAGGGACGTAGCACACCCGCCTTTTGAAGTTGGCAGTTTCTTTCACTCTTCTCTGGAAAAAGGGAAAAATAGAGAAAACCTAGAATAGAGTTGAGCTGCTATAGGAATAAGAATAGAAAAATACAACACAACCAGACAACTGGAGCTTAGAATAACTGGTAAGATCTTTTGGGAGAAAAATGTTGTACTGCAAAAACTTTCAGGTTTCCTCAAGAGTTATAAACTCCTACCTCGTACCAAATTAAATATTCAAAAACCCCTTTTTAAGAACATTTAATCACAAAAACGCGTAACACAAATGCAAAACATTACAACTTTCTCCAATTTAATCTTCCTCCAAAACATCTCAATTAAAGTTAAAATCTAAATAATCAGTAATTTTCAAAAACAAATTACACCCCAGCTCTCAATACTATCAAACTCAATTTAATTAAAATTGCTTCAAAAGCAATCGCACAGAAAACAGCAAATTTCCAATAGCATTTCGGTGATAAGTATCCGAAATCATCTCTTTGTTGCCAATGGCAAAGGAATTTTCATCAATAATCAAAGTAAAAGGACTTATTCAGGAAACTTAACACATATTAACGTCAACATACCAAAGTGTCAATACATAGAAATATCTAGAATATTTCCAGCTAAAATTCAAAGTGATTAGATATGTACCGAACATCCTTGGCTTCTTGTCCTCATATCCACTATGCATGTTTATCTAGTTGCCGGGCTGGGCTGGCTCTCCCTTGACCGGGGCATTTCATTTGTAGAATGGCAGTTCTTGATTGATTCTAGCGATATATGTACAATGTGTAGTATAACTGGCATATTTGGCATTGGCATCGGCTATATAGGCAAATTTTATCCTTTATGCATCTCGAATCAATTGAGACACTTCTCTACCATAATTCCAGAATTACGCATACAGGGTGGGGCACATTCATTACTGATTGATTGATATGGTTGAGGATATTCATGGAAAATCAAACACAGCACTCAGTGCTATAAGCTAGCTTAATTTGCTCAATCTTAAGGTAACATTATAGAGAGAGAGTATTACTTCAGGTGCACTCGAGAGTTTGATTCAAGGGTCATCTTGTTAATGGAATATTAATATTCTTACATTTCGTAATTTAAGGATATTTTTCGAATATTGTTGAATTTTATGCAATATTTTCAATAGGGATCGAAGAGGATGGAATAGGGTAATAATGATATTGGGTGATAAAGTATATGGCGTCATTTGGGGCTCAGAATGTGATTATGAGGATGGTTTTAAAGTAGACGTTAACAAAACTTATAAGACAAGCTATTGAAAGATTAAATAATAATACAGCGTGTAGTGTACAGATAACATTGCTGAAGAGATACTTAAATATGACGGAAATATTATAGTAGTGAAATATATATGTATACATATATATGTGTATATATCTGCATACATAAGATAATAGATGACAACGTCATGGTACCAGGGCGGGTTTTTTGTCACACCCTTATTAGTAAATTGTAATGAGGAATTGTAAACCCTTGGTAATATCGCCTAAACCGATTTTTTCGGAGTTCATCACTATAATTTAGATTGGGTTTAGATTTAGTTGCTTGTCGGTATTTTGAATGTCGTAAATTAAGGTGTAATGAATTAAAATGAGTGTTTGGAGAAATATTACGTTTCTGTGAGAGAAAAGGGATGAAAGGTGGTGTTGTTCAGTAAGATTTTTTTTAGGATGTTGGGCTAAGGCCAAACCCGGATGGCATAGCGGCGGGCGATTCATCACACTTTTATAGGTACTTCATGTCCGCTCGGATGGAGGCGCTCCCGTGCAGGTAAGTAGTAGTGCAAAATTTTAGGTGGTACCTCCGGAATCTGACCCCTCCACGACCCCCGGCAAGCCAACCCTACTCTTACGGCCCGGGGTACCGCCTTGTTTATATTCTGACTACTTTGAATTTTTTGTTCAAATTTTTGGTTTGTATGTGGATTCTTTGGGCAACCTGCAGAACTCGTTAACCAAGACGGAGAGGAAACTGTTCAGAAACTACATGAAGTAACAGCGGAAATCTGGAGACGGAAAGAAATGCTTGATGAACGAACGAGACCATAGTGTGTAACTTACACAAAATAGGAGTACCTATATCTTGCAGCAACTATAGAGGTATAACGCCATTGAAAACAACATACATACAAAGTATTTTTACGTGTACTCTATAATAAACTACATAGGTACAAATGTATGGTGATCCCAGAGCATTCTTTCAATTTATCAACACAAAGAAAAAAGTTGATAATTACCCTTACACCATGCAATACGAGAACAACCTTAGTTCTAATTCAGCCGAAATTTGTGACAATTTTGCATCGTTCTTCCTCAAATCTTTCTCGTCCCCTGTATTCCAACCAGATGAAGACAATTTTCGACATATCAATGCAATCCAAACGGCTCAAAACTTTTCCCTGTCTATAACCAGGGATGATATCTCGAAACATATAAATGAACTTCCACAAGATTTTTCGTCCGGCCCTGATGGAGTCCCCCCAGCTGTTCTAAAATCCTGTGCAGAGGCCCTACTGTCTCCTCTACTATGTTTATTTCAAAAATCCCTAAATAAAGCGCGCTTCCCAACCCTATGGAAGAACTCTTTTATAATACCCTGTCCATAAAAAAGGCTGTAAGAACGAAATCTCTAATTACAGGCCAATTGCGAAGTTATCGTCTATATCAAAACTCTTCGAATCTATTATTTATTCTGCTATCGCCCCTATCTGCAAGAGGCTTATCTCAACAAACCAACATGGTTTTCTTGCAGCCCGTTCCACTACTACTAATTTACTGGAGTTCTCTTCACACACAGTTAGAGGCTTTGTTACTGGCTGCCAAACTGACTGTGTCTACACAGACTTTAGTAAGGCTTTCGACAAGCTCTCCCACTCTATTATAGTTCTTAAACTAAAGAAATTAGGCTTTCCGCATGCCCTTGTGGTATGGTTCCAGTCGTACTTAGCCGATAGAACCTACCAGGTTCTATTCCGCGGAGTCAAATCTAAGAACATCGAAGCGTCCTCTGGAGTCCCGCAAGGTAGTCATCTTGGCCCTCTCCTTTTTATTTTATCAATTGACGATATTGTTACCCAGCTAAGGCACTGTAAAATCTTTATTTACGCTGATGACATCAAACTGTATCGCCACATAAGGAGTATAGAGGATTGCAAACTTCTGCAAGCAGATCTAAACACCTTCTATTCTTGGTGTTCCAACAACAACCTTGTGCTTAATATTAGTAAATGTGAGATCATGACTTTTTGTAGGAAACGTGGTGTTATAACTTATGACTATACTTTCCTTGACAACAAGGTCTCCCGTACTGAATCTGTAATCGATCTTGGGGTTAGGTTAGAAAGTAAGTTGGATTTCTCCACCCACATCAATTATATCTCCTCCAAGGGCAATTCAGTCCTGGGATTTATAAAAAGATGGTCCACAGAGTTCAACAACCCCCTCGACACTAAACACCAGTATGTATCTTTGGTTAGGCCTTTGCTTGACTACGCTTCCCAGGTATGGTCTCCTTACTACTCCTCCCATGTTAGTAGAATCGAATCGGTTCAAAGGAAGTTCGTCCGGTTTGCACTCAGCCACCTCCCGTGGGATGACCCACTTGCTCTTCCGCCTTATGAGAACGACTTAAATTGCTCAACTTAAGCTCTCTCCATAAGCGCCGTGAGGTCGCTGACGTTATATTCGTTCATCGACTGATGAATGACAAGGTGGACTCTGGTTTCTTAAGAAGCCGCGCGTCATTTAGAGTGAATAACTGCAACCTGAGAGGTGAACCTCTCTTGCACATTAATTCCTCTAACACCAATTATGGCATGTTCGAACCCGTTAATCGCATGCTTATAAATACTAACAACAATAGGAGTGTGTTTAGCTTGCTAACTAGTGAAGTTGTCCTTAAAAGGACCCTTCTCAATGTGGCGTGACTCTCTGCGTGTCTCACTCCCTTTTTAGTTTTGCACGCTTCTCTGTTTGATGTTTTTGATCTTTTATGTTTTTTAATATTTTATGTTTGCATGTCTCAGCTAAGCCACGACGGCAGTGGTAAATTGTTTCTCAGCCCTGCTGAGAAGTGCACCTTCTGAGCTAGAAGGTTAACTCGTATATCTATAATATAAAAATGAATCGCTAAATGTGTTGGTAAGCGCAAAACTCGAGAACGGCTGGACCTATTGGACTAATTTTTTTTTTGAATATTCGTTGAAGTACGAGGATGGTTCTTACGGAGAGAAAAATTTAAAAAATTGCCTGAAAAAACAAAAAAATGGTAATTTTAGGAATTTTCACTTCATTTTAGTTTCAATAGCTTCATGGCCTACCTATTGTTTGACAAATGTAAAATTGTCATTAAATTGAATCATTACATTTAATGAAAATTTCAAATTTACGCAGCTGTCAAACAATAGGTAGGCCATGACGCTATTGAAACTAAAATGATCCATGGCGGCCGTCTCAAGAGGGCGGTGTACCACTTTCTTCACAACCACCTCGACATGGGTATCAAATGAAAGGGTATGATAAGTAGAATACAATAAGCAATGTAGTAGACTCAATATACCGATTCATGGCGGCCGACGCAAGACCCATGTTCTTTGAGGCATTTCATCTGTGTAAAATTCATATCTGAAGGAAAGGTCTCGGGCTCCGTGAGGTTTATAGCAAAATTTCAATAGAAAAGCAGGCGTTTGGTCCATAGCAGCCATCTCAAGAGGGCGGATTACCATTTTCTTTACAACCCCTCGACATGGATATCAAATGAAAGGGTATGGTAAGTAGAACACCAAAGGCAATATAGTATACTCAATATATCGTTTGGTCCATGGCAGTCATCTCAAGAGAGCAGATGACCATTATCTTCACAACCCCTTCGAAATGGGTATCCAATGAAAGAGTATGATAAGTAGAACAATATAAGCAATATAGTATACTCAATATGTCGCTTGGTCCATAGCGGCCACCTCAAGAATGCGGATTACCATTTTCTTCACAACACCTTCGACATGGATATCAAATGAAAGAGTATGACAAGGAGAACACCATAGGCAATATAGTATACTCAATATATCGGTTCGTCCATGGCGATCATCTCAAGCGGGCGGACTACCGTTTTCTTCACAACCCTTTCGAGATGGGTATCAAATGAGAGAGTATGATAAGTAGAACACATAAGCAATATAGTATACTCAATATATCGTTTGGCCCATAGCGGCCATCTCCAGAGGTTGGATTACCATTATCTTCACACCCCTCGACATGGATTTCAAATGAAAGGGTATGATAAGTAGAACACCATAAGCAATATAGTATACTCAATATATCGTTTGGTCCATGGCGGTCATCTGAAGAGGGCGGATGATCATTTTCTTCACTACCCCCTCGACATTGGTATCAAATGAAAGGGCATTATAAGAATATTGCCATAGACTGTGTATTTAGATTCATGGCGGCCATCTCAAGAGGGCGGGTTACCATTTTCTTCACAACACCCGAGACATGGGTATCACATGAAAGGCTATGAAAAGTAGAACACCATAAGCAATATAGTATACTCAATTTATAATTTGGTCCATGGCGGCCATCTCAAAAGGGCGGTTTACCATTTTCTTCACAACACCCGAGACATGGGTATCAAATGAAAGGCTATGATAAGTAGAACAATATAAGCAATATAGTATACTCAATATATCGTTTGGTAAATGGCGGTCATCTCCAGAGGGCGGATTACCATTTTCTTCACAACCCCTTCGAGATGGGTATCAAATGAAAGAGTATGATAAGTAGAACACCATATGCAATATAGTATACTCAATATATCGTTTGGTCCATAGCGCCATCTCAAGAGGGCGTATTAATATTTTCTTTACAACCCCTTCGACATGGGTATCAAATGAAAGAGTATGATAAGTAGAACACCATAGGTAATATAGTATACTCAATATATCATTTGGTCCATGGCGGTCATCTCCCAAAATCAATTTTCCCAGATTTGTTCTTTTTTCACTATATCATTTTCCTATCGCAGACTGTGTCCCCATAATCTTATTTCATTGAAAGGCGTTGCAACGCACGCGGGTTTTTCTATAATATAAAAATGAATCGCTAAATGTGTTGGTAAGCGCAAAACTCGAGAACGGCTGGACCTATTGGACTAATTTTTTTTTTTGAATATTCGTTGAAGTACGAGGATGGTTCTTACGGAGAGAAAAATTTAAAAAATTTCCTGAAAAAACAAAAAAATGGTAAAAACCCGCGTGCGTTGCAACGCCTTTCAATGAAATAAGATTATGGGGACACAGTCTGCGATAGGAAAATGATATAGTGAAAAAAGAACAAATCTGGGAAAATTGATTTTGGGAGATGACCGCCATGGACCAAATGATATATTGAGTATACTATATTACCTATGGTGTTCTACTTATCATACTCTTTCATTTGATACCCATGTCGAAGGGGTTGTGAAGATAATGGTCATCTGCTCTCTTGAGATGACTGCCATGGACCAAACGATATATTTCGGCGAGAAACACCTGGATCGCCTCTGCTATAAAGTTGTTGAAAGCGCCTTCTATGTTCGGTAAGGCTGTTAAGTGGATTGTTCTTTTTCCTATGCAAGATTCTATCGTAGAAACTAATACATGCAGTGCAGTGACCATTTATTATCCTTTGAAATATGAAACCTTGAAGAACGACATAGAGACCTCTATTATGGAGATTCAAGTATATAGTACTATAAATTTTCAGAGCCCAAGATTGTGCTGAAAATAGTTAGGGAAGTGCAGCTAACACCGAAAAACATCCTGGAGCATTAAACAGCATTAGAGCACGAGTTTTGTTAAGTTAAAACGTAAGTAAACTCAGCATAAAAGCAGGTTAGCGAAGCAAATCCTGATTGGACCACGGCAGGGGCGGCGCTTTCATAGGTGCAATTAGTGTTCTTGCACCGGGCGCGATATAAGAAAAAAAATGAAAAGGATTTCCCGTACCTTCATTTCCATATATTAAAGGAACTCTGAAGAGTGTGTATTTTTCCATTGATTGCAGCAAAAAATGAACAAAAATGATAGGGGCGCAATATGGCATACTGCACCGGGCACAAAAAAGACAAACGCCGGCTCTGCCCGTGAGAATTTTAAACTATGTTCATGAGTCAAAATCAGCTTGTTCTAGGATATTGAAATTATAGGTCGAGAAATTGGGTCCCTTCTCGGCTCTAAGTGCATGTCCCATTATATTTCTCTATGAAGCTTAAGCCAAGAACAACTTACCTTTTGAAGCTGCGGAAGGATAGTCTATCCCTTCGCAGAAATTCCTCCAGGTCTTCTCTTAGTTATTCGACATTCTTTGTTACATTCAGAAAGGACTTGCCTATAAGGCATCCCAATTACCCGTCAACGTTTAGACCCAGTAAAAATGTTGAAATCTTGTAATCGTATTGTCATTACAAAGAAATCGTATTCATATCGCAAAGTTCAAAACGGATTTCATGTACACAAAAAAAATACATTCGTGGAAATATTGAAACCCCAAAAAAACAGAAATTTGATAAAATGCCACTAAATATCGCTTAAACTGTAAATGTCGAAAAAGGGAACGAAAATCTCATTTTAAACAAGCAAAGAACAAAAATTTATCTTTAAATCGAAACTCATACTGATACAAGCAAAAAAAAAACTGCTCCAACAAAAGTCAACGATGTATCCTAATACCTTACGCGTTCACCTCCTGGATGGAATACATCTCTAGAAAGAAGATCATCAAGATGTACAACAAGATTATCTTTGTCTGCTCTCAGTTGAATTGATTTTGATTGCAGAAAAGGTTTTTGATGATGATATTTCATCGTCATCATCATCCTGGCCTGTCCTTATGTCGCAGCGTTCACATTTATGTTTTGGCATCATCTTATGTATATATGTATATGTATGTATATTATATATATCTAGATAAAAAATTTTTTGCTTTCTGTCTCGTTGATGTCATTCGATGGGTAAGGGGCAAAGGAATATAAAAAAAAAAGGATAAAAATCATATCCTTGGAGATGGTGCGGTATTTAGATTATTGCTGGGTTGAAAATATCCTTGAATTATACTAATGATCCTTTTTCTCCCTTCGTATACCATCCTTCTTCCCTACCCTCCTTAGCACTTGAAACATGTTTTTTTCTGCGCTGTGGCAATACCATAGAAAAAGTTTGCGAAAAAAAAAAAAAAATAAAATGCAAAATTGAATTCTACTAAAAGGGAATGGTAGTAACTATTCAAGTGAAAGTAGGTCAAACACTTGAGCGATAGCAGGGGTATTTACTCTTATATTTTTTTCCTGCCATTTGTCCTTTAACACCTGAATTGGCTGCCATTAAACATAATTTTTTGATGTTTACCACTAAATTTAATCCTTGCCCATAAAAAATGTCCTTTTTTCTTTCTCTCGCTCTCTCTCTCAATCTCTTTTCGACCCAAACATAACACATTTCCATTTCATAGTCCTGTTGTCCTGTTTATCATGGCCATTCGATCCGAACCCCCCCCCCCATACCCTAAACATTTAGAGAACCAGAAAAAAAGGATTAAAATCGTAAAAAGAGCGTGAGTGGATGTCCGAAATGTCCTGAAGGGGTTCTAAAAACATGTCCTGGGTGCGCGACATTAAATGTAAAGCAGCTTTTTCATTGTGGACATTTCGATTCTGTCTGCACCATATTCTCTGGGACCGAAATCTTTGTCACTCTCCATCCACCCTACTGCCATTTTTCAGCTACCCCTCTGTCCTCACTCCACATGTACACCATTTTTCTCTGAAAAACGTTTTGAATTTTGAAATGATACGTCACGTCCGAATTTCACGAGCGCCATATGTGGACAGAATATTTGCTTTACAGTTTATTTCAGATGTCGGTAAGACTGTAAAGTTGTACATATGTGAATTTTGCAGAGGGGGTGTGGGTAGCGAGGGTGTAGGGACAAAAGGACACTCATCTTCTTCAGATGGTTTGGGGGGTAGCTGTAATACGACGACCACCATGATGATCCAGATCCTTGCCTCTTAAAAGTAATACAAATTTCGGAGGAGCATGGGGAGCAAAGAGGGTGGAATAATGTTGAAATTTTATTTCTTTTGTAGAGTGGCATTAGCCAGGGCTACACAGCAACAACAACAACAACAAAACATCGAAGGGGATGCCATCTCCCCTCTCCGCATAAAAATGCTTAAAAGTCATTTTCTCAACTGGGGAGTGGCTCGAATCCTGGACAGAGCAAGTTTTAAGCTTGAAAGAACAAACATGACATCCTTGAACTGCGGCTTAACAAGGCGCTGATGGTGCCCCTGGAAGGTCCTTTTTCTTTCCATCGGGTGCTTTTTTTCTGGCCTGCCACAAAATATACCCAAAACCGGGGCAGTGCGGGGGTGGCTCCGAACACACTTTTTTTTCTCTCTGTATTTTTGTAAAATCTGTCACGTTTCTGGCTATGGTCATCTTGTTTGAAAGGGTTTTTTTCGAGTGCTGGAAATACGCCCGATTTTTCTTTCGGGTGGGTTTTTTCTTGTGATTATATACTTTCTTCCATTTGGATGAAAATTTTAAGTGAGAAGCTTGCTTATGTGAACTGATATGAAATAATCCAGTTACTAAGCGGTTTTACTATGACCCTATGATATATAATTTTTTTTTTCGAGAGAGAGGAAGATTTTTTATGATTTTTGAGGGTTGAAGAGTGAACACGGAAGTAATAAAAGATGATGACTGAAGAGTTTTTGTCTTTGATCAAAAGGTTTTCGGGTATAAAGGATTTAAAAGGAAATCAATCAAGGATAATAATATGGTATATTGAATAAATGTGGGTGTTATAAAGGTTTTTCTAATAAGGCCGCTCGAAATTGGATGGATGTATAGAAGCCTGTTTGGTGAAGCTACAGTTGACAAATTTGGATGTTATTATCATCATGGAAAGTGTAACAGTTTTGAGCAACACATGCTTAAATCATTAAACTTTACTATCAAAATGAGTGTTCAGTTTTAAACGTATTCG
The DNA here is from genome assembly GCA_949987705.1 of Thereva unica. NCBI lineage: Eukaryota > Metazoa > Arthropoda > Insecta > Diptera > Therevidae > Thereva > Thereva unica. The sequence continues at coordinate 74,694,396 of OX465285.1, forward strand.
ATCGTCCTGTTAAGTCGATAATTAGTCATTTGGTGGAAAAAATCGAATCAACCGATTCAGTAAAAAATCAAACAGCACCCGCACAGCATCAGCACCGAAAACGTTGCTGCATTGAATAAGAAAGTGCCGGATAATCAGAGATAATTCCTCGTCATGCCCAAGAACTTGAATTTTCGCAGACTTGAAGTTTTGGTATTTTGGTTCGGTCTACTTGGGTTTGAACCTACTTGTACAAAATTCAATTGACCCAGGAACTGAATGTAAGCCCAAGGTCGAGCATTCGCTGACGGGGCTATGCAGCATTTGGAAGTGTAATCCGATTTCAGACGGAAAATCTTCTTCCTTAGGGACGAGGCCAATTTTTGGATGAATGCGTATGTGAATAAGCAAAATTGTGGCATTTGAGAGGATAACAATCCACGTGATAAAGTTATAAATGCATCCAGACCTAGTTTGATAAGTGGGACTATGTTAAATTAAGGATCTACATATATGTGAATAATCCGTAGACGATTGTTGGCATAAAAGTCAACATAACCAATGTCGAGCCTGGTTTATGTGGTCGGGTCATCGATAATGGAAACAAATTATTCGGCTACAATATCCTCTAGCCTTTCGACTACCTCAGGGATAATATCAGGATTACCTAACGTCTAAAGGAAATTTCCTCCGGTTGGCTCCTTCGAGACGACAATTTCTGGATTCTATATTTGGACGAGTAGCTTCCGTCCACGGGAAATCGGTTTCAAGTTATAAGGGTGTATTCAGCATTTCGTTTTTTACAAAAAGTAAGTCTGATAGCATGCTACCAATCTCGATTCATGATCTAATCTTTTGTTGGATGTCCGCGATGCTTCCTCCAAATCGCTCGCATCGAACGCGCCTCTGTGGTTTTTGGCGATTTATGGAAATGTACCGCGATTTGAAGCAATTGTAGCACACCATTAAAGTTGTCTCGCTCATTCATTTCTTTCCTTCATTGGGCCTGTTTAGACGCTTCGCTCCCAGGAACGTTCCTCACGAACTTGGAAGATGAAGGGAGAAGTGGGGTGGTACCTCTGTTCATTCCCACTTCCCCCTTCATCGATAAAATACGTGAGGAACACTCCTGGAAGCGAACCGTCTAAACAGGCACATGGTCTAATTTTACCCATCAGCGACGAAATCATCATCAGCCTCCTCGCTCTGCCTGAACAAAACAAAGGGCTTTCACAGAAACAAGAAAAAGTTTATTTCGAAAACTACCCAACGCTTTTGAATAGGTTTTGAAGCGCTGAAAAGAAATGCCAACGCGCTTCTTATTCATATCGCAATTCCCTTCCCTTTAACACAGCCATGTCATCAAAACGAAGCGCTTATATTTTGCTATTGAAAAAGCGCATTCGAAGCTGGGAAATTGAAGCTCTTGAAAGCTCCTGGAGCTTTTGTTTTGACCAAAAATAATATTTCACAACTGACGCGAATATTATAAGAGAGCTTCCATAACATATGAATTGGAAGCGCTGCATTCTGCTTCTTTTGGCAGCGCTTGATAAATTTCCCGCTGGATAACAAGCTAGCGGAGAACAAAACCCTGCGAGTCTAGCGCTCGCAGCTCGTAGCGCTTTGATGTTAATTTAACTCGCGTTTGTACATATTATCTACTTAGTATATAATCAATGTATCAGCATTGATTATTTATAGAGTCAATGAGCTTCGTAAATATGTGAGGAAATTTTGGAATAAGACTAATCATAATTAGGACAAGCCTTTTCTTAAACTGCCTTATTGAGGATCCTTGGAGTTATGTGACGATGTTCACAATTTTGCTGCAATTGTCATAAGGATAGGGCCGGGCGTTCTTGATAAAGCTTTAAAGATTTTATTTTCCATAATAATATTTGGCAGTTTCTTAAAATAAAATATTTATCTAATGTGGAATGCTTTTTCAGATTGTGCACGATGGGTTTCGAATGCGATTTCACTCGCAGTTACATCATCTGGAATTGTATCAACGTCACTTGATTGTAGACGTACAGCGCATTCAATTTACTCAAGCTCCCATTGAATTTTAACCAGATAGAAACATCTACATGCAACATGAGCCAAAACTCTGGTATTGCCACAATGCTTAAAATGCGCAAAAATATAATTTGGAACAAATGCATCATGGCCTATAAAAAATCGCTCGAACCACTTGACAGGACTTTGTGAGTGAGGAAAAAACCAACCGATGCGATACAACTTATCCGCTCTGATACTACTTGCACGAGATTTTCGCTAAACTTTGCTTCTCCTCCCCTGATCCATCCATCCATCCATCCAATGGCGCTACAGCCCAAATCGAGCCTTGGCCTCCTCTAGGGCATTTCTCCAAGTTTGACGGTCCCTTGCAGCATGTCTCCAGTTCCGGATGTTGAGCATTGACTCTGCGTCAGCCGTCACAGAGCCTATCCATCTCCTCCTGGGTCTACCTACTGGCCTACTTCCCGAAATTTCTGATGCCATAAGCCGTTTTGGGATGCGATTGTCCTCCATCCTGATCACGTGGCCGGCTAGTCTCAATCTGTTGATTTTTATTAAAGTTGAGAGTTGTGGGTCGTCAAAAATTTCATACAACTCGGTGTTGTATCTTCTTCGCCATATTCCATCCTCTCTGATTGGGCCTATTATGCATCTGAGAATTTTCCTCTCGAACCTGTTGACTCGTTCCTCTGTGTCCTGGGTCATGGTCCAAGTCTCGCTACCATAACACAGTACTGGTCGTATTACTGTTTTGTAGAGTGAGAGTTTCGTTTTCCTGTGCACAAATCTTGAGTGCAGGATTTGTTTTTGGGCATAAAAGGCTCTATTAGCCAGTGGTATTCGTCTAGTTATTTCTTCTTTTTCTTCGTTTCTTTTTGTGATAGTAGACCCAAGGTAGACTGTTTTATCGACTACTTCTAGGTTATGTTCGTCGATGGTTATATTTCTTCCCATTCCAAATCGTCCTGCTCTGGATTGTTGCATCACCTTCGTTTTTTCTTCGTTAATCTTCAGGCCTATGTCCTTTGCCGCCTCTTTTAATTCAACATAGACTTCTTTTGCTGCCAAAAAGGACCTTCCCACGATGTTTACGTCATCTGCATATCCAAGTAATTGTACCGACTGGGTAGCTATTGATGCACTTCGCTGGACTGACGTTTTCCTTATCACCCATTCTAGGGCCAGGTTGAAAAGCATGGGGGCCAGTCCATCTCATTGTCTAAGCACTTGACGTACTTCGAACTCCTCTGCTACAACATTTTGGATCCTTAGTTTCGCCAGTGAGCTATTTGTGGCGCATTTGATTAGTTGTACCAACTTTGAGGGGACTCCTATTTCCGATAAGATCTCGTATAGCCTCTCTCTGTTTATTGAGTCATATGCCTGTTGAAAGTCGACAAATATCTGGTATACATCTACATTCCTTTCCCAGGTTTTCTCCAGAATTTGCCTTAAGGTCAGCAGTTGGTCCAGTTTGACCTTTTTGTCCTAAAACCAGCTTGATATTCTCCTATAAGGCTTTCCGCTATAGGTTCCAGTTTTTGTTTCACAAGGATTGTGAAGATTTTGTAGCTGGTGCTGAGGAGTGAGATGCCTCTGTAGTTTTTGCAGTTTAATTTATCTCCTTTCTTGTATATTGGACATATAATCGCTTTCTTCCAGTCCTCTGGTATAACTTCTTCCTCCCAGATGGTGCATATGAGTTCGTGTAATGTTCGTAATAGTTGGGGTCCTCCTTCCTTTAGCAGCTCAGCTGCTATTCCATCGGCGCCAGGTGATTTGTTGCTGTTCTGCCTTTTTACAGCTTCCCGCACCTCATCCAGTGTTGGTGGTTCTATTGAGATGTTATTTTGAGGAATTACAAATGCCTCTGTCTCTGCATTCTCGTTTGATATGGAGATAGGATTCAATAGGTTCTGAAAATACTCTCTCCACCTTTCCTTTATCCTATCAGGATCTGCCAACAAGTTCCCATCTATGTCCTTGCAGATGTCCGTTCTTGGCTGGAACTTATTGGTGATCTGGCGAGTTCCTTTGTACGCTTGTCTAATTCTCCCTTCATTGAAGTCTTCCTGTATCTGTAAGATTTTCCTATTTAGATATTCCCTCTTCTTCTTTCTGCACAGCTTGTCTGCGATTTTTCTTTTTTCCTTGAAGACTTCCATCCTTGCTCTTCTTGGCCTTGCGATGTACTCTCGGTGGCTCTGGTTTCTTTCTTCAATTGTGGTTCTACAGTTTTGGTCAAACCAATCAATTCTAGTCTGTCTGGGGGCCCAGCCTAGTGCCTCTTCTGCTGCCCCCTTTATGCTGCTTTTGACCTGTTCCCATTTGTCGTTGATGCTGGGCTGCTCATCTACCTCTCTCAAGTTTTGTACCACAGCATGTTGGTAGGCATCTCTTATTTCTTTCCGTTTTAGCTTATCTACATATATCGTATTTTGGTTGAGTTTGCACTCTATGCGTTTTAGTTGCTATCCGGGTTCTCAATTTCACTTTGACTAGATAGTGGTCCGAGCCACAGCACGCTCCTCTCATTGTTCTTACGTCCAGTACACTCGTGGCCCCTCTTCTTTCAATTAGGACGTGGTCAATTTGATTATTGGTTACTCCGTCTGGTGATTGCCACGTCATCTTATGTATACCTTTGTGCGGGAACCCTGTTGAACTTACTACCATTGCGTTTGAGCTTGCGAAATCAATCAATCGACTACCATTGTCTTTGGTAACGTTGTGTAGGCTATGCTTTCCTATGACTCCTAGGAACTCCTCTTCTTTTCCTACTTTGGCATTCATATCTCCAAGCACCATTTTAATATCGTTTGACGGTATTAACCTAATGGTGTTTGTTAGCTCTTGGTAGAATCCCTCTTTCTCCTCATCCGTTTTCTCTTCTGTGGGCGCGTGGACGTTTATAAGACTGATGTTATGTAGCCTTGTTTTAATGCGAAGTGTGCATATTCTATTGCTGACTGGTTTGAAGTCCAGAATCAGTGATTTCATTTCCTTCTCTATGATGAATGCTACTCCGAACTCTCTTCTTCCATTTGATGATCCGCTGGAGAGTACCGTGTGGGTTTTTAGATCCATTATACCACTGTGGGTCCATTTTGTTTCTTGAAGGGCTGTGATCTTTATGTTATATTTTTCGAGGAGTAATAAAAGCGAACGCAGAGCGCCCGTTCTGTTGAGCGTCCTGACGTTCCATGTTCCAAAATCGACTTCCATATTCCGTTGCCTGAGTCGTTGCCGTTGAGTCCGTCCTGTCCGAGGCCTGCCTTGAGGATTCGTGACGGGTAGGTTTTTACGGTGGAAGGTTGTCAGCCTGCCGCCCAACCCCCAACCTGGAGGACCAGTCCGGTATTTGCTTCGTTTTGAGGCGCGAAGCACTCGCATTTCACCCTTCTCAGTCTGTTACTCTTGTGTAGACAAGAGCATCCAGGGGACACCCGATGTAAAATCTACATCTTCGTGGAGGTTGAGGTAGGATTCGGTAGCATATCGGAAAATCTTAGATCGTGAAGACCTTATCTCTTTGATGTACCGGCACCATCAAAAATCCCTGAGGCCATTGCTACCATTTGACCCCCCTCCTCCCCTGATCAACGCCTGTAAAAAACCTTAACGCATGCTCGAAAATATCACATCTGATCATCGAGCGAGATGAACAACTACATCAGCGCTTGGCTCGAGATGTTAACCAATTCGGTATTACTATTATTGAGGGTTTCATAGGAGATCCATCTTACTAATTTCTATACTTCTCCGAGCTTGCTGAATCGCTTAAAGTTGATGCATTTTCCAATGATGAATCGGTCAGATGGCAGCATCGTGTTAAACTTTTTTTTCTCTTCTTGTCTAATAGTTGATTAAGAGTGACAATCAAATTAGGTTCGAATTAGTAATATTCTCTTAGGTTTCCGGATTGAAATGATTGAATATTTTTCAGACAATTGATCGTCGACCAAAGAAATAATGCGAAAGTTAGTAATAAAACTGTCGCAAATGCTTCAATTTAGCTATTGCATTAAAGTTTTATCATAATCCCTTACTTTAACATATAGAGTGCAATTTCTAACTAAATTTACCACTTCAAAAAAAATATAAACCTTACCATTATTGTGACAATGACTATAACCAGTGGCGAAGCCACAATTAAATTTGCCGGAGGAAAAAAATTTCAAATGTCACGGTGTTTGCGGTTAGTCCAGGCAAGGTAATTTGGTTATCCGCGCTAACCGTATAGGAACTCAGGTTGCAGGAGGCCCATATCTGTATGATTTTTGTCTGCCTTACCATGAACCAAAGCCGTCTAACCACCCTAACCACGGTTGGTTGGAAAAACCGAATATACTATGTACCTTTGTATTCAAGTCATGGCAATAGTACTCTGTTCAAGTAATTTTTTTGTTGAGGCTTAAACATTCATTGACATTAAAATGTGGCTCATTCTAAAGACTGTACAAGCTGCTGGCTTAAACTACCACCATAACTCAACATTATCTCTGGCAATGTTAAGTTTCATGTAGATGTTCTCCAAAAAATGAACAAAATACATCTTTTGCATGTTAATTATTTCTAGCTGAAGTAATAACAAAGTTCAGCAAAAAGGGATATAATTTATCACAAAACTACTTTGTGTACATTTCACCTCCATGTTGAGGCCCTTCTCTCTCGGCTCCTCAAAATTACAACACGCAAAAACGAGCTCCTCCGAGCAGCTGCATGCATGGTGGAGGGGGAAAAAGGAAAACAACACAGTGGCAAAGAAAAAAATCTTTCATTCTAATTAACTTCCTTTTATTAAGCAAGGACTTTCCTATTTCGAGCATAAATTTCCTAAAGCTCTCATTACCCCCCGCCTTGGGCTCCATGGAGCACAGGACTAATGAGAACAAAACTTCAGGTAATGGCTAAAGGCACAGTATTGCACACAGCGCCATGTCTCCTGTCCAGTAGTCTTCTTGTTCTTTAATTGGTTCTTAAGTTTTAAGATTACGGAAACAAGTACATAAAGAATAAGGAGCATATGAAGCAAAAGGATGAAGATAGTGATGGCAAACGAGAGCCCGAAGGACACGCCAGAAGAAGCAAAAAAAACACGAAAGACAAACCGCCATGGATTTTCAGGAAATTTGAGCCTTGCCAGAGTAAAGCACTTTTTCAGGATCCGCTTTTTTTACACTCGCATTCGAGGCGAAACTCCTTGCAATTATACAAATGCAGTAAACCATTAAGAAATTGAATAAAGGAAAAAATTATGCAAATCCTGGCGAAGATGAGTGCTCATTCCTTTTGCCGCTCTGTGTAAATTGTAAGGAAGCCACTCAGTATTTTTTTGTTGCCGCCGCCACCACCGCCTTGTGGCAGGTGGAAAATTGTGAAATGAAATTTCTTTTTCGTTGTTGCTGCTTTTTTTCTGAAACATTTTCGATGGCGTTGTTCCGGATCTGTAGAGAATTTTTTCCTGGGAAAAGGAAAAGTATCTCTTGATGTATTTTTAGGGTGATTAGCATGACGAGAAAATTCTGAAATATCATCAAGAAACGAGAAACGACAAAGGAGAAGTATTTTTCACTTTAATTGTAGTTCCACGAAATATTTCGGTCAGTTATATCCACTTTAAAAAAAAACATAAAATTTGTACAGGTTATTAAAAAACAACGTTACAATTTCTGAGGGCAGTACTTGGGCGCTGGCGGACTTCCTTGATATCGATCGAGTCTTCGACAATACATCCTTCAACAGTACAGCTAGGGCCCTAAGAAGACGATGTCTAAGAAGCACTTTTTGCGACTGGATCGACTCTATGCAGATAACTCGCCAGTTAATGGTCTCTCATCTCGAGTGTTCGCTAAAGAGTCCTCTAGTAAAGGGATGTCCACGGGAAGGAATTTTATCGCCACTTTTGTGGTGTCTTGTTTAAGACGATGTCCTAGAGCTACTCAATAACCAAAACTTTATCACCCAATTTTACATTCGCGATGTTGTCATCGTGGTAACAGGTGAAACAGAAGGTACCACGTTCAGACGTTTGTAGCAAGCACTTGATGTGGCCTCCAGCTGCTGTGCCAGCGTATGTAGGTCTAATTGTCAATCTCGACAAAACAATTCTGGTTCCATACACTAGGAGACGAACATTGCCGGGACTGGAGAACGTACTTTCGCTGGCAGAACTGTACGCTTTTCACAACAAGTCAAATTCTTAGGTATGATGTTAGATGTTGGAACTAAACTGAACCCATCACAAGGATTCTCTGATGATCTGGACATGCAGTACTCTGTCGGCCTACCACTTACTAATATCAGTGAATTGGCAAAGAAAGCAGAGACGGTAGGTTGCTAATCCGTAAGCCTACCTGTTTCGACTCTAGCGAGAGGGGTCGTCCATTAATTACGTGAGGCGTTTAGGGGAGGGAGGGGGTCAAGCCGAATCTCACCAAATCTCACCTGGGGGAGAGGAGGGGTCTCGGCAAATCTCACGTATTTTTTTTTTTTAAACACACAGTGTAAAATTGCGCTAAAATTGGGTTAAATTAAGTAAAACGTGTTTCTCCACTAAAGAGCCCCATTGAGTTACAGGCCGGCCGGCAAAACTAAGCTTGACTCAGTCTAACTGAGGGATGAGTCTGACAGGCCGTGGCATGAAGGTAAAGTCCTGATTCCCTACACACACAGGCGAAAAAGACTGCTTAGCATAGCAGGTTATTAATTCAAGTGCAAAAATGCTCATGGCCCCAACGAAAGCTTCAAGCCTCACGCCGTGAACACAAAAGAGCAAAAAAGCGCAAACGCGATGGTGGATGGTTTTCACGACTAGCTCGCGCCTTGCTTTCCGTTCCGAGTGCATACGGTGTGAATTCTTAGTGAATAGAAGTTCAGATCTTCAGGCCCGAACTGACGATAAATGCGAGTTTCGTCAGCTTTCTTGAACTGCAGGCCCCATACTAGTGATGAGCAAGACTAGTCTTGCACATTTAGCAAGACCAAGAAATACCAAGACAAGACAAGGATAAGTCAAGACTGCAAGATCAGGATAGCAAGGCTTTTTGCTCATCACTAAGGGGCAAAAGTTTTCCAGTAATGAGCAAAACGTCTTGTCTTGCAGGACAAAGACAATTCAGCAGGACAAAGACAAGACTGCAAGACTTTTTGCAAGACTTTTAGCAAGACTTTTTCGAAGGCTTTTTGCTCACCACTGCAAGACTTTAGGCATTTAGTGATGAGCAATGTAGTCTTATTTTGTCCTGTCTTGTCTTGTTCCTGCTTTGGTCTTGCTTAATGTACAATAAAAGGAAGAATTGCAAGAAAAGTCTTGCTCATCACTACCCCATACAGTTGGCGGCCAGTGAGTGTTTAGGGATACTTAGCCTCAAAGCGAAAACTTTCAGGCCACGGCCTGCTGGCGACCTGTGTGTAAATTGGGGCCTTAAGATAGGGTAAATCCTACACAAAAATTGGTTGTCGATTGTCAAACGTGTGTCTCGTCAAATGCTGCAGAGTACGAGCCAAGTAACACTGACCCGCAAAAAGGCCCTTAGAATTTAGAACTCCTTGTGTGTCCACTACAAACGGAAAAGTGAGGGAGGGCAAGGCGTCCAAATTATCAGTTATCTCAAATAAAATCTTGCTCCCAACACCCCCCTTCCGCTCAGATGAACTTTTTACACGCCTTTCACTCCGAATTTTAATCAGATTTCACTACGGTTACGAACAAGGATTTTAAATTCGAGGGCCTTTCCTGCAGTTCTATATTCTAAGAAAAGGCCCACTTTGCTGTGGTTACGACCGTAAATACGTATTTTTATTGTAAATACTAGATTTTTTTAAAATTTGAAAAATCTCACGTGAGATTAAGGGGGGAGGGAGGGGGTCGAGCCAAATCTCACGAAATCTCACCAAGGGGGGAGGGGGGGTCGAAAAATCCCAAAAATCACCTCACGTAATTTATGGATGACCCCGAAGCTTCGAGAGAGATACTCATTTGCTGATAACGCGAGGCTGAAGTAATGCCTTTAGGGGTCCCACTGATCTGGTCACAAACGTTATGCAAATGGATTGGCAAGTTTAGACAGTGGGAGTATGACACCACCGTCTGGATGGGATCCCCCAGTGGCGTCTCCCGTCGTAGCCATGGGCCTTAAGGTACGACTTCGAACAAAGCGGCAGACTGCACATAAAAATCAGTAATGTCGCCTGATCAGCTGATTTTATTTTTTAGTTTATTTTAAAATAACAAAAAAAAACATTACTTGGTCTCAAATTAGACGATTGTCAGACCGTCAGGTGAACAAAAACTTTTTTTTTTAATTTTCGTTCACTGACATTATTCACAACACATCCACTTATGATAAATGTCTACACATGTCGACGAATTTTATCGATAAAGACGATTTTACCCTGAATCACCCCCTAAAATGGCATTCATGGCAAGGACATTTGCGTGTGTCGAGCGTATTAATAGGGCGTTTGATCTGTACCTTCTACTAAAGCTGGGTGTTTTACCAGAGAACCGCATACCTATACCAGCCTTCCGACTATCATGCGAATCCACCCAGAGTCATTTCAAGGAAACATCATAGGTCTTAAATTTTGAGATGCGATTTAATAACACCATTCCAACTTATGAAACTCCTTTAATAAAATACTAGCAATAGTAAATTGTCCTTGCCGAAAACCATTGACCAGTTGACAATTCATTTTTAGCATCTATCCACCTCGAAATGGGCCGTTCCTAGTTTGAAGAGTACCAAGTGCCTTAGTCAGTGAGGAGGGAACTTTGAATCTGGTTCAATTTGGTCATGAAATTTTATGCCATGAAAAGTAAGGCCCGGTATTTTGAAATGAACTCTATGATGAGGGTACAAATTCATTATATTCCTGTCAGCTGTAGGTAGATTAACATACATTGCAGCAAGTCCACAGGAAACTGAGAAATATGCTTAACAAATGATCTCAGTGCTGGAACCAGTGTCGTTTTGAATTTAGAGTCATCCGAAAGTATTCGACTTGTTGTGAAAAACCTTAAGCACTTCCTGCAAAGTCCGGTATTCTGGCAATGTATGCAAATCTAGTCCAACATAATGAAACGATAATATTCTTCTAAACAAATAAAATATAACCGTGTGAACTTTAGTTTTATCTTGAAAAAATGGATCTTTATTGAACCCTATTTTGATTTATGATAGTTAAGTCTCACACATATAAGGTAGAGGAATGCGAATTAGTGCAATTCTTCACCTAATTTAGGTCAATAATATCAACCGACAACAGACAGCCTGGTATCAGAAATGTCTGAGAGGTTGCTACAAACCAATGGCCAACAAAGCAGATTATACATTAGCAATCCAAATTGTTTAACAATAAGCTAATAGAAAGTAAAGAAAGTAGAATACAAACGTGTCGCTTGACTATAAACTTAAGCCTTGGATTCAGGAACCGTTCGGAGGAGGTAAGTGCAAGTATGAGGTCTGGCCATACCTCATATAAAATGTATGGGATATGAATGGCCAATTGTGTCCATACTTATGTGGCAAAGACTTTAGCTATATACAGGGTGTATTCATTAAGTTTACAAAGCGGCCGGCTATGGATAGGTTTTGGATAAATAAACAAAAAAATCGTATGGATGCGGGGACATCGTTATGGTTTAGTCGCTAGGGCGTTTTGAATTTTTTTGGTTGAGGTTTACATATCACCCTGTATTTTTCTAACCCTATGACCTACTTTCCCGAATGTATTTAAAATACTAACAACTATCTAAAACTATACCAGTCAAGGTTCCACTAGCAGAAGCCGCAACAACTGGGAGATCCCGGTCAGAGCTGAGAGCTGTCGCGCAAAATAGAGTCTGCTGGAGGGCAACTGTTTATACCATATGTTCCATGAAGGATTAAAGGAGCATAAGAAGAAGAAGAAAGTCATACTTTTGTCTTTTTTCACTAAAATTACAACTTCAACTAACTTTTTCTCCAAAAAATACTTTGAAAGCTTTGGACAATTCCCTATGAATAATGTCTGGAAAATTTTTATACTACGGCCTTTGCTTTTGAAGTTAGAAGCAATTTTGATGTAGAAATTGGCCTTATTTGGTACTTTTCGATAGTGCTCAGGTGGATCTGACTATTTCTTGCGTCATAAACGTTTTGAAATTGGACATTAGATCTGGTAAAAACCCAGCGCGTACGACACAGGGCCTTTACGGGCGTCGACTGTGGAGCAGTTTTACCTAGTTTATATTTGTGTACTCCTACAACCTCCACAAGCTTCGTTCGCAGGGTTCATCGGCATCACCTTCAACACCATCCGTTCCATCCCTCGAAATAGGCTTACTACTTTACATTGCACAATGATTCTAACAATGGCATGACGGACATACAAAAAAATGGCATACAAAAAAATACTACTATATTACTAATATGCCTTGTTCACAATGTCAAAGTGAAATTGTTTGGTAGTTCACCTCGCTCCATTGCCTAAACCTAATTCTTAATTAGAACTTTTAAGTGAAAGTGTCTTACCGCTTCACCGGCCTCAGTTTAATAAAGTTCACTTCAATCGGCATAAGTGGCTTCCCAGGCTAGCATGTTCAGTTCGTGCTTGAAATTTTTGTTGCTTTTTCGCCACAAGTTAGAAATGCAAAAGCTCGCATTCCATTATTCCAATTTTTTACTCTCTTTTGAGCGAGCTTTTACTTTGAAACTCAATTTCATGTTCTGTAGGCCCGCAGGCTTTTTTTCCTAACTTTAAAATGTGAAAAATGTATGGGAAATCAGGAAATTTTAAAGTACTGTAGACTAATTTGCTCGAACTTGCGAAATTTTGGCGGTGAAGCCGGGGTATTAAACTTCAACTTTTCAACTTTATGTATTTCTCAAATTCGAATCTAACTAGTGACATCTGGTTGTCGCATAGATGATCATGAAGAATTCTTCTGCCAAAGCAGGTTATAAATAATCACCATTATTTTATATTGACAAAACATAAAAAATATTTAAAAAAAATATATATAGGTATATACAACAAAATTCATATAAGAACTTTGAATACTCGTATTTTTCTGAAAATTAAGTTTTATAAAAACTGCATATTCGAATTTAATGTCAATTTCTTTAGTCAGTTTAAGGGGCCATCCATAAATTACGTCACACGTTAGGGGGAGGGAGGGGGTCGGCGAAGTGTGACATTGTGTGACAAGGGGTGGGGGGGGTCTTAAATTTTGTTACGTCACATTTCAAAATCTAATATATCTAAATATATGTAGTAATACTGCTCATTACGCGAAGGATACGTTCCGCAAAAACTCGCGTTAAAGCTGGTGACAGACACACGCGCAATGGCGGTTGTGTGATCTTAATTTTATTAAAAAATAATTTAAATAGAAATATATTTAATTTCGGAACTGCTGTTTTAGTTTAATAACTTCTAGATGCAAAATTGTACAATATGTAACGTCACACTAGGGAGGGGGGGGTCTCCCAAATGTGACCAGCTGTGACAAGGACGGGGGGGGGGTCAAAAAATCATGAAATTCGTGTGACGTAATTTATGGATGGCCCCTAATTTAATTGCTGCTATTGAAATTTGATAAATCATTTTCGAAAATTGCACTTTCACACTGTGAACAAAGCAAAATTTTGCACTTTATTATTACGAACGAGGCATTATTTCGCAAGTTCGCATTGAAAATTCGAAAAACTCGAAATTGAATTCGATTTAATGGTAAACGAAAATGGTCTTTCAAAATGGTTTGCCAAAAATACAACTTCCATCCATCCAATGGCGCTACAGCCCAAATCGAGCCTTGGCCTCCTCAAGGGCATTTCTCCAATTTTGACGGTCCCTTGCAGCATGTCTCCAGTTCCGGATGTTGAGCATTGACTCTGCGTCAGCCGTCACAGAGTCTATCCATCTCCTCCTGGGTCTACCTACTGGCCTACTTCCCGAAATTTCTGATGCCATAAGCCGTTTTGGGATGCGATTGTCCTCCATTCTGATCACGTGGCCGGCTAGTCTCAATCTGTTGATTTTTATTAAAGTTGAGAGTTGTGGGTCGTCAAAAATTTCATACAACTCGTTGTTGTATCTTCTTCGCCATATTCCATCCTCTCTGATTGGGCCTATTATGCATCTGAGAATTTTCCTCTCGAACCTGTTGACTCGTTCCTCTATGTCCTGGGTCATAGTCCAAGTCTCGCTACCATAACACAGTACTGGTCTTATTACTGTTTTGTAGAGTGAGAGTTTCGTTTTCCTGTGCACAAATCTTGAGTGCAGGATTTGTTTTTGGGCATAAAAGGCTCTATTAGCCAGTAGTATTCGTCTGGTTATTTCTTCTTTTTCTTCGTTTCTTTTTGTGATAGTAGACCCAAGGTAGACTGTTTTATCGACTACTTCTAGGTTATGTTCGTCGATGGTTATATTTCTTCCCATTCTAAATCGTCCTGCTCTGGATTGTTGCATAACCTTCGTTTTTTCTTCGTTAATCTTCAGGCCTATGTCCTTTGCCGCCTCTTTTAATTCGACATAGACTTCTTTTGCTGCCAAAAAGGACCTTCCCACGATGTTTACGTCATCCGCATATCCAAGTAATTGTACCGACTGGGTAGCTATTGATGCACTTCTCTGGACTGACGTTTTCCTTATCACCCATTCTAGGGCCAGGTTGAAAAGCATGGGGGCCAGCCCATCTCCTTGTCTGAGCCCTTGACGTACTTCGAACTCCTCTGTTATAACATTCTGGATCCTCACTTTCGCCAGTGAGCTATTTGTGGCGCATTTGATCAGTTGTACCAACTTTGAAGGGATTCCTATTTCCGATAGGATCTCATATAGCCTCTCTCTGTTTATTGAATCATATGCCTGCTGAAAGTCGACAAATATCTGATATACATCTACATTCCTTTCCCAGGTTTTCTCCAGAATTTGCCTTAAGGTCAGCAGTTGGTCCGATGTTGACCTGTTTGCCCTAAAACCAGCTTGATATTCTCCTATAAGGCCTTCCGCTATAGGTTCCAGTTTTTGTTTCACAAGGATTGTGAAGATTTTGTAGCTGGTGCTGAGGAGCGAGATGCCTCTGTAGTTTTTGCAGTTTAATTTATCTCCTTTCTTGTATATTGGACATATAATCGCTTTCTTCCAGTCCTCTGGTATAACTTCTTCCTCCCAGATGGTGCATATGAGTTCGTGTAAAGTTTGTAGCAGTTGGGGTCCTCCTTCCTTTAGCAGCTCAGCTGCTATTCCATCGGCGCCAGGCGATTTGTTGCTGCTCTGCCTTTTTACAGCTTCCCGCACCTCATCCAATGTTGGTGGTTCTATTGAGATGTTATCTTGGGGAATTACAAATGCCTCTGTCTCTGCATTCTCGTTTGATATGGAGATAGGGTTCAATAGGTTCTGAAAATACTCTCTCCACCTTTCCTTTATCCTATCAGGATCTGCCAACAAGTTCCCATCTATGTCCTTGCAGATGTCCGTTCTTGGCTGAAACTTGTTGGTGATCTGGCGAGTTCCTTTGTACGCTTGTCTAATTCTCCCTTCATTGAAGTCTTCCTGTATCTGTAAGATTTTCCTATTTAGATATTCCCTCTTCTTTTTTCTGCATAACTTGTCTGCGGTTTTTCTTTTTTCCTTGAAGACTTCCATCCTTGCTCTTGTTGGCCTTGCGATGTACTCTCGGTGGCTCTGGTTTCTTTCTTCAATTGCTGCTCTACAGTTTTGGTCAAACCAATCAATTCTAGTCTGTCTGGGGGCCCAGCCTAGTGCCTCTTCTGCTGCCCCCTTTATGCTGTTTTTGACCTGTTCCCATTTGTCGTTGATGCTGGGCTGCTCATCTACCTCTCTCAAGTTTTGTACGACAGCATGTTGGTAGTCATCTCTTATTTCTTCCTGTTTTAGCTTATCTATATCGTATTTTGGCTGAGTTTGCCCTCTATGCGTTTTAGTTGCTATCCGGGTTCTCAATTTCACTTTGACTAGATAGTGGTCCGAGCCACAGCACGCTCCTCTCATTGTTCTTACGTCCAGTATACTCGTGGCCCCTCTTCTTTCAATTAGGACGTGGTCAATTTGATTATTAGTTCCTCCGTCTGGTGAGTGCCACGTCATCTTATGTATATCTTTGTGCGGGAACATTGTTGAGCTTACTACCATTGCGTTTGAGCTTGCGAAATCGATCAATCGACTACCATTGTCATTGGTAACGTTATGTAGGCTATGCTTTCCTATGACTCCTAGGAACTCCTCTTCTTTTCCTACTTTGGCATTCATATCTCCAAGCACCATTTTAATATCGTTTGACGGTATTAACCTGATGGTGTTTGTTAGCTCTTGGTAGAATTCCTCTTTCTCCTCATCCGTTTTCTCTTCTGTGGGGGCGTGGATGTTTATAAGACTGATGTTATGTAACCTTGTCTTAATGCGAAGTGTGCATATTCTATTGCTGACTCGTTTGAAGTCCAGAATCAGAGATTTCATTTCCTTCTCTACGATGAATGCTACTCCGAACTCTCTTCTTCCATTTGATGATCCGCTGGAGAGTACCGTGTGGGTTTTTAGATCCATTATACCACTGTGGGTCCATTTTGTTTCCTGAAGGGCTGTGATCCTTATGCCATATTTTTTTAATACTAATAAAAGCGAACGCAGAGCGCCCGTTCTGTTGAGCGTCCTGACGTTCCATGTTCCAAGATCGTATTCCATATTCCGTTGCCTGAGTCGTTGCCGTTGAGTCCGTCCTGTCCGAGGCCTGCCTTGAGGATTCGTGACGGGTAGGTTTTTACGGTGAAAGGTTGTCAGCCTGCCGCCCAACCCCCAACCTGGAGGACCAGTCCGGTATTTGCTTCGTTTTGAGGCGCGAAACACTCGCCTTTCACCCTCCTCAGTCTGTTACTCTTGCGTACACAAGAGCATCCAGGGGACACCCGATGTAAAATCTACATCTTCGTGGAGGTTGAGGTAGGATTCGGTAGCATATCGGAAATTCTTAGATCGTGAAGACCTTAGATCGCAGGTGGCGTTACCCAGGATTTATCTCTTTGACGTACCGGCACCATCAAAGGTCCCTGAGGCCTTACAACTTATACCTTCCAAAATGATTTCTCAGACACATCAATTTCTAAGAAAAAATACTTCCAGCATTCAATTTTTCATTTTATTGATTCATCTTTTATTCTAATTTAGCACAAACAGCCAAACCAATTATTCATCAAATCTCTTGTGTATCTTGGATGATGTTTTTTTTTTTGCAACAGAAAAAAAAACCGCAAAAAAAAGAAGAAAAATTCCCGCAACAAATTTGCAGCATGTATGTACATACGCTTTCAATCACTTTTCATTTATCAAAGTCAATCTCAAACCATTAAAGGGTTCATCAATTTCTGCTTGGAAATTAAACCACAGAATAATATGCTCTACTGCCAACACCATCACCACTTTTATCCCGTTCCCCTTGTTCTTCACAGGCATCGCTCTGCCTACCGCCCTACGCTATAGCATACAATATCGCAGAACAGATCCCAATATCAATCCCAATTCCCATACTGCTCTGGAGGAAATTGATTGAAAAAGTCGACTCCTAATTGGAATTAATTTAGCCGACATATACTCGCACACACATCCGCACACGCAATCCGCACACAAACGCAATAACATACAGATATATAGAGGATATAGATGCAGGTTTATATCATTCTGTGTTCCCTTTTCCTTAGGCTGCCTTAGACCAACCAATTCCTTGACTTATTAGAGCTTTAACACCTTAACTCCCTACGGTATATCCTAAAATCAAGAATAAAGGATCAAGATATCATATTTCATATCTTTTTGAAGAAAGCAAAAAATATTTCTCTTCTTCTTTCCTTCTCTTTTCCTGCTCCGCTCCTTGAATGGAATTCTTTTCGAAGGATGGCAGAAATGGCGAAGGTTATACAGCATGCATAGTAGGGGTGGAGTGCTAGGAGTGGGCTGTTGGGGGAGAAGGGAGGTTGATGTGGGAAGCATGATGCGAGATAAGCTTTTGTGTACCATATAAGCAGCACATTCATATGCTTTTGCTCCAACTACCAACTTCCTTTGGGTCTTTTTGGAGATTGAAAGCTTTTTTATATTGTTGTATAAAAATGGGAGTGGTGGGGGTGAAAATTGGATTCATACCAACTCATGATATTACTGGGTTACTGGAAGGCCTATAGTATATATACGGTAAATTGCATTTTCATAACGTATGAATATATGTACATATGTCATCATCATCATTGCGCTCCTTTAATCCCTCATGGGACATAGGGCGGAAACAGTTGCCCTCCAGCGGACTCTGTTTTGCGCGACAGCTCTCAGCTCCGACCAGGATCTCCCAGTTGTTGCGGCTTCTGCTAGTAGGGTTCTCCTCCACGTTGTTCTAGGTCTTCCGACTCGACGGGATCCTTGCGGATCCCAATTCCTGTTTGGCTAGATTTTCGTTTTCGCGTCGCAAGGTGTGGCCAACCCAATTCCATTTCCTTCGTCGGATTTGGTCGTCTATCCTTTCTTCGCCGGCACGGCGCCATAGTTCTCGTTTGAAATTCTATCTTGCCAGCGGATTTTTAGGATACGACGCAGGCATCTGTTGATGAAGACTTGTAGGCGCCCTGTGATGAATTGGGTGACTTTCCATGTTTCGCAACCGTACAAAAGTACTGCCTTAACGTTGGAGTTGAACAGCCGAAATTTGGTGTTAGTTGAGATCTCCGTTGATCTCCATATGCGGAACAGGCATGCATATGCGCCTCGTGCTTTATTTATTCTGGAACTGACATCTTCTTCTGCCCCACCATTTTCGGTAATAATGCTACCGAGGTAGCAGAATTTGTTTACCAGTTCCACGTCACGGTTATTCAGCGCTGTCCGTTCAATGGTGTTTGCATTTATCCGCATTTCTTTAGTTTTAGTTGGATTTAGCCTTAAGCCTGCTGGACTACTTTCTGTTGCCAAATTGTTAATCATGTTTTTGAGGTCCTGGTGTCTGTGGGCCAGCAAACAGATATCATCTGCGTAGTCGAGATCCTTAAGGCGGTCTAACAAACCCCATTGTATGCCGCCTGTTCTACTATCTAGAGCGTCGACAAGGATGCCATTTATTACTATAAGAAATAGTAAAGGCGAGAGTAGGCATCCTTGTCGTACTCCTGAGCTCACCTCAGGAGAACTCTGCATTTGGAATTGTTATATAGGGCTTTTATCAATTCTATTATTTTATCAGGCAGTCCACGTCGCCGTAGTGCCTGCCAAATGAAGCTCCTATTAACCGAGTCAAACGCTTTTTCATAGTCTACGAAAGCAAGGTAAAGGGGGGATCGGAGTTCAGTAGACTGCTCCACTATTATTCTCAAGGTGTTAATATGATCAATACAGGAGCGGCCCTTCCTGAATCCGGCCTGCTGCCTCCTAAGCGTTCGGTCTACTGCCTCACTTATCCTAGCTAGTAATATATGGAACAAAATTTTGCCCACTGTAGATAGTAAACAGATGCCTCTCCAGTTGTCGCATATTGTTAGGTCCCCTTTTTTGGTATTTTGACTATGATACCTTCCGTCCAATCCTCCGGAAAGGTACAGGTGTTCCAAGCTGTTTCTAGGATTGGCTGAAGCGCATCTGCTATGAGGCTTGAGTCGGCTTTCACCAATTCTGGCGGGATGCCATCTTTTCCAGCTGCTTTACCATTGGCCATCGCATGAATTGCGGTTACTATTTCCGTCTTGAATGGGGCCAGGGTGGTGATTCTTATTATCTGTGCATTGTTGCTGGTTTCCTGAGGTTCCTGTGTAAATGAACATTCAGGGCGGCGAAGAAGTAATCTCTCCATCTTTGGAGCTGCTCCTCGTCGCTGCACAGCAGCCTTCCATCCGCACTCTTAACGGCATGCTTTTCAGTAGAGTGCTTTCCCGTGAGCTGTTTAGTAATTTGGTACAGCACCTTACTGTTGCCTATGTTTGCTGCGTTTTCCGCTTTTTCTGCGAGCTCATTTATCTGCTGCCTTTTATCACGCCGGACACTTCTCTTAACCTCCCGGTGTAATTGGGAGTATTCCCGTTCCAGTTGGTAAGGTCTTTCAGGGTCGCTTGTAGAGTTTACGTTATTTTTTAGGGCTCTCCTGCGTTCTATTTTTTGCCAGGTTGTGTCCGAGATCCAGTGTTGCTGGTTTCTTTGGACATAACCGATGCTCGTTTCCGCAGCCGTCAATATTGCGCCCTTTGTCGTACTCCACAGCTCTTCAATATTTGTGTCGTCAGAAACGTTGTGCTGGTTTAATATTTGTTGTAGGTTTCCAGCAAATTCCGGCTTTTTAACGCTCTCCCGCAGAAGATCTACGTTGAACCGTCTACGGTTTATAGCATCGCGTTGTACGTTTCTGATTGCGGCGATTTTAAGGCGAATAGTTGCTACAACCAAATGGTGGTCGCTTCCAGTGTCTGCTCCCCTGAAACTCCTAACATCCTCAAGGATAGTTCTCCATCTGCGGCTGACGGCCACATGATCTATCTGATTTCTCGTTCTACCATCGGGCGATACCCAGGTCTCTTTGTGTATCTTCTTGTGACAAAAGTAAGTTCCACCTACCATGAGTTGATGGGAGCTACAGAAGTCAACGAAAAGCTCACCATTGCTATTGGTAACTTGGCTTAGACCTTGAATTCCAATTGTTCATATGTGTTTCCTTGGAATTTGATATTATCTAATCGAATGCACAATTTCTAGAATGCAGCTGTTGTTTAAACAAGCAGTATTCAACCCATCTCTGGTAAATTCTAGTTTCACTATTCACTAAGTCATTTATTTCCTTGGCTGATACATACATGCGCCTTTTGTTTCCTCCTTTATAAACCAGAGAAATCACTAGTTCCCATTATACCCAGGAGATTTGATTACCCTAAACTAAAAGTATCATCCGACTGCCATTCAAGTTATTGTGGGTTCGAATCCCGCTCAGCGAAATCATGATAATTCTTCTTTTTACTTTCCCGCCTAGTTTCATTACTTCACAAGTCTTCTTTCTTTATAGAAATTCCCTAGCATCTGTCTGATGACTCAAATTCATTCAAAGGGGTCTACTAATTCTTTAGCTTTGGTCCTCCAAATAGAGAAAAAGAATTAGGCTTTGTTGAATCATATTGGCCTTTGTAGGCTTTCATATGCATGAAGCCATTTGTAAACATTTCTAGGAATGTGCTATCTAGAAACTTCCTCTAGGAGCTGCAAAAGTGCTTCGATATATGATCAATATCCATCGAAAGAACTCTCAAGGAAAAAAAGAGCATCAGTCAAGATTGAAACAAATGAACATTTTTCCAAATTATTGTACCAAGCTCTTAAAGCGTACGGCGTGAAAACATTTAGTACTATTGTCTTGGTATACGCAATGTAAATGCCACTTGGACCTACAATCTATAGACCTACAGCTATGGCTGTGGCACATAGTATGGTATACAAAATTACCTTCTATTGCAGCTAATTCTTCTTCCTTATCACCCATTTTCTCCTGTTTGAATAAATTCTATCTATACGTTCACCATGGCTTATTGAAAATTTTGAAGAACACGGTACTTCGAATCGCTCATGGTCTCTTCAATGAAAGAGTACATATTCCGTCTATAGGTTTTCGATAAATATACATACATACATAATACAAATTTTTTGAACCCATTACTAAACTATTTGAGTTGTGTGTTTGACGCTTTCGGTCCACAAGTTCAATTTAGTACAAGTGGGAAATTGACTAGTACTAGAATTGATGCTAAAGTAATTCTGAGGAAAGCTACTTCAAATAACGAAAATAGTGGTAAACCCAAAAGATTTTTTTAGAAAATTTGTTTTTGCTGAACATTAGCAAACATTTCCTTCGGTCTTCGTTCGATACTCTAGAGTGCGTGGTCGAGTTCGTCATCAGCTTGTTGAAGCGCCGGTGAAAAACTGGAAAGAAAATTACTTCAATTGGAAACTCGAACGATTTCAGGAGATATTAGCAAAACTAATCAATGTAAAGGACTTGTCAAACTTGACCAAAAAAGCCAAACCTTTCGAAATCTGCAGGAAATTCCGGGATGAACTTCTGTATCCAGAAACCGTCTTATTCTTCTTTCTTTACGCTCCTCATGGGACATAGGGCGGAAACAGTTGCCCTCCAGAGGACTCTGTTTTGCGCGACAGCTCTCACCTCCCACTAAGATCTCCCAGTTGCTGCGGCTTCTGCTAGTAGGGTTCTCCTGAACGTTGTTCTAGGTCTTTCGACTCGACGGGATCCTTGCGGATTCCAGTCAAGGACCTGTTTGGCTAGATTTTCGTTTTCACGGTGCAAGGTGTGGCTAACCTAATTCCATTTCCTTCGCCTGATTTGGTCGTCTATCCTTTCTTGGCAGACACGGCGCCATTATTCTTCGTTTGAAATTCTATCTTGCCAGCGGATTTTTAGGATACGACGCAGGCATCTGTTGATGAAGACTTGTAGGCGCTCTGTGATGAATTGGGTGACTTTCCATGTTTCGCAACCGTATAAAAGAACTGTCTTAACGTTAGAGTTGAACAGCCGCAATTTGGTGCTAGTTGAGATATCCGTTGATCTCCATATGCGGTACAGTCGGTAATAATACTACCGAGGAAACTGTAGGACTTAGAAATTCAGAAACAGTAAAACTTGGGAACTCACCGTCCAAAAAGTGCTGATCTAAGGTTTGAAAGATGCGGGGTGTTTTGTAAGAGGAAACGTTATTTTTGCAAAGAGTACTTGAATTGATACTTGACAAGTGATGTCTTATTGGCAAGCTATCCCCTTGCTGAATCCAGAAAAGGTAGCTTCATTTAGAATGTGTTTCATCCCAACGAGTTCATTAGATATTTGATAAACTTATCAATTTAAGGTACTTGTGACCCTTAGTCAATTAGAAGTCTTATTATGAAATCCTTTTCAGAGGATTTTTTCGTTAATATGCTTCGATCGGCATTTCAAAAAAGTGGATGTCATCTTTGCTTTACGCGATATCGTGCAGGTAAAATAATCACTTACGCCGTTTAAACCAAAAAAACGGCTCAACCGAATTTTATGAAAATCTTTTCAAGCTATTACTTCGGTAATACGCTAGGATCGGCATCTCAACGAAGCCGGTATCACTGTAAGATCACACGATATCGTCCAGGTACAGAAATCACATAAGCCCTAAACAAAAAAACGGTTCGACCGAATTTTATGAAATTTTTTTCAGATCATATTTCCGTTAATACGCTTAGCGGGGGAATTAAAAAATCAGTGATAAAAATAAATAATAAATGTTTGAATTTTGACATTAATTGTAAAAATCTTTGTGTATTTTCTTTAGGGTTTCACTTTATTTTACGACCCTTCACCGATGGTGTTAAACTATTATTGTCATAGCACAGTTGTAATTTTTCAACAGTAAAACATTTTATCACGCCAAAAAGCAGAACTACTATGGCCACTTGGCCATCAACTCCATGCAGTTTCAGCATAAAAGCGGTTTTCCCAAATAGGAAGAGTTACACGGATAATTCCAAATTTATCAGCAATTACTACTAGTGTGGTAATACGACTGGTCCGACACCATCACATTCTGAGCAACCTAAGAAATTTCAAGCGATATTATCGTGGTTAAATACGATATATTTTAAGGATCAATTACATCCCCCCTTCCAAAAAAAAAACTAAATAAATCCATATCCAAAAAACAAAAAAAAAATTGCGACATAAAATCTGGTAATAGTAAATCTTTTTAAACACCCATTAAATATGGCTTGTTTTATCCTCTACAACACCAGGGTTATCTAAAATTTCATATCTATTTGTAGCCAGGGAAAAAATCCCCCATTCTCCGCTACCACCTCCTTCACCTACTCCACCTACCACCAACCACCCCCTCCCGGCCACATTACTTTACGCTTACCCAGAAACAAAAGTGTTAACGTATTGCCCATAAAAAATTATCTTTAGTATCTTTCCGCACAGGATATGTACCATACACAGGACAAGGGAATACCGCCCATCCCCGCGCCCGCTTGGACGCTGCTGGAACAGCATTGCTCGGGCAAACATAATTCGCGCATGAAATAGGTATAGGAACGCCTGGACTAGTTGTAATCTGAATTATGGGCAAAGTGATAACTCAAAACCAGATGAGGGTGGGACGTTAGGGTATTCCTTTTTGGTGTGGAATGGAACCAACAAAACAGGACATACTTGAAAGGGTTACTCCATGTGCACATAAATATACATATGTGTGTATATATAATACATAAAGGCATACAAATACTATCTTCTCTCGCTACTAAGCTATTCTAGTTCAAATCATAACATTGTAGAACTCTTCTCCGAAAATTTTGGTGGTGCGGGGGGTTAGCCGGATCCTTGTTTTTGGTTTCTGTTACTATTGCTCGCCGAGTATCCTTTGACAGGTCTACATGATTGTATGTATGAATGGCTGTGAGTGTGGGAGTGTTTGTTGGTTTGTGTAAATAGGCAAACATTCAAGTGGGATATACCTAAATTATGGATTACAAGTCAACGGTGGCTCAACTTGTACACTGGATACAGTTTGTCCATCTATGGTGGCAATTTTATGGAGTACATCCACTGGGTATTGATGATTTCAATGTATGCCGCCCTGGCTAATGGTTTCATGTGTCCAAAACATATCAGAATAACCGCCCCAGTATTTTGATGAAGATAAATGACCTGAAAGGTTATTTCTAGGATATTGATATATTTTCAGTTTTTTTTTTGTTTTGAGTCTGGTTTAATTAGTGTGCATATGTAGAGCATAGAGGGTTGGTACTTTTGACCATATATAAGAGCGCAAGCGATGGTATTTATTTTATTTATTTATTTATTTTATTTGGCTAATAGAGGGCACAGTAAAGGAACGCTGCTTAATACAAGGGCGGATCCTGAAACAATTCTTGGGGGAGAAATGAAAGTTTTCCCAAAATTAGGAGATGGTGTTATATGATTGTTATATATAGTACTGGGTGTGGAATTAGTTAAAAATGATAGCAAGCAAAATTTACTTCCTAAGAATAAAATAATTCCCTCGGTAAAAACAAAGGTGGCCTTACAACGGGCGAATACCGGCCGTATTTGAAACATAGTCACAAATTCTGGGTGGGTAGTGGTCAGTGGTCAGTTATAGCGCTGAGCTATCGTGCTCGAAACGATGAAAGTATTTTCTAAATAATCCATTTCCACTCAAGACATGCGTGAGGTCGTAACTTACTTCCCCATACTCCCTCGTAGCCCATTTGTCTATGTTTGGGATAAGTTTGAGAGTCCACTGACTCTTAACAGACTTTTCTCACTTGCTTTGCCATTACCTTACAGACAGCTGACTTTGTCTTCGCTTTACCAAATTCGGGGCATAGAGACCCATACCTTCTCTCGCTAGTATCTCTCTATCTCTCACGCACGCCGCATAGTTAGATATGGTCCTGTATGTGCAGCCCGCGAGAAGGGCGCTTAAGCTGAAGACATATACATGCGTAGTTTGGTCGCGCGGTGATTGATAAGATAAAAGTGCAAACTGACATATAGTTACGTAAACGGAACGCACGCAACGCAAAAATTGGTATACTTCCAACTATTCCTCATTGCCACATTCACGCATAGTCTCAAATACCCAAACACGCTTAGATTTTTGGGTCATTTCTAAAAGACTAGACTTGAACCCAATCCGCAACTGTCTGTAAGCAAAAATACACCGCATTCACCGCAGGCGCTATACGCACGCACGTACCTGCTTCCAGCGACCCTCTATTTTCTGCTGTTAGCTCTCTTTCTTGCTGCTGCGTGCTGCCCATAGTAGCTAGCCAAGTGGTTTCCAACCTTTTTGTACCTGCGCCCCCCTTTTAGAAAAAAAAAATTGTTGCGCCCCCTTAATTTTTCATTTGTTCCCGAAAAATTCGCGGCGAGGATTGTGGATTACGTATACATATTTTGCTGATTCATTTTTTTGACACCTATTCGACTTTTTTGGTTTGTATTCGAAATGGAAACAGCTGCATGCCCCCCTTACAACAGTCTCGCGCCCCCCTAGGGGGGCGCGCCCCACAGGTTGGAAACCACTGCTAGATTAACCTACCCACCCTCGCCAACAGGGGGCGACGCATTGGATTGAGCCCCCACGCATTCTTGGAAATGCTGCACAAATAGCGGAAGCTTTATCTGCCATACCTTCAAATTAAGCCAGGTACCTTAAGGCGAGCTCTGAGTGAATGATCTGTTTCAATACCTTGATTCTACGGACCGAGGGGTAGCCTCAACTCACCGAGGGGTAGCCTCAACTAGTGATGAGCAAACGCAAGAACAAGACAAGACTAATCTATTCGTGGTCTTGTCTTGTTCTTGCAAGCATAACTAAGTCTTGTTTTTGGTCTTGCTAAATGTGCAAGAACAAGACAAGACCGCAAGAATAAGACCATTTTTCTTCATCACTAGTTGGTGCGCAATTATCATCACTAGCCTCAACACATCATGATATATTGTGATCCAGCGGAGAGGCCCTAGGACACCATATGTTGTTCGATACACCGTCATAATTCACAAAGAAGTGGCCTACCTTCTTTCCTTTTTTGGAAACGTTATCAAATAATAATTTCGGAGGAGGGGGTGTGTTTGTCTTGTAACGAACCACGTTCGTTACTAAAAACCCTCTCTTAGAAAAATACTAAAGTAACCCGTTTCAACTCTAGAAGGCATTTCCTAACAAAGCTTTAGGAAAAATAAATATTTACTCAGCAGGCTGGGTGATTCTGCTTTGAAAGCTCACTTAACCGGTCCTAGACCGTGTCGTGGTGTACGATCCGGCACGGTCACACTATGGGAATGTTGCCGAGGCCTTGTCGTGGTGTACGATCCGACTATGTGCCGAAGTAGCTATTCCTATACCGTCATTTCCAGAGAAATGTTGCCGAGGCCTTGTCGTGGTGTACGATCCGACTATGTGCCGAAGTAGCGATTCCTATACCGACATTTCCAGAGGAATGTTGCCGAGGCCTTGTCGTGGTGTACGATCCGACTATGTGCCGAAGTAGCTATTCCTATACCGTGTCGTGGTGTACGATCCGACACGGTTAGACTACAGACATAACACCTACCGACCGACTACCGAATACCTGAGGAATGTTTCCTGGACCAATGTCGTGGTGTATGATCCGACATTGTTCCCGGCAGCATTTCCTATACCAGTGTCGCGGTATGACCAGATACAAGACCGACCACATACCGAACACACACACCCACACACACATACCCATACACATCCTGCTAGACCACTGACCCCAGCTTACGCACCTGCAGAATAAGTAATGAGTATATAGTTGCTTAGCAATAAATTAGTAAGAAACATGTATTGTAGAGGCAACCCGTAGTAAATTACTTAGATATAACTATAAGAAACCTGTAAACAAGTATCCCGTATTTGCTTAGACTTAAGAGACCTAAATTGTTAGTGCATCAGAAATATTTTGAATAAATAAAGAAATGTTATTTTGTAAAAAGGTGTTTGTTCTCACACGACCTTGGACAACTCGAGAGCTCCCGGCAACCCTCCCTTAAAAAAGGAGGTTAGAGAACACTTCCGAGAGAACACCATAAAAGTCTGACTACCCACTCGGGCTAAACGTGATCCGCCGGGACTGATAGGTACTATGATAGGTATAAATCTTGCGTACTACTACCACAATAAATTGTTATTATTATTGTTAATTAAATTTTGTTGTACAGAAGTTGTATTTTTCGATCAAGCCAATTGTAACTTGATTGATTTGATTCGAAGCTTTTTTAAAGTCAAGCTTTTGTGTTGTATCCACCAGTCTCCGTTTATCGGATTTCTTTCACTTCGGGTGTCCTTTTATTGTCCTTTCTATTATTCTCTCCCAAAAAAAAAAATTTAAAATAGAACAAAAATAAGGAAAACTTCTTAAAGGACCAAAAAAACTCTACCACGGACGTTACTCTATGACAATGTCCCTTCAGCAGAAAACTTGTCCGTCAGATGTTCATTGATTTTGCCGATCTTGAGCATCTGGATGCAGTTTCATTCTTTTTCATTTCTTCTAAGTTCACGTTGTTTTCCTTTATTTCATTCTTTATTTTTTTGCAGCTCTTTATGCTGCAATTCACAGAAGCATTTTTTGAGTTTTCGAAACTGCATTCACGTTTGTAACATTGTTGTAAGAAAAATTCTTCGTAAGAGAAAAACTTTCTTTATCAGTTTCTTCCAGAAGAAGAAGAAAATAAATAGAATACAACAACAACAAAAAAAATGAAAAACTTTTACAATGCAAGAAATAAATGGGAAACATGGACAAACCCAGCAGCAAAAGGAATTTTAATTTAATGCAATACACAGAAAATATGTTTTTTGTAAGATCCTAGAAAGATTTTTAAGCTCTTAGGAAATTAGTGTTTTTGCAGAGAAGAAATTTAAGGAAGTTCTTAGGGAATTTACAGAAGCTTCTTAGTACATAAACCAGAAAAACCCTAGACAGACGCTTAACAGAAATTTATAGTAGTTTCGCGTTTAACACTTTTAGTAATTTGAAAACTAATTTGTATTTGATTTAATGTTGCCCGAGTGCATTAATATCCTTCAAAACATAAGTTTTTGTGGTAAAGGAACTTTTATAAAAAAAAGCGCTTGTAAAATCTTAAGTAGCTTTGAAGGTTTCTGCTTGAAAAATTAAATGTGTGTGATTCGAAAGACAACATTTTAAATGGTAACTGATATGGGCTGATACACTTTTTATATATTTACCCATTTCCTCCTAGATGAGTATTATTTCCCGGGTTCACCAGCCGACTGCGTAAGTTTGAGCAAATTGGCGAACTGTATTTTCAAATCACTTTAGTTCGCATACAATTTTCTCATATTCAACTGTGGAAAAAATAAACCTCAGTTCGCCAAACTGGACGCGAACTGAAGTTGAACGTAAAATCTCGCTCAAAAGAAAGTAATCAATTGGAATAGTGAATAGTGGAATGCCGTTCCAGTGGACTTTTGCATTTCTCACTTCTTTTTTTTTTATGTGACACACTAGAGACTTAGGGAAGGCCCCTTTGTACTGTCGACCATGTATTTATTTTTTGAAATGTCGAACAGCAGCAGAAAAGCAACAACAACTGAGTATGAACAGGGGCCAGTTGACGCAATTCGATGTCAACCTTTTATGGTTAACTATGGTAAACTTTTGTCGATCAAAAACTCCGTGGTTAGCTACAACATAACCACTAGGACAACTTTTTTATGTTCAAATATTCCCGTGGTTAACCATACAAAGGTTTTCGAACGAGCTCCGTGTCGTTTTCAGTCGACGTCGAATTGCGTGAACTGTCTTTTGTACTTAACCAGATGAAGCCACCATTTTTATGTAGAAGTCTAAACCCTTAAGGTGTCGCCCTTTGAACTACCTGTCCTTCATGCCATTTACGTCATGGTCCGATGTGTGGTTGTAAGCTTAGCTCGAAGGATAGAGAAAGAATAAGAAAGGTTGGCGAAGTCTGAGGAATGCATGAGGAGATAGTGATGAACCTTGCGTTTGAACTCTTGGATTTTGTATAAGTTCGGGAATACTGACTGTGGGAGGTTATTCCACAGATGAGTTGTTCTCGCAATGAACCAATTTCTAGTCTAGTTTGTACGCGAAAATAAGGTTTGTAAACAATGGCAGCGAACCGTGACAGATAGTTTTGTGTTGCGAGAATAAAAGTTGCCGAGGAGGTAGAAGGTTATATATTTCAGTTGAATAGTCATTGTGGTAGATGCGGTAGAGACTCGCCAGAGCCGTTACACGCAATTTTGTGCCTTGTCTAGCCACGATAATGCTGTTTTCGGGGCCCAATGTTATGCCAAAGACATTGAGAGAAGGTTCTGCCATAAATGCAAATCTGTCCACCGTAATGAGAGGAGTTGTCGAGCCTGTTTTGTTAGAAACAATACTTGATTTTTAATGCGTTAAACCCAACACGATTATTGAGGCCTCAATCTAGAACTTGTTGTTGTACGCGTAATGCAGGGTACTGTCGTCAGCAAAGCTGTGAAGTGAGTTGGATGGGATTGAAAGCAGATCGTTTATAAAAACTAGGAAGAGAGCTGGTGATTTAATAAATCCCTGAGGAACACCTGCAGAGATGTTATGGGGATTATATTCGATGCCGTCCAATACTACCTTGATTGAACGGCCAACAACGAGTGCGAGAGCTGTGTGAGGTGCTGCGATGACTTGATCTGGGTCTAAGGACGAAAGAAGGCGAACGTTTCGTTAGCGAGATCGCGAGGATCGTCTTCTTTCTCTTGGACGGGATCTTGCTCTGGAGCGCCTTCTTTCGTCCTTAGCCAGCATTTCAATTACCGGGTCGATAGCAGCAGATATTACACTTTGAGCTTCCTTGACTATCGAAATGGCTTCTTCGATTTCACGCTAAGCTGTCTCGTTACTTTCGCTTCAGGTTTCACAATGGCGTCTGTGGAGTGGTAAACATTCAATAAGGCCCCTTTGAACTTGCATCTTTAGTGCTGCTAATATGCTTCTTTGCTCGCAAATTTCAATCATGGCCATTGTTTGGCTGTCATTTTCAGCCCGGGCATACTTAAGTTCACCAGCTTTTGCTTCTCCATCAATTGCTTCGCCAATTCCAAGCCAATTCTTCGCGTCTAAAACAATTATAGTCCTTCGAATGGTAGCGGTGGATACTCCGCAGCCCATTCTGATCAAATTTCGTGTCGGGTCGGCTTTGGAGTTTTTCCTTCCAAGCGATTAACCACCTTAGGAGGCAGCTTCGAATCGGTCTTATGTTGGTCTGTCGCAATAGTTCCATTCTTTGACATTTTTAAAGCCCGGTACTTATCTGGAATTGTCTGGACTGGGATGACGATTATTGCCCGATCAATAAACACTGTATTAGTTAAATGCTGTGCCACGGGGACACAGCTGTTCTCGAAGTACTTCACGTAGCAGATTCGCGACTGCACCGGCCATGAAACGCCTCGGTTGGATACAAGCGGATCTCATCGATTTTTCCGATGCTGCCGAACAAACTTTGCAACTGGTTCTTGGTGGCCAACGGTGCTACATTTGTTATTTGAACAACTTTTCTGCTGGACGATGTTCCGTCACCAGCTGAACTGGAGATGACTACAAACCATTGAGATAACCGAAAGGCGAGAATTCAATAGTTCTAAGTACTGCAAAGTCTGCTACATCCTTTTAGATGAAAAAAATTGTATTAATATTGGGCTCTTGCCTTAAAATTGCTAATAGGGCAATGTTTTATTACTAATCACAAAGATTTCGAAGTTTAACGTTACAAACTATCATACACATTCACAATTTCTTTAACATAAAATGTTACTTGTCAAAAAATATTGACAATTTCTCTCTGTAAAAATCTTTAACCATCATAAAAATTCAAAATCGAACTCATCACCGTCAACCACAATAAATTCCCATCACAGAACCATTCAATAACATCAAAACGAATGAAAAATCAGGATTTCCTTTGATGTTTCAACGATAAAAGAAGAACCAGCACATCATTCGACAGATTCTTCTCTCCATCCTCTAGGGTAAATTCTACATGAGATAGAAATGCATTTTCATTCTACAACCATACACAGTCGTTCACCTTAAAACTTGAATGCCATACGAAGAAATATACAAATAGAATTTTAAATTTTTACGAAGAACTTCCTAAAGAGTATTTCGAGTGCATCAATTTTCAAATCATAAATGTTAGATTCGATCGCAATCTTCACCGTCTGTTCTAATGTATTCAAGGATTCAAGGAAGTATTCAACGGTGGTGAAATATCGATATTAAAGGTTCGTCTATAAAGTTTTCACAATCAAACAAGAACTTTAGTTGTTGAGAATCAATGTGGCACTGGTAGGCCCTGCAGATATGCTGAAAGTAGTATAAGGATACGTCTAGAGATGAAGTTTAGTGGTGCGACCGATGAAGGAGTGGTGCACTTTAATCGTGGCAGAAACAATTTTATGCCAGAATATTTGATTATGCAATCAATTTGCAATGGAAATGGGACGGGAACAGGGGGGCAGCATCGCGACCTTATAGTAAATAATACTCGTACGATCGCACCATACCAAAAGCTCAAGGTTATAAGAAAAAGGATATAAGGACTGAGTATAGGGGGTGGGTCATGAAAATTTTAAGATCTCAAGCGCTGACGTTCCATACACTGAAACGAAAAGAAAAAAAAAATAAACAAGGGAAATGACAAGGGAGACGAATTTGATGGCAAATAATTTCCCCGAAAATATTTTCGTTAGTGTAGAGAGCACGGTAAAGGAAGCTCCAGTAACTGAAGAAGGAAACAAGCCGGATTGTTGTAGGTAGGGCCACCATCACGGCAGAAGGAGGTTGAGGCATGCACATAGATGCGGCAAAACGCTCCTTCGAGCCAACAGCCACAGCAACCAGCAACAACAGCAGGAAGAATATAAGCTAGAGGTTACCGAGCTGAACACGATTGGAAATTTTCAAACTTTGCTACAAAAGGACGAAAGGAAAGAAATCAATTTCCTTGCGAGTATGTTTTATCCAGAAAGCATTCGCCGTGTAAGCAACAGAGTACCGAGGACTGGTGTACCCGCTCTCGTGCTGTTCGTCCCTTGTTCACTATACCGCTGCTTCTGGTATATTTTTTTCATCGTTTCTTCTTCTTATTTTATTTTTTCTTATATATATATACATACATACATACATATATATCCTTGCATGCACGTAAACTCACTCTTCCCAATCGAATAGCTGCAAAGTAGGTGGAACAGAGGGTTTTGATAGTTGAAGGAGCTTCACAATAGGCATAGACGTGAAAAGTTTACCAAATAACGTGAAAATATTGCGAGCACACGAAGAACACCCCCAACAGATCTAAAAGTCCTTCTTTACCCAAGTAGCACCAGTATACGTGAAAAGTTTTCGAGTTGTGCATAAATCCTGGGTAATGAAACATAATCACGTTTTGTATACCAAGTACTTGAGACGAATACCTGCAGTGGTGATGACATACATAATACATCATACATACATGACATACATATCTATACATAAATAAATACATACATACATAGGAATATACGCCTCTAACATTTCTTAGGGAATTCAAATAGAGGTAAGTATTGCACAAATGTTTCAAGAAAAGGATACCAAAAGTGCCCTTATACGAACACGTCTGCACCGCAATCATAAATTCAGACTTACGTCAATAGTTTGCTCTGTTGTATTATAAACAGTTTCTTGGTTGGGGAGGGGGTGGGATAGGGTGGATAGGGCAGGGCGAAGGGGGTGTTTGGAGAGTGTGTGTGCATAGTGTGGCTATTGAAGGACAGTTTCAATGGAAAGCTGGACAAATGATAATACAGGAACTTGAAGATTTTGTGTCGTGCCCACTTGAGGATTATCTTGAACAGTTGAACTGTTGATATAAAAAGAAAATAAACTGAAGTATAAAGGCAAATAACAAGCGGTATTAAAGATATTAAAGTTAATTATCAGTTGAAGTACTGTAGTTTATATTGTAGGATAAGATTTAGAGAAAGGTACTTTCAGTCTATTGAGCATTGCAAACTTTTGATCACTTAAAATATTGCTGTTTTTTTTTTTTCTTCGAAACAACAACTCTAAGGTTGTAACCTGCAGGTCGATTATTTTGATGTGAAAGACTTCTATTCAAATATAAAACTTTTGTGTCTTTTCGAATAAAAATAAATGTGGCCTTACAACGTGCGAATGCCGGCCGCTTGGGTTTCTATAGGACATATGATGGCCGTAGAATTTTCAACCATTTTTAACGGAAGCACACATGGCCCCAGCACGGCCAAACTTGCCAAAAATATTTAAATGACAGAGTACTGAACTTTACACACGGACATACAACGGGCATATAAAGGCCAAGTGCATAACAGTTTCGTTATGAACAATCGAACTTTAGATTATCATGCTTAAAGATTATCCGCGTTTAAGAGAAATAAGCTCGCTAGACGTCGGTTTGTTGTACGTGAAGTGTGTGGAGCGTATTTTAGTGAAGAATTTTGTTATTTAACCGCTTGAAGTAAACCAAACAACCGTCGATAAAAATTGCTCGGCCTTTTTAAGTCAATGAAATGGTGCTTTTTATAAATAATTAAACATAAATAAATAATCTTAATTGAGGCAAACTATCGGTGGGGAGCTTTTTTACAATTGGCAATAATAAAGAAGGCCAGATAAATTCATATACCTAAAAATGTAGTTTTTATTAAAGTACAAGATCTTTTTTTAAATGCCACAAGATGTATTTTGCTTATATCCGCTTGGTTTATGAGCCACGTTTCACTACCATAGGGTAATATGTATTTAAAGCAGGAGTTGAAAATATTTAATTTTATAATTCTAGATAGTTATAGATAGATTTCCATTATTTGTCGAATGCGACACTAGCTTTTTAATTCTACTCACACTATCCTTCCTCGCACCTCCTTCCGTAGTAATGATACTACCGATGTAATTGAGCTCCTTCACGTCTTTCTGTTGTACTATCTTTTATTATTAAATGGATACTGTTTGCAGTATTAATTCTCTTGATTTTGTTTTTTGTACATTTATTTTAAGATCTGCTTTCAGCGCACATATTTTTAAGCTGTCTATTTTTCTCTGCATGTCTTATCTTATATGAGCTAGAAGTACTATATCATCTGGGTATTCGAGATCTTCTAGCCGTTCTACCAATCCCCATTAAGCTTCCTTAATAGCTGCCCTATGGATTATGTCGAATGCTCGCTCGAAATCTACTAAGGTAATGTATAATGGTGACTTCCATTCTTAAGATGCCACAACTATTAATCTTTAGGTGTCTATACATCCGCGGCCTTCCCTAAATCCTACTTGTTGTGCTCTTAGCTGGCAGTCTATTTTTTCTTCTTTTCTAGATGGAGACCAGTATTTTTTGTTACCATATTTTGTATGGTAATGCCTATCCCATTTCCGCATTCTTTTAGGTCTCCTTTTTTGGCAAGTTAATAATTACTCCCTCCTGCTATTTACTTGACAATCTTTCTTCGTTCCATATTTGCTCTAAAATAGGATGCAATATCTCTGATATTACTTCAATGTGGGCTTTAAGGAGTTCAGCTAGAACTCTATCTGAGCCTTCTGATTTCTTATTTTTAGCTTCACTATTGCTTCTTTGACTTCTCTTAGCGTTGGTGGGTTTTATTGAACGCCAAACTGGTCCGTTGTATTGTTTCTTCCGTCCATAGACCTGATTTACACGACACTAGAAGCTGAGGGACCGAGAAGGATTGCCATCACGAGTTGACCACTCACAGCTGACGTGTTTTGATTTTCTTTTCTTCCTTTTTTCGTCATAATACACAACACACAAACAACATGCTGTTGAAAAATGTGGTAACCAAAACAATGTGTGAATTTTGACGCACATTAAAAACGTCATCGTATAAACCTAGAGCGGTGGGCACGCACGTATCATAAAAGATAGTTCTTGACAAGGCAGAGTAAAAAACGTATCGTGTAAATCAGGTCATATTGATTGCTATTCACTGATCTTTCTCTGTGGTTTCGCTTTGTATAGTATTGGGGCCATCTTTGTATCTAATCTTCCGTAGGTGTAAGTAAACTCTGATGATTTGTCCCGAAGGATTAACCCATTGTTTAAGAGAATCCGCCATGACTGAAGATCCCTACGCCCGTCGAGGTCACTCATCTTTTTCAAAACAGCGGTCGTGACTCTGCTATCAGCTTCCTCTACTAGTAGACAGCCTCCACGCTTAATATACTCTTGATTCGGTACAACTAAACAAATTTAGAAAACGCATCCACTGCTTCTAGTAGTAGTAGAAGTAGTAGTAGTAGTATTACTTTACTTAGTTACTTTCATGGGACGTACATACGATATACAATGTCTGAAGAGGGCGAACCTCTTTATTAATGGATTCTATGCAAGTTTTGACTAACTGGAGTGCCTTAGTATTTACTTTAGTAATAAAGTAGGCTTTCCTGATTAAGGCAAAGTGTGTTTGTAAGTTTTGGCTCGTCGGAGCTCGACGCTGGTACCAGGGTGGGTTTCGATGACTTTTCGGTCTGGATTTTTGAGGGCCGCGATTATCTCGGCTCCAACCACTGGTAATACGGTTTGCTATACAACCCGCTACAGTTACAAGTAAATCCGAGTTTGTAAACTAGTTCCTAGGCTAACCTTGATATTCTTCTTCTTCTTTGATCCGTTAGCTGGCGGTCCGAGCGGGACGTCCCCGCAACGGATACGCTGCTGTCGGTGCCGCTGGGTCCCGAACTCTATTCACGATTCGCTTCCATTCTTCTCGGTTTTTGGCGGTGTCTCGAGCCTCGGTAACTGATAATCGTTGATTCTTTAAGTCACCCTCGATATTCTTCAACCAGGTTTTCTTCGGTGCCGATCGCTGTATTCTCCAGTCTGCAGGACGGTCTCGCCAGAGAAGTTTACGTGGCAAGCGGTTATCATCCATTCGGCAAACATGTCCAAACCACCGTCACCGTAGTCGACGTTTTTGCATTTCGTCTTCGATCAGTGTTTGCTGATCGCATCTTTGTCTGACAACCTCGTTTCGAAGGCGATCACGGAGTGAGACACGGAGGATCTGCCTCAAACATCGCATTTGGAAGACCTCGAGCTTCTTAACGTCCGGTTTGAGCAGTGTCCACGTTTCAGATCCATAAAGAAGAATCGGAAGAATCAACGTTCGGTAAAGACGTAGTTTTGTTTTGATGGAGATACATATTTGCTCGTTTCCATATGCACCACTTGGGCGAGGCGAATGTTGCTGTTGCCTGGCCGATACGGCTGTGAACGTCGGCCGTCGATGCTACTTTCGTTTCCTCAACCAATGATCCCAAATATTTGAACCTTGGAACCTCAACGAATTCGCCGCAACGAATTCTTTCTTCCATTAACTGACGGAGGGCGAATATTTGATCAATGCATCCTCGATGTGGTCTAAATCCCGCTTGTTCCTCCCGGCTCGATTGCTCTCGATGTTTCTGTAGCCTCGATTGTATTATTTTCGTAAATACTTTACCGACGATCGAAAGAAGGCTAATACCGCGATAATTCTTGCATTCCCGACTGTCGCCTTTCTTCAAAATTGGGACAACGATCGCTTTCTTCCATACCGAAGGGACACGATCCGAATGCCATATGTGTGTTATGAGGACATGAAGTCGTTGTGATAAGACATCACCTCCAGCTTTGATCATCTCGGCGGTTACTTGGTCTATTCCCGGCGCTTTTCCATTTTTCAGCGATTTTATTGCTGTCTTCACCTCGATAATTGTTGGTTCGGTATCGAGAAACTGATTCATCGGCTGTTCGATAATCGGTGGTTCGGGTGCTGGACCTTGCGGCGGATCGTGGTTATACAGCTGGTGGAAGAATGCTCTCCACCGCTCCAGGCGTTCATGGGCAGAAGTCACAAAAGTTCCATCCGATTTTTTGATGTTGTCGTTTGTTGATGTTGTTTTGCCGCCTAACCGGCGGATTGTCTGGTACAGCGTCCGGTACTCGTGCCTCGACGCCGCTTTTTCCATGTCGGCCGCAACGTTATTCCAGTACGCTTCTCGTTCCAATTTCATTTTCTGCCGAACTTCTTTGTTCAATCTTCGGTATTCCTCAAAGTCGACGTGTTTCATGCGCTTCCGCTGATCGACGAGGTCCAGACAGCTGTCCGAGATCCATGGCTGCGTCCGTTTACGGATAGTTGGACACAACTCCATTGCACACTCCTCAATAGACTCCGACAATTGCCTTTCTTCTACATCGATATCGTCCGGTATTGCGAGCGCCGCGAATTTGTTGGATAATGCCATTTGAAATTCTCGCCCGATGGCCGGGTCCCGTAGGCACGCCCAATTTTTCTTGGCTGGTGGTGGCTCCGTTTTCTTCGCTCTTTGCAATCGCATCTGCAATTTCGCTCGAACAAGATAATGGTCCGATCCGCAATCGGGTCCATGCATTGCACGTACGTCTTTAAGCGTCGATCGGAATCTTGTGTTGATCAAAACGTAGTCTAACATGGCCGAGTCTTTGCCGGATTTCGCCAGGTGAGTTGGTGTTTGAGTGGATGGCGGAAAATGCTGTTGCCAACGATCAAGTTGTTTGACGATGCGAATGAAAGCAGGCGTAAGCCGTTGTCATTAATTACTCCGTGTCCGAATTTGCCCATGGTTTCTTCCCAGCCGGTTCGATCTACTCCTGAATGTGCATTGAAATCCCCCGCGAGAATTATTAATTCGGTTTGAGGTATCATATCCAGCGTCTGTTGAAGCTGATCGTAAAATTCGTCCTTGTTCGTGTCCGTGCTGGTCTCGGTTGGCGCATAAACGGATATGATATGAGTCTTGATCGTTCCACTGATGGTTATAACCGCCAAACGCTCGGATATCGGTTGGAATGCGATAACGCTGCTGGCAGCCCGTCGGTCGACCATAAAGCCGACGCCGGCCTCTCTTTTCTCACCACCGGAATAGTAAAGCCATCGTTTCGTCGATTGTTGGCGGGACGATTGTCAATATCCTGGATCCGGTAAGCCGTAGCTCCGATAGCGCAGCAATTGATATTTTGCATTTCAACAATTCCATTGCTATGATTTCCTTTTGACCAACGTGATGTCCTGTTCGTACATTCCACGCAGCGAATTTTAATTCCCTTTTCGGTGTGACTAATTTGGGTCTTCGGCCAGTAACCCACTTCTCACCAGCATCCCTGGTCCCCAGCGCTGGCGCATCGGCTGCCCCGGATGCAGTAGCATTATTTCGTGAATGGTTAGTTCGTGTATCCATGCGGTTTCTTGCCTAGTTTTTACGATCAACTCGGCAGGTCGACAACCCTCCTTCTTTCACACTCTGGGCTTGGGACCAGACGAAGGCGGAGTTCCTTGATATTAATATTAGATAAAAGCTTTTGATATGTTGAAGTGGTAAGACCTTCTGAAGGCAAAGCAGCGGGCGATTCACCTCACCCTGACTTTTAGGTTTCAGGCTCAACTATAGGTTTGCCGCGTCTACCCTGAGGGAGGAGCTAACAATCGGGTAGTGGTGGCACATTAAACTAGGTGGTATCTCAAGGATCTCTGCCCCACGACTCCCGACGAGCCAGCCCTTCTCATGGAGGCCCCGTGTACCACCGTGGTGTGTTTCTTGGATACGACTGTGGTTAAATTGGTGGTTTTTGAATGAGGGTCGGAGTTTGGCCTCGTTCTATAATGTGACAAATATCAAACGTTAATGAATTCAGATGTTGAAGAAATTTGTCAAGAAGATAGCAATTTTTAGAGTTATCTACATTGGAAAACGCATCACACTTATTTGACAACCGATTATAAAAATTTAAACTTTTGTCCTTGTACTTGTCCTTTAGGCAGCTCTTTGTATGTGTTAAGCGATTGGCCAAATCTGTCGCTTCCATAGTTCCTTTCGTCCTTCACGCATACATGCAAAATCTACAACCCTATAATAATACTACCGCAAACAAATCCATTATGAAGGTATAATCCTTAAGTACCCGACACTAAATCCTTTCACATCCTCGTAGTATCCCATCCAGAATCACGGGGGCGATAATCGAATTCAAGAACGGGGACAAATGTTGATCCAATCAGGAGCATCTGGGCTCATATTTTAGCCTTTCATTTGCACATATCAGTCCCGGCGGCATTTGGGTACCATCCTGGAGACATATTGAGATTTCTAACGGTAATAAATCACAAAATCACCGCATAATTCATTAGTTTCTCCACAGAGATGTCGCTTCTGGTAACGCTAATTCCCATATATTTTAAATTATAAATAAATCTCGTACCGTTTTCGAGTACCTCCCACCCCCGCTTCCACCTGCAACAATGCTCCCCGACAGACCACCATTTTCCGTTTTCATATTATGCTCTTCAGGATTTCTCCGGACTGGGCAACACTATACAGTGCAGCAAGGACATACTATAGTGCATGTGTGTGTTTTTATGTGTGTCCCAAAATGATGTCAAATATTTTTCGGTGATATAGTAAAAGGACCAACAACAAAACATTCCTGTATTTGCGTAGATTTTATTATGAAGGTATGGTTTTATACACGTAGTACAAAGTATTAGGGATAGTTTTCGTCCTTGATAATGAGGAAATATGTATGTAGCTGGTGTGTATAGTGTATCGTATAACATGATACTGTACGGGTCTAGGCTCAAATTGCCTCCCAAAAAATACAGTATAGCTGTTAAGGATGAAAAAGGGTAAGCATTCATAGCCAGAGTGCTGTGGCAGGATGGGCGGCAGGATACATATATATAGTATACAGGTTGATGGTCAGAAAAAGGGTTTTTTGCTTAATAAACGTAATGAACTCATGTATCACAGGAGATGCGGCAATTTTTATTTAACCCAATGGACGTGATAAATTGCTTTGCCAGTGTATTGGAGGGAAAATTTTTGATGTGTGCTTTGTTAAAAGACAGATGGCGAAAATTACGACCAGGTGACCTATGTTTGACCTTAATTTAAACAAGAAATGTATATATGTAGGTATGTATATAATATACATATATACGTAGATATGTGAGAAGAAAATGTTTTTTGTTTTGTTTTGTGTATTTTTTGGATTATAGTACGAGAAAAGGGATAAATTGGAGTTTTGTGTATTATTTGTAGAAATGACAGGGAAAAGTCGTTATAGCATACCCTTTTTTGTATATTTGGGAAATATAGGGGTGAAAGTGATGTTTATATTAGGAAAATGTTGGGAAATGTTAAGATTTAAAAAGTAGGTATCTATTTCTGGAACCTGGATTTCGTTTTCATTTTATTTAAAGTTTCTATTTTAGGATAATGGCGAGTTTGTAGGTAATAAATGTGGGTTAGAATTATTTTTCTTACAAAGGCGATACCAGGCCCACTCGTGCTCCATCTATTCTTCTTCTTTATTTGAATCGACTTCTTACTAAAGTTCTCCATTTCTATGTATAAAAAAGCAGCAGTATTTGTATTTTGTTACTGCCAATGAAGAGCTTTTTTGCAGCTATTATGAATGTCCAATGCGGCAAAGTATGAATGTTACTAAATGAGTATAGTTTCATTTCTCAATCGACCCGATTGCTCTCTCCGAAGCCTTCTATAACGAATACCTCAGTAACATGGAAGGTAAACTGTATCAGACCATTCCTTCAATTTATCAACACTAAGAAAAAAGTTGATAATTACCCTAACATCATGCAATACAAAAACTCCCTCGGTTCTAATTCATCCAAGATTTGTGACGAGTTCACAACGTTCTTCCTCAAGTCTTCTAACCAAATGAAGACAATTTTCGACACATCAATCCAATACAGACGTCTCAAATCTTATCCCTGTCTATATATATATATTTGGTATATAGATTTTCGAGGGATATCGAATCAGACCACTATTTGCGGGTCCCTTTTCGTCCCTCTGCCTAGAGTCATCTTATTGGGGTTGCAGTGGGTTGTCCCATTGCTCCCTTGCTTCGACTCCCCTAGTTATCGCAAGCAGCTGATTGAAGGGAGTCTGCCTCATGTCCTCCATTCAATGGAGTCCAGTTATGGCAGCCCTTTTTCTCGCCACCGCCGGACAGTGACACACTATGTGTGTGGCCGTCTCAGGTTCCTCCAGGCACATCCGACAGGTGTCATCCTCCAGAATTCCCATTCTTTTTAGGTGATACCTGAAACATCCGTGTCCTGTAATCAGTGCCACTAACCATCTGAGAGTTCTCCATATCATATCATATCAATGAACTACAACAAAATTTTTCGTTCGGCCCTGATGGTATCCCTCTTACTGTTCTAAAATCCTGTGCAGGTGCCATTCTGTCTGCTCTGCTATGTTTATTTCGGAAATCCCTAAATAAAGGGCGCTTTTCAAACTTATGGAAGAACTCTTTTATAATACCCGTCCATAAAAAAGGTTGTAAGAACGAAATATCCAATTATAGTCCAATTTCGAGGTTATCGTCTACTCCAAAACTCTTCGAATCCATTATTTATCCTGCTATCGCCCCTATCTGCAAGAGACTTATCTCAACTAACCAACATGGTTTTCTTGCAGCTCGTTCCACTACTACTGAAGTTTAAGTATATTTAAGTATAAGTATTTACTGAAGTTCTCTTCACACCCAGCTCGAAGTTTTGTCACTGGCTGCCAAACTGACTGTGTTTATACAGACTTTAGTGAGGCTTTCGGCAAGCCCTCTCACCCTATTATATTTCTTTAATTACAAAAATTATACTTTCCTACCATTTTCTACTCCGCGGAGTCAAATCTAAAAACATCGAAGTGTCCTTTGGTGTCCCGCAATGCAGTCATCTTGGTCCTATTTTTTTTATTTTATTAATTGATGACATTGCCATCCTGCTAAGACACTGTAAAATCCTTATTTACACTGTCCTACTCCAAAACTATTACTAATAAGTTTAAACCATGGTTTATCTCCGAGTTGAAACCCTTAATCGATGAGAGGGAATATCTTTACCAAAGATATGATTCAACAAAAAGTGTAATTTTTACATGGGCAAGCTAATACTTTGTGGAAAACCAGACGACTCATGACTTTGACGAAAAAAGGTTGAACACTTACTTCACTGCCAACCATTACTCAAATCAACCAGTTATACTGCCTCCCGCTCAAAAGGATGATATTAGTTTTCGCTGTGTGGATTCTTCTGAAGTATGTTTATAGTGCAGTATACTCAATTCAATTTAATGCTACTGGTAGTGATTGTTCGGCGCAGCCCAACACATGACAAATCTACAAAGAAAGAAATAAATAAACTAATCAACAAATTTAATAATTCGTAATAATAAGAATTACCCAACCATTTTACTATTTTTCCTGTACTAGAGTCCTCCAAACCAACATTGTCATCACTGCAAAATATAAAGAATTAGAATAAAAAAAAAAAAAAACACAATTTATATGTATATAAACACTATGCCAATTGAAATTACAAAGGTACAAAAAATGAAGTTAATTTAAATGAAATGCACAAAAATGAATTAAATTAAATTATGTTAAGACTACTATGAAAATGTAAATAAAGAAGGAATTCTATTAAAATAAGTTAAATTACAAAATGTTATTATTAAAAAAGAAACCTATATTAAAAATTAACTGACAAAACTAGAATTTTATGTGTTCATAAAAACAGAAAATAAGAACAAAACACATCAAATATGAATAAAAATATATAAAATACGAACGAACCAGAGTCACACAAATAAAAATAAATGCACTTACCGGATAGTTCACGCAAAATAAAACACCAATTTACTTAACAAAATCAAAAACAAAATCTAAGGCGACGGCGACGGAGTAAATGTAAATAAACACGCACTGACATTTGTGTTGCCCAAAAAACATAGAAAATACCTACGTTCGTGATGGCACATGTGGCAGCACATCAAATATTGGGCAATAGTAATTTCGAAAAAAGGGTTCTTCTACTATCGAACGAGCTCAGCAGAAATTTTAACAAGTGGCATCGACACCAGCAGCGCGCGCCTTCGTCATTCGATTCTGGACTTGCATTGGGAGGTGTAATGCACTTTTTATTAAGAGCATGTCTCCTTAGAAATGCATGCTTCCTTCGGGTGATGGGATTTTTTTTTGGATTTCTTGGGCTGATTATGTATCTACTTTATTTTTTTTGGATTTCAACGTTGGACCCACAATTTTTATTAAATATGAATTTAATCTCAATAACCACGTTCCTTTGAATTTTTTGCGTATATGATTCCCTCTTTGTATAACTTTTCTACGTATGATTTGTGCCACGACTCGGGTTAC
Organism: Thereva unica; assembly: GCA_949987705.1. Taxonomy (NCBI): domain Eukaryota; kingdom Metazoa; phylum Arthropoda; class Insecta; order Diptera; family Therevidae; genus Thereva; species Thereva unica. Next base: position 74,738,269 of record OX465285.1, read on the forward strand.
GGGACTTTTTTATATTACCTGCAGAGTAAATTATTTAATACGGTAGCCTGATAACCAGAAGGATTAAATCATACGAATTTTCATGTAGCAATATGCTGAATTAAGTACCAACAATTACATAAAGTTGGTTTAAAAATCAATGAGAATGCCGTCATCACAATAATTTTCCGTCTTGTTAAACGGCATCTTTTAACGGTACAACAAGTTTCACAGTATCAAATAGAGGTTTTTATTGAAATTTGCGTTTATGATTACACAAATAAATCAGTCAACATTAAATTTATATGCATCAGCAATTCAACGTTATAGTATAGCTTAAGTTTATCTTCTCTATGAATTTGGTATTTTTTTTGAATTAATTGAGTTGTTAAAATTGCGTATGATGAAATGAAATAGATAATAAGAGGATTAATATAAATAAATGCTTAATTTTTTTGAACTAATATTATTTTTATTTTATTAAATAAATGGATTGTAATTATAATACTAAGACCATTTGCGCTATTATTTCTGGATGTTTCCTTTTTTACTTTTCCGCTACACTATAACTCCCAATCACATTAATATCAAGACATTTTTTGGTGGTTCCATCCAGGAACAGTGAGTGGCCCGTGTATAATTCCAGTTTATTTGTTTAATTTTTCGGTTATACCTTTGTTCATAAATCAAGTACAATGTCTGAGCTGAAAAAGCTGCTAATTCAAGAAATCGTCTTGAGAGGCAGGATTGATAAATATATTGAAAATGCCAAGAAAACGGGTTTAGCTAAACGAACCCAAGGTTTTTATGAGACACGAAGCGCCGAATTAAAGGACTTATGGATGCAGTACAGTTCTTTAGATTTCAAAATAATGGAACTCTACTATGAGGAACGAGCAGAAAAGGAATCCTCAACCGATGATAGCGAGCCTAAATATATTTCTGAGGAGTATTATAGCTACACCGAAGCAAAATATTCAGACTATTTAAGCGAATTAACGGAAGGTCTACGTAAGCTCAAATTCGAAGCCTCACTTGTCCACCCAATCCAGAATGAACCAACGTCAGTGGTTACGGTACATCAGGAACCAGCTCTTCCGAGGATTTCCCTTCCAAAATTTGATGGTAACTACGACATGTGGAGGTCATTTTGTGACATGTTCACTTCCTTAGTGCACAATAATAATAAACTGTCTCCAGTACAAAAGCTATACCATCTTAAATCATGTTTAATAGGAGAAGCGGAACAAGTTTTACGACACACGCCAACTACGGATGCTGATTATTTACCTGCATGGAATAAATTAAAGGGTCGTTTCGAAAACACGCGCATTCTAGTGAATCATCAGTTAAAAAGACTAGTGCAGCAACCAAAACTAATGACGGAAACGGCGAGGGGTATTAAAACGTTAATAGACACATCTGAGGAGTGCTTACAACAACTTAATGGTCTCAAAGTAGACACGCAGTCCTGGGATGTATTATTAATTTATCTTTTAGTGCAGAAACTACCTTTCCATACACTGAAGCTGTGGGAAGAAGAGCAAGGTGCCAAAGATGATCTACCCAGCTTCAAGGAATTTAAGACATTTATAACTACTCGTCTCAAAGTGCTCGAATCTATTTCAGATGCTATAGGTACTAAAACAACACAATCCAAGCCCAACGTTCAATCCAAAACAAGCACATCAGTGTATCATGCTACAAAGGAAGGAAGATGTCCAGCCTGTAAAGGAAAGCATTTCGTTCTTAAATGTTATAAGTACAACAAGATGGCACCTGAAGACAAACAAAGGGTCATTAACAAAGCACAGTTATGCATTAACTGTTTATCCAGCAGTCATAGTCAAGTCAATTGTACCAGCAAATACAACTGTTTCAAATGCAAACAACGACACCATACGTCCCTTCATCAAGATAAGTCAAGCGAATCAACTACACCGTATCCTCCACACTTTAAGAATAACATTAATGTATCAACAGTGAAGGACCAACAACAAGGGAATTCCCACAACACAATCGAGCCAGAAACAGTTCAAGCCTTCGTAACAAGGCAAAACGTGCGCGCGTTATTATCAACGGCATTGGTAGCCGTTAAAGGTGGATCAAGGCAAGCAACCACCTTAAGATGTCTCATCGATCCAGGATCGCAATCGTCCTTCTTAACAGAAGAAGCCTGCGCCAAAATAGGGGCACAATGCAACTCCACTTCAATGGTAATCACTGGTATAGGTCCTTACCCTGCAGCCAGTTCCAGTAAGGAGGCCGTCTTACAATTACAATCGAGGCAACTAACTGGACCAATAGTGGAGGAAACTTTTCTTATCTTAAAGACAATCACAGACCCCTTACCAAAACAACGAATTTCCAAGGAAAACATACACCGTATAGACCGTCTCACATTAGCTGACCCGACCTATTGGAAACCAGGAAAAATCGACGCCTTACTCGGGGCAAACGTTTATGCCCAAATAGTGCAATCCGGACTCATTAGGGGAACAAAAACATCTCCGGCGGTCATCAACACCATTTTTGGATGGATTATAGTAGGACCAACCTCCAACTCATTACATCGGAAAGCAATTTCGTTAGTGGCTACTACGGAAAACGATCTTAACCAGCAATTACAACAGTTTTTCGAAATCGAGGAATATCCTACGCATCCAGTGTTTAAGGAAGCAGAAGTCAAATGCCAAACCATTTATGAAACGACACATGAACGACAGAGTAATGGGCAGTACCAAGTAAGATTGCCATTTCTAAACAATGAAACCCCTGACTTAGGCGAATCGCGACCACAGGCATTGGCAAGATTTACAGCTCTTCAAAAACAATTCAGGAGGAACCCAACACTAGCCAAAGATTACGCTGCATGTCTTGATGAGTATCTCAAGCTCGACCATATGGAAGTGGTAGGTCCAGTTGCTGAAAACAAGCCACATTATTATATACCACACCATGCTGTTTTCAAGGAAAGCACTACCACGAAATTGAGAGTAGTTTTTGATGCTTCAAGCAAGACAACCAACGGCAAGTCGTTAAACGATCATCTTTTGAAAGGTCCAATTTTACAGCCTAAACTGTTCGCTACATTATTGAAGTGGCGTAAACATAAAATCGCGATGACGGCGGACATTGAAAAAATGTATCGCATGATTTTCATTCATCCAGAGCAACGTTCGTTTCAAAGAATAATATGGACACATCCAACAACTGGTCAAGTGCAAGACTACGAGTTGAAAACTGTTACCTTCGGCACAACATCCGCACCTTACCTCGCGATACGAACTCTACAACAATTAGCCAGCGATGAAAGCAGCAACTGGCCATTGGCATCAAGGGTAACAATGAAGGATTTCTATGTTGACGATCTGTTAACTGGAGCTGATGATATATCCACGGCTAAACTTCTGCAGACCGAGTTAATCAATATGATGAAGTCGGGGGGGTTTAATTTACGAAAGTGGGCAAGTAATCACAAGGGTTTATTAGAACACTTGCCACCTGAATATTGTGAGAATCGAGGTGCTTTAGACATTTGCGAAGAGGAGGCAATTAAAACGTTGGGGATTCGATGGTTGCCTGGTGAAGATTACTTCACTTTCCATTTTAAACCAAAGCCTGAACAAGACTTATACACCAAACGTTCTATATTGTCAGAAATTGCTTCATTGTATGATCCTCTTGGATGGTTAGCACCAGTGATAGTTGTGGCGAAGATACTGATGCAAACAATGTGGATTACAGGTTGTGCATGGGATGATCCTGTGTCATTAACCGTCGTCCACAATTGGAAAAATTTCAAGGAGGATTTGAAAACGTTACCTCGGATCAAAATACCGAGATGGATTCGGTACACCAATACAGCGCAACTTCAACTCCATGGCTTTTGCGACGCGTCGGCAAGGGCATATGCAGCGGTACTGTATTTACGAGTAGTGCAGCAAGACGGTAGTATCTCATCGACATTATTAACAGCAAAAACCAGAGTGGCACCTAACAAACCTACAACTATTCCACGACTCGAACTCAATGGGGCAGTTATTCTTGCAAGACTAATCAAAACCACTGTCACTGATATGGAATTAGAAAATGTTCCTATTTATGCCTGGACGGACTCGACTATAGTATTACAATGGATCAAAGAACATCCATCTCGATGGAAGACCTATGTAGCAAACAGGGTGGTGGAAATTCAGGACAGCCTTAAATATGAGACTTGGAAACACGTACCTACCACAGACAACCCCGCGGATCTGGCATCCAGAGGCACCACAGTAGAGGACCTTCTATCCAAAGATATATGGTGGCATGGTCCATCATGGTTAGCTATGCCCGTGGAGAATTGGCCTGATATCAAGCAAGGTGACACAACTACTAACTTGGAGGCTAAAGTTGTTCGTTCAGCAAACTTTGTATTGGAAACCCAAGAAGACATATTTACCCGTTACTCTTCATTTGGAAAAACAACCAGGATCATCGCACTACTCCTTCGGTTCATAGGCAATTGCAGGAACACATCGAAAAAGCAAGTCGGGCTCATTTCTAATGGGGAAATACGCAACGCAGAGAGGATTATCTTCAAGGAAATACAACGAGCAAGTTTTCCCAAGGATTATGATAACTTACTTCGAAACAAACCTCTGTCACCAAGAAGCAAGTTATTGCAGCTAACCCCATTTCTAGACACCCAAGGAATAATGCGAGTAAAGGGTCGTTTATCGCATGCGTCCATAACGTACAACAAAAAACATCCAATTATCCTTCCAAAAACTCACCACATAGTATCGCTTATCATCGACGAACTGCATCGGAACACTTTACATGGTGGGACATCGTTAGTGCTAGCAACAAGCAGGAGCAAATATTGGATTTTGGATGCAAGGCGAGCCATCACCACCAGACTTCATAAATGTATCACATGCTTTCGTTATCGAAAGGAAGTTTGTCAGCAACGCATGGGAGACTTACCAGAAGCTAGGGTCAATATGTCAAAACCATTCAGCAAGGTGGGCATAGATTATGCAGGACCAGTGGTAGTAAAGGCATCCCCGTGCAGAAAGGCGAAGTTATTAAAAGCTTATCTATGTATATTTGTTTGTATGGCAACGAAGGCCATACATATCGAACTAGTCTCAGCCCTAACAACAGATGCCTTCATCGCTGCCTTACGAAGGTTTATCTCCAGAAGAGGTCTATGCACGGATATCTACTCCGACTGTGGCAGCAATTTTATAGGAGCCAAATCAACATTGGATAGGGAATTGAAGGACGTCATAGCACATGCGACACAGGAAGCTAGGCAATATTTTACTCAGCAGGCTATCAATTGGCACTTCAACCCACCAGCAGCACCACATTTTGGAGGAATCTGGGAGGCAGCTGTTCGATCGGTGAAACACCACTTGCGTAGAAGCCTAGGAAACATGACATTGACCTTTGAAGAATATGCGACGTTATTAACTCAAATAGAAGCTATTCTAAATTCACGTCCATTATGTTACGTCAGTACAGATCCAAGCAGTCTTGAGATACTTACTCCAGGACATTTTCTCATTGGACAAGCATTAAACACTCTACCAGAGCCGGACTACGCCAAGGAAGCAACCTTAACCCAAAAATGGAAACAAGTTCAACAAAAGGTACACCAGTTTTGGAAACAGTGGTCACGAGACTATTTACATCATCTGCAAACCCGAACCAAATGGCAGCATGAACGAAAAAACCTGAAAATTGGGGATGTAGTACTTGTAACGAATGAAAATACTCCACCAGCAAAATGGCCCTTGGGCGTTGTAGACGAAGTATATCCAGGGTCAGATGGTTTAATCCGAGTGGCACAAATCAGAACGCAAACCAATACCTTAAAACGACCAATATCCAAATTAGCCCGTTTACCATTAGAAGTAACGTAGTTTCAAATTAGTACTAATCAGCTGTCGCGTGTTGTCAGTGTTCAATGTTGTGATTGTCCTAAAAAGATAATTAAACAAAGTAGTTCACAAGATCTTTTCAGATGGATTACGACGAAGATGTACTCATACTTCAAGAAAAAATTTTTTTCTCTATGGACGACGAGCCTGATCCTGATTTCTACGCAGACCCAGTTCCTCGTAGTACATCTGAGAAGATGCATATGTCTACATCATCACCACCAGAGAGCACACTTGCCCGGACACATCAAGATGAACGTATTCGTGAATTAAGGGATACCACCAGACATACCACTGCAACATTACCTGAGCCTGCTACCATAAATGGAGCTCGTGAAACATCACTCCATTTATTGAGGACCACCACAACGATTGGCGAGCTTCAAATGCGAATGGAGAACACCCACCAAAAGTTCAGGACTAGAGAAGGACTCGATATATATCTCACCCGCGACGTTTTGAAGAGACTAAATTTTGAGGCCTTAGCTAAAACGAAAGGGAAGGAGAAAACGATAACCCTCCCAGGACGCTACCAGGTTCGGCTTAAAGTGAAACCCGATGGTCGACTGATATTCTTCTCCTATCACAAGAGGGGAGTTGTTAAAAAATTGTTGAACCAGGCTGTTCAACAGGGGGGAGAATGTTCGGCGCAGCCCAACACATGACAAATCTACAAAGAAAGAAATAAATAAACTAATCAACAAATTTAATAATTCGTAATAATAAGAATTACCCAACCATTTTACTATTTTTCCTGTACTAGAGTCCTCCAAACCAACATTGTCATCACTGCAAAATATAAAGAATTAGAATAAAAAAAAAAAAAACACAATTTATATGTATATAAACACTATGCCAATTGAAATTACAAAGGTACAAAAAATGAAGTTAATTTAAATGAAATGCACAAAAATGAATTAAATTAAATTATGTTAAGACTACTATGAAAATGTAAATAAAGAAGGAATTCTATTAAAATAAGTTAAATTACAAAATGTTATTATTAAAAAAGAAACCTATATTAAAAATTAACTGACAAAACTAGAATTTTATGTGTTCATAAAAACAGAAAATAAGAACAAAACACATCAAATATGAATAAAAATATATAAAATACGAACGAACCAGAGTCACACAAATAAAAATAAATGCACTTACCGGATAGTTCACGCAAAATAAAACACCAATTTACTTAACAAAATCAAAAACAAAATCTAAGGCGACGGCGACGGAGTAAATGTAAATAAACACGCACTGACATTTGTGTTGCCCAAAAAACATAGAAAATACCTACGTTCGTGATGGCACATGTGGCAGCACATCAAATATTGGGCAATAGTAATTTCGAAAAAAGGGTTCTTCTACTATCGAACGAGCTCAGCAGAAATTTTAACAAGTGGCATCGACACCAGCAGCGCGCGCCTTCGTCATTCGATTCTGGACTTGCATTGGGAGGTGTAATGCACTTTTTATTAAGAGCATGTCTCCTTAGAAATGCATGCTTCCTTCGGGTGATGGGATTTTTTTTTGGATTTCTTGGGCTGATTATGTATCTACTTTATTTTTTTTGGATTTCAACGTTGGACCCACAATTTTTATTAAATATGAATTTAATCTCAATAACCACGTTCCTTTGAATTTTTTGCGTATATGATTCCCTCTTTGTATAACTTTTCTACGTATGATTTGTGCCACGACTCGGGTTACGGGACTTTTTTATATTACCTGCAGAGTAAATTATTTAATACGGTAGCCTGATAACCAGAAGGATTAAATCATACGAATTTTCATGTAGCAATATGCTGAATTAAGTACCAACAATTACATAAAGTTGGTTTAAAAATCAATGAGAATGCCGTCATCACAATAATTTTCCGTCTTGTTAAACGGCATCTTTTAACGGTACAACAAGTTTCACAGTATCAAATAGAGGTTTTTATTGAAATTTGCGTTTATGATTACACAAATAAATCAGTCAACATTAAATTTATATGCATCAGCAATTCAACGTTATAGTATAGCTTAAGTTTATCTTCTCTATGAATTTGGTATTTTTTTTGAATTAATTGAGTTGTTAAAATTGCGTATGATGAAATGAAATAGATAATAAGAGGATTAATATAAATAAATGCTTAATTTTTTTGAACTAATATTATTTTTATTTTATTAAATAAATGGATTGTAATTATAATACTAAGACCATTTGCGCTATTATTTCTGGATGTTTCCTTTTTTACTTTTCCGCTACACTATAACTCCCAATCACATTAATATCAAGACAGTGATAATATCTCACCTATATTCTTGAAAGTGCTAATGCCTTGTATCCTGCCTGATATTGTTCAACTAATATCTGCCTTACTGTATCCAACTTCATCTCTTTATTAGCTTTTCAAAATCCTTTGATAAAGTTAACTACTCTTTACTTCTAGTGTAGCTTGCTCACTTCGGCTTTTTGTCATATGCCCTCAACCGTTTACAAAGTTTCCTAACCAATCGCTCGCAGTTCTCTAATTCTTTTCCTGCTAAGTTATTAGATGATGTTCCTCAAGGGTCGATACTTGGCCCGCTCCTATTTAGTTTATTCATTAATGATCTTCCAGGGATTGCCACGAACTCTAATAATAATCATATGAATGCTGATGATGTACAGCTTTATCTCACAATGCCTAAAGATAAGCTTAAAGTTGGGATAAGTAAATTTACCGCAGACCTGCAAAACATCCTTGACTAGTCACCTAATCTCCTGATTCTCAATCCTGCTAAATCTTCTATATCTGGCCTTGAACTTAGATCAAATCAAATTAAATCGGTTCAAATCGGATCAAATCGGGGACCAAATCGGGTCAAATCGTATCAAATCGGTTCAAATTGGTTTAAATCGGGTCAAGTCGGGCCAAATCATATAAAAGCGGATCAAGGTGGAAAAATCGGATCAAATTGGACGAAATCGGACTAAGTCAGATCAATTCGCTTCTAATCGGATAAATTCGGATCAAATCGGATCTAGTCGGATCAAATTGGACGAAGTCGGATCAAGTCCAATCAAATCGGATCAAATTGGTTCAAATCGGATCAAATGGGATTAAATCGGTTCAATTTGAATCAAATCGGAACAAATCGGCTCAAATCGGACCAAATAGGATCAAATGGGATGAAGTCGGATCAAATTGGTTCAAATCAGCTGAAATCGAATCAAACCTGACCAAATCGGATTAAATCGGATCAAAACGTAACAAACCGGTTCAAATCGGATCAAGTTGAATCATGGGCCATACGCACATTGAATGTGTGAACAAAGTTAAAAGCCTTGGGGCTATTCTAAATTGACAGAATGACCTGTTGCAACCAAATACAAGGAATACTCAGCAAAGTTTATAGAGTTTTAACGAAGCTACGTGTCCACGGTAGCTTAATAAGCTGCGCCCGAGATTAGTAAGTCGTACCTCATCTAATGCGCGGCCATATTGTATTTCCTTCCCTGGATTCTTCATGTGGTCGTAAAATTACTACGGCTTTCAACAATTGCGTTCGCTTTATATGTATATAATCTTCGCAGACATGATCACATTTCATCTTATTCATCTAACGTCCTAGGTTGTCCTTTTCATATCTACTTTTAGGCTATCAAAATTCTTCCATGATATTCTGCAGCGGCGGAAACCTTCTTACCAAACCTTCTGAAATTATTCAGTTGTGTCAATCACCTAGAAACCTCAATGTAACTAACATTGTGATTTTTTTCCAACGCTGACTTAGGCCACTCAAGTGGCTCGCAATAGACCTGTTTAATAATCATCTGGTAAGGGTTTAAAAGCTCATTGTATATTAAACCCTTCATATCCCCGAAACACACAGCATCACCTTATTTTGGCAACGACCGGTTTTAACGTAGGATTTCGGGTGTTTCCTTCATCTATCCACTGTTTTCTGAGCATTTTTGTACAGGAACCACTTTTCACAGCCAGTTACAATTCGATCCAGTAAGGTTCATTCCTGAGACATGACAGCATAGAAGAGCACTCACTCTCTGCCAAGACCGAATCCAAGGTCTTCCATGGTTACAATGGGATTTTATTCCACAAGGGTTTGTAGGACTTTCCCATCAAACTTCAGATTTCCTTTAGGTCGAGGCTCATCTTGTAAGTTGGAGTTTCAAGAACTACCGTTGGCACTGGCTTACGATTATTTCTCCTTCTCCATGCAATGCATTAATATTTCTTGCTGGACACTTGCATTGTTGCCTTTATTGATCTTAATGTCGAATATAGTAGTCGGTTTCATTGCTTTCTTAAAGAAAAGTACTGTTAAAACTACTCTATACACTTCAAGCTACGTTATTTATGGATGACTCTATAATTTTAAATTATCGTCTCTTCCATCTCTGAGTTTAGTATGTGTACCGTGGTGATTTTTGTACCTCAATAAATTTAAGATCTTTACCTCATGATTCGTTACCACGTTACCTCAAATCCACACTGACAATGTGTCATCACTCTGTAGGACTTCAAACAAGACTCCAACGAGATCTGGTCTATTCATTATACTAATGGCGTACCGTCACTAGGATATACGATTATAACTGGTCGTGGGTTGTGTTTTCATAAAGTGATTCTTTGATAAATTTTTTAATTAAAGTCGATGTCTACCTTACCCCATGCAATATACAGACTACTTTGCCGGTCTCCACTTACACCCTATTAATTTTCGAATCTAATCTCTCGCTAAAGGCAAAATTGAAGCGTTTTCTTACCCCTAATTCAAATTCACATCATAATAATACCCTGTCTATTCCAAAATCTCTTTTACCACCCATCTTAATTAATACATCACCCACCAAAAATCAATGTAAAAATTCTTTCTCATTTCAATTAGATTAAATCAAGTTTTTATCTAGCCCCCAATTTTCCCTTGGCTCCCCTTAATGAAAAACTGTTATTACCACCCCCCAACCGTCCCCAAAAAAGAGGAAAAATTCATGGTATATCATTCCCGAAATGAAAGATTTATAATGACTATCCGAGATGCCCCTTAGCTATTTGCTATTCCAATCACTATACATGCCCGCAGTATTCAATTCTCAAGGAGTCTCTCGTAAATTCCAAAAAGCTTGTATCCATTTCTATGCAATAATTAAAAAAAGGACGAAAATACACCGCGTAGAGAGTACTAAAGCAAGCACGTCACGTACTAGACGTAAATTTCTACTTCATCTTATGTCGAAAGATGGTGTGGTAGTGATGGTGGTTATCGTGGATGCCGCCGCCGACGCCTTTCAGGGAAGGTGTGTCCTACCGCAAGATTTTCTGAATACATTCAACTGCGCTCCTTCCACTTGCTCCAATTTTATTTCAACTAATCTCATCCAAGTAATTGCTTCTGTAATAAAGACTGATAGAAAGGGGTAGAACGTGGAACTAGATATAGTACAAAGTTGCGATCCTCCCAGCTAGACTTCCGTTAAACTAAATTTTAAAGTAGTTGGGAAGTGCTACTGATAGCTAGTTTCTTCATTGTGAGGTATTTGAGTTATACTCAATTGGATTAATGAAATTGCATACAACTTCAGCCCTGACAGAAGGAGTTGAAGCGTTTCAATGGAACTGCCAGCATAAAGGATGCTGTCGTGGTGGAGTTGGAGTGGTAGTCAGGCTCGTGTTAGTGAAACATTAAAAGGGCAGGTTTTATTACAGTTTTTTTTTCAAACATTGCTTGATTGAGCTCTTCAGGTCTTGCAGAGTATTGCCCCCTTATCGTGCTACTCAGGTGAAGGCATTTGAATCTGCTCAACTAAACGAACATTCAGAGTGCAGAGGAGGAATTTCCTGGTAAACATGACAAAGGCGCTTGCAGTAATTTGTTCCTGGGTCTTATTCAGCAATTTTATTTCAATCTGGTTTTTGTTCATAGAGCAAACGATAAAAAAGCGATCAAGATCATAAAGGAATTGAAAATGTAAAGCGCAGTATTTTTTATTCTAGATAAAGGTAAAGGCACCAGTGATACACATATGCGCGCTCTTGTTAACATCGTAAACATCTAGTACTGCTCTTGTTTTAAAATGAAATCAATTCCATAACTTATCTTTAATTCTATCAAAAAATAAAAACCAAACATTTAAAGCTTTTCGGTAGAGTCATAATGCCATTGGTGAAGAGCTGCACCGTTTTTGGGTGAAAAACTGAAGTAAGTAGTTTTGTGTCCAGAGATCGGAACAGAGGATGCTATGATGATACAAGGGATCAGTGCCGATGGATCGTGCTGAGCCCGGGTGGGTAGACGGACAAACACAAACCTCATTGTGAATCGGAAGATTGGCTGAAAGCGTACAGAGCAACATGCGGAGTTCCGCAGGAATTCATCCTGGACCCTCTTGTAGATCATAGCGTATAATGATGTGTTGAGGCTACGCCTCTTCCAAAAGAAGCAGCTGCGATCGGGCTCACAGATAACATCGGGTAAGATAACATCAGATAACGACCGAAGTGATCTGGGATATTCTAGTACAGCTAGTAAGCCCTGGTCTAACGTATACTGAGCACCAAACTAAAGCTGTGCTGATCAGCAAACGAAGAAAACTAGTGTCCGTAAAGATCAAGGTACAGGAGCAGATCATTTACTCGCAGCCCGCCCTAAGGTACCCAGGAGTGATGATCAGTGGGAGGGTAAATTTTAAAGCAACTGGCAGGGCATGGCATGGCGCGGATGGTTAGCTTAGTCCAGCAATAAGCAGTACAAGTGTGGCAAGCAACGTTGAACAGGACGACTAAGAGCAGAAAATCTAGAGCCCTTAATGTCCCTCCAGGCGTGCTGGGCAAACAGGATCATGTCCATGTGTGTGATTGCGGGGATGATCCCTATTGATATACTAGCGAAAGAAGGCATGCGTCTCTATGACCTTTTTCCACTACCAGTTATGAGACGTTTTAGAAGTGGGTCGATTTCATTGCACTTGACAGATGTTAATTCGGTCGATCATGTTTTTCGCGATCAACTCCTGAGGAAGGCCTACATTGAACTTCATTTTGTATCCAGCTTTGTATAAATGGTTCAAAACAGTTATGTAGTCAATGCCTAGCTTCATACCAATATCAACACTGATGACATGCATATCTTGCTGAACTTTTTCAGGAGTTTCATCAGTTTTTTGATGATTGGATGACTAAAGCATGACTCATTGCATTAATGGAGTACTTGATAGTAACCACAGATATATCGGAGTGGTGGGGGTGAATAATGGTAGTCCCCATTTTTTCTCTTCGATTGTGTTTCTGCGACGGGAAATATAAAACTTTAGTTCGAAATTTTTTTTTATCCGAATTTTCCCTAAAGGAGTCTAAATGAGTGAACGTTCCTCCCTTACTTCTGTCTTTATCTTCTCTCTATCTTCCGACTAGAGCTGCTGTTCGACATTCTATACGAAAAAAATAGATTGTCGACAGCACAGAGGGTTTTCCCTAAGCCTCTAGTCTATCACATAAAAAAAATTTAGTTTTGACACGATTGAAAACAGATGATTTTAAAAAAGATTAGGAAAAGTTCGAGTGATAGAATTGACCCTTGAGGAATCTCGACCTATATCAGATTTAACGGGTAAGGAGTTACTACTTAGTGTGCTGCCTGTCTAAAGTTTTCGTACCAAGGCGATTGTAAAGTGATGGTGTCACTTATTTTTTTCAGCTTTTTTGTCAACTAGTGATGGTGATCTAGTGTTTATATTTCATCATTAAGTTTACACGAAACACTTTACACTGAGTTTGATTTTATTTTGATTTCTCTATTAATCTCTTTATTTTGATATGAAAATTTATTTATTTTTATTTATAACCCATTAATCATTATTTTTTATTTCCATGGCATTTGGATGCACGTTCAGTGAATAGGCGACATGCTATCCAAAACCGAACTCCCTGTATCCTATACATGTATATAAATAAATACTTACGCAAGAAATATTATAAATGGAATATTTTGATAAATTGCCACTAACCTGAAAATAAAAGAGAGGACAAAAGTTAGAAATGTAGTTAACATGTGAATTTTATATAACAATAATTTAAAGCATTTTTTCTCAACCTGGAGGTTGCAACACACAAGGGGGTTACCATTAGATATCAGGGGGTCGCAATCTTTAAAAAAATATTTTAACAAACAATGTATTTTAAATTATAATCAAGGTTTACATACATACAGAATGTATTTGCTAAGTTTACACAGCGGCCGGCTGTTGATAGGTTTTGGTTCGATGAACAAAAATACGTGCCGGTTACAAAAATAGGACCAGCATGATATGTAAAACTCTAACACACAAATTTTAACCGGCTCTACCGGCAAACCGTTACGTCTTACCCGCGCCTCCACCCATATTTTTTTCTTCTTACCAAAACCAATCACTTATCGGCCGCTTTGTAAACTTAACAAATACACCCTGTTACAACAACCGTATAAAATCCAATCATCTAGCAACGATTTTCCCGGTAAAGGTCGATCCACACACATCCGTGAACTGCTGATGGCGACTTCAGTGCAATACCGACACATCAGTGAAAAAAATATCGGTACGATGTAATTCCATGGAAGCAAATTGGGCGCGGCATGTACCCCCACACCCAATGCAGTGGGGTAACGACGTTCTCAGTACCCTTCAGGCATCCTTAAAAACCGTTAAATAAGTTGCTACCGATATTTTTTTAATTTACCCCGGGTCAAAAACAATTTTTTTTATATTGAAGGGTAAATTTTATAAGAATTCACCAGAAATTTCGGTAAGGTTTAATTGAAACACACTCAAACCTGTTTTTGTGCAGCCTTTTTTGTGTGATTATTTTGTAGGATTTTTTTATACGGAATAACATAGTTGATACATACATATATGTATGTTCAAGCAAGAAATGTAAAGATTACTTTGATGTAAGGTTGTTTAAATGTCCCAATATATTTAATTCTCCTACTGCATATGTATGTACATATGTTCAGGTTAGTGTGGATAAACTTCTCGATTTTTTTATCAAATCACTAAATGCGTTTTAGCTTATTCTAAACTATTCGTAGAATTTAGTTTCGTGGTCCACCAATCCTCTATATAAAGTTGCAAAACCTCCTTTCGCTTTCGGAAGAGTCCACATGAGATGAACACACTTTCTTTTTTACCTCGAAAAAGGCGTTGCTATGTGAATGTCAGTGAAAAATTCATCACGGAAATCACTGACACGGAAAGCGTCGGTGGCGTGCTGTCACGGATATGTGTGTGATCGATCTTTATAACTCAATTTTACAACCGATTTGACGTTAGAAGATGGAGCCCGACCAAACATGTTTGTTTCACCTGTCCATCAGATCAATTTTTGGTTTCTTCCGAGAAAATCGCTCCAAATTCTCGGCTTTTTATCTTTCAACGAGTATTAATGTTAGGGGGTCGCAGGATTTTTTACTTCATTTTTTGGCTTTTCGGGGGTCGCAACGCTTAAAAGGTTGTGAAAGAAGGTTGTGAAGCAATTACTACTACATTCCATTTTGGCTAGACCACTCTAAATATAGATTATACGTATTTGTCTATATAATCACTTTTTTAGGAGATTCTGAAATGACTATCAGACGCAAAGATGATAGGTATGATGTAGGTGTAAAAGGTGCTAAAAACTTCAATATTCAATAACAGACAGAGGTTTGCTTTTATATAATTGGCACTCTCCACGTGTTAGCCGCGAGGATACCAACGAGGATATTTTTAGTAACACCCAAAATTACATTTGGCACGTCTGGGACATATGTATATGTAACAAAACAGATGAAAATCCTAAAATATAGCAAAGAAAGTTATCGTTTTATTAGAAAGTCGACATCAACTTTCCCTCCAGCCACGAATTCGATTCTAATATTAGCACAACCTTGTCTGTTCGTTAAGATCAGGATCTCTCACACTCATCTTGGAAATTACTTAACCTCCAAACCTTATGAAAACAATAATTTTATCTGATTAGCCTTTTTTTGACTCTGGCACATTAGCTGTCAGCCCAGCGCCGACTATAACTTTTACTTAAAGCACATGAACATGACATAAAAATATGCTGTCCATATACAAAAAAAAAAAAAACTTCAGTCAAACTGCTGACTTAATAAAATGGCTTACTAAAGGATTTTTCTTACACTAAACTAATTTCCCTGTCTTTCCTTTAACTTCTGTTATGTGGAGATGTGGAGAGAAGCTTAGTCCTGTCCACATACATAAATTCCGTACCAATCATCAGTTTTATTCGGTTTGAGTAAAACTCATCCCGGTCCTGCTAACATTGAATTGAAATAAAACTAATAAAGAAAGGAATTTTCGGACAGCCTTTAGTCCTGGAAATCCTACCATCGTCCCTTTATTTGATTTCTTTTCCTTTCAACTTTCCTGGTAACATTTCCACCCCCAATCCCGGGCATAGGGGCCATTGTCTTGAAGAATTTCTTGGTCCTTTTCGTTTACGAAGCTTTGAATGTAAGGAAAATCTTCAAGCGTTTCGGGTATTCTTTTTTTTTTCTTTCTTTCTTTCTCCTTTATTTTTTTTTTCCCGAAGCTCTTCCTTTTCTTGTTGTTGTTCTTCTTCTTCCACTTTCAGGGATCCCTTCTGCTGCCAAGGAAACTTCACACATTAATATTCATGCAGCTGAAAAGTTTACCCTGAAAATCGGAAAGGGAAACGAGGCGCAGGATGTTGAATGGAAAAGTCCTGAGGGATACACTCTCATGGCGGATGAAATAAGAAAATTGAAGAAAAAGGAACACGAGGGAGCACACACAAAAAAAAAGAAAAACAGCAAAAGAAGAAAAGAAATTAACAAAGAAATGAAAAATGAAGGAAGAAAAGATCAAAACTTTTTCATTAGTTCTTCCTACGTCAGAGTGTAACATTATCCTGTGTCTTTCACTTTTACAGGCAACCAATGTATCGAAATTATCCCGGCACGTCTCAAGGATGAAGGATTTGAAAATGTTCCCCACGTTAAACAGGATGAAGCTGTTAGGTACCCACCGGCGGGCGTATATAGGCTGCCTTTTACGGATTCATAACGTTCTGGAGATTATTCATCAGTTTATGAATTTTTCGTACTTATTAGAATTTCATTGCAGTAAAATCAATTTATATGTCATTTTGGCACGGAACAGGAGCTAACTAGAAGGAGGTGTGCTTTAAGGACGAGTAAGAGATATATAGTGTGGAAATTTAGTGGAGTTTAAGGGAATTTATTTTTATAATTTGTTTTGCGAAACTTTTCGTGCTAAAATATTGTGAAGGAATGCTCTTGTTATTGATTTTTAGAGGTTGTACAGTACTTTAATAATTTAAGTGCTAAGTAAAAACGTTATGATTATAAAGGACCAAAAAAAGAATTCAAATTACAAAAGTAATGCACTTGCTTAGGTAGATAAGGTCAAGCCTTAACAGCTTTTGGAGTGCGAACTCTTTGTTTTTTATATATGTAATTAAACTAAGCTTAGGGATCACCCTTTTTTCAGTACGTGTATTTCTTCGATAGTTGGTAACACTGACGTGCTTGGTATAAGTGTAAAACCTTCGCCTTAAGAAATGCATCGTTTTACGCTTTGCTCGTTTTTACGCATAAAATATTGAACGGTGTAGATGTAGGAACAGTTTCAAAAAGAAACCATTTGATAGCCAACCCTATACTACTGTAATGAACCCCTTCGTTGGCTGCCCTCCAAGAAACTGAGGTTCCAATCACACAACTACGTAAAATTTTCTCATACCCGAAGCGGTACCCTAATTAAATTTGACAAAAATCCACTTACTACAATTGGCGACGGAGGTGATGGGTGAGATTAATTATTTTAATGGCATCCTTCAAACAATTATTCGCAGCCAATTCACACTCATAACAGCTTGAAACCCGCCCTGGTACCAATGCGCGTACACCCCGATGGGATTCAAGAAAAAAGCACAAAATTAAGAAGCTACACCCCCCAAAACCCTGAAGTCGTTCACGACAAATGACAGAGCAAAAATAAATCATCCTATTATAAAAAAAATCATACAATTAACTTTAAGGATTTATCAACCACAACAAATATCTAAATAATTATTTCTAAAAACACAAGTTCAATTCAAAAAAGTTAACTTCAAAAGTTAAAATTCAAAATAAAGTTCACAGAATTAGTCAAGGCGACCACCTCGTTTAGCACTAAAACAGGAGGAAAACCCCAGTTTCACCACTGTGCCTTAGTCTTCTGTGTAGCATCCTCTAATATCAATATTCAATACATTGCCTACAATATACACATGTATTAATAATAATAAAAATTAAACATGGTTACTTGATGAAATACATTTTTTTCTTTGGTAAATATCGGTGTTGGTAATTTTTTTCTGGTATTCAGAATGATTTTTGAGTGCTCCAATAGTAATTTCAAGGCGGGGAGACATTTGCGAATTGGGAGTACAGGCTCGCTTCTCACAACTGTTTAGGTATTCGGAGTGATTTATTCTCCTCCTCGCCACGCCAAGCCTGAGTGCAACACCGAAATTTATAAACCTTCAATTTGTCAGAACTCAAAAATCACTCTGAATACCTCAAAACCTTTTTGAAACCATTTTGGTTTGAAGCATTAATTCTAAAAATATACCTTTTTTTATATGACGCACAGACCGGGAACTTGGACTACTTGCTGTAAACTTAGATGAAACAGTCATCCCCCAGAGGTAAGGGAGGAAGAAATTGTGGAAGCCGCGAAAAAGATTGCTTTTGGCAAAGCGGTGAAGCTGGCACTGTTAAATTCTATTTATCGCTTTTCAAAACCAAACTGAGTCGTTACAAAGAATAGTTGTTTCAAACTTTTAATAGATGGCGCCTAAATCAGCACACTGCTTTTTATTAGGACTGTTCGTCGAGAACAGTTGCCCTAATAATATGGGCACAGCCTGTCTATGTGCACGATTTTCTTCTTTTCCTTCGGTCCTTGTTGAATCCTGTAGAAAACATCGTTGATACGTATTAGAATTTTATCGGAACCCTCTCACTGGAGCTGAAGCTTCGGAGATTTCCCTTTGCGTCGGCCGAGGGGTGAACAGCCAAACGAGGTCACCTTCTTGGTATCCGCTTCAGTCGTACCTTGCTTTTAACCTGTGACTGGCTATCTTAAGATTCTTCCTTGCGAGTTAGTGAATATCTGGAATTCGATCACGTAGTTCACCTGTATAACCCGTAGTAGATTCGTTTGTTTCCACAGGTGTCCCAAATTTCAAGTTGCTTGGCAGCCGAATTTGTCTTCCAAAAATCAAACTAGAGGGGGTTTGTCTTGTGAAATTATGAACTGCTCTCCGATATACCATTAGATAAATTGGGATGCAACGGCTTTTAAGGCCCGTCATAGATAAACATTGAGCTCCAGGCAAAGTATACAGTGCGTCATTGATACGAGGAAATGGGAAGCTGTTCTTTTTAGTAATGTCATTTAACCGCTGATAATCCTTGTGCTAATATCTTTCTTGCTGACTAGAACCACTTTCTTTTTTTTCTTTTCGACTCCTCTACAAAAGACCTTGTCTTCTCATATCCTCAACCATATTGGCTGCTTTTTCCCGCTTGACTGGTGGTAGATTGCTTGATTGGCTGGGGGTCTCTGGTGTCGATTCTATGTTCAACTATGTTCGTTTTCCCAAAGTCGCTATCTCACGGCGAAGATATCACTATAATCCTCCACTAATTTTCTTGTCTGGAGATACTGTTGTTGTTCAAGAAAATTCGTAGAGAATACTGAGTCTACTAATTTCGTGGCCTTCGGCTTTGGTTTTGCCACCGTTTCCGTGTTAACGCACTCCATTGATGTAATTTGCTCTGCCGGTTCTCCTTTTCCCAAAACCGTATCCGTTAGGTATATTTTCGGTGTTTGGTCGGGTCATACCTTGACACTAGTCTGGAAAATGTGAGCCTAGTGAAATACTGATCTTGGCCTGGTGAAGCGGTTTATTTTATAGCTGGAAAGCTCGTCGGGGTAAGAAGCTTTAAAGCTTCGAAGTGAAGCTTTCAAAGGAGAATCACCTAGCCCGCTGGGGGAAGATCAACCTGAACATCAATTCTCCCAATCACAAGTAGATAAATTCTGTTACCTCTGTAGCATTATTGTCGAAAATGGCGGGCAGAAGAACACGTCAGTTCCAGAATAAGTAAACCAAGAAGCGCATATACATGCCTATTTCGCATATGGAGATCGATCGACAGAGATCTCAACTAAAACCAAATTACGCCCAGGGGATTCTGGACGTAGTTGAGAGCTGTCGCACAAAACAGATTATGCTGAAGACCAACTGCTTCGGCCCCATGTCCCTATAATGAAGAAGAAGAAGCTTCAGTGGGCAGGGCTAGAAAAGAAAAAGCTGATAGGCCTAAACGATTTATGCAGCTCCGACCTTGTTTGAGAATACAAAACCACACGACTCTACTTCAAATGGTTAGAATATATCTCCAATTGAAGCTGGCTTTAAATAGACAGATTAGTTGTCGAAAATCAGCTGGAGGCACCTCTCAAGTAGTGCCGGGAAAATTTCATCTCTATTCCACCCTTGGATTTTTAGGGGTTGAAAAGAGGCCGCTGCCCATTTAACCTCCTTCATCCGTAAAACGAACACAATTATTTTTAGTTTCAAGTCATGCACATTCTGCAATTTAATCAACATTTCACTCAACACACACTAACAACATCCAAAAGGACAAATTCCTGATGGAATACTTAAGGCGACTATATCCAAAAAGATCTGCAACCAAGAAGGTGGATTTCTTTTTGTCTTCTCGGATCTCAACGTCTCATTACTCTGCATTTCTTCCATATTTCGCCTCTAGGACTCTCCTGATAATGTTTTGTGCAAATGAGGAAAATAAAGGTATCACACCATCCACATTGGGCGACACTTTTGTTTCTTCAACTTTTCATAACTATTTTGAATATTCCCAGCTCGCGGGGGTGGCGGAGTCTCGTTCGTTCGTTTGTCGCAGAAACAATTGGAGGAATGAACTCAAAAGGATCTTATAAAATTCAAAAAGAGAAAAATTAGGTTGAAACAGGGGAGGTAGATTCTATCTTATTCTACTGAGCTCCTCCATGTTGTCTTTTCAAATCTACACGAAGAATGAAAAAGATTCAAATTTAGATCTAAAATTTTTTTGTAGAGCAGCGGAATGCTTTAAACTCGATAGTTTATGTCCAGCGGATCACTATAAAGCGCAAATATCCTTCTGCATAAAGACATTTCGAGATGTGTCTCTAGGATAATGTATAACAACAATAATAATAATAATAATAAAAAAAAAGTGCTGAGAAAGGAGAAAAAAGTTCGTACAGAGAATTTTGAATTCTCAGCAACAAAAGGATGGAAATTTTCCTCGATTTCCCCTTGTTTAGATTTTATTTACGAGACACAAAGGGTCCTAAAGGAGGAAGGATTTTCTTCTTAGCGATGCATTCTCTTCTTTAAAGAAAAATCCTTGCTCGTTGTTCCGTCTGTCCAAGAATTTTTCTTTCCTACTGATTTCTGTTTTGTATCAAAAGGAAGAAACTCGAATTTTTTTTTTATCCTTTTAACTCTTTTGGGGTTTCCTTTACGCTCGATAAAAGCCGATGTAGGATGCAGACAAGGATTCTCTACAGCCGTTTCTGGTCGGTGAAATTTCTATGGTCAGCCCAAGTTGATGCTTTTGTGCATTCCACTAAGTGTTACAGTATCCCTTTTGTGTTTTCTGCAATGTGCATTGCATGCACAATTTCATGTGTTTCCTGTGGTTTTGGGTTTGGAAATTTTTCGGTAGCCTGCAATTTTGTTTCTTTGCCAGCGTTTTGTCTTCGACTTTATTCCCTTTTTTTTGTTCTCTAGTTTTCTTTAGTGCTTAAGAATGAATGCACTGTTTTTTGGGGGTTTTTATATTCGGAGGAGAATAGTGAATAAAAATGAAGTTTTTAAGTATCTAATCTACCGAAGTGCCTTATAAGGTTATTTTGGGAATAGCTTTCAGATTTTCTAATGTAAGGACTAAATTTTATACTTGTTGTGTTAAACTGTACGAAGAGATTAGGTTAGTTATTTAAATGAGCGAAATGAGTGAATTTTTAGAGCAACTGTTGTAGACCAGTTTATAAGCACGTATGGTATTGACCCAGCTCTTAAGAACTATATCGAGAAATTTCTTTCTGGCCCTTAATAAAGTCAGAATTGGATGGTCTCAAATATAAACCCTACCTCATATCTACCGGTGTTCTAAGGGATTATCAAATGTTTTTTCCTTCATAAACGACTTGTTCTCGGTCTCTTCCAACCCACTTCACAGCTGCGCTGATGAGAGTACTTTTTGCTACCTCTACGAATTGAACCCCGAGTAAAAATAAAAAATGGGCTTATGGCGGGCGAATCACGGCCGCTTCGCTTTTTAAGGGGGATACGGGGGATACCCATTTTTATTGGGAGTAGGTACATAAGGACTCAAAACGGCCAACCTTGACCAAATGATTTAAATGGCCAAGAATTAAGCTATTCTCACAGGCATTCCGTATAGGAATCGAGAAATCAAGTTTCAATGTTTCCAAAACGAAGTACTGTCGTGTTTCCAATAAACCCAACAATAAAACCAGTAACATCTCCCCAACAATGTCAGTCAGTCAGCCAGAACTACCAGAGGTGTGCAGGCTTCTAATCCATTAATCACCAAGCTGTAATATATGAATCGTACATTAAACCTCGCCTCGAGTTCAACTTCCTTATTTCGGGTGGGGCTTTAAAAACACCTTGGCTTGGTTAGATAAAATAGAAAAATTCAAGGGTAACGACGCCATGTGCTCCATCGGTCCTATGAGCCATCGTACGAATGTACAACCTTACAAAATTATATGTCTACCATCATAGCGATTGTTTCAACGGAATGAATATTCTCCTGTAAAATTAGGCCTCGGTAATACTCCCCATGCGGGCAACTTTTTGCTATAGTGCCCTCTAGAGTAGTGATGAGCAAGACTGGTCTTCCAGTTTTACCTTTTCTTGCACATTTAGCAGGACCAAGACAAGACTGCAAGACTTTTTGCAAAACTTTTTGCTCATCATTGCAAGACTTTTTGCTCATTATTGCAAGACTTTTGGCACTTAGTGATGGACAAAAAGTCTTGCTTTCTTGGTCTTGCAGTTTTGTTTTGTCTTCTCTTATCTTGGTCTTCCTTTGGTCTTGATAAATGTGCAAGAGAAAGCAAAACTGCGAGACCAGTATTGCTCATCACTACTCCAGAGACCCCTCACCAAGAAAAACAATTATTTTGCGAGTTCTCAGCATAGAGTCGATCCAGTCACAGAAAGTGCTACTTGGACTTCGTCTAGTTAGAGCCCTATAGTATCAAAGAATATATTGTCGACGGGTCCCTCGATATCGAGGAAGGCCGTCGCTGCAACTTCTTTTTTAGTGCCACGTATTCCAGCCTGAGCACCAGATTGTGCAGTGCTGTCTCAGTGACCTTGCCGCCTGGTATGCATGCTGATAGAAGCTTAGCGATTGCCGTTGAAGATAAGTTTACCTTATCACCCGTCGACAATTATCGGCCTGGAAGCCTTAGCCGAGCTGTAATCCGAACGCCGTGACTTGGGTATAAATGCTATGTTGATGTTCCTCCAGACAGATGAGATATCACGTATAGGAAGCCTTGAATATTTTGCATAATAACGGAGTGACTAGGTCGCAGCCCTCCTGTAACAGAATGGTATAGATCCGTGGTGCTGCCGGGGCTCTAACCCGGGACCTCTGGGATGACAGCTAAGCGCCTAACTCCCTGGCCTACCGAGGTCCCTACCGAGGTTTGAAAGATTTAGTCGCCTCTCTAATAGCTTCGTGATTAAACACGGTGTTTGGTTCTGCAAAGGCAGCTTTGGGCACTTTATGAGGTGGGCCTGTTCGATGCCCAGCAGAAGTTGTGTTCCTATTTGAATAAATGGTTGTGGCTGGAAAGTGTTCTTGGAGCAATATTATCAAGGCTTTTTCGCTAGACTGTGTGAAATAGCCACCGACTCACCTAATAGACTTGAGATCAGGCCCAGCTTTGTGGATTTTCCTGTCTCGAATGTCTTTGATACTCCTGCAGAAATTCCTCCAGCTACTTATTTTTGCTCGTTTGATCACCCTGGTATAGATGGTTAGCGAGCTTTAATAGCTCTCCCAGTTGCCGTTCTTCTTAGAATAGCTTATTCGTAGCAGATCTTAATTTGGAGAGCTCGTTGTTCCATCATGGAGTTTTCCTATTATGCGTTCTCTTCAGAACGCTACAGTTATTGTTGTAAGCAGCAGTAACCGCCTCCGTAGGGAAGTCTGTGGATAGTTTTACATCCATCGTAGATTTGATTGAGTGCATGGGACCCTTCAATACGCTACTGAGTTCGCCGCGAAAGTCTGTCTAGTTCGTATGTATAGCTAGGATTCCTATATGCACTCACTCTTTCCAAATATCACCCACCTTAAAGTGAATGTGTCTGTGGACTCAACACGGTGACTCATCTGACACCCGCGAGTGACTCACGTAAGTGGCAACGTGTTGAGTGGCCAGCGTGATATCTAAAACCTCACGCCTCCTGCCATTCTCGAAGGTAGGATTCGTGCTGCCATTTAATATGTCTAGGTTAGTAGTTAATCAGTAAGTTATCAAAAAGGTATTCACCCCTCTTGTTCATTCCGCTACTGCCCTAGGCATCATGATGG
Organism: Thereva unica; assembly: GCA_949987705.1. Classification (NCBI taxonomy): domain Eukaryota; kingdom Metazoa; phylum Arthropoda; class Insecta; order Diptera; family Therevidae; genus Thereva; species Thereva unica. The sequence continues at coordinate 74,762,898 of OX465285.1, forward strand.
GCGTTCGCATCACATCCTCTGATGATCTGTCGACCGGTCCTGTTAGAGTCACCCACGATATCCTTGAGTTCTTTGGATGGTGGTGGATCTCTCTAGTCGGCCAGAGCTTGAGTGGCCGGTTTCCTGCAAAGGACTGCCGAGGCAGCCCTACTTTATTGCAGGTTGCACTTCCAACAAGACCAACTTATACCACTTAGAGTTGAGCCGGACTTACAAGAGGCAGTTCATTTGTCCCGTTCACGATAGTAAATTGTACTGAGGCCTCAACTTTTTTAAATGTCCCGGTTCAAAAATAATGTACTACTGGGATATGAGCGTGTATCGTGCGTTTGTAACTTACGAAGTGGAGAGACATTTCTTACTTCTTTTGCAGCAGCAAAATATCCAATCTGAACTGCGCCGAGGTGAGATTGTAAACACGAACTGGAACAACATTTTCTTATTTCTTTTGCGACAATAAAATATCCAATTCGAATTGCGGCGAGGTGAGATTGTAAACACGAACTGCATAGATATTTTCTTACTGTTTTTGCCGCAGTCAAATATCCAATTTAAACCGAGCCGTGGTGAGATTATAAATACGAACTGGAGATAAATCTCTTACATTTTTGAAGGAGTGAAATTTTATACTAAAGAGACAATTCTTACATTTTTTGAGGGAGTGAAGTTTGTGCTCGAGGGATTTTTCTTACATTTTTCGAGGGAGGTAACAATTCTTAGGGAGGTAAAATTTTATTTTTATTTTTTAATCTCTATCTGTAACAAATAAAATATTTTCGTGTTATTTTCAATTTTAGGGAGTTTCATTTTAAATTTGTAAATATGTTTTTCTTTATACAGTTAACAAAAATTTTAAAGAATATTTTTGTAATCAACATTCATAGGCACGATAATTAATATTTCCATTCATGCATTCATCATTTATCGTATCCACTCTTTCGCAAACGCAATAGATCTACCCGCATCGCAACATTTGAGCCATTCACTACGTGACGTGCTAGCAATACAATGGCACCTCGCCTCATTTGAAGTGAGACATTGTACTGGTTCAAAAGGAAAACGAGGCTCCTCTTATAAACTCATTTTATTATCGTGTCCTACCCAACACTAGTACCACTCGCATTATGAGGTTGTTCCTGCTGTTGTGAGCCAGCCGGAGTAGCCTTTTTTAAGCCAATCTCCTTGACTTTAATTCGACCAAAGCCGCAGAATAGGTACATTCCCTGCTCTTTTAGCTGCATGAGCGACCTCTCGTCAATGGTAAGAGCAAGAGTTTGACCCCTCTGGTCTACAATCCTACCCACTGTCATGTACTTCAACATCTTCCCTGCTCCTTATCACCTCCAACATATTCTATCATGAGTTTACGCAAATCCGCAGTAAGCAAACTTCCATGCGATCGCCAACGATCAAAATCAAGTACACTCTCTAATCAGTCCCGCGTGCGCTAGACAGCTTTAATCCAATTAACATTAAAAAACCTTCATCGTTAATCCAAATAACAAAATAATATTTTAGCCTTTTTATTACCCTTTTATTACTACCCTTATTTTCATCTCATTACCCTTTTATTACCGCCTCTGTTAATAACCATGATGAGGAAGAAGATTAGTCATTCAAATAAAGAAGGCGGTCGTTTAGCGAATGAGTGCGGTCGTTATCTAGTACGAATACTAAAAAATTATTCCATTAACAAAAAGCAGGATGATCCAAGCTGTATATTGAAGAAACTCTAAAGCAATAACTTATACGTTTCAGAGTTCAAAGTCTACAACTGCCAATAGTTACCATCCACATATCAAAATCTACTACTAATGATCTCGTGATAACAAAACAAAACTAAATCCCAAACGTAATACGTACTACCATACTCCCAATTTCCAATTATACTCAAGAAAGCACAATTTGTTATTAAACATCATATAACAATCACCAATCTTAATCCACCCTAAACTACAAAATAAATCTCTTCTTAACTCGCACAGGAGCAGAGCGCAAAAAAAAATTGCCCAAATAAAATTTCTTTGCAATCTGTTCTCCTGTCATAAAGCACACACACACATCCCAGCAGAATTCCATTAATAATAAAAATCACACCATCTTCAACAAATCCAATTTACCACGGATAAGCAACGTTCTCCAGTTGTATTAGAAGAAAAATTTCGAAATTTTCAAAATAAATTTATTAACAAACACAAAGAGAAGTGAAAATAAGTCAACATTCGACAACGTTCATTCATTCTCCCACTTTCTATAGTGGTATGTACGGATAAGTTTTTTGTGTGATTGTAGTTGTGCGGATGGGGTAGAGGACTGCCAAGGATTCATCGTACCAACAGAAATGTTCAATATTTGTCATCAAATCACTTACAAACAAGAAAGTCAAACTCTTTCTAGCAAAGTTCGTACCGTAGGACATACCGCAAAGTACGTACCCAGAGCAAGACCGCAAGGTTTGTTATGAAATGTCGTCGTCGCTCTACAAAGGACAAAAAGGACTCTCGTATGTCTGTCTGTTTATACGTAGGAGAGCATCTAGGGACATATGTGAATGGGAATGTTCTGTTGGGCAAACAGAGCACTTCAAGTCCCGAAAATACTCATTCAAGCATGTTTGAACTGGGTCCTATCCTGAAAAGCGATTTCGTCCTTTCAATGGCACGTTTTTTCGCCCCCCAAAAACCGAACGGGAAATCTCTCAACCCATACCACATACAGTTTCTCTGGTGCCCTTTGACACTGTCAACATTTGACTTTAGGGCATGGGAACACCCGGGCTGGGCTGGGGGCCGGAGGAGCGCACTCTGGAACCAAAGGCAATGGGGACACAAGCCCTGGGATCCCTTGAGCATTTCACAAACTATTCGGAGAAGCCGCTTCCTCGTTAATGTCAGAATCCTGGCAAGGTTGAATATTCTATAAATCTCTAGAGATCACTAGATTAGCTCGGAGGTAGTTAACTCGTGAAATGGATCCGCATTCACGAATTTCATTCGACGTTACGAGCTAACGAATCCTGGAGTCCCTGAATGATGACGCGGCTGGTGCTGCTGCTGCTACTATAGTGACCTCGTAGTTGTCCAACGATATATATACATTTTTTTTGTTCGTGTTCGCCACAAAAGTGTAGAAGCACATATATGTATGTAGTACAGGCCTCCCATACTTGAATGGCGCAAGCGAAACTATGTCATGAGCTTTAAGGACATTAGAAAAAGGATATGTATGCGATGTTTGTTTTAAGCACTCGCTTCTTGCCTCTTCTTAATTCTAGAACTGTGGAGATTCCCACTTGGGTAACATACAGCAGAGATTGATATCCGCTTTTGTATACGTAAATGAGATCATGAATTTTACAGGGCATCCAGAAATATATGTATACATGCATGCATGAAAACTAGGGCTGCATATTCGCTCCACTTTATTATATGAGGCTCTAAAGACCAGTTCATCTTCATGACCGTATTATACTAGTAGTACCCAGGGCTGCTCCCCACTCGAAACTAGCAGGGCCCACCGCCGTCAGCCACCACCATCACCACCACCACCACCATCTGGTGGCGTTCCAATGAACTTTCTAAATTTATACTATGCATGATAAGGGAGCGAACAAAAGGAGGACAAGGCAATTTTCTTGCTGCGCTAGACTTTTCCGAGAGACCAATCATCTTATTGCAGTTTCGGGCACGACTACTCCCCTTCGAGGTATGCAGGGATAACATAGAAAACATGGGGCACGGGGGTAGAGAAATATTTGTATATATGTACATATGTATATACATAAGAAGGGTGGTCTAATAAAGAACCAGGTTAGACATGGGGTGGTCTAATAAAGAACCAGGTTAAGGGAGAACGACGGCGAGGTCATCTTTCACAATAAAATATTTCTTCCTTTTGACTCCTTGTGCATTACAGTAAGCCCAGACCCTGCCCGTACTTTATTATTACCCATAGAACGAGCCATTTGCTTGCTCTTTTGTTTCTTTTCATCTTTTTATTTTTTTATTTTTTCATATTTTTATTTCGGGTAGTGGTAGCCTAAGCATGCAATTAGGTAGTTAAGTGATTGTTAAGGAATTTGACTTTGCCATGACTAATGATGTTATGGAAAATATTTAACATTTAAGAATCTTTTTATGTTTGAAAAATAAAGGCTGTGTTTTTTGCGTGATGAAAGATATTAAGTTAAATTTAAAAGTAATTTATTTAAAATATATTCAAAGGGGGGCTTTGTATGCACAAGCATAGAGTGTGGCAGGTATGGGCGGGCTTAGCATGACGATTATGTAATTATTTTACGACTCAATATAAAGTTTGATTTGAGTTATTGCTGCTATTCAGGATATTATGATTATTTTTTTATTACTTTTATGATTGCCAATAGAAAAGTAGTCGATGACGACATTTAAATGTCAAAATTCATTTTTGGAATACAGTATGTACGTAATGCAAATCAATTTGTGAAGAATTGTGTATCACGAAACTCTTTACTATGAAGAGAGAAGCACCTAGAACAAAAATTTTCTACACGGCATTTATCTTCTTTTTGCCTAAACACTAGGTCGTATTGTTACCAAAATCTACTTAAATTGTTCGCAGATTATTGTGCATGATATTTGATGGAATGTGGTGAGGCGAGGGAATTTGGCGGAATGAACAGTTTAGATCCCATTTATCTGCTAGGCGTGGATTGAGCATTTGAGATTCATAAATCCTGAGTTTTTGTAACCACCTTTTCTATGATGACCCAATGATATTATGGCGTGACCCGTTTAATTAAAACCTAGCCAAGCTGTCTCTCAATTGAAAGCTCAAAGTAACTTTTGATTTAAGAAACCTAATTTATTTTTGAGAAGAAGCTTATTGGCAAAAGTTGCATAAAATCAAATCCAAGGCAAGTTTTCTAAAATCTATGGTAGTGGCTAGGCATGTACAATTTAATTAATTATACAACCTCTAAATACTATAAAATGTCATTGGGCCCGATCAATTAGTAACTAGATTCCAAAAACAGTCTCTTCGCAAGGGTGGATTCGAATCCCACCGCTGCCACCAATTTTTTGAGTAAGACTTTTACCTTATTCCACTGGTGATAGGGATTTGCGTTAAATAAAGTAATATATGCCTAGCCGTTACTACACATCTCTGTTTGTTTCTAACTTTTTTTTTACTGTAAGGGTTTTCGTCTTCTTGGTGACTAGCATCGAGACTTTCACATGCATCCACAAGAGAAATACATTTGTCCGCCTTAATTATCCAAACTTTAAATACTATTGCGCCTCATCAATAAGTAAGTAAATTCCAAAAACAGTCTTTTCAGAGAGGTATGTTCGAATCCCACCGCTGCCACCAATTTTTTGATGTAGAGTTTAACCTTATTCCTCTGGTAGTTGGGACTTGCGTTAAAATAATGCATGCCTAGTCGTTACTATATATTTGTTTATTTCTAACTTGTTTTTGCCTAAGACTAGTATACACCCTAGCATCCCACCCTTTCAATGAATGGGATTTTCGTCATTACTTGCGAAGCATATAGATGTCTAAAAGATCTCGAAGTCAATAAATACCCCTTAAGGTCCTTAACAAATATGCCTCATCATTGTCTAAAACCTTTTGAAAATATAAATTCAACAACCGCTACATAACAATCATACAATAAAATCTTGGAGACAATAGACAGTACAAAAGCAATGGGAAGCATGGCCGGGCGCTAAACTCAAGGTCGTTATAAGAGAGAACATTCCAAGCTGCTGATGATCCTAAGGTAGCCGGGGTCCACCACTGTGGCCTATGTTGATGATATTGTGCTGTTGATGACCGGCAAGTACATCTGAACAAAAAGAGATCATTGGACTACTACAAAGGGTGGCGTTAACCCAGCTAACACTGAAGTAGTGCTCTTTACAAGGAAGCATATATGTACTTCCCGATTTTCCTTCTCTAAGACTCTGCAATGAAAGACTGCAACTTAAGGAGGATTTTCTTGATCTCATACTGGATAGGAAACTAACGCGAAGGCTAATACTTTTAGAGAGAGCCAATAAGACCAAAACAGCTCTCTTCTTATGCCAAAAAACGATTGGAGGCAATTGGGGTCCACATCGTCCACTGGTTATATACAGCCGTAACAGCTGAGTATAAAAGCGTATGTATTCTATCGGATAGCCAGTATGCCCTAAAAGCTCTTAATTCTGTCGCTGCAGCATCCACGTTCTGTACTGCCGCAGGTCTCTGTGTGAGAGCGCCACTCAGTTTGATAAATCTGTGTTGGGTTCCTGGACACAGGGGAATTAGGGGAAACTTCAGGGCCCTTGAGCTTGCTAGACACGGAACCGAAGTGGAAAGGACGTCCCGCTTAACCCAGATGGCAATGTGCTTAGCGATATATAAACTACCTGTGAGAAAAACCCGCTTAGCTCGAGCAGGGCTGACACAACACACAGGGCACACACAAAGCGTTCAAAATCTCTTGTTTAGCTGAACAAAAAAGAGAAGGCCTATGTAGTGAATGTGCTGACCGGTCACGGCCCATTTTGCCCGAGCGCCGAAAGAATGGGTCTTCCTCACAACGACTTATTCAGGAGTGGTGGAAATGAGATGAGGAAGAAAGTGTCTCCCATCTTTTCTGTACATGTCCGGCCTTCACGAGGAAAATAGGGACCTTCCTCGACTGACCTTTTCTTGATGGATTGAGAGAGCTGCAAAACACTGGGGTTTCTGACCTCTGTTCGTTTATTAAACACTCCAAATGGCTTACAATGGCCTGAATTTTGTCCCAACACTAGCATGACATCTCAGTGGGCACAATGGTGTGCCTAGGTGTGCTCCCTAGTGGGGGAGCAGCCATTTCAGCCTAACCTAACCCTAGTTACAAGATCACAGATCTTATATTTCCTTGGAAGTTTTTGCTTCCTTAACAAGTAGCGTTTGATCTCTGCCTAGATCTTCGCAATCTAGGATTTTGCTTCCTGTCGTTACGTGTTTCGCTCCATTTCAAATGGCTGTATAAATTCTAGCTAGTCTTTGTTGAAGATTTCTACACCAAACATATCAACGATTTCTGCGCGGCCCTACTTATCATGGGATTTAATATTCTCTGCGGGCACAGATTTAAACAATTTCTCGGAGGTCTCCATTGAAATTTTCGATAAAACCCTTATAAGGCTTTGATTGAGGCGTTCACCTTGCACACGGGAACTCCAACGGTGGTGAGCCCTTGTGCGATTTCCTTCCCTTTGCAATCGGAACGAAAAGATGTTGAGGTGGATGTCGGTTGCAAGCCCATGAGGGTTGCCAAAAATTGCGCACTCTGTTTCAAGTATCACGAAAGCTTCGTCTACGCATTTGGACCTGACAAGATATATCCAAGAAAATTTGGTAAAGGCGTCGATGACCGCACAGAAGTACTTGTATTGCGTTGAGGAAGATGCTGGTTTTTTTTTTTTTTTTTTTTTATGTGAAAGTCTAAGCTCAGGTGTCACCCTTTGTACTACCAGTCCGTCATGTCGTACACGTCAACGTCGGGTGTCTGGTAGTAAGCTTAGCTCGAAAGATAGAGAAAGAATAAAAAGATTAAAGGGAGTCTGGGGGATACATGAGGAGGTGGAGATGAACCTTGCGTTTAAACTCTTGGGTGTTATATGAGTTTGGGAAAACTGACTGTGGAAGGTTGTTCCACAGTCGAGTTGTTCTCGAAAAGAACGAATTACTAAACTGGTGTGTGCGCGAAAATAAGGGCTGTAGATAGTGAGGATGAGCCGAATGGGCAAGTCTTGTGTTGCGGGAAAAACATCGCCGTGAAGGCAGGAGATTATATATTTCGGTGGAACAGTCGTTATGGTAGATGCGGTAGAATTTTACCAGGGCTGCTACATTCCTGCGGTGACTTAGTGAGTCAATTTTGGAGCAAATGGCGTCGTCGCCAATGAGTTGGAGAGCGCGGTTCTGCACCTTGTCCAGCCGCGCTAAGGTGGTACTCGGTGCCCCTGCCCTGGTTGTCCTAAGTAGTCGAGGTAGTAAGCATGTAGAGGGCTATCATCCTGTTGGATTGGGTTTAGAGGGCACTCCGGCGTTGCCATCTTCCTGGATGCTATCTATCAACTGGACGACATTTGCTGGATATGCTCCTCGTCACAAGATATCAGATGGATTGTCTACAGAACTTATATGTCTCCATTATTTCAGTCTGATTTCTGCTTGGATAAACGGTACCCACGTGGCCACAAGTGGCAACTCTATATGCAGCCAACTTAGGACTTTTCAAGAATCTGTCCAATCTGACTTCGATGAGAGTGCTTCAATCAATTCAACCATAAGTTGCAAGTTCCAGGCGAGGAATTGTAATCACATTTTTGGTGCAACATTTGATTTTGTGAATGCTGGATGAACGTTTATTCGCTGTTGATTCTGAGACCTGATATATTATATGGTGTCAGATCGTTTAGAAGCATTTGAAAAGGCATGCAGGTGCATGTTTATGGCGAATTTAAGTAAGTTCTTGTGACTCGAATTAGAGAGTCAAGAAAGTCACTCACGAGCTTTACCATTATAGAAAGCAAAAAAAAAAGATAAAGGGAATTATCCTGACATAACAGAAAATATCTCTCCCCTCTCAGATATTACAGATTTGTTGTTCAGCAATAATACCTTTATTTTTCGTTTGTTTTCCTAATCAAATTCCCAAAATAAGCACAAAGGACTTTCCTTAATTATTTAATTAAATAAAATATTTAAAACCATAATTATTTTCTAAAATAAAACTTCTTCTATCAGCTTCGTCAAATCAACCATTTCAGTCCGCAGAACTTTTTAAAACAAAACACCACCAAGAGAATAACATAAACAAGATCTGAGATCCTTAAATAAAAGAAATATCTTATCTTGCCATCCCTCTATCCGGCCATCCACCCACGCACCCCCATCACATTTGCCGTGCGATGGCGGTGGCGGTACAAAAACAAAATGTTATTAAACTTGATTCCCTTTATTCCAATTACAAGCGCGGCGAACAAAACCACCACCGCCACCGAGGAAAAGCCGTAAAATTAAAATTCTGTCCAGCATTTAAATTTTAGATTTCTTTTAATTAGATCCGAAGGTAAGAACCCCTTAAGTCCCTAATAAAGGCTACGGGCGAACAAGAACAAGTCCTGTGCATATCTCGATGCCTTCCATCAGCTCTCAAAGCAGCAAATCCTAATCGCATGGATGAATGGATATCATCTACATTCACCCAGAGAGGTAAAAATTCATCTCCCCAACGTTCATTCTTCCCTTTCAGCGCAGAGCGCCACAACAAGAAAATTCTAAGCCCGTATTCCTTCGATTCACCAAAGCGATATATATTTCCATAGTAATAAAAACAAAAATATCCTTGCTCTGTATCCAGTTTTTCTGTGTGGTTACTCGGCTTCTTTCGTCCTTTTTTTGGTGGATAACCAGTATAGTTTCTGAAAGGACGAAATATCGATGTTTTTTTTCTAAATATTTTCTGTTGTTGTTGTTGCGGGATAACATTTGATATATTTGTGTACGTCCATGGATACCGGCGAAAGTGGAGGGGATGTAAATGACATTCAGAGGAAATATCGGATGTAATTCATTTCCAATTCCACATTTGTATATGTATTTTGGAAGCTCGTAATTAAAATCGTATATATGTAGAGTGAAATCTGGGGGTTAGCCACCACCACTCCCTCATGAATTCGATAGGGGATATTACACAGGAAAATATTTCGTAAATTTAATCCACAAAAAAATAAAACAAAAATAAAATCGGTTTTTTTCTGTGTTTGTATCAAATTGCATTCAAAAAACAAGAATTTTAAATATTAAAACAATGAAACCAAATGGCATATACAAAATTGGAAAATATTATGCACATATTTTATATTAAAATAAAACGAAACGAAATTATTTCTGGGAATTGGGTGCAGTTTTCATATGGATTGTTCCCAGAGGGGTTTAGGGCCCACAACCATATTTAAATTGTAAAAAATAAATAGGAAAAAATGCCAATTTTAGTTTTTTTATCATTATTCAGTAACAATATACCGGCTTATGTAGCCTAGAGGTAAGGTAGGGTGTTTCAACCGGGGTGCCACGGCGTCACGATTGGGGTGTCGCAACCTTTAGGTATTTTCTTGGAAATTTACCCGATTTTAAATAATTAACTTGATTCAATTTCTTACAAGTACGCACACGCCCGCAATCAGCACGGATAGCGAACAAATAGGCATGTCACAAAAGTATGCAGGCATTCACTCTCCCGCCACAGGCATGCACCATACCAAAAGCGAGTGTTGTTTTAACAGGCAGTCCTCCAGCTAAGCAGTAACCAAGTGCAATGCTGTTTAACCAACGTAATCAAACGAAAACCGTTCTCCTGAGTATGCTATTGGCACTCTTTATGGTCACCAAGCCCGCTTTCTTCCTCCTACACAATTTTTTAAACCCCCAATTTTGCTCCCTTTAATCTAGAAAAAGTGAATGCCTACGCCAAGAGGTGCATTCCTGTGGCGGTAGCGGGCATGCTAGAAACATGCGAGTTTCATTTTTACAAGGGAATAGCACTCATCCGTTCCTAGCATGTTCGCTCCCGCCAGACACGCACTGTCCCGCCACAGGCATGCACTTTTTCGTAACTAAAGGGAGCAAAATTGGGGATTTTAAAAATTGTGTAGGACGAAGAAAACGGGCAATTATCTGGTGTCTTATTTTTATTCAAACGTGCATGATAGTGGATATCTGCTGCTTGCTAGGTTCGGGCTAGTTTCGTTTTTACTCGGGTACTTAAGTGTAGTTTAAGATAAATCATTGTCAGTTCTATTTTGCTACGAGATAGTGTTGGGTGGGGCACGATTATAAAATAATATAAAATAAGAGGAGCCTCTTTTTCTTTTGTGCCAGTGCAATGTCATACTTCAAATGAGGCGAGGTGCCATTGTTATGCCAAAGTGACAAAAACAAGCAAATTAAAAAAAGAAAAGAAAATACCAATGAAGAACTTTTTTCACGAGTTTGATTTTAAAATGGATTAAATTGCCTCAGAGTAAGAAAGTAAGAAACCTTTGCTTCCACGATGTATATTTATATTTTCCAATTACACGTCGGCTCATATCAAATTAGATATTTCTCTGCCACAAAAGAAGTAAGAAATATCTCTCCATTACATATTTACAAATTGGAACCTTTACAGTGCCCAAAGAAATACGAGAGAAGACCTTTTTATTGCTTCACGTTCCTCATCCAGTGTTGGTGGTCCAATTGAGATATTATCTTAAGGAATTAGAAATGCCTCTCTCAGTGGATCCTCTTTCTGAAAATATTCTCTCCACCTTTCTTTTATCCCTATCAGGGTCTGCTAATAGGTTCCCATCTATGTCTGCAGATTTCCGTTCTTGGTTGAAACTTATTGGAGATCTGGCGAGTTTCTTTGTACGCTTGTCTAATTCTCCCTTCATTGAAGCCTTCCTGGATCTGTAAGTTCCTTCTGTTTAGATATGATCTCTTCTTATTTCTGCAAAGCTTGTCTACGTTTTTTCTTTTTTGTTTGAAGACTTCCATCCTTGCTTCCATCTTGTTGGCCTTGCGATATACTCCCGGTGGTTCTGGTTTCTTTCTTCAATTGCGGCTCTACAGTCCTGATCAAACCAGTGAAGTCTATCTGGGGGCCCCGCCTAGTACTTCTTCTGCTGCCTTACTTTTGATTTTCTCCCATTTGTCGTTAATTTTGGGCTGTTCTTCTACCTCTCTCAAGTTTTGTAGGACAGCATGTTGGCAGGCATCTCTTATTTCCTCCAGTTTTAGCTTATCTATATCGTATTTTGGTTTGGGCTCTCAATTTCACTTTGACTAGATATGGGTCCGAGCCACAGCACGCTCCTCTAATTGTTCTTACGTCCAGTATACTCGTAGCCCCTCTTCTCTCAATTATGACGTGGTCAATTTGATTATTAGTTACCCCGTCTGGTGATTGCCACACCATCTTATGGATATTTTTGTGCGGGGGCATTGTTAAGCTTACTACCAATGAGTTTGAGCTTGCGACATCAATCAATCTACTACCATTTTCATTGGTAATATTTTGTAGGCTATGCTTTCCTATGACTACTAGGAGCTTCTCTTCTTTTCCTACTTTGGCATTTATATCTCCAAGCACCATTTTAACGTCATTTGACGGTATTAATCTGATGGTGTTTGTTTGATCTTGGTAGAATTCGTCTTTCTCCTCATTTGTCTTCTCTTCTGTGGGCGCGTCGACGATTATAAGACTAATGTAATGTATCCTGTTTTAATACCAAGCGTGCATATTCTATTGCTTACTGGCTTGAAGTCCAGAATTAGTGATTTCATTTCCTTCTCTACGATGAATGCTACTCCCAACACTCTTCTTCCATTGGATGATCCACTGGAGAGGACCGTGTAATTTTTTAGATCCATTACACCACTATGGGTCCATTTGGTTTCTTGAAGGGCTACGATCTTTATGTTATATTTTTTTAGTTCTAATAAAATCGAACGCAGAGCGCCCATTCGTCCTGGCGTTCCATGTTCCAAGATCAAATTCCATATTCCGTTGCCTGAGTCGTTACCAGTGTGTCTGGCCTGTCCGGGGCCTGCCTTGAGGATTCGTGACGGGTGGGTTTTTACGATAGAAGGTTATCAGCCTGCCGCCCAACCCTCACCCTGGAGGACCGGTCCGGTATTTGCATCGTTTTGAAACACTCGCCTTTCACCCTCTTCAGTATGTTACTCTTGTATAGATCAGAGCATCCAGGGGTCACCCGATGTAAAGTCTACATCTTCGTGGAGGGTGAGGTAGGATTCAGTATCATATAGGAAAATCTTAGATCGTGTAGACCTTTGATCGCAGATGGCGTACTCAGGATTTATCTCTTTGATGTACCGGCAACAAAAAAGGTCATTTCATTAAAAATGCGAACCTGTCAAAAAAATACATTAAAAATGTAAATTTTTTACATTTTTAAGATTCTTGGAGAATTTTTTGACAGTTCTGCATTAAACAGCTGATACATATTTGAGAAATTTACTTTTTTGTGAGTAATTTAACAAGTAAATACATACTCAAAAGAGTTAAAGGCAATGTGATCATTTTTTTAAAAATTCATCCGCATTAATGTCCAAGAAGAAGTAAGATTTGATTAATTTATTTCTGTTTCATTCTCATAAAAGTCTGGCTATCTTATTCTCACATGACTCGATTTAACGCATTAAAAATACGGAAAAAAAGAAGTGTCATAGGGGCTTTAGTACAACAAAAACGTATAAAAACAAAAGATATTTGTTTATTGCCAAAATGAAATGTTTCTACTTAGGTACAATAATCTTGTCCAAAAAAATTACGAGCGTAACGATCGTAACTCGATTTACAGAGCGATAGGACACTGAATATGCCTTTAATGTAATCGCTCAAATAACGTATCTTGGCATTCGTTATTAACGCAAAAGGTTTGATTATGTAGCCTTAGTTTGTTTCGTGCCAAATAAACGTAAAGTACCGTTACTGCTTATGGGTCCTTGTTCCGCAAGCCACGAGAGATAGCCATTTTAACGGAAGTTCCTTTGCTTTCACACATTATTGAATTTATGTAACAGCCAAAATGACGTATGTCAACCAGTTTTTGAAAAATAATTTTTTTTAAAATGAAATCGTTTTATGATTGACCAAAAGGTTACATTATTCTGTAGCCGACAAATAAAGCTTTATTATTAGTAAAAATCAGATATCTAACTACTATAGATTTTGCCATATAAGAGCTATAAGATAACAGTAGGTAAATTTGAATTGTTTTTCGGCTCCCCTGAGAAGTTGTCATTTTGCGCTTACGCTTCTCTAGTTCTTAACCCACGATTTGACCCCAAATAAACCCGATGTTTGACATTAAACTCCTCGATAGAACCGTCTACAATATAAAGAGCTTTAGATTTTAAGCTTCTGAGTTTACTTTTTCACGAAAACTCAAAACGAACAAATATCAGTGCAACAGTGAAAGTCCATCATATTTTTTTTTTGACGTGATAACGTCTATTAAATCGGTTTAAGATAGGACGCGCGTGTGAAAATGTCCCGCACACAAAAAAAAATTTTGCTTCGAAATATATAATTTATTAATTGAGAAAATAATACAAAACGTAATAACAGACGTTGTCACGTTCAAATTAATAGACGTTGTCACGTTAAAATACGGACGTGATACTTCACATCCAAGACCATTAATTTTTCAAATATATTTTGCTTGTGGCTGATTTGAAAAGTTTCAGTTTTCAGTATGTTGTTAAGGATTCCTTACTAACTGTGAAAAAATTGGCGTCTATATGTATTTTTCCTCTATTGAGCATTTTTATGACTTCGTTGCCTGGACTAAACGATCAATAGACAACGAGTCTTTCACCAGGCTGCAATCAATCTAAGCTTACAACTAGACATTGCTTGCCAGTAGTTCCTACCCTAGCTGGTTTACATTAAAAAGCGTGGTTAAGCAATACCGCCTAAAATATATGTACACTTGATGTAAGCAAAGCTACCGAGAACAAATTATCTCTGACTATCACTCACTTGTAAACTAAAAATATTTTACTTAACACCATCAAGTCAAGTTCCTGACTTAAACCAATTTCGCTTCTATAAACAAAAAATTTAATTTCGTTAAGTTTTTCAATAATTCAAATCTGTTAGCTTTCCACCATTTCCCTAAGTTACTTACTATATAAAAAACAAAAAAGGCAAAAAGAGATGAATTCTTTTACAATCTCAGTACCCTAAGTTCATCATTCATTGCGACAAGGTGGGTGCAAAAAAAAAATATATTCCTTGAACGCTACACAGATAGTATATGTGCACACAAGGCTATTTATCTCGTCGAGCATGAATTTTCATTAAAGGGAAAACTCTCATGCGCTGCTCGAGGCGAAGCACCTAATAACTTTTACGTGAAGGTTTCAAACCGAAAGTGCAACCTTACCATAAAACCCCATAAAAAGTCTCGGAATGCTATTACCGGTTGCAGTAAAAGCGTAATTCTCCCCGTAGAAAAACCCCCAACGTAGATGAGATCCAACTGGTATTACCTTAACGTTTACTGCATCCTATTTCGTGGTTGTCGTTGCTCTCCTGCCTTTTTCTTCTTCGTTTTTCTTAAAGTTGTTCATTTCGGTGCGAGGAGTATTGATCTCCGTCATATGATACTTTGCTACACTCCTGTGTATCCGAGAGACTCCCCGTATAACTTTGGGCTACGGCCATATCCCTATACCCGCAGAGCCATATGGTTTCAGGATTCGGTATACTATCCGTAGAACAGAAAACGTTTACAGACACACAAACACAGTTCCTTCGACGATGCTATTTTCTATCTATTCGTCCTTTCTCAACTATGTGTCCTAACCTACCTATACTACAGCGTATAGTGCTCCCTGGAATACCAAAGTATTGAGAAGAAACCGAACGAAAACCTGGGGCTGCTCGCCTTTTCCGTGAGTGAGCGGCAGCCGAAGGGGGCCTCTGCCTGGCTGCTTGGTGGTGGCGAATGGGGGATGGAATGGTTGACAGCAATCTTTAAAGGGAGAGATGAACACTAAAAAAGACTGAGGCACTAGCATAGAAGTATTAGATTTGATCCGAAAATCCCTCCCTGGCTTAATGTCGTGTTCTATTACGTAGCTTTATTTCTATAACTTGGTTACCCCCAATTTAACATTGTGGTAGCTTGTGATGTCTGGATCCTTTCCGGATTCCGGGTAAAGGGCTACTATATCGTCGTCGTTCATATCTCGTTGATTTTTAGAACAGGATTTCTTACATACATACATACATTTTGAAAGAGGTCCCCACAATGTTCTTTCATAACCAATGAATATAATTCTTTTGATTCAGATTAGATTTTACTTTGTTAGTCTCGAGTTACATGATCGAAGTAATCAATGGGAAATTTTCTGATATATATTTTCTCGATTTTCTAGTAAAGGAATGCGACCGTTTTTGCCTTTTTTAAGTTATTGATCATCACTAATTGAACCGTGGAACAGGTTATATCATACAAGGAATGGAGAGATTCTTCCAAATTTTTTTTGTTACAAAAATTAATTAAGTTAGAACGTTGTACACAACTACGTTTATAGCCAAGCAGGATGGTCAAAAAGCCACAACTGATCTTTAAGATAAAATTAAGATTTTTTATTCCTAGATAATATAATTCACATGAAGAACTTGTATTGCGTAGTTATATAGGATTTGTGTACTTCAAGTTAATCATTTCAGAACAGTTTAGTTCAATTTAACTTCGTTGTGTACTAGAACTAGGAAGAAGTAAATCTAGCCAAATTGGTGACCCCGCCGATAGAATCCGATCAGATTCCAACTACGGAAGCGGTAGCACCCATCCAAGGAACAGACATAATCGGAAAAGTGACAGTACGAGCACCAACATTCTGTAAAAGGAGTCCTGACTTACGGTTCTGGCAGGCTCAAATCCATACCAGCAACATCACTTAGGAAAGGGCTCATTCACACGACCGCGGACAGACAAAAGGAACAAGCGAACCGGGCTTGATGATTTGATGGACATTTTCAGCAGATAGCGGAGCGAACATTTTTACAGCTCCTGCGTTGTTGTTGTTGCTAGGATGAGAAAGTAAAAGAAAATTAGAAAAAGCAACAACAAAAAGGTCTGGGCTTTTAATTCGTAGTACGATAACAGCTAAGTTTTGTCCACGGTATACGGAAACAAGGTAATGTTAAAGTGACAGACAGCTTCGAATACCGTAGAAGGCGCCAACCAAATGACGTCAGTCCTAATGCAGAAAAAACAACAACAACAAAAGCTTCGATTTTATATGGAAAGCAAGTACCAAGTGACGTCAGCACTAAAATACCGTCTTACGGTATACAGTCTTTTACGTTACCTTGTTTCTGAATACCGTGAGTTTTGTCTGTTCGGTGTCCGGTCGCGTAAATCCAGCCATAGCACTCCTCCTATACGCTGGTAGGGAATCTGTACGCAGACATCCTCACAGAAGTTCCACAAATTACCCGCGACCCTCCCACAGTGAACGGTACGACGATGCTCGAGATTGTAGCAGATAAGGAAACGCACAGTTCATTTTATCTTTCAAGGCGAGCTCGGCGGCGCAGCGTTCATTGGGCCCCCACCTTAAGTTATATATGATGAAATTTTCCGTCAATCGAGAACTAGGAGAACCAACACTAAGTATATGTACATATATAAGGAAAAGGACGAAAAATCACACATCCAATAAGGTAATCGAAAATTTCTTTCACTGATTTTACTTAACAGCATTTATTTTGTGTACTTTAACCTTACCAGCTTAAAATGAAGCAAGCGTATGAAGTGCATCGTATATTAAGAACGAAAATTTACATGTTGGATTAATATGTATGTAAATTTTAAAGTAATCCACATAAAAGATATGTAGAATATTTACTAATATTGAAAAGCAGAGGACCAGGATAACAGCCCTGAGGAACGCCAAAGGTTATTATTATTATTATTATTTATTTAGCAATGTTTGTACAAAAGAAAAATTTTTAAATTAGTACAATAAACGGAGGATAAAAGACAAAATGAAAAACTAATAATAAAGAATAACCTACTTACTAACTAACATTAAAATATATCTTATAATATACATAAATAATAATTAATAAAAAAAAAAACAAAAGATAAAGTAAAAAAGAAAGATAAAAACAAATTATTATAGAGAGAGTAAAAAGAAAAAACAGAGAAAAAAAAGAAAAATTAGATTTGCAGTTTGAGAGAACTAGAATGCAAGCAAATAGATAGATGGGTAGTATTTGCATTTCAAGACGGTCTGCCCGTAAGGTATTCAAAAAGACGCCTTTTAAAAACACAGCTTGATTCAATAAATTGCAAATTATAAGGAAGAGTATTCCAAAACAGAGCTGCATAAACAAAGTATGAACGTTGGCCTAACAAAGAACGAAACCGAGGAATAATTACATTATTATTTCTACACGATTGCGAGAACTGGAGGTATTCAGAGAGGTAGGAGGGTTTTCGCCGTCTAAGTATATCATGAAAAAACCTCAGCAACCTCAAGTCTTTATAAGTTTTTAAGGAACACCCCAGGACCTTGTTCACAAAAGGCGTAGTGTGATCATACCGTCGTAGATTATAAATAAAGCGTATGCAATCATTGTATGCGACTTCAATTTTCCGAGCACAAGAAGCGTCTAACGAGGGAAAGGCAGGAGTAGCGCTTTTGCTAAGCGTAAACGAAGGCCGCTCATCAAGTTTCCAAACAGACGGAGTTTCCTGAGAAGACAATAGGTTTTACTCACTATATAACGGATATGGTCACAACAGGTCATATCGTGGCTTAGAGTTACTCCCAAGATTTTTAACACGATCTACACGCTGAATAGGATTACCATTTAAAATGACTCTGGGAAAAACCAGACTGGGGTTAGCAGAGTGAGGTAGAACTAGATATTGCGACTTGCCTGGATTGAGTGATAGGCGATTAACCGAAGCCCAAAGAAGAACATTTTGTAAGTCCTCGGATAATTTCCGCACTCCTGACACCAATTGGTCCTTAGGCATAGAGAGGTACAGCTGTACATCATCAGCGTACATGTGAATTTTGGAGTTGTTTACTACTGCAGGAAGGTCATTAATGATTATACTAAATAGGAGAGGGCTAAGAATTGAACCTTGCGGAACACCACAGCAGAGGATGGTAGAGGTTGAAGCACGATTATGGAGCATTACCTGTTGCGAACGGTTATTCAAGAAACTATGCATAAGCTTGAGAACAGATGAGGAGAAACTAAACTGTGTGTGGAGCTTTTCGAAAAGTAGGGAGTGGTCAACATTATCAAACGCCTTGGAAAAGTCTAGTAGTGCAAGATAGCAGACTTGGTTCCCATCTAAGTAGTTCCTAATATCGGTCGTTAGGTTACTTCGATTTCATTAGAAAGAAATTTTTGGAATCTGATAACCTGTATGCTTCCGTTCAGATATGATTCTATCCATTCCAGGGTAGAAACTGATATACCAAATTTAAATAATTTTGCAAATAAAATATCATGGTCCACTCTATCAAAGAGCTTGCTGAAGTCAATATACATAACATCGATAGTTCAGAGATTATGGAAATGATATTTGAAGTTGTTCAACGTCCTTTATGAAACCGTGCTATTGTTCATTAAGGCAGGGGTCGATTAGAAGGCGATCTTGTCATAAAAGAGTTTAGTTTGAGGATCGATGGTAGGATGGTAATGCCTCTGTAGCCCATAAGGTAAGAAACTTTCCTAACGATAATGCATTGTTGAAGATAAGATGAAGAGGAAATAATGTCAGTCCTTGTATTGAGCAAAAATTCAAGGAGATAGGAAGTAGTTTGTCAGGACCATTACTTCAAGATTATCTTATTTTCAACAGAATTAATATATACAGTGTGACCTAAGGTAAGAGGCAATGCAAACCTTTATGTATTTAGATTTAAATTTCCACTAAATACAATTTCTAAAAAGTACTTTAGGTTTCAAATAAATTGGAAATTCGGCCGTCGTAGCCTAGCCGTTGAGGCGCCCGTTCCAAGAGGTGTGTGGTTCGAATCGATCACCGAAATCAGCGTTCTATTATTGGTTGTTTGTGAGTCGATAGAACAATAACTCCGTGTTCGCGTTGTCAGTTTGTTCAATCTTATCTACTATCTTTTCGTCTAGAGCTTGTGTCCCATATTGCGCTTAGTAATAGAACCGTCGACAGTAGAAAGGGGGTTTCTGCATGAAATGAAATAAAATACACTTCCAACAACCCTTTTCTTTAAATATAAGAGTTTTCCTATAAGAATTCTTATATTTGAAAAAGTGCGCATCTAATTCGAATCAAGTAGGTTAGGCTAGGTTAGGTTAGACATGGCTGAGCTGCTGGTTCACAGCCCAAACACTTAGTCCAAAGGGATAGGCCCGTTGTGATGCCACAATGATCCCACTTTAAACCCAATGTTAAAGTGTCGTTTCTTCGCTAAACCACCTCGAGGACGTAATGAATCTTCTTAGTTGCGGGATCCCAAACTTCGGGATTTCCGCAAGCGTGCTTAGGAAGGGTTCACCAAAAGTGGTAAGTCTCCTTTTGCTTAGGGCTGGACAGTGAAGGTGTTTAACACTTTCTTCTTCGTCTATATTCTGACAGCTTCTGCAGAAATCGTAGGTTTCGAGACCTAAGCGGGCCGCATGCGTCCCTATCAGACAGTGTCCGGTCAGCACTCCCACTGTAACTGAGAGGTCTCGTCTACCGAGGCTCAGCAGTGAGGTGATCCGCCTGATATCGTAAGAGGGCCAAGTCGTTTTGGCCAAGGTACATTTGTTAAGATTCCTCCAATGTTTTTCTGCTAATTGCATTGTGTGGTGTTTGCATCGGAGTTTAAAGGTGGCCCAAGGTATACCAACCCTTTCGATTCAAGCAAGACAATTACAAATTCAAGTCCAACCCGAAAATCAAATGTGTGATAACACAAAACTGTTCCCGATAATGTAATTTATGGTGACATTTTGACACATATTTGAAAATTCAAATAAATTGAATTTAACAATTCAAAACATCACAATCCTTTAAGCCCTCAAAATAAGCCACCCCCATCCGTTGTAAATCCCACATATTTTAAATTACATAATACCCATGAATGCCTCATCCTCCCCTGTATTGTAATCCTTCCGGGTTTTCCATCTCAGGTAAAATTCATTTTTTAAGCCCTTCCCTTCTTCTGCACTATAAATGGGCCAACACAGAGAGGCTGTGGAGAAAAACTAGTGGGATGTTGTGCCTAGAGACTAGCCACTAATTACGCTTTTTCATGGTGTTCTTTCCGCCATCGAAAAAATCTAAGCAGTAACTAAATGGTTTTTGCAGTAATGTATTTGCATATTTTCGAACGAATTTACAAAAAAAACTTATTGTAATTGAGATTCCCAGATCCGACGGCGCGGAAGTGAGTGCGGATTTGACACTTTGCGATTCTCAAATTCGCAGTCGCGGATTCAATTCAATCAAAAATTCGGAGTGAAGACTCACACGCTAATGAAATACCTGATGTCGGATTATCTTAGGCGCATTTGTGGTTTCAAATCCACAGAAAATTTGTTGCGGATCACACTTTTAAAGCACGGAAAATGTCAAAGAGAGATTCGCGGTTGCAGATTTGAGAATCGCAAAGTCTCAAATCCGCACTCACTTCCGACCCACTGGATCTGGGAATCGAGGCCAATAAATCGAAAGTGTCAAATTGAAAAAAAAAAAAAAAAAAAACACATCACACATGTAAACACTATATAATTATGTAAAACGAATCTAAACATTTTTCTATGGATTGGAGGCAAATCTAAAATCACTTTGCACAGCAGAATTAGGTGTATTATTTTACTTAAACATACATTATCGTTAAAAATTCAGCTTACCGCGCCTTTTGTATTAATTTACACTTCAATTTAACTTTATTTTTTATTTTTAAAGAAAATATTATCATGCACGCACTTCACTTTTCTTTAAATGTAGAACATCTACTGAAAAACACAGGCACCTGTTTATCCATAGCATATATGCACGTGCACGCACACAAGTACCCCCACTTCGCAATGAGACCAACACCAATAATTACCCGCCAAAAATATGAAAGAATTGATATATTTTAATTTCACCCCATCTATGACAAAGAATAGTAAACACCATCTATGGCAATATTACATTACTCTTCGTTTTACCTATGATTATCAATTTCCATAAAATATACAAAATACATTTCATAAATAATAGAAAATCTGTTGTCATAAATCAGTTGTTTACTTCCTTCTAAAGTTTATACATATCTTGCATTGGAATGTACCTTTTTATGAAAGCATGAATAAATAGGTTTATTGCCACATTCCTACGAGTTAGAGTTTGGAGTAATGGGTTGGTGCTAGCTCGGGGTGCGACAGGACCCGGGTTCGATACTGGTGATGGCCGCGTACTATTTTTTTTTTTAAGTTATGATGATTTTGGTAGTGTTTGTTAAATACTTTGTTAAGTTTTAGATTACGCAAAGTCTCACAACTTATAACCTACATAAGCCTTTAACAAAAACTTTGCAAGATTAATTATATATAGCGTTGGTCAGTGTAATACTTATGAATCTCCATGGCCAAACTAGGATACAGCATTATGACAAAATTAAATCAATGCAACGTGAAATAAAAGTTTTAGCTAAAAACGGATTTGACTTATTTAGCTTATTATAGATTGAGTTATAGCTCACAATTGAATATGTCCCAAAGGTTTTAATTAGTCGCCGCTTTGAGATTTTATCATCAACGCAGGCTTCGTTTATTATACTAAAATAAATCATCATAACTAAAAAAGCTAAAAAAAAAAGTACTTAAAAAATTCATCAAGAATCGAACCCTGGTCTTTTCGCACCCCGACCTAGCGCCTTCCCATTACTCCAAACACTAACTTGCAGTAATGTGGCAATAAACCTATTTATTCATGCTTTCATAAAAAGGTACATTCCAATGCAAGATATGTATAAACTTTAGAAGGAAGTAAACAACTGATTTATGACAACAGATTTTCTATTATTTATGAAATGTATTTTGTATATTTTATGGAAATTGATAATCATAGGTAAAACGAAGAGTAATGTAATATTGCCATAGATGGTGTTCACTATTCTTTGTCATAGATGGGGTGCAATTAAAATATATCAATTCTCTCAAATTCTTGGCGGGCAATTTTCAGCAGCATCTCCATGAAGGATGCGTTAGTTTTTCGAGTTATTTGTTTGAATATTTTCGCAATTCTTCACAATCTTCACTTAATATATTGTCATCCAGACTGAAGTGTTATTCAATAGAAAGAATACCAAGAAAAAGCGTAATTAGTGGCTAGTCTCTAGGCACAACATCCCACTTTTGTTTTGTTATTCTGAAGAGATACATACAAATTTAGTTAATAAAAACTTAAAAATATGCTTTTAAACAAAGGGCTGCAAAATTTTTTAGATATGGGGCAAATCGTTTGTAAAATTTTTGTAAAATATTGAAAATTCTGAGAAAAATCACTTCCTTATATTCATGGACTATAAGGACGGTCTTAAATACATCGTTCGTGCAATTAAATTTATAAATTTTCATTCATTTCAGTAAGCGTTTATATGCCCGGGTAAAAATTAGATATCTGCTTTTCGTTTTAAACCTACCAAATGTTTAAAAACTCAAGAAAATGATTTTTTTGCACTTTTAATTAAATAAATGTTTATGTTCTCCTGAGTATCATTATTAAATAATATAATTTAGTGAGAAATAGAATTAAAACATGTTACACCGAAGTAAAAAAAAAAATTTTTTTCACCACTTTGCGGTCGGGGATTGAACCTGGTTCGCCTGGAACCTGACTCCAGCGCCTTACCCCTAGGCTACCGATGGACTTTATTAGAAACCCCTTTTTTGTTGTTTAAATATACTTCGGGTTGATTGTGACAAATCCACAGCGAAGTTCGATAAAATTGAATTTTTGTTTTGGTCTACAGCACCACCTACATGACTATAAACTATAATAAAATGAACAGCATATAAAATATGCATATAAACAAATAAATACTTTATATTATTTCCGCGAAATTTCTTAATGATTTATAAAGCCGCCGAAGATCCATAAAAACTCAAGAAAATGATTTTTTGCACTTTTAATTAAATAAATGTTTATGTTCTCCTGAGTATCATTATTAAATAATATAATTTAGTGAGAAATAGAATTAAAACATGCTACACCGGAGTAAAAAAAAATTTATTTCACCATTTTGCGGTCGGGGATTGAACTTGGTTCGCCTGGAACCTGACTCCAGCGCCTTACCTCTAGGCTACCGATATAATGGACTTTATTAGAAATCTCTTTTTTGTTGTTAAATATACTTTTGTTGTTAAATATACTTCTGGTTGAAATTTCCAGACCATTTTCTCAGTTTTTGGTCTTTTGACCAAGAGCTACATTTTGAGATATTTCCCAAGTCTGTATCTGCAGTACTTTCAGAGATGAAAGTAGGCTTCAGACGGACAGACGGACAGACGGACAGACGGACAGACGGACAGACGGACAGACGGACAGAGCCTCTGTATAAGCTTTTTTTTTTGAAAAAGCTAAAAATCAATGAAATCTTCATTTCACTCCAGTGACCTGTCGTAAATCTGTCAAGAAAAGGCTGCAAACATCCGGGTTGAAAAGTCAAAGAAACGAAAGGATGAAAGGAATTTATCACGATGAATGTTGCATTTATAAAAGTCCAAGTCGCAGTATCCTTTTTGTATCCTGGCCCTCCACCCCACCACTTCGGTCATGCAATCCCCCGAGGAGCCGGAGCGAAGAAGCCGGCTGAATCAGTAACCGCCTCAATTTCCTCCTTGGATATATCGCTCTGGCTCTGAGCAGCTCTGAAAGAGGGAATTGCACACAGAGAGGACTAAAAGGAAGATATCCTTGCTGGGAAGAGATGTGCATGAATCTTGATGCAATATTCTTTCATGACTTTCCTGCCCTGTGAGCGGCATTCATTTGTTTATTTTTGCCTGTGTCCTAGGGGAGATTAGACGACACTGCAGATAGCACTTGAGAGTTTGTAAACAGGAAATGTTTTCTTTCCAGGACATTTTCTCGAAAAAAATAAAGAACGAGCAAATATATACGTGTATAGATAGCACAGCGCTTGTGAGCTTCTCTAGATTTGAAAACATTCGAGTCCTTGCAGATTCTCTCCATTTTATATTTTTGTATTCTACCGTTAACATCCTGAATTTAAAATCGGGATTTACATTAATATAGGGCACGGTTGAGTGGCCAGAAATAAATAAAAGGACACGAGGAGCAGCATTCTTTTTGTTTTGTACCTTCAATAGACCCCATATATACTTTCTTCTCGCTTTTTTCCCCACAAATCCTATTTCTGGGGTAAAAGTTTTGTATGTTATTATGGCAGGAGAGGATGAAAGGAGATCTGTAAAGTATTTGGCTTAACTTCCTTGTCGACAAGTTTAGTTTACACCTGAGGTATGTCCTAGTTGTTTTTAGGGATAGAAGGGGGGGAATGGAGTGGGTGCCTTACAAGTAGATTGAAAAGTGGTAAACTGATACGATTTCTGTGCCAATATAAAACAAGGACGACGAGAACAAGAGCTAGCAGAAGATGCTAGGACTCTGTGTGTTTGTGTGCTTCAAAAAGTTTTACCCTGGGATCCTTATGTTGACTCACTTTAATGATAACAAGTGTTAAAGGTTTCGGATGTTTATTTAACTGTTTGTTAAGGAGATTCGAGAGAGGATTGTTTTTTGGTAGCAAAATGTTAAATTGGTTTGAACATTTATTTTTTTTCTTCTCTAGATTTTTGTACATATTGTTTTAAGGATTATTGTAGGAGGATTGTGTCTGGCAGAATGGGGGAGGAAATCGAAAGAATAGAACAAAAGATGATGGTGATCGAGGTGTTATTGGAATAAGTATAACTATTGGTTAATTTAAGAATGTCTTTTGATAAACAATGTGCATAAACCGGTTGCTTGCTTACATTATGAATACAATGTAGTTTCCAGGCTTCAAAATTACCCAGTTCTAAGGTCTGAAAAGATTGAATTATCCATGAAATACACCATATTTCTCCGAACTATAAGATGATTGTGATATAGGCCATAATTGTTAAGAAAATTTGCTGGCCTTGCCCCGTACAACATAAGTCGTTTTCCTGTGCGGGTTTATAATTAGTTAACAATAGCTGCGTTCCTTTTCTGCTAATTTTTACTATTTTTTACACTTGCGTACTAGCAACTACACTTGCTCTTATAAACGAGTAGATATCACTTGCAATTACGCAATTGAAATCCGCTAGGGGGAAAGCGGCCATTTCGAGTCTATTGTGAATTATTTTCACTTACGCCATTACCCGCTAGATGGCTTTTATTTGTGTCGAGCTGAGCTCATATAAAAACGACCATAAATAAAACTTCAGTCGTATAATTATCAAAAAATATTATCTTTCGTTTTACTTTAGAAATTATCGCATTAATTTCTCCATTGTGTCACAAATTCTTCTTTTAAGAATTTTTTATTTGTAAAGTTTAAAGTAACATCAAAAATTTCAAGTGAGATTTTACTCAAATCAGAAAATTTTGCGTTCCTTTTCTGCTCTGCTCACAAGTACTAAATAGTAGAAAAGGAACGCAGCTAATAATACATTCTGTTACACCCCGTCTATACGAATCTCTTTCTATCTTGATCATTTCGTGGGTGTGGTAAGCTGAGATCATCATATATTTGTCATTTGATTGAACTAGTTGATTCCTTTTATCGTAAGGAACGTAGTCTTCTTCACTCGTTAAACTATGAGTTCAACACCGGCTTAAATTCTCTAAGCCTGTAACAGTGACAATTTATTCACACAAATTTTCATTGTTTTTTTTTGCGTGAGGTACTGGGCCCAAAGGTACTGCGGCCAGTAGTTTGGCATATTGTGCTACACCCGTACACCTCATATTTGTAGGCCAATTTTCCCTGGCCGCTTTAGGAGACGGAACAGGAAGAATTGGCCAGTACAAGCGCGGATCTCCAACGGGTAACTTGATTGAGAATGCCCAGCTCAGCTTTGGCAGTACCTAACTAATTTAAAATTGGTCTTACGGGGAACCATTACTCCACTTCAAGGTGGAGCGGTATCAGTTTGAGGAGAGTCTCTATCGCTGCTGTTTTTTGAATTTTGCTTAAATTACTGACAATACTTGTAAGCGCCATGTAGATCCACAAGCTCTGTTGCAGCCCCCAAGGATATGCTTATCCTGCTCATCAGACAGAATTAACATGGCTCCCGGCCGGTCTGGAAAACGCTGGCGAAATAAACAGGCGGGTGGTTTTTTGCAAGTAAATTGATGGGGAAAACACACCCGACTCTGATTTGGATCCGTCTGGGTACAAGGTTAAAAAATTTCCCATTCCTCTCCTGGTAAGGATCCGGATATTAAGGTAACTACCGAAATTTAATTTTGTGACCATGTAGTCGGTAGATCCTGATACCATTTCCGCTTCACACACCCGGAGGGCGGTACAGACCGCCTGTTGTCTGATGTATAAATCAAGTGGCAGGAGATCAGGAATTACGTTGAGCCACCCAGTCTGGATCTATTATATTCTTTGGTAAGAGCGGGCCACCATACGGCAAAGCCATATGTCAGCACTGGCCTAATAGCTGACGTGTATAGCCAGCCCATCATGTGCGGCTTCTAAACCCACCCCTTGCCGAAAGTCCTCTTACAGGCATAAAAAGCTATACTGGCCTAACTTGCTCTTTCTTCCATATTCAATGTCCACTTCAGCTTTGGGTCCAAAATAAGACCGAAGTACTTAGCTGACTAGGATAATCTCAGTATTCGACCGTTAATTGACCGTTATTTCCGTTGGTGAAAAGCATCATTACTGTTTTTTCTGGGTTGACGGGTAGCCCGCAGCGGTTGGACCAAGCGCTAGCCTTCCCAAGTGCCACCTCCACAATCTCACAGATTATGTTAATGCACTTTCCAGATACTAATGTCACCATGTCGTCCGCATAGGGGACTTCTGGACAACCCGGAAAGTGGGCTTTTTACGAGTTCTGCGGCTTCACCTAAGGACTCTGTCTGTATAGGAAAGTTGACAGGAAATTTGCCGAGCCAGGCCGACTCACCCAGGCTCTCTATAGAATGGCAATGATCCCTCAATGATTGAGTTTTGCGGCCTTCATCGGCTTCTTATACAGCCTTAGATGCCCTGCATGACATGTTTAAGGCACTTTTAAAATTATTAACCATTTTGTCAAGCTCGTTACTCGACTTGATTCTGCCCTTAGGTGCAACTTCCAGCTGATTCTCTTGGAGTTTCTGTAAGGCTCTCTTACACTGTAGTTGGATCATATATTCGCAGTAAGTAACCTTCAGCAATCAGTACCCGTCATTCAAGAACAAGCTTATATTACGATTTCTTCATATCTCTAATATAGCATAATTGTTTTTTTTATGTGACAGTCTAACCTCAGGTGCCAACCATTATACCACCAGTTCGTCATGTCGTACAAGTCAATGTGCAATTTTTGGTAGTAAGCTTAGCTCCAAAGAAAGAGAATTTTGTCCAGTTGTCTGACAAGTCCTTCTCTTCCTATATCTAAAATGTGTCTTTCATAAGACTAATGTACAGAAAGGATAGACGAGGAACGAGCACACCAACCAGTCTATCTCTGTTCATATGATAGAAATGTGCCCAGACACAAGCATGAAGTTTTCTTGTGGTAAGTTGCAGTTTACGAGTGACACTTTACTGGAAGAACTCACCTTAATATACTAACAATGAAGAAACTAATTTGAAGAACACCGCTACCACCGCTTTAATTGAGTTTACGTATACTTTTTAAACCTAGGCTTTATGGACTTATTCTTCATAGACGCATTTCTGCAAGTATAGCTCTTGTGACACGGAAAATCACAGAGTAGATTTTCTTACTAAGAAAACACAAGTCCCTGTCACTGTCTTGTGGAAGAAGGAGTTAGCGCCAGCCAGTTGGCTCTTCCATAAAGCCAGATAGTTCTATTAAGAGCAGTCTTAATTGATAGGAGAAATCCGCGATCACTATGCGGAAGTACGAGTTAGGAAGAGATAAGCCTATCTTGACGAAATGGAACCTTGATACACTATTAATCCGTGAAAATCAGAGGCAGGAGTTAAACTTCATGATATACAATGCCTAGGACTTGCGTGATAATATCTACAATTTGATGCAGCTTATTATTAGTGTCCAGTGATACCAAAGATTAGTTTTTCACATAAAAGAGTATTTTTTATATTTCTTATTTATACTGGTATTTTAAGAAGAGTTGTGTGAAGCACATTTTTTTTTCTATTACAATGCCAATTTCAAGCGACTTCAAAGTTAATAAAGATTACTTAGCAATGCTAGCTGTAACGTTCAAGCAGGCTCAAAATAGAAATCCCAGCCTTATACAAAAGATCCTGTAACAAAAACCCATGTAACCGCCCTCAGCAGCGCATTTTCATCATTTCAAAAATTAATCAAAAACCCCTAAAATTCATAGCCACAAAAGAAGGTTTTTGGGCAAATGATGTAAGTCACAGAAGTTTTACGTCATAAATAACAACCCCCACCCGCTCAGCCGTTTTTGTTCTTTTCCAATTTCGGCATGTTTTCGTACACTTTCATGCGCCGTTAACTCAATTAATTCGACTCTTTCTCGCCCTTCATACAGCCTCCTCCACCCCGTAGCACGCCACCCCAAAAACACTCCCATTAACCCCTTTTTGGAGCAATTCTTTTTTTTTTCGTGCTCGAACAACGGCGCCAGTAGTGGCTACTACCTCCACCGCATGAGCGACTCAAGAGTAACTAAAGTTCCACATTCCTGGAAATGATTAAAAACATGGGCATTAACGACGCAGCCATATTGGAGTGTCCTTACAACGGAAGTAATTTTCATAAGGAAATATCCTTGCAAGGAGCCAAAATAAAAGC
Organism: Thereva unica; assembly: GCA_949987705.1. Taxonomy (NCBI): domain Eukaryota; kingdom Metazoa; phylum Arthropoda; class Insecta; order Diptera; family Therevidae; genus Thereva; species Thereva unica. The sequence goes on from OX465285.1 coordinate 74,792,467, forward strand.
CAGGAAAGACCATTAAGGACAGTTGTTTCGTCTCTGGCCGTGTATCCGCTTGTAGGGATGAAACGGTAAAGCGGGCGGAGGGGGCGACCAGCAGCGGGTGGAGAGCATGTTTTAGGCCCCCAAAGGGGAAGGGGATCGAATGGTGCGAGAAGGTAATTTGAAGGCAATGAACCGAATGCCTTTTACTCCGAATAGGCTCCACCGCTTCACCGCACACCAGAATTCTTGCTTGTACACAGGATTTTTGGTACAAAAAAAAAATATATAAAAAAAATAAGGACCCCGCGCGCACTCCTCACTTCAGCGTCCCCCCGCCCACTGTACACGATTCTTGTATGCAAGGAGCAAGACATCAGGAGTAGGGGTTAAAAGGACGAACGAAAATTTCATTTCAGGAGTCATATGATCCTTGGGGGAGACGTTAAGGCATAAATGGTCGGAGGGAAGTCAACCATTCGGAAGGACTTTACATTTTACCAATTTTAGAGAGAGTTGGAACACTGCGCGTAGAGATGTTGGCGTAGGTACATATCCGGGGCCGACAGGACGAACGACCTACAAGCGATGTGACAGTGACAAATTGAAATTGTGACAAATTATGTTGTTAAGAATGGATATAATGAGCCAATAGAAATGGTAAATGGTGAAAAGGGCTGAATTTGAGCACATTTTGAGGTCTTACTTTAAGTTTGCGGCTTTTGTAAATAATTTGTGTGCGGAATAAGTTTGACGGAGTTTTGCACACGAATGAGGAAATTTGAATAAAAAATTGCCTTTTACCCCTACCGGAAAAAGGGTGGTGCTGGTGGGGATGGGGTGCCTTTTTTATTGTGAAGACATATGAATTTATTTGCAGGATAGAAATAGAATTTCTACACTTTTCTTAAGGGGGGGGGGGGCGAAGGGGTACGAGTAGCACAAAATGTTGTTTTACTTATTGTGTTCTCTTTTAACAGCTTTGTGTAAAGTTTGTTTTGTTTTCATACAAATTACATAGGCTTGATCCTTAAATTAATGGATAACATTTTCCTAGGTGAAGTGTACTAGGTTAGGTGAGGTTAGATATGGCTGAGCTACTGATGTCAAACTCATATACTTAGGCCAAAAGGATAGACCCATTGTGATGCCATAGTTGGCCCATTTTATACCCTTTTCTTCATTGAACCATCCCGAGGAAGTAATGAAACTTCTAAGTTGCACTATCCCAATCTTCGAAATTTCCACAGGCGTACTTAGAAAGGGGTGTGTGGTTAGCCTCCTTCTGCTCAAGGCTGGGCAGTAACAGAGGAGATGTAGTGCTTTCCTCCTCGTCTGGATTATTACAGCTTCTGCAAAAATCGTAGGTCTCAAGACCTAGGCGGGCAGGGCCAGCGCTTGGGTTTTATGCGCCCGGTGCAGTATACCAGTATGCTCCTCATTTTTTGATCGCAATGAAAGACAATGGAAAAATTGCGTCCAAGTCGAATTGCGCCCGGTGCAAGTGTACCATTTGCCAATATGGAAGGGTCTCCCCTGTTTAAGTGCAATAGCCTTCTTGCCCCATTGCAGACAGCGGAGAGTATTTTGCCGCGATTTCTTGAATGGGAAAAATGTTTCTATAGCAGGTTTCAATCACTCTTTTGTCATGATCTTATCAACCCAATTCGTTTCAACCTCGTTTTCATTTCGTATCATCGCCATTCCTACCAGAGAAAAATCTTCCTGGAGAGTGAACTTCCATTATGATTTTGCTAATTTCCTCCAGCTTCTCTGTCATTGTTCTCATTGTTTCATGAGCTTTGAGACTTTCCGATATATTCTGTATTCTACAAAATTCCACCGACCTCTTTTTTTTCTGGCCTTGAGTTGTCGCTCTTCATTACTTAATTTAAGGCCCTTCCAATATCCCTCTTCCACAGTACCAGAGTGTATGATCATGGTTCTCTAATGGCACAGGAGTGGATGATTTTCACGCCTAGTTCGCGCCGTGCCTTCAGTTTCGAGTGGAAACGGCTTGAAATGTTTAAGTAAATTCACGGCTAGAGACTGAATAGAAGTTTTTGAGTGGTAGCACGTAAGTTGTTTCAGTCGATCTTTTCATACAAAAAATCAAATGATACAAAATTTTTTGGATGAAGAGGTCGATTAAAACAACTTACGTGCTACCACCGCAGATCTTCAGGCACAAAATGACGACAAATGCAAACATACTACATAAAGATTTTTGTCAGTTTTCTTTAACTGCAGGTCCGATACTGTTGGCGATCGGGCAGGTGTGTGGTGATACTTGGCTACAAAGCGAAAATTTTCAGGCTACGGCCTGCCGTCGACCTGTGTGTGAAAGGGGGCCTTAAGATATGGCTTAATCCTACACAGAAAATTTTATTCGAACTCCAGAAATTAGCATAGTAGCTCCTTGATTGTTTAGCCGCTAGTGGCCAGCCAAACGCGCGACTCGGCGAATGCTGCGAGGTATGTAGACTGACCCGCGAAAAGGCATTAGAATATAGAACTACAGAAAGGGCCCTCGCCGAATTTAACCGCAATGAAAGTCTTGTTCAGTAAGAGTGCTCTTGTTTTGGTAGTTGTGTGCTAATTGTCACACGCGAAATGCGTCTTAAAATCACACACTAGGGTTTGCAGTGTAGTTGGCGCTCCATGTACAGATTACCGACGGCTCTGCCCAGCTCGGAATCTGTCGATGTCGATCGTCTTCGGTTTCCATGTTTTCTGGTTCATCGCCTGAGGCCTTGGTGCAGCCCACTTAGTTCACTACGGCTTCCAAGTCCTTTTGTATAGACCTTCAGTTCGATTTGTTGGAGTCCATAGTTCACAGTGTAGCTTTCCTTTGCCAACTGGTTGAAGCATTCATTAATTAGGAGCAGAATAAAATGCATTGTTACCCAATTAGTCTACTCCGTTTTGATGTAATAGTTGAAGGCCTTTAGCATATGTAGTGAGGATTTTCTCTGGCTCCAATGGAGGCACTGGAAACCATTCTCTGGCCTTCGGACGTGATGGTATATCACCGGCGTTAGCTGCCTTGAGCTGGTCGCCTGGGTAAACTTCCCCGACTCTAGCTACCGCAGCTTTACATAACTCTACGGATCTGGTGTTGTCGCAAGCCGTAAGTTTTATGCTGCCTTGATACTATCCGGGATCAAAGCCTGAGGGGTGAAGTCCTGGATAGCGAGGGCGACTTATAACCACCGTCATTGTCGTCCAGTACGCCGATTATTCTACGATCCTTCTCTGCTTCTGCGAAGAATATCGCTTTGGTTCCGTGCGTTTTGGACTTTCGGTGCTTGGTTCCTCCACAGATCGTTGGCGTTTAGTGGCTGGTGCACCTCTGACCCGCTCTAGCGTAAGTTTGGTATGACTTGCTTTGCCAAGCAATGGAATGGATACGTGGAAGTAATCGTCGTTTCACCCCTGAAGGGCACTAACTTCAGCAAGATCTTTTATAGGTTAGACAATCATACTCTTATTGCTAAACTATTAAAATTTGGTTCATCAGGGCTGCCCGTGAAAGGATAAAATCATATCTTAATGAAAGAACACAAATAAAAGCGAAATAACTTCTGGTGTTCCTCAAGGTAGCCATCTTGGCCCTATTCTATTCAATAATTTGATCTACCACATCTCTTTTTCGCCGAAAACCTCCAAATATTTAGTTTCCTTAGATCCTAAATTGACGTATCGTTCATTCAGTCGAATAATATCCTAAAATAAAAACAAACAAAGCTTAAGTTAAACTCTACACAAGCTGCAAAATTCTTGTCTAACAAATTCACTCCTAACATTTTCTTGAAGTACTCTGATTCTGATAAGTGACTCTCTTGTGTAATACGATGTGCAAGAAGAAAAAAGATAAATAAGAAACCTGTGTAAACACACCTGATCTTGATAATTTAATGACCCCCGCCAAAAGAGGAAGTTCCACAATACCAGTAGCACTACAGTGAAAACGAAAAGGAAGAAGCGCTGTGATCTTATTTCCCGAACCGACAATTGTGCAATAATTTCCTAAGATTATCTGAAGCTCGCCATTTATGCTTAGCACATCCTGAGGTGCCCATCAGTAATACTCGCAGCTAATAACGAACGGAAAAAAAATAAGAGCCAAGAAAGAAAACGTGAAAAAGTCACTTTTCACCTTTCAAGTCAATAACCAGGAATGGAGCAGGGCTCCCCAGAACCTGATCATCGCTAACCAGAAGAGGAGTCAGGTCGTTTCCTAAGTAGAAGAAATGCACAGAACTTGTTCCAGTGCTCTACACACGATGAGGCCCCGATCTCTGCGCCGTGGCCCCGGCACATGGCTCCCAGGTGCATAATTAATTTTGTTTCTTAGCAATTTTCTTCTCAAAAAATTTCCCAACGTCATCCTATCAGGGAGCCCCGCCGGGATGCCGCAGAGTTCTATGTTAGGCCCGTTTATGGTTTGTGGTCCACCCAGGACCATCGGTGTCGGCATGAGAGAAAATATATATACTCGAAACGGGGAATCCCGAAAAATATACCGCCACGTACACTTATATATGTGTATGTGTGTGCACATCGCGCGCGGGGCCTCCGCTAAAGAAAATGAAAATTAATTTCCCATTAAAGAACGTGTTGCCATGTCATGTGAACCGCTGGGGAAGGTCGCCATGAAGAAAACACCACGGTTATGTCATTTTCATGTTTATGTCATGGTCGGATGTTACGCAAGAGAAAGTGCTTTCATTCGGGGCGGTACAGGGAGAAACCCGCTTTTCGTGTGCTCCTATACACCTGCACATACACTCGTACATTTGGACTAGACCGTGGAAGCTCAGGTACTTCCTGGAAGACAGCGCAAGCCACACGCAATTTATTCTTATCAGAGCGGCAACATTAGTAATTAAAAAGGTGGTAAAGGTGGTGGTGGTGGCTTCTTTCTTTATATATACAATTTTTTTTTCATTGTCATGGATGTTTTTAGCGGGGTCTTTCGTGTTCGTTCGATGTTGTTGCTGCTGTTGCTTTGCCGGGTTGACCTATTGTCATGTCGACGTTTTATGAGACAGTTGTGAGTTATGGCAGTTTTTCTCCAGAGCTAATCAGGAGTTATTTTGGGTTTTGTAATGTTGCCATATTAAGGCGGGGGACAGAAACAACATTATTGTGAACACCACCGAGAATATTGTCCATCTCCGGTGGTCTGAAGTTTGACGAGCTGTTATCGTTCTTCATGCTTGCGGTGTTCTAAGGCAATAATTTATAGAAGATTAGATAAGATGGAAGGCTAATAAAATTTTAGGTGAGAAACAAGGATATTTAAGGAGTGTTTAAGTGTGTAAAATGATAATAAAATGACGATAATCATTTGTCTTTTGTTGATGATGTATTAGTTTTATGAATTAAGGAATTTTGGAATTATTTAGAGCTTCTGGATTGCTTGTTTTTAAATTTATTTTTTGTAATTTTTATTGAAATACTGGCAGAAACAAATTTTTAGGTAAAAACAGAATCTTGTAGGACCTCGGTAGTCCAGGGAGTAAGGCGCCTGGCTTCCATCCCAGAGATCTCGGGTTCGAATCCCGGCAGCCCCACGGTCCTTCGCCTTTTCCACTTTCCTACCCACATAACGTTCCTTTTTTCTTCTTTTCTTCCCTCTTTTTTTTTATGTGAAAGACTAGAGTCACAGGAAACGCCCTATATACTGTGTCGACAATCTATTCTTCATATAGAGTGCAATTTTGAACAGCAGCTCTAGTCGGGGAAGAAAGGAACTGTCACAACCTACCAGCGATATTTTTCAGTCCACCTACTCCCAACCATTACTGTCGCGACTTTGACATCGGGGCATCGAGAAACATCTCGCTGGAGTGTTATGCCTCTTGAAACGAGTTGAATCTCATCAACCAACCGATGACATGCGCTTTGGTGGAGCCGAGAAGGGCTAAGGAAGACTATGACAGGAAGGATCAGGAATGTAAAGAGGGAAGACGAAAGAAGGAAAGTTATGTAGGTGGAAAAGTGGAAAAGGCGAACGACCGTGGGGCTGGCCGGAATTCGAACCCGGGACCTCTGGGATAGTAGCCAGACGCCTTACTCCCTAGGCTACCGAGGCCCCCTCTTTACATTCCTGATTCTTCCTGTCATGGCCGACCTTTAACAAGAAATGATGTTTGAAGCCATACCTAGTGTGTTGGCTCTGGCAGTTACTAGGACCAGTGCTAACATACGACTCTTCTGGATGGTGACTTGGTTACTAGAAAAAATGTTGCGAGCTCAGACAAGTAATTCTCGATCTGCTGCCACCTATACTTAGTAGAATATTTTATGGTGGTGCAAGCACAGTCAAGTCATCGGTTGTGGGCTCGGCTGTGAGCTTTATTCGGATCAAGAACCTGTGCGATGGGCTTTTGGGCTGAGTCGCCACTTGGGTGTAACTGGTTGGCGGAAAAGACGTACACAACAATATCCTCGACTCTGCCACTGGGAGTGTTCGATGAACCATCTGATAATATGACATCGAAACTCAGCTTCAACCCAGCTTTCGATATCCATAGCACCGCCAAAGAGCAATGGCAAAACTGGCAGTCTGGCAAGAACTAACACACAGTTCTCTACACAGATGGATCCACTTCAGAGTCGGGCGTAGGCGCTGGAGATATAAGATAACATAAGCAAACCAAAGATACAACCTAGGAATCAACCTAAAGCTAGGATCAGATACAGTGTATCTAGAAATTTTTTTTAAAAAGCTTAAAACTATCCACTACCTGAATATGACAGGCTGGAACTAAATTCACTCCAAGCACACACTGCCATATACTTATGTAAAAGTTTTTTTTACAGGCTTCAATTGAAATAGATACGAATTTGTAGTATAATTCAATCTTTTAGGCTTAAAATACTTCTACAATTCGTCCTGCGTTTTTTCTACATCTCTTCTGATTTTATGTGCCTTCTTGTAATACTGCTCAAATCTGTTAAGATTGAAAAATGTCCTTTCGATTTTTTTCTTTAATTTATAAAGTTATACTAGGTTTCTTCAAAGAAAATTGATCAGATTACGAAAGGCTTCTATCTTCACGAACCAATTTTGCCTCTGATGATCCTTTAATATATCTGACACTATTTTTGTAAACTATTTCAGACGTGATGTAAATGTGAAGTTGTTCCATGGAATTTGCTTGATTTCTTCTTCTATGTGAAATTCCTTAACCCAGCTCTTCGCGTAGTTAAATGGCGATCGTGCAGCAAATTGTCTTGGCATGATCATGTAATCACGTGGAATGGTTGCGCAGGTCAAGGATCTTGTTCGATTAATGGTTTGCTTGTGAAACACATTCTCTGGTCATATAATCCTCGCCGTGTGTTTACTTAAGTGTTTATAGAATGTAAATAAAAATTGTGCTGAAGTTCTTTTAAATTTGAAATTGTCTATGGCCAATTTCGGTGGCAGTTCTTAATTACGACGATATACAACTATGATCAGTGCTGGCGGATCGTGTTGGGCTAGGGTGGGTAGTCAGACAAACACACCCTCTTCTATGAAACTGTTATTTGGCAAGAACCCCTCCTAGTTTCTGGAAGGTCACTTCATTGTGAATCATCGTGAAGCTGGGCCGAGAAAAATATGTAGTGTCCTGGGACCTCTTCTGTCGATCACAGTGTATAATCATGTTTAAAGCATGGTATTGGAACAGATCATTCACTCAGAGCGCGCTTAAAACATATGGGAGTGATGATCGACCGGAGGGTTGCTTTTAAAACATACTTGAGGGCACGGAAAAAGCTTCCGTTATTTGTGCAGCATTTGCTAGAATGCTGCCCAACGTGGGGGTCAAACAAATCCGTCACCTTCTGATGGTCAGGGTGGTTAGCTCAGTCTAACTTTACGCAGTGCCAGTGAGGGCAGCAGCTTTGAACAAGAGGGCTAAAAGGGAGACAGAAACATGCGCTCGTGCATGCAGCAATAGATATTGTAGAGGTGTATGTATTCAAATGCGATCTCAGATATAGTTTGGTGAACAGAAGGCATGCAACGCAAGAGTTGGTCTAATTTCGACTTTTTCCGCATTTCCGTAATAGACATAGCCCCAAGTGCTTAGACACAAGTACACACAAGCACACGCTACAAACATATCGACTTATCTTTGGATATTTGTGAAAGACGAGAGAAAAAGCAAGCATGAAATTCTCTTTCAACGCCCGCCGCACCGAACACATGCAAGTATCTGTTTCAACTTAACAGCAGAAAATGGAAGGCCGCATACAGACTTAAGTTGGAAACATATAAGTGCGTGCGTATAGTGCATTCGGTGTATGTAGCGACTTTTCGCTGAAAAGCTGTTGCGTATTTGGGTTCCGTCCGTTTGGGTTACCAAAACATCTAAGCGTCGAGTACATGAGTCTATTGTGCGTGCTTGTGTTTGGGTATGTGAAACTTTGGCGAATGCGTGGAAGTGGATCAACTTTTGGGTTGAAAGTAGACCAACTTTTGCATTACGTGCGTTCCGTTTACGTAATTATATGTCAGTTTGCATTTAAATTCACTTGTATTACATCAATCAGAGGTCCCGGGTTCGAATCCCGGCCAGCCCCACGGTCCTTCGCCTTTTCCACTTTCCCACCCACATAACTTTCCTTCTTTCTTCTCCCCTCTTTACATTACTAATTCCTCCTGTCATAGCCTTCGCTAGTCCTTCCCCGCTCCACCAAGCGCATGTCATCAGTTGGCTGATGAGATTCAACTCGTTTCAGGAGGCATAACACTCCAGCGAGTTGTTTCTCAAATGCCCCGATGCCAGAGTCGCAAGTAGGTGGAATAAAATATCGCGGCTAGGTTGTGACAGCTCCTTCCTACTTCTCTCTCTCTTTCTACTCGCTATCTTCCGGCTAGAGCTATACAAAAAAAAAGATTGTCGAACAGTACAAAGGGGCTTTCCCAAAGCCTCTAGTCTATCATATAAAAAAAAATCACTATACGCACCAAAGTACGCTTGTATCTGTCTCCAGCCTAAGCGTCTTTCGCGCATGCTGCGCATACGGGATCATATCCAACAATGAGGCTTGCGTGATTGCAGGAATTGTACCCATAGAGATACTATTGAGAGAAGGCATGCGTCTCTCTGATCCAGAATATGTTAGAGGAGAGAAACATTCAGTGCGGCAGCAAGATTTAGCTTTACGCACTGCTAGTGTTACGACTTATCCCAAACATGGATAGATGAGTTACGAGAGAGTGTGGGGAAATGAGTCACAATCTCACGCAGTTTTTGAGCGTAAATGTAGGATATAGAAAATACCTCCATCGTTTCGAGCGCGATGGCTCAGCGCTATGACTGGTATGACTAGATATTCTAGGTAGTGTTTTATTGTGTGAGATTCGGCGAATATAGGTATGTCAGACGCTCAGTAACTCTCAAATTCCGTGAGGGTATTTTACAAACTCAGAATTCAGAATCCGGGTGGGTTCTGCTACCCTCCATACCAATATTATCCGCCGGCTATGACTATGATAAGTACGTCCGGTCTGTTAGTCTTCAGCAATCTGTGCCAAAGTCATCATAGGAATGTGACCGAAAGCCAACGTTGGAAAAATACAACCATATGGTGAACCAGATCTTAGCAAAGTAAAAGAAGATTCAATTCTTCATGAGCAGATCGTCAGGATCAGTTATCTTCCAGACAGTCCTAACGGTCCAGTTTAGCTAATGGCAGAGGTGATCCAGGAGCAAAATAAGGATCTCTCGAGGCTGATAAGCACTTTGGTCTCCTTTTTTGTAGAGGGCTCATACCTTTCGCCAATTCGAATGGGATCTTTCCCTGACGACAGTTCGAGCTTGTATATAGTCCATTTATCATTCTTGGTCTCCATATTTTCACATATTTCCGAAAGAAATCATACTCTGTCCAAAAACTACAGCAACCACCATACCAGAGTATTGGATGTGAGTCGATGGAATAAAACTGCGCGTTGGCATGCAATTCTTTCACTCTTCTCAACACTACTATTTTGAAACAAAAACCCACTTTAAGTGAATATCCCAGTGTTTTATTAATTTTCTATTTTACTTTATTTTAAATGAATTACAAACAAGTTCTTACCAAAAATACTTTAACTACATATTGTCAAATTTTACGTCACTTCCTTTATGAATTTATCTTTAACTTACCTGAAAAAAAAAAGAAATTTCTAATTACAAATTGAATTAAATATTTAACTTAATAAAAAATTATCTTAAATTATCCAGCATTAACTTTCAGACTAATCGTCAAACCATAACATGAATATTCTTCCTCATGCACAGAGCATAAATCAAACTTGTTCCAGAGTTGGGGAGCATTATAATCCCAAAGTTTTGAGCAAAAGTTATAATTTAATATTCAACTAAAATAAACCCGTGCACGTCTACAGGATTCCCCTGAATGTTTGCGCGGTACACCGTCAACTTTGAACGAAATTTGCATTCCAGAGCTTCATCTCTTAGCGAATCTTAATCTAATAATTAGAGGCGAGCGCATAAAGCATCCCACCGCAATACATGTTTCTTATTGTTTATATACCAGTATCCTTGCCATCTCCTATACTTATGCATATACATACTATATATAGAATAGACTGAAATGCGTCCCTTAAGTAATAAGGATACGCTATGGTGCATCTTTGGTTAAATGCAGCTTCGTTATTATCAGCTGGAAATCTTGTGCTGTTTAGAATTTCGTCGACTTAAGTAAGCATAGTCTTGGGAGTCATGGGGTTGTTCGAGGAAATATCTTTGTTATTTTCATAGAAAGGACAAAACAGGATGCAAAGTTACCCAGACAAATTAGGAACAAGTTAATTAGATTCAAAGCGAAATCAATTTCAATCTCTTGCAGCGGATAGGATGTGATTTATGAAGTTTCAAATTGATATGGAATGGAAATGAAGTCTCGCTGCATAGTCGCAGAGTGGAGTAGTTTAGGTATTAAATATTTATTAGTGGATAGATATTTGCAAAGAGGAAGACTATTTCAGCCTGAAGCAATGAACTAATCATTAAAATTAAGAATATAATTAAAATACACTTCAAACCGCAGGAATAATTAGTCAAATCTCAAACAGCAATCAGCTTAGAGACACGAAAAGCTACATCGGCATGTTGAGTTGCAAAACTTTCCCGGGGTCACCAAAAAGAACCGATCGCTATTTTGGGCAACACCAAGGTATATGAGTCTCGTCCAATGATCGAGAACGTTAGAAATGCGCGGGTTGTGACCATACTAGTGGAAAACCCTTTACGTAAGAATATGGGAGTAGGAAGTGCAAACTCGAATCGACACCTCTTCTTAGTACCCCCTGGATAACCAAATAACAATGATAGTAGGGAGCACACTTTTCCAAGCCTACCAAGCCAAGACGCAAAGCTATCGGGTCAAAGGATGCATGGCAGTGGATGCTTCATGCACTACCTTTGACCGATCTTCTTCTTCAAAATTAGTTGTCTCTCTAAATTATATTTCCTCGCAGCTACGGGACCGGATATTGTATAAGGATTCTCAATTTGGATGCATGTTCTTCAATTATCCAGTGATGATCGAAACGATCCCAACTATTTCTAAGTATACATGATGAGTTGATCCCAGGTTGAACCCAAGTTCAACTGAATGTAGACCCAAGTCGAGTTGAGATAGGGTCGAAGGAACGCAATTTAGCTTTGCTACCTGGATCGAGTTCATTTTGTGCATATAGACGGGAACGTTGAATTTGGCTGACAGGTTTAACCCCTCGTACAGATTAAACCCCTTCGACGGCTTTCCATCCGTCCGTTGTGAGCAGTTTGGTCTTTTCCTATGAGATGTCCGCTGCTTCGGCGAAGATGGCGCTATCGTCGGCGAACAACAAGTCGGTTACAAAGCTGCTGTCATCAAATCGAACTCCGCGTCGTTCATCGAATGCTTCACCTTTAATCGCGTCGATCACAAAGTTTAAGAGCAGTAGGGAAGGGACGTCTTCTTGTTGGACACCTGTTTGAATCGGGAATAATTCGCTTTGAATACGAACGCTATTGGTTGAGCCATCGTCGATGACTCATCGTAGGTTTCTTGGAGAAGTTGATTTCGATTTTCAATCGCACGTGTTCGATTCCAAGGCTCTCCACAAGCTGCTCCAATCGATGCAATCGAAAGAGGATTTGAAATCGATGAAAACGACGGAAATTGGGTTGGAGTAACGAAATCTTTCTTCCATTAACTGAGGGAGAGCGAATATTTAATCAATGCATCCTCGATTTGATCTAAATCCCGCTTGCTCCTTTCGGCTCGTTTGCTCTCAATGTTTGTACGATTTTCGTAAATACTTTGCCGACGATCGAAAGAAGGCTAATACCACTATAATTCTTGCATTCCCGACTGTCGCCTTTTTTTCAAAATTGGGACAACACATGCCTTTTTCCACGCCGCTAAGTGTCGGTTAGGTATCGAAAAACTGATTCATCGGCTGTTCGATAATCGGCGGTTTAAGTGCTGAACCTTGTGACGGATCGTAGTTGTACAGCTGGTGAAAGAATTGTCTCCACCGCTTCAGCCGCCCATGGGTAGAGGGTACGAAAGCTCCATCCGATTTTTTGATGTTATCATTTGTTGATGTTGTTTTGCCGAGTTGAGTTAAGTTTAGGCCCCTCTACTGAAAGTCGTAATTCGACTGAAACGACACTTTTTTCAAGTCAAACGACTTGTCGTGTCGTGACGACTAGACTTTCATCACAGGGACCCACGATTGACAACAGTCACAGACTAATTGTGTCATCCGTCATCTGGAGCATTATTGGCCATCTACCTATAAACCTGTTGATTATAAAAGACACTGTTCACTTCCCAACCAACGACGTCCTATATGCCGTATTCACTCTGACTATTTTATCAAGTTCTATCTATCTCTCGATGCGATGAAAGTCTCGCCCTGTAGACTTTTCACGGATCGTTCTCATAGGGTTCGGAAAGATAAGTAATACTTCCACTCCTGTGGTGCCCTTTCGTACATGAACTCATACAGACACTGGTTGTCAACAAATTTTCGCCCAATCTTACCTACACAAACGAGACGAAACTTGACAGTAATAGGGCTAGGGCTCGGTTCTGGCTCAATGATGTCCTCGGTTATGGTCTAGATATAAATATGGTCTGGGATGTGAATGAGCGCCACCTGTGTGAAATTTATTGAACTTTTCTGTGGTGGATTTTGGTTTTTTTTTTATTTATTTATTTATTTGCCAAACAAGGCATACTTAAACTAAATACAACAGAATAATATTGTACTTATAGACAAACACTGGCATATATAATTAGTTAATTCTACAGTTACAGATAAAAAAAAATACATATTAATAAGGAACATTGCAAGTATTTAATATTTAAATATTAAACTAAGATCTAGGTCTATGTTAGTTAGAAGAGGACAATAGGGAAATGAGTTTTCTTTTATAGGAACTTTTGTTAATTGAGGGAGAGAAACAGGACGCGTAGGAATTGAAGGTAATGCAGCACCTGTTAACAGGCTCGTTTCTAGCATATTCAGTGCGATGCGGGTACTCTTTAAGCAGTTTGGAATGTCTTGTTTGTCGAGTATCGTTAAATTTGATTGTGTCCGACAGGAACTGCACCTTGAGGTTATTGTTCAGGACATCCAGGGTAAAACAAGATATAAGCAATTTCCGTCTAAGGGATAGAGGCAAGAGATCAAGAATTTTGAGCCTGTCCTTATAGTGAGGAAGGTTGTGAAAATCCGAAGGATTATAGAGGTTCCTAAGCGCGAAAAGAAGGAACTTCTTTTGGACAGATTCTATTCGATTAATACTAATTTGAAATATAGGATCCCAGGATAGGAGTATTAGGGTCTTCTGAGGAATCTGGTCCACTTTCCAAGAACCGGGTCCTGCGGAATTCGGTCGAGGCGTCTAAAGAGTTAAACTAAGCTCTGTGTAAATTGAATCTCTGCGAAATCTCTAAGGGTTAAGCGACCCTCTGCGGGATTTGATGATCTGAAAGGTTCAGCTATTTTACTTCGCGGTAGAGTAACTTTCTGTGTTTTGATATGGTATCGTCATGAAAATTTTAAGGAATTGATGTGAATTGACATAGTAGTCAGAGCAAATCCACTTTGGAATTTTAAGTTAGGACAAAAACTGTTTCTGTAGGAAAAAATTTCTTATAAGGGGTTAGTCAGAGCAAAAACTGGTTATAGTGGAGTCAGATGAGCATCAAATTTTAGTGAAAAGGGAATTGTCTCCAGAGTAAATTTTTTTTTTTGGAACATGTTAGTTACATCGAATACTATATGAAATGGACATTTTCTACCTCTAGCAACCGCCGCTACGTAAGTTATCGGCCATTATGTCAAAAATTTACCATTTTGGTCGTTCTTTCTAAATATAAATGCGTATATCTCGGCATGTGTAGGTCCGAAAAAATTGAAAAAAATAGAGGTTGTTCGTTATGATATTGGCTACCAGCGGTTACAATATGAAATCCTTATCTGCACATATAACCTCAAAAAAAATCAAAAACTAAAGATATTGTAACCGCTGGTAGTCAATATCATAACGAACAACCTCTATTTTTTTCAATTTTTTCGGACCTACACATGCCGAGATATACGCATTTATATTTAGAAAGAACGACCAAAATGGTAAATTTTTGACATAATGGCCGATAACTTACGTAGCGGCGGTTGCTAGAGGTAGAAAATGTCCATTTCGTATAGTATTCGATGTAACTAACATGTTCCAAAAAAAAAATTTTACTCTGGAGACAATTCCTTATGTTTTGCTCATCTGACTCCACTATTAGGTATGTTTGAGTTGGAGCAATAGGTGGTTTTATTGCCGAACCCACTTTCAGGGTTCAGTTAGGGCAAAAGATGGTTTTTTGGGGAAGATTTTTTTTAGTATGAGGTAGTGCGAGTTCGGAAACGCAGGATCGCAAAGGAGGTAGAATCAACCTGTAGGATTTTGCACTTTATTTTCTCGGTCACTGGGACATGTAGTTTGGCACGAACTTGCTCTAACAAACTAGTTTAAATGTTTGCTGAGCCCGTTAAAGGTTAGCCTACAGACTAAGGTACAGAGGCTGCTAAGAGTAAAATAGTGGGTTCAAGTTCCGGCCGCGGTACTTGCAGATCCGCTACCTCATTGAATGAAAGAAAGGAAATTGGTTTAACGTCCCTTACAACTGCCGCTAGCTCTTTCTAGTTAGCCAGCCAGCACTTAAGATATATTCCTAGAGTCCTTTTCCCATACATTACAAAATTTTCTAAACTAAGATGCCTAAATAACACATACAGTAAACCATACCAAATTCCATTCCCTTTCAATGAAAACTACCAAATAATTCAGTCCTCCCCACTCCAAGTAAAACGCCAAATAAATACTACAAATAATTATATGACTTTACTGAGTTACAGCAGCAGTTAAAATTGTTTTATTTGTTGGGACTCTGGCGGCTCCAGCGGGTCTCGTTTGTTATCCTTAAAATAGAAATCATAATAATTCCTACCTTATTAGGGTTTTCCCTACAAAACACGCAACAATCTGGCAACAGAGAAAGTAGAAAGTAGCAGAAAAAAGGCAACCTTAACCGCAATTTAAAAACATACTCCGCCGCCATCCATCCCAGCCACCCCCACTCTAGCTCCATGAAAACACCAGCGCTAGCAATGACATAGCTCCAATGTAATCGCATAATAAGCGACGTTTAGTACTGATCCCAGTAATAAGAACTTACAAGTAAAGAGTACAAGGCGCGGTTCAGCATATTTTATCCCCCGTCTTAGTATGTTATTTTCCTTTGCACCCTTTTGCGCCACCATTTTTTTTTGCTTATCCTTTTTCTTCAAGAGAGGAAAAAAATTATTTTCTTCTTCCTTCTTTGAAAAAAAAAATTTTTTTTATATTTTTTTACGCTTTTGACTTTTTCTTGAGTTGGTTTTTTTTTTGTCCTGTTAAGTTTCTGAGGCTGGGATCCTTGCTTTCTGCCCGAGCAAAGGCAACTTGTAAGGATTTTATGAGACTCCGGTCTTAAATTGTTCGTCCTAGTGCTAGTACAGGACCTGCAAACTAATTCGTGCTCCGTGCATAGTGCGAGACGATATGGCTACACTAAGCCTTGGCGCTGGTAGAGTGCTTGATATATGCTCGTGGAATTTAGTGCTGAAATTTTTATGATCCCTTTTTTTCGTTGTGTTTAATGTAAGGATGTTTAAGGGAAATATTTTCCTTTTTTTTTAGAAAGAAGGAGAAAGAAGGACTCGTTATTTTATTTGTTGGCGTTGTTAAAATTTTGCAACATTTTGAAGAAGTTTAACAGTAAGAATAGTTGCTTTTTCATGGGTGTTGAATTTTTCATGTGGGTGGAATGCAGTCTACACCTCCTTATAATACAAATTTTTCGTACAATTTTATGGAGACAACTCTCATAACTGATAGTCGAGAGTTTTAAAGTTTGAAAATAATATTTAAAAAATGCTCCTTTAACCTGAAAGTGTAATATCGTTTCGATACGAGGAAACGAACTCTAAATCCCTGGGTGGTAGCTAAACCAAGTTGAATAACTATTGTGTAACTATTTGTGGATTATCCGGTCCTGGCCTCTCGCAACTGTTCTCTCCACCATTCCCGATACTGAGCCGATGTCATCCAGTTTGGCATCCCTAAGCTCTGAGCGTCCTGGTCTACGCCATCCTTCAAGCGAAAGTTAGGTCTCCCTCGCTGTCGCACCCCATAGGTCTTACCGCAGAGAGCACCCCATAGGTCTGCAAAATTTTCAATACCAAATTCACTGGCCGAACTGCGCAAGTTTGAGCAAATTGAAGGTAGTTTGAGCAATTTCTACATATTCAACTGTGGATAAAAGAGACCTCTATTCCCTCAACAAGACTCAAACTAAACTAAGCGTAACTACCAAAGTAAAAGCGCGCTCAAAAAAGAGTAATCAACTGGAACAGCGGAATGCCATTCCAACAGACCGAACTGAACGTGAACTGGACTTTAGCCGGATTATTATGTGGATTAAACTGAACATTATTGAACTGAGTTCGGCATTATGCCCCGGCTTCATCGACCTCAACTCAGTAAAGTTCAGTTCAATCCACATAAGAGGCTTCACCAGAGCTGGACTGGCCTACCAAGCTACCGGGAATTTCCCTCAATAATCAGTAATATTTCCTTTAATTTTTTAATTTCTTCCTTCTTTTGGGAACCCTCCCAGCGGGAAATGAATCAAGCGCTGCCAAAAGAAGCAAGAAAGTAGCGCTTCCAATTCATATGTTATGGAATCTCTCTGCAAGCACGCGCTCTATACTCTCATTTTTTACTTTGTTTTTCTCAAGTTTTCTCTTATACATATATTATTAATTGGGAAATTTGTGGCTTTTGTAAAACCGCGTCAGTTGTAAAATACTATTTCTGATGAAAACAATAACTGAAATCTTATTATTGAATTAATAACACTGAAAATTAAAACTGAAAATTATTATGGATTGGATTTCAGCGATAATATTGATACTTTGGGTCACGATAGCTTCAGGAGCTTTCCAAGATCTTCAATTTCCCAGCTTCAATTGCGCGTCTTCATCAACAAAATATAACCGCTTCGCTCTGATGTCACGCCTGTATTAAAAGGAAAGGAATTGGGATATGAATAAGAACGCGTTGGCATTCGAAAAGGTCTTTCAAAGCGCCTTTTTTGAAGCGAATAGCGCCTCCTCTTGGTAAGAAGATTCATTTTATTTTAACATTAAATAAATATCCGCATAAGAAAGCGTCTTAGTTGAGCTGATTTGCAAGCGACAACAACGCGCTTTGAACGAAGATAAAAGTAAGCGGTTCTGCGCACAGTTTCGGTTTGATATGGAGCTTTTCACTCAAGCTTCGATAGCTCCATTTCAAGCAGAAAACCAGCTCCATTTCAACCAGAGATTTCCGAGGAAAAAACCAACCGATGGGAGGCGCTCTGATACTACGTGCAGGGGATTTGCCTGTCTGCCTGCGTGGGAGTGTGCCTGTTACACCTCGTTCAAAGACTACAGGTGATCTTAACGCTTGAAAGCATCATATCAATGGAACAATGTTGAAAAAATCACGCTCACAACGAATATGCAAATCCATGCCAAGATGCCAAGGTATACCCGAATTCAACAACGAGCTGCAAAAATCCAGATTGGCTGTGCGAACGTAGAGCAAGCCGTCATCAATCTATTTGAATTTCTTAATTCTTAAGAGCCACCATGCATGTCACCACATATATTGTTAATGTAAGTTGGATCACCTGTTATGCTTATTCGAAATTCGAATGCACCAAAGGTACAAGGAACAAGACTGACCATCACACTGAATTTGATCGAAGCAAGAATCATCAACGGCAAATTCAAAGGAGGAAGAGGCCCTTATTGTATGTATAGTATACCGATGAGTACCAACGCTCTAACTTTCGATTTTAAACGGCTTCAGTTCATTTGCGACTTTCATTCGTGATCACCATCAACTAAGCATAAGATCAATCGTTGACTATTGCCAGTTTGAAGTCAAAAAAATTCCTATTTTTCACATGGCCAGCTGTATGTTGCCTGTTCGCGAGTTGGTAGACCAACGAATTAATACATTTATACTATTGTGTATCCTTTAGCATTACGATAAAAATAAAAGAATCTAATTTCACATGGTGATCAATGGTTTCTATTGGCTTGTTCAGATCCGTAATAGTTTCACATTCAGTAATACGAAAAAATGTCTTTTTTCAAATCTCCTACTGTATATTAAAATTCATATCACCTCAACTACCAAATGAACGGAATCTACGGCCCCTGTGCTGAAAGTCGACTCGTCACGACACGACAAATCGTTTGAGTTGGAGAAAGTGACGTTTCAATCAAATAACAACTTTCAGTACAGGAGCTACACTCAACCTAGCGTTTCCACTCTAGGCCCCTGTGCTGAAAGTCGTAATTCAACTGAAACGTAACTTTCTTCAAAGCAGCTGGAAAAGATGGCATCCCGCCAGAATTGTTGAAAGCCGATTCAAGCCTCATAGCAGATGCGCTTCAGCCAATCCTGGAAATAGCATGGAACACCTGTACCTTTCCGGAGGATTGGACGGAAGGTATCATAGTCAAAATATCAAAAAAGGGGGACCTAACAATATGCGACAACTGGAGAGGCATCTGTTTACTATCTACAGTGGGCAAAATTTTGTTCCATATATTACTAGCTAGGATAAGTGAGGCAGTAGACCGAGCGCTTAGGAGGCAGCAGGCCGGATTCAGGAAGGGCCGCTCATGTATTGATCATATCAACACCTTACGAATAATAGTGGAGCAGTCTGCTGAATTCCGATCCCCCCTTTACCTTGCTTTTGTAGACTATGAGAAATCGTGCGACTCGGTCAATAGGAGCTTTATATCGCAGGCACTACGGCGACGTGGTCTGCCTGATAAAATAATAGAATTGATAAAAGCCCTATATAACAATTCCAAATGCAGAGTTCTCCTGAGGTGAGCTCAGGAGTACGACAAGGATGCCTACTCTCGCCTTTACTATTTCTTATAGTAATAAATGACATTCTTGTCGGCGCTCCAGATAATAGAACAGGCGGCATACAATGGGGTTTGTTAGACCGCCTTAAGGATCTCTACTACGCAGATGATATCTGTTTGCTGGCCCACAGACACCAGGACCTCAAAAATATGATTAACAATTTGGCAACAGAAAGTAGTCCAGCAGGCTTAAGACTAAATCCAACTAAAACTAAAGAAATGCGGATAACTGCAAACACCATTGAACGGACAGCGCTGAATAACCGTGACGTGGAACTGGTCGATAAATTCTCCTACCTCGGTAGTATTATTACCGAAAATGGCGGTGCAGAAGAAGATGTCAGTTCCAGAATAAATAAAGCACGAGGCGCATATGCATGCCTGTTCCGCATATGGAGATCAACGGAGATCTCAACTAACACCAAATTACGGCTGTTCAACTCCAACGTTAAGGCAGTACTTTTATACGGTTGCGAAACATGGAAAGTCACCCAATTCATCACAGGGCGCCTACAAGTCTTCATCAACAGATGCCTGCGTCGTATCCAAAAAATCCGCTGGCAGGATAGAATTTCAAACGAAGAACTATGGCGCCGTGCCGGCCAAGAAAGGATAGACGACCAAATCAGACGAAGGAACTGGAATTGGGTTGGCCACACCTTGTGACGCGAAAACGAAACTCTAACCAAACAGGCCCTCGACTGGAATCCGCAAGGATCCCGTCGAGTCGGAAGACCTAGAACAACGTGGAGGAGAACCCTACTAGCAGAAGCCGCAACAACTGGGAGATCCTGGTCGGAGCTGAGAGCTGTCGCGCAAAACAGAGTCCGCTGGAGGGCAACTGTTTCCGCCCTATGTCCCATGAGGGATTAAAGGAGCGCAATGAATGATGAATGTAACTTTCTTCAACTCAAGCGACTTGTCGTGTCGTGACGACTCGAATTTCAGCACAGCGGCCTACTATTGGCTTATGGATGCAGCGAGGCGTACCGGGTTCCAGCTATTGTATTATAAACAAGTAAAATTTCTTTGCGTTAAATTATAAGTTATCGCCT
Source organism: Thereva unica (assembly GCA_949987705.1). Lineage (NCBI taxonomy): Eukaryota > Metazoa > Arthropoda > Insecta > Diptera > Therevidae > Thereva > Thereva unica. Next base: position 74,813,047 of record OX465285.1, read on the forward strand.
AAAAGGAAGTTAAATTGCGTTTACTGTGGTATTAGTATAATAAATATAATAAAATAAAGGGTTAGTATCGCAAAAAGTACTTCAAAAACTTTGAGACATTCACAACACAATAACAAACTGTTTTCTAAAATTTCAAGTGTCCACAAAACTTAATGCGATTTCCTCACAAAACTAACTTAAAGCCATTAAGTAAACATCGGCATTTATACAAAGAATGACATGTATTCACCCGCATGAAATTAAAAACCCTTAAGTGTCCACTAAAAACGAGATAAATTTGATTAAATTTGACATTTGTAAGACCTTCACATACCTCCTAAAACAAAACAATAATTTTTTCAATCAATCGGCCAAACTCTCAATGACCGCCCGCACTTCACAGCGGCAACAGTCTTCTCAGTTTTGTATAATCATAACGAACACTCTTGATAACAGACTTCAGACATTGACCAGATTCCCGTGCCCTTTCCCTTCCTTCCTCCTCGGCCTCCCCTCAAAAACTAATATCTCCCAAAAATATTCGAGCGTTCAGAGCGCCACGCTATATATTTTTTTGTCACACCCTTTTCTTTCGTGTTGTTAAAAGACCACAAATAAATTCTCGCTGGCTCTCGGGATGGGTATCGATGATGAAGTGTTGAAGGAACAGTCTTAAGTGGCTCGATGATGACACAAAATGACCAAAAATGACGTTCATTAAAACGCTTAACTCCCCATCGTCAGTATCCGACATAAGAAGGGATGAGCACAGAAATAAAGTCTTGTAAGAATATTTAAAGAAATTTTCTGACTTAAAGTGCCCCCTAGAATCTTTTTATTCTTCTTCTTCTTCTTCTTGTTGGTGGTCGTCCTCGTCAGCTCGTCTTGTTTTACTGCGGTGGAGGAGGTCTTTTGTGTTTAGTCAAAAAAAGGGTTTTTTTTTGTTATGCCCTAGATTATGAGGGTTTTTAAGGGTTTTTATAAGGTGGTAAATGGTTCATTTTTTCCCCTAAAAGGTTCTGTCCCTGCATGACGGAGGAACGAAATGGACAAAAACATTTTAAGTTTCGTTAACACAACAACAAAAAAAATGTTTCCGCGATAAGAGAATTAATGCGGATATCATAGATGACATATAATTACGGATGACTGTCATTATTTCATTTAGTGATAAATTTTAAATTGTAAATTTTAGCTAAGACAAAAGATCTATAATTTGGTAGATTTTCTCATTTGATAATTTGGTAGATTTTCTCATTTTCAAAACAAAATTAAGTTTTATACTTCAGGAAATTTACTAGGTAGGGCTAATAAAACATTTCTGACTATACAAGAAAAAAAAATTTATACCATATAGCCTAGAAACATGCGACTGCCATCATAGGGATTCCTCGACTTATTTCAGGCTATGCTTTTTTATCATTTGATTCTATAAGAGAATCATCGGCAGTGCATTGGTTCTAAACTCTAGTCTTCCACTTAAAAAACACCATATTCGTCCTTATCCTCTTAGAACTATAGACTTTCTACAAACGCATGTGTCATGATTCCAATCTGGGCTTCCAGTTTCAGTTCTCTACATTTTTGCACAGGATAACTCTATTATTCACATATCATTAAAATTTATTAAAATCGTTTTTTAGTAGTCGTCAGGATCGCGTAATCTTCTATCTTGTCCGTCTCGATTCTTCCGATGGTTCATTGTCCTCAAACAACTGTAAAAATCCACTTTCGCTAATTCCACAGTCAATTTGCTGGTATTTTTTGGTTAAATGTGATTCAGGAACGAATCAATTGGTGATAAATTTTAATTTTCAAGTCCATTTAACCGAAAAATAGACCGAAGTCGATCAACATCCTTATCGCGTCAATCTTCGCCTCATTTAGTGAAAAATGTTCTAGCAAATAGAGCGTCGTACCTAATACAATTTCCGGAGTCTAACTCGTGATTACCTGACGAGTCAAACTCGAGATTAACATACAAAAAGTTAATGTTTCGTTGGGTTTTGATCAACTTTTTTTTGATGATCATTTTGATTAGTTCATAACTCTCCTCTTGTTCCATTTGCCTTATATTTCACTCAAGAAATAGTCTCTTTATACGATTTGTGTTTAAACAATAATCGAAAGTGGTTCATTGGATACGCTTAGAAATACGTGGATTGGAACTTCCAATTTAATTTGGAAGGGACTGAGAGTAGATAAGAAAAAAGAAGGGTCACTAAATTTACCCCTGGGGCAGTGGTGTTGTGCTAATTTTTTTTTACCGGAACGCGTACCGGAACGCGAACGGGAATCTATTTGAATAAGAAAACAGCTGTTTGATTTTTGTTTGAATGACAAAAATCAATTGCACATTTGGAGGCAGTTACAATTTTGTTTTTTCAGGTCAGACTTTTCGGTTTTTACTACTTTGCAAAAGTAAGTAAAACCGTTTGTTTTGTGCGAATTTTGATTTCGTTTTGATTTACAAAAAACATTTCCGCAATATGATTATTTTTCAGATTGGCAAATGTTTAATTTTCGTAAAGCTTCAGATGAAAATTATTGCGTTTTGCAAGATTTCAAGATGTAAAATAGTAACAAATTTAAAAATACGAAGTGGAAATTATACTTTATGGTTATTAATGGATATTCTCAATTAATAGTGCAGCTCTCTCAGCAATAGGAAAGCTCTTTTATCAGGAAAGTGCACATTTTTCTTATTTGAAATGGAACATATTTCCATTTATTTGTCAATGAATGCATATAAAAATTCGTCAAAAATTAGACAAAAAAATCAGCAATTCTTTTTAATTTTTTTTTTCAATACGTCAGCCAATTCTCGTTATCAGAAATCATCTTTAGTTCCGGAACGCGTTCCTGTCCAAAAAGGAAGTACCGGAACGACGTTCCGGAGCGTTCCTGCTCGACAACACCACTGCCCTGGGGTACGCCGGCAGAAATGCTGTGGGGCTGAGATTTTAAGCTATCCAATGCTATCTTGAATAAACGACCCGAACGTAAACACTCGATCCAGTTCTTCAGAAATGAGTCAGTACCAATATTAATAGTTTAGCTAACAAAGCTGGACGCCAAACTTTATCAAAAGCCTTGGATATATCCAGACCAACCAGACCAGACTCGCCCAATCGATGCATACTTTGGTTGAAAGATTCAGACACACTAAAGGGCTCCGTCGGGCCTTTTTTGATCTGAAGCCGTACAATTTGCCATTTACGATTTCTGTAGATTCTAGGTACACCAAAACCCTTTTGATAATAAATGGTCTCCATGAGTTTGAGAAGAATAGAAGCAATTTAGTAGTAGTAAAGCAGTATTTACTTTAATAGTGTTGGATGGGGCCGCTTTTAAAAACTCCATAATGACATCATAATTATTTTTCGTATTCGATTTCTTTTAGATTTAGAACGCTATGATAGAAAAGTGGTCATTGAACATAGACAAACCAGAACTGCTTTCGAGTTCTAGCTTCCTTCATAAGAAGAAGATTTGTATACTGATTGCTTGCTTCATGGGAGTAGTTTGAAATTTGAAGTATGGCATCTTGTCCCTTGGGGTGAATGTAACAGTTGATCTATCTCTATTTGCTAGCAGCCTACGATTAACTGTTAAAGATCTGCAATTGGAACGATTACATATTCCAAATCGCCAAAAAGGCATTCCGATGTCTAGGAAATGCAAATTCCTCATTTACAAACTGCAAAACTTACATTCGGCCACACTTTTCATACAATTTGTTCTGCATCATAAACTGCCTTAGCGTGGATGATGCCTTCTGCAACCTTGTAAAATAGCGATTGTTCCTGTTATTAATGCTTTCGTGCCTGTCCGTAACTCGAATAACATCTTAGAGTTGCAAAGAATCGTTACCTATTCCACACCTTAACCAATTATATTCTCATCTATTTCAGAAAACTAAGTTTGACATTGCACCTTGATCTGAACAACATGGCAGACTGGTAGTACTAATGATGATCCATCGACGACACAACTGTCTACTGTCGGGGGAGATCTGCGTGACAATAGGATAGGCTCAGGTATAAATATAACGTTTTTGTGATATCCTTTGTCGTGAATTCATTAAATTTATAAATTTCTTCTACTCAGGCAAAATGAACTTGCCGATTTCCTGTACCCTTGTTTGGAATTTTCAGAACATTTTCAAAAATGTTGCCTAAAGTCGTAATTCGGCTGAAAAATCACTTTATTCAGCTCCAACGACTTGTCAAGACACAAGACTCGAATTTCAGCCCAGGGGTCCAAGTCACACTACCACAGGACAGTATTGGTCGTAATACCGTATGGTAGAGTGAATGTTTTGGTTTTCTGTGCACGAATCTTGAGTGCAGTATTTTTGGTTTGGGGCATAAAAGGCTCTATTATCTTTTCCTTTTTTAATTTATTTTTGTAACTGTCGACCCAAGGTAAACTGTTTTATCGACTACTTCAAGGTTGTGTTCGTCGATGGTCATGTTTCTTCTTATTTGAATGTTCCAGCTCGGGATTGTTGCATCACCTTTGTTTTTTCTTCATTGATCTCTAAGGCTATGTCTTTTGCCGCCTCATTTTTCGAGGTGACCAAAGAGGACCTTCGCACGATGTTCACGTCCTCCTCATAACCAAGTAATTGTACAGACTGTGTTGATTGCATTTCTCTGGACTGGCGTTTTCCTTAATAATCATTCTAGAGTGAGGTTGAAGAGCATTGGTGCCAGCCCATCCCCTTGTCTAAGTTCTTGTCGTACTTCGAACTCTTCTGTTACAACATTTTGTATCCTTACCTTCGCCAATGAACTATTCTTTGCGAATTTGATCAATTGTGCCAGCTTTGAAGGGACTCCTAATTCCGATAAGATCTCATACAGCCTGTTCTGTTTAGAGAGTCATATGCCTGTTGAAAATCGACAAATATCTGGTATATCCATGGATGCTGCATGGCTGTCATGCGGTGCGAATATGTATGTCCCAGGCCTAATGCTGCTTCAAAAACGTTGTGGGAACATTCTAAACAAAACTCTTCGGAAGAATATTTATGGAGGCATGTGGATATGTGAAAAGGCTTCGCTGCCGAAAAGTTTTTATTTGTGTTCATCTTTAGCAATCGCAAAAAAATTGGGAGGAAGTATGTGTGTGTGTGTGTACGGATGTGGTCATTTTTTCCTTCACGATATCGCGCGAACCAAAAAAGATATCGACTTCGTTGAGGTGTCGTTCGAAGCGTATTAACCGAAATATGATCTGAAAAGATTTTCATAAAATTCGGTCGAGCCGTTTTTTTGTTTCAGCGGCGTAAGTGATTTTTGTAGCTGCACGATATCGCCCGAACCACGAAAGATATTGACTTACTTAAGGTGCCGTTCGAAGCGTATTAGCGACATAATCTGAAAAGATTTTTATAACATTCGGTCGAGCGGTTTTTTGGTTTAAATGACATAGGTGATTTTTGTACCTGCACGATATCGCGCGAACTATAAAAGATATCGACTTAGTTGACGTGCAGTTCGAAGACTATTAACCAAAATATGATCTGAAAAGATTTTCATAAAATTCGGTCGAACCATTTTTTCTTTGTTTAAACGACGTTTATGATTTTTGTAGCTGAACGATACCGCCCAAACTAAAAACTATATCGACTTGATTGAGGTGCCGAAAAAAGAATATTAACGAAGAAATGCTCTGGAAAAAATTTCATAATATTCGGTCGGGCCTTTTTTGTTTAAATAGAAAAACTTCGGCTAATTGTCAGAAAGGCCTTAAATTGACAAGTTTTGCTAATCTCTAATAAAATCAATGGAATGAGACCCGTTCTGAACAAAGTGATCTTTTTTGGGTTCTGCACAGCGATAGCCTTCAAACAAAACATCAATCGTCAAAATCCGACAACCTTTCAAAATCGTGCAAAAATTTCGTTACCCTGTACAAACAGCGCGAATTTTTCCAACCTTGGATTAGCACTTTTTGACGGGGAATTGTTTTCTACGCTTGATACAGTTTCAGGAAATTGCGGTTTATCCCGGGATTTCCAGTAGTTACCCCAAAATTTGTTCTTTTTGGTCAAGTCTGACAAGTACTTAACAGTTACAGTTTTGCCAGGGCCGGACTAGACCAAGTGCCGCCCACACGCCAATCGCAAGTTGCCGCTTCCTTAAGGCTAGCGTTTTTGGAAACTTAAATTTTTTACCTATATATATATATATATATATATATATATATATATATATATATGTATATATATATATATATATATATATATATATATATATGGGGTGAGCGACGGCGACCTCCTAGTATGCGTGACCTCTCCATCACGCTGGTTCACTCCGGGCAATGCGTTTCATAGACGTAGCAGACAGTCGTCTTCCTTCATAACCCTGTCTTCCCATCCTAAAGTCCTTACTTCCCATCCTCATCCTTACCTCCTCAGTCTTTTCTCGGGTGGGTAGACTTGAAAGAACACCCGAAAAAACAAAAATGATGAGCACAAATAAAGGAAAAAAAGTCGGGGTAGGGATATATGCCCAACGTCGGAGGAGGCCGCGGTCTCCGGCGTACGGCTGGAAACTGGCAACAGTAAGTGCCAGGGGTCAGTCGCCAGTGGCAAGCTCATCGCGCCAAAAGAACAGGACAGGGTATTAACATTTGGAAGGTCCGCGAAGGTGGTGAGGTCACCGCCCACAAGACCCGCGGAGGACCGTACCAAGGACAAGGTGCGGTCAAGCAGCACCAGCTCGAGTGGTAAGCCCAGCGAGGTTTTCAAGATAAACCTGGTAAGTCCCGAAGGAAAACAAAGAGAAAATAGCGGCCATGCTACTACTAGCGCAGTCGCTGACGAAAAAGAAGAGTCGTTGCCAAGGTGCCTAGCAAAGCTAGGTGAAACGATAAAGACCCTGTCGGACTACATTGCATCTAGAAGCAATGTATCAAATGTGATCCACGGACACATAAAGGACCTCAGGGCTGATTATTTAGAGGCAAAGGAGGAGGCCATAAAGATGGTTAAGGAGAAGATGGAGATGGCGACACAAACAACGCCAGAAGCTCCTAAAGTAAGAGTCGCGGCAAAAAGGAAGGTTGGGGAAGCTAAAGACCCACACACTGCCGATAAAACTGGGGAATCCCGTAAACGCCAACGGGATAGCAACGAGGAAGTGCAAACCTCACACAGCGCCCCAAAGAGAAACAGAGGTGGAAATAAAGAAAGAAAACCCCAAGAAGAGCGAGGGGCCGTTAAGATAACGGTGGGCACCCCCATGGAAGAAGAGTCCTCCGAAAAGAAGAGCTCCGCTTGGACTAAAGTGGAGAACAAAAAAGCGAGGAAAAGAAAGAAAAAGAAAAAAGAGGACAGAAAGTCCCACAAAAAAGAAAGGCCTGACGCGCTGATTATAACAGCGACTAGTGGGACGTCGTATGCGGACATCCTACGAAAAGTCAGGACGGATGCTTCCCTTACGGAGTTGGGGAATAGGGTTATGCGCATTAGAAGAACTCAAAAGGGCGATCTTCTAATGGAGCTGGCAGCTGGCGAGGGAAAGACGGAAGATCTTAAGCAAAAGATCAAGACGTCAATCGGGGAGGCGGCAGAGGTTAGGGCAGGTACCAACCGCGTGTTGATCGAGTGCAGGGATCTGGACGAGATTACCACTAAGCTGGAGGTATGCGAAGCGCTGCGGGGGCAGCTGAAGCTGACGGAGGTGCAGGAGGAGGACGTTAGAGTAAGGAAGGCATATGGTGGTACGCAGACGGCCATAATAAGCCTTCCGGTCGCTAGCGCAAAAAAGGCACTTGAGGTGGGGAAGGTTCGCATCGGCTGGGTTGTTTGCCGGATACGGGAGACAACAGCACCAATTAAGTGCTTCAAATGTTTTGGGATAGGTCATATCGCTAGGAAATGCACCAGCGCTCAGGACATGAAGGAGCTATGCTGGAGATGCGGGGAGGGGGGACATATTGCTAAGGACTGCAATAAGAGCCCTAAATGCCTCCTATGTAAAGGAGATAAGGGGAAGGGCGAGCACGACGCTCACGCTACGGGGAGTAATAGGTGCCCACTGTACAGGGCAGCAGTTCAAAGAAGTCGAAGTCGAAGATAAGGTTCATACAGATTAACTTGAACCACTGTCAAGCGGCACAAGATCTGCTGGCACAGACAGTCTACGAGGAGAAAATCGACGTCGCAATCGTCTGCGAGCAGTATAGAAACCTGCACAGCGGCGTCTGGATAAACGATAGCAGCGGCACGTCAGCGATATGGACGTGTGGGAGCCGAGCCATGGAAGATACCATGAGAAGCCCAGAGAATGGCTTCACGCGGGCAAAAGTAGGCGGAATACACGTCTACAGCTGCTATGCGGCGCCAAGCCTGACACTAGACGATTACGAGTCGATGCTGGAAAGGTTAGCCGCCGACGCGAGTCGCCATCACCCGGTAATACTAGCGGGTGATTTTAATGCTTGGGCTGTCGAATGGGGCAGTCGACAAACGAATGCAAGAGGGCGCATACTTCTAGAAGTATTCTCGCGACTTAACGTAGTGTTAGTCAACACTGGAGGCGAAAACACCTTCCAAAGGGGTGGGAGATCGTCTGTGATCGACATCACTTACGTGAGCGATTCAGTGGCCAAGGACCTACAGTGGCGGGTGAGCGATTTGTACACGCACAGCGACCACCAAGCCATCATCTTCGAGGTAGGCCAGGGTATAGGAAAGAGGAATCCTAGGTACGGAACGGCTAGAGGATGGGCCGTTAAGAAACTCGACACAGAGGTGTTCGAGGAAGTATTCCTGCATGATGCGAGGTCGGCAGGAGGTGCCAGGGAAGGTGCAGAGGAAATAGAAGAATCGGTGAAACGGGCATGTGACGCATCCATGCCACGGCGCGCCGGCAATCGTAGGCTTTCACCAAACTTCTGGTGGAATGCAGAGATCGATGAATGCCGAAGGACCTGTCTGAAGGCGAGAAGGAAAACTCAGAGAGGCCGGAATCGTCCGGATTTCGATGAACTCCTTCAGAGATATAAGGAAGCGAGAAAAATGCTGAACAAGGCCATCGCTAGAAGTAAATCCGAGCACTTCAAAAGGTTGTGCAGAGAAGCAGACTCGGACCCCTGGGGTGGAGCCTATAAAATGGTTATGTCAGCGGTCAAGGGCAAACGCTCTCCGCCGATCACCTGCCCCGCGCTGCTCCAGAGTATTGTGTATGTCCTGTTTCCACAGAACGTACGCACGGTCGATCTACCCACCCTCCAGGTGGACCCAGAAGAGATACCTGCGGTGACCGCAGATGAGATTCTGGAGGCTGCAAAAAAGGTAGCCATCAATAAGGCCCCTGGCATGGATGGCATACCAAACAAAGCGGCGAAGCTAGCAGCTTCAATAGCGCCAGACAGGTTCGCTGAAGTCTTCACAGCGTGCCTGAGAGAGGGGATCTTCCCGGAGCGATGGAAACAGCAGAAACTCGTGCTCCTACCGAAGCCGAACAAGCCTTTAGGGGACCCATCGTCCTACAGACCGATATGCCTCCTTAGTTGTATAGGCAAACTTTTCGAGCGGGTGATCTGTAACAGGATTCTCCCTAGCGTCGAAAGGGTAGGTGGCCTGTCAGACAAGCAATTCGGCTTTAGAAAGGCAAGGTCGACGACTGATGCAGTCAATATGGTGGTGGGCATAGCAAGAGCCGCCATAGAGAAAAATCACTGCTGCGCATTGATAACCCTCGACGTAAAAAATGCTTTCAACTCTGCGAGGTGGAGCAAAATAGTTGAGGCGTTGATCAAGCTAGGCACACCAAAGTACCTAGTGCGTGTAGTGGCCGACTACCTCCAGGGTAGGTCGCTTCATTGTGATTCGGATGATGGTCCTAAAGTGTTCGGGACAACATGCGGTGTCCCGCAAGGTTCCGTCCTGGGCCCTCTCCTATGGATCGCAATGTACAATGATGTGTTGGGGCTTCGTCTTCCAAAGGAAGCAGTGGCGATCGGGTTTGCAGATGATATCGGGGTAGTTGTCGAAGGAAAACACCCAGATGACATCAAATTGTACGCAAACGAAGCGATCTGGGAAATTAAAGCGTGGCTAGAACGCGCGGGGTTGAAGCTTGCTGAGCACAAAACGGAAGTAGTGCTGATCAGCAAGCGACGAAAGCTAGTATCCGTAAGGATAAAAGTAGGGGAACAGATAATCCACTCACAGCCCGCACTAAGGTACCTGGGAGTGATGATCGACCGGAGGCTAAACTTCAAAGCGCACTTGGAGGGCTCGGCAGACAAAGCGTCTGCGATTTGTGCAGCACTCGCAAGAATGCTGCCCAATGTTGGGGGCCCTAGACCGAGTCGCCGCCTCCTCTTGGGGAGGGTGGTCAGCTCAGTCCTGTTATACGCAGCGCCAGTGTGGGCAGCAGCGTTAAACAGGACTGCAAATTGTAGGAAATGGAGGGCCGCATATAGGCTAAGTGCTCTACGCGCTTGCTGCGCGTACAGGACCACGTCCGACGATGCGGCGTGCGTGATAGCGGGGATGATCCCCGTAGATATTCTGGCGAGGGAGGGTATGCGTCTCTATAATCCAGAATATGGTGGAGGGGAGCCAAGACGGGTGCGGCGGCAGATTGCGCGCTGCGAGTCCTTAAGGGAATGGCAGGCGAAGTGGGACGAGTCTGTTAAGGGTCGTTGGACCCACAGACTTATCCCTAATGTGGAAATATGGGCTACGAGGGAGCGTGGGGAAGTAAGTTACGACCTCACGCAGTTCCTGAGCGGACATGGGGGGTATAGGAAATACCTCCACCGCTTTGGGCACGATGATTCACCGTTGTGTCCGGTGTGCCCAGCGACGGAGGAAGACGCAGAACACGTCTTCTTTACCTGCTCGAGATTCGCCGAGGAAAGGGCGAAACTAGAAGAAAGGGTCGAGGAGCCACTAACGCCCGAAAACATCCTAGACCATATGATGAGGTCTGAGGAAATGTGGAGGGACGTGGAAGCAACCCTCAAGACCATTCACAGAAAGCTAAGGCAAGAAGAAGCCGTAAGAAATAGAGAAAGGCACAGAAATGCCGCGAGCAGAAGCAGCTGAATGAAGCTGAACGACCCCCGCGATGTAATGCTTATTAGCCAGTCCCGCGGGGGTGGATCACGTCGGAGGGGCTTTTTTAGTTCTCATGTTCATAGACCCATATATGCGTATGTGCACTTATGTGTCCATATGTGTGTATGTGTGGATTTACGTGAAACATAACCGTCATGCGGGATCGGCCAGTAAGGGGCACTTGAGTCATGCCGGTAGCGAATGCTTTTTTACCCCCAGGAAAAAAAAAAAAAAAAAAATATATATATATATATATATATATATATATATAGGGTAAATATAATGATAATAATATTATAACATATTATATGATTATTTAATATAATGATTTTATACAATTATTATATAATTGTAGTGGTGAAAGATCTTTCTTAGTGTTAAAGAGAATAAAAAATTATTTACGTGCCAGTGTAGGTGACGAAAGACTTAATTCATTTGCAATATTGTGCATTGAAGCTGAGCTTAATCGATCTCTAGATGTCGAATTGTTAATTGACGATTTTGTTCAGAAAAAGCTCGAAAAGTACTAATTTAAAAACCGTAGAATATAAGGGGTATTCACGCTAAAGTGTATCATTGTAAACGGTGTAAATATACAATGCAAATTTACAACGAAGAGTGAACGCTCCGTTTGCAATCTATTGTAAATACATCGAAGAAGAAGACACTTTTTGTTAGAATTTCTCTTCCTTTTTCTTTTATTTTGTTCAATTGAATTATTCTAAAGTTTTAAAATAGAATTAAATAGATTTAAATAAATGAATTTATTCAATTTACCATATCCTGATCCATTTTGAACACCTGTCAAATATATGAATACAACGATACAATACGTAATACAACACTTTTTAGTGTAGTAAAATTACAACGCTCTTGTAAATATTTTTATATGAGTAAGCCTTGTATTATTTTACAAAGGTGTAACCAAATACACTCAATACAACGATACAAGGCTGAATACAACAAAGCGTGAATACCCCTAGTATGTATTAAAAAAAATAAATAAAAAAAAATTGCATTCCAAAATATTAAAAAAAAAATTTTTTCACATTATTGCCGCCCCTAGCAATGTGCCGCCCTACGCCATGGCGTTGTTGGAGTAGGCGACAGTCCGGCTCTGAGTTTTGCTAATATCTAAGGAAAGCTTTGGAATTTCCAAATGAAGTCATTCGCTTCTCAGTTTGTCAATGGCGCTTCAGCCCGCTCAATACGAATTTGAACACCCGCTTTAGTGCAGCGAACGAAATACGGAGGAAATGTTTGTTTGCTAACATTCAGGAAAAACAAATTCTCTAGAAAAATCTTGTGTCTATTATACTTAGTTATTTGAACTAGCTTCTCTCGGGATTGCTTTGCCATCAGTTCTTATACTAGCCAATTTTCCATTAGTACTAAACGTATAACTATTTTGTAAGAAGTCAGTTTATTCCATCTTCGTTCATCATAGTGGGAAGTTAATCGTGTGGACCGAAGGGGTCAAACCCACATCCCAACTAGCTCAAATTAAGGGTTAAAAAGTATATTTTTCCACTTTAAATTTGAGTCACTGTATGTGCTCTAGAGAAGTTTTCATTTAGCTAAAATAAAAACAAAACCCTGCACAAGTGATCATGAAGCTTCTTGTTAATGAATCAATTCTAAACAAAAACACAAAACATTTATTCCAAAACAGAAGTAACAAAATTTCAAACCACGTACCATAAACTTACATGAACTACCCCAAGTGGCAATGACTTTACCCAAGACCTTATAATACCCTAACGATATTAACGTTAAGAACAGCTGAGTAATTTTCAGTACAATGCTCACACAAAAGCCAAATTAGGAAACCATAAAACAAGTAAGATTTTAAGCTGTTTGAGTAGTCGTTCGCTCTAGTTCTTTTTTTCCTGCTTCTTCTTCTTCTTAAAAGAATCACAGTTCCTTACTTCATTTCCATCTTGATTACACTTCCACACATAATACCTTTCAAAGCATCAAAATTTACGTACAAACATAAAAATAAAACCCGCTTAGGAAATGTGATCCTCTCTCTTCTCTTTCTCACTAGAAATAAAAATAAAAATAAAAAAAAATAAAAACACCGAGACGAAGAGCAGCCGGGAAAATTCACGATAATTGCGCGTTTCCAGTTTTCTCGTGGAAAACCGTTGAGTTTTATAGTAAGACCCCATTAAAACTAATTCCCGCACCTAAGGAAATGGATTTCGCCGCAACTCTAGCCAGCAATCCCTTCGCCCAAAAGAACACACCCAAGTACGATATCTCCGGCGATACTTAAGCAGGCAGCGAGACAATTTGCGGTTCCGCGAGATGACTCCACGCCTGAATGGATGCTAGATATCTGTGCGAATCCTAAGGTTTCTTTAGAACACTAAACTTCGAATGTCTTGCGAGGAAGAAGTCATACGGAAGTCGTCTAGATCGAATTACCTAGAACGAGCGGGTACACCTCTACCTACATACACATAACGACGCGGATCTGGGCCAATTCGGATTCCATTTTGATTGAATGCAGAATCACAAGTTCTTAAAACAATACCAGGGAGTGGGGTTTCTAGGGGGGTGTGTAGCGACGACATACACTCACTTATGCCGAAGCCAGCTTAGACCCTTGAGGATATTTACTCTGGATTGAAGGAACTAAAGTCATATGCACACCCACTAGATGGAACGAACATGAGCTACCGCCCAAGGACGACGAAGGAAGCACTTAATTGAGTTTAATGCTCTGCTGCAATTATTAGGAAAGGAAGCCTCAGAGTAGGACGACTACTACATAGTGGTGGGGGCTGGTTATGTGTGCGTTTACTTCTGGTTGAAGACGTTTCATGGCATCCCTACCAAATTGGATGGAATGGAAATAATTTGAAGACTCATTGGGAATGTCTGATTCGGTGAATGATGACTGTCACCAGATGCCAGGACTAAGAGGACAACTTACAACGACAAGCTATAAGGAGACAAGAATGTTACACTAATGGAGCAGATGAAAAATGGATAGTTCCTGATGGAGCAGGGGGAAGAGGCAGCAGGCAGCTTTTACTAGGGACAATGGTTGTAATTTGGATAAATTTCCACTAGAGTTGAGGGGATCACACTAATTTATCCCTTTTACCTAGGGTATGCTAAAGGGTCTATGATAGAGGAGAGAAGTGAATTTTTTTTATTACAAATATACTTTCTTGTCTACTGCTCGTGTACTGTGAGCAATGAATGATGATGATCCATTAGAATTGTGCAATTACGTCCTTGATATAATGAAAACTCAATGGACTGGGCCCAAGCAAAAAACACGAAATTTTGTTAATGAGACGAAGGGAGGAATGTTTTGTTAAGTACTGAATATAGCTTTGTAACATCAGTGATGTTTAGTGGTTAAGAGTGGGTTGAGTATCTTAGCTATCACATAGATAGAGAGTAGCCTCTGATTCCTAGACATCATCGTGGATAATCTTCGTTTGTGATTTTATAATTGATTGCGCCTCTTGATGCTTCTTCTTCAAGTACTTTGCGCTTATTCTCTCCTCTACATAGTTTTCGTAAATCTTTGAGAACGACATACATCTAACTATGTATTTCGTCATCCTCTTTCCTGTTGGTCAACCAATGAAAATCTGAACTAGCAATCTTTTTTCAGAGGTTCATAGGTAGTAGAGTTGAGTTCAACTTACACGAGGCAGTACATTTGTCTCTTACACCATGGTGTATTGTACTGAGGCCTCTTCTTCTTCTTCTCCACAAAAACGATAACTTTAACCAATCGTTTTTTTATCAGCAGCTGGTGATGAATGTAGGTTGAATGGCAGCCAGTGTTTTTCCGAAAATCGCCAGCCAGCAGAATCATCGTACCTCCAAAAAGGTTCTGATTATTGCGCAAACCGTTCGACGTTCGATCGAGTGCCTCCAGTGCCCATCTGTGCGCTATCGTATCAAATGATTATTTCGTATTTCGATAGTACTTTCGCCATTGCTGTTTTTTGGGCAATGTTGCAGATCGGTGCATCCATTGTTTACACTAATTCCGTGGCAGTTTGAGGACTGTGTAATGTGGCATCGATTCCCTTTGATGCTACCGCCAGCGCTATTTCACCTTGTTCGCAAATCGATGCTAAAATCAATGCAATTAGGAATGTTTTGCCAGTTCCGTCAGGTCAGTGCCGGATTTACCAACAAGCAAAACAAGCAATTGCTTGAGGCCCCTACCCTCAGGAGGCCCCGCGCCTCTTATATTTTGTTTGGTTCGTCTTTAGATAAAAGGGAAGTAAAAAAATTGTTTGGCCATCATGTTTTCATAATATTCTTTTGCGAATCAAATATACAACCGTCATAGTTTTGCGACTAAAATAATAAATTTAAAACTAAACGTAACTACGGTAGTCATTGTTGGGGGGCCCCATCACGAGGTTGTGCTTGGGGCCCCGCAATTTATAAATCCGGCCCTGCGTCAGGTTCATCAAAGAAAAATATTCCTCCATATCCGTCGTTGACCGCGCTATCATCGATGTATCATTCGCGGATTTCTGCTGCAGATTCAAAAGTGGGGCATTTGTTCATCCTGATTGACTCAAAGCATGTGGTTCGTATTGTCGTTCTGGTTCAAATTTTGGATTGAGTGCATCGTGCATCGGGCGATTCGTCACAGGCATTCCTAATTCGCGAAATATCTTGCCGGACATTATCAGGCACAAATCATCTATAGAAATCAATGCTTCTTTTGGGATCTCGCGATAAATTCAAGTTCAGGAATCGCTGTTATTATACGCACTCGATGCAAATTATCTTCAGTCAATAATATTTCGGTAGAAGTGGCACCCTCCGACACGTTTACATATTTTCACGATTTTCAGCCAAATTATCTGCTTATTTTATAAGCAATTGTTCCCGAATTGTAATTGGAATATATGTTAGTCAAAACAAAACTAAACATTTGATTATCTTCTTTATGTTTTATTTAATGATTTTTTTTTTTTTAAATATATATTTGACCAAGGTACCCCTTAACGGGGCACCTCCGTAAGCAACGTGGGGTACCTTTCACACCTATAATAAAACTGTAAAAAAAGGCCAAAATGATTAATTTTAAGAAAAATGTTTTATTTCAGTTAAAAAATAAATTAAAAGAAAACATATCCAGCTTGTCAAAATAAATAACTTACATTTTTGTAAAGGAAGAACATGAAGATAATTAAATAAATATATTATTCATTAAATAAACATAAAGGAACATAAAGTTAATTAAATAAATCGCATCTATTTCTTCTTATTAACGTACCTACAAGAAAAAGAATAAACAATCTAACTAATCTAAAATAATAAAATATTAAAAATTTTCAACAAATGTTTGTTTTGTCGTCCATTTTTACTGAATTTTTTAACTGTCAATGTGAATTGGGATTTTGGCACACTTTAGAATATCGAAGTGCCTTGGGAAATGAGAAAAATTCGAAATGGTATTTTGGCAAACGACCTCAACCCCCTTATATCAGTCGAAATATCAGCTTGACCCAAGTAGGAGAGTTGAGTTGGGTTAAGTGGACCTAGTTTCAACTCGACTCCCGTTATATCAGTCATAATAGATTTTAATAGTGTGAGATATTAAATTGCAAGTGATAATGGCCTCGATTCCCAGATCCGACGGGAGGGAAGTGAGTTGCGGATTTGACACTTTGCGATTCTCAGATCCGCAACCCCGAATTTCTTTTTGACATTTTCCGCGCTGTAAAAGTGTGATCCGCAACAAATTTTCTGCGGATTTGAACGACAAATGCGCCTGAGATAATCCGACATCTACAATAAAAAAATACTCTTGGTGCATCCAAAACTGTAGAAATTCCGGTCTCGTCTAAATTATATACATCCTTAGGGGCAAAATGGTATCTTTCATATACGTTTTTCAAGTTTGCTTGAAACTCATCTACAGCAGTTTTAGTGAAGCCCCGTATTCTAGCAATGCTGGTGTTTTCCGGCTTCCTTAGGCTTAGCGTTGGGTTTCGTCTCATGAAACCTTTAAGCCAATCCTGTCCGGCCTTTTGGTTCGTTTCCCAAGATTTTGGAAAAGGAATTTTTATATATTTTGCATAATCAAAAACGAATTTTTTTGCTGCTTCATAACTCATCCCAAACTTTAATTCTGAACATTTTTTAAAATATTTGACAAGTTCGCTTTCTTGTAATTTGGTAAAAATTTGCCTTGATGCAAACTTAGATTGATACAGAAACACATCCTCATTTGAACTTTGTCCAGAATCCTCAAGAGGTAAACAAGTTGGCTTTTTATTTCTATATACTTTAATCCTAGTAATAAGGGTGGTTCGTTTGATACCATATTTTCTGGATATCGATGAGACGGATTCCTTCTTAATAAGTATATCAAAAATAGCCTTCTTCATGGAGTTTTCATCAATTTCTTTCCTGTCGGTTTTTCTTTTATAGTTTCGAACCATTTTTGCTTAACTAAAACTATCGGGGTACATTCGACAGGTGTCGAAGCTTCCCCAGATTTGCTGACGGAGGTACCCCGTTTTCGGTAAAAAATTCAATTGTTTATATATTTTTTTCTATTTAAGGTATGTCAAAAATTATTAAAATTATTAAAAATATACACACTCACATTGTAAAAACTAGACACTCGATTAGATTTAACGTGCCGGAAACAATAAAATAATTAATTTTTTCACAAACAATTTCTATAAAAAAATAGTCAAAAAGAGGAAAAACCGTCTAACACCTCCGAATGACGGCCGACAACTGGAATAATTTCGTCACTAACTTGTATTATGAACACGAACATTCAGGATTTTTCTCATATTTTTAGGAAAACATTTTGTGGGTTTTGTTGAAGTTGTCGTAGGTGCCCCGTTGTCGGAGGTTGACACTTCTACCCTACTGACCTAAGAGTCATTTCGCACCGGGATCCAGAAAGTTCGATTTTCGAAACTGATTTCGATTATGAAATGGAACTTTTTATTTAAAATAGGAAAAAGGTTTTTTTACATAAAAATACCATCGAAATTTCCAACTTTTTCCGTGTATTTTTCATATATTTTCTTTCATACAAGCCTTGGCACAACAATTAAGAAAAAAATCAGGGAAATCAGTCGCGCCGTTCTTAAGTGATGCTCATCATACATGTGGCAATTGATTTTTATAATAAAAATTAAACATGTTATCCGGATGCACAATCCTGATTAAGGAAGGGTGCTAGTCTGCCTCCGGTAAAAGGGGTTACGGCGCCCGAATACCATCCCAGCGGTATGGTATTTCGTCTTTCCATATCTTCGACTTTCATAACTTGGATTGAGCTGGGTTTAAATTGAAGCCGATTGTTGACACCAGTTTTTGGCCAGATTGAGCTGGATTCGTTCCAAATCAATTTGAGAATATAGTGACCAAAACTTACCGCGCCTTTTTGCTGACCATTTTTTATATCAAAGGCAATTTCCCTTCACCTTTTTGAAATTATACTTTAAATCATGTATATTATTAATAATTATACACAGCTGAGGTGGGGCCATGTCATATATGACGAGGTAACTAAAGAAAACCCCCGATCCATACGGCACCGAACGCCTGCTCAAAATCGATTAGGCATGCACCAGTAAACTAGTTTCCCGAATAAAAAAAATGACCTTACAACGGGCGAACACCGGCCGCTTGACCTTTTAAGGGGCATATCATGGCCGTCGAATTTTTAGTAGGAGCAAATGCGGCCTCACGACGGTCAAAATTGACCAAAAGATTTAAATGGCCTGTACAAACCAGGGCCATCTTTCATTGCTTGAAGGCCCTGGGCCTACTTAGAGTGGAGGTCCACTGAAGGAGGCGCAAAATCTTGTATTTTTAATATATACAATATATACATATACACACATATGTATACATATATGCGTGTGTGTGTATCTAAGTACTATTATAAGTATATTTTTCATTTTGTTTCAGTAGCCTTTTTTCAAAAAAATATAAAAATCTTAACGATCTTCTACGAAGAGGCCCCCCTTTTGTAGAAGGCCCTGGGCCCGGGCCCGGTGTTCCCTGTCTTAAAGACGGCCCTGGTACAAACGGACATACGGCCGCAAATATTACCCAAAAAAGAATCTGCACCAAATGTTTTATTGAATTTATTTTATGGAAACTTGATCATTTTCGTTACGTCAAATGCTCCTCCCGATTTATCCTACTTAAAGATAATTGAGGCACAAGAAAAGCGAGTTCGTCCGTCAGTCGTCAGTTTGTTGTACCTGTTGTTGTTTTGAGTAATACGGTCAGAACTATACAAAGATGGAGTTTTACATATCACCCTGTATTTTTATAACCGTACACCCTACTTCCATGAATAAGGCACCAATGAACGCGGAATTCCCCACCTATGGTAAAATCGATGGTTCTATCTTACTAACTTATTGAGTTATGAGTCGTCAGCTCCACTTAGGTATTTTTTGGAAAAACAGATAGGTGAAGTTGACATTTTTGTTAAAAAAAACCCAAAATTTCGACTCGACTCATATCTCCAAAAGTTAGTAAGATAGAACCTTCGCATTGTCTCGTGATAATTGCCGAAATTCTGGCACTATCTCTTTGAGGTATCTTTAGGAGGCCCATTGTTCTTCCTTCGTTATAAGTAAGCCAAGTCGTGCTAGACATAATGCAAGTCTCCACCGTACTCCATCTTTGGATTGCTGGTGGTACTCAAAAATAGCGTTTTTGACCCCACCTAATGGGGTGCTAACCATCTCATCTCTGTTCACCGAACAAATCGATTGTCTGTAATCGTTATTTTACAGAAAGCTTGCCGTTTAAAAGAATGAATGGCTCGTATGCCTATTGAAATATAATTGCAGATCCACTTAGCACCACACTTGAAGCACTCTTAAATACTTGGATTTGTACAATAAAGATATTAAACTAAATTACGGCATAAATTTTAACACCGCAAAGCTTCTAACAATAGAAGCTCTACCTATTGATCTATCATCCTTCTAAGAACATTGATACATGAACGCTTCCAAGAACCAAAAAAACAATCTACAATCTTCTCCTGCCGTTTATTTTTATAAATAACATAAAAAGAAACCTTACAGAAAAAAACAATATATTTCTTCCAAATAATATTGATTAATCCTTAGTACATCCTCGACCAAACATCACCAAAAAAATATAGAAAATTCCCTCCCCTTGCCCCACAAGAAGAGAGAGAGAATTTTTTTCATCACTTTCACAAGGTCCAAATATCTTCATCACCACCTCCATAATATATTATCACAAGGCAGCCAAACAACCAACAACGAAAAGAAAAGAACTATAATTCCCATTCCCGCACAAAGGAATTTATCGTAAATTAGGGATCTTATCAAGGACATTACGTTTCCACTTTTCCTATCTATTTTCGGAAAGTACTACATGTCCTCCTCGTATAAGGAGCGCTAAATCTCCTCAAGCAACAAGCCCCGACAAGAAGTTACTCTATATAGGGATCCTTATCAGTATCCTGTTCTGCTTGTTCTCCTCGAGTTCAAATATTTTGCTATCAATCCATCACTTTTGTGTTTGGGGCTTAATGTCATTCTAGTCCTCTACTTTCCCACGAACTTTCAAGAGTTCGATTAATATCTTGGCCGATGTCTATTTTTTTTTTGCTTGCTGCTCCTGCTGGCTTGCTTTGGTGTGTCCTTAACTGTGTATAAATGCTTCTCCATGGTTTCGGTAGAGAGATGGTACGATGTCGTAAATAGGGGACAACCTTGTGATGGCTTTAAACATTTGTAAAAAAAAAACCACAACAACATTCCCGATATTGTGTTTAGCAGTTTTCTTAAACTGACATAGAATCTTGATTTTCTTAAATGATTTGCGGGAAAGGGAGTTGTTACCTTGGGACAGTTTAGAAAAGTTATGGCGGATCTGGGTCGATTGTAAGTTGATAGGAAGGATTCGTTTTAATTTAAAAAAATAAGTTTAACTATTAACTTAAAAATAAGATGTCAATTGTTATATAAAGAGTCAACTTAAAGTACTCATTGTTAAAGATATGAGAAAATTCACTGCAGGCGAGGATCAATTCCCATTGGTGATACCATCTAAGATTTTACTCATGAACGTCACTTTGGTTTCAGTTTTGATTGACTTTGCTGTTTGACAGGTACCTTAGGTGTAGGACATTGCTACTTAATTAGGACTTGCATAATTAATATGCTGTTATACCTAGTGCTATGTCATTCATACACCTACGTTATATTAAAGAGTTGGGACTCGATAAAAGTAATTTTAACAACGATGCTGAAAGTAAGTTAATAAATTAGCAAAAGTAGTATACAATAGGAAATTGCTTTGCTCTTTAAATCCAAGAATCTAACTAATCCATTTATATACCACTAGCAAAAAACTCGAGTGCTGCCATTTTGAGTTTATAAGTTTTGATTATAAATTCGTTATTTGCTAAGTCAAAAAAACCCAGATACCGATTTTCATTGGAATCGGAACACAATTGGCAAATTCATCGGCCATATTGGCGCGGCCATTTTGAATTTATAAGTTTTGACCACAACTTCGTTATAAGCGACCTTAAAAACCCTTAGATACCAACTTTCATTAAAATCGGAACACAATTTGCAAATTTATATTTGGGTGGCCATTTTGAATTTCTGTCATTTTTTGGCGGCCATGTTGAATTTCGAAAATCAGGCTTGGAGGTGTTTCATGGAAGACTCCCATGGACCTTATGTAAAATTCCGAAGCTCTGCTATGACTGGTGCGGCCGCTATAGAGCAGACATACATATACATACATTCAGAAACTTAACGGCTTAGCCGGTAGGGGCCGTTGAAATTTTTTTAATAGAGTTTTACATATCACCCTGCATTTTCGCTTATTTGTTTCACTGAGAGAGCATCAATGTAGGCAGAATAGGTACTCCCACCTATCTAAAATTGTAAAGGTGATGGTCCTAAAGTTAAGATTGGTCAAATTCAAAATTTTGTTTTTTTAATGTGAAACATCTATTGGCGCGCCTTGAAGTAAAACCGGCTAGTGATGGAAAATTGTGTAACGCCGTGACGGCATGTCGTAGTATTAGTTAAGTAGAATTAAGTGGAGATAAGCAACGAGTTGGTTTATGGGTTGCGTTGAGAGTTGAGTTACAAATTGAGGTACGAGTTGAGCTAAGGGTCGAGTTTAGATAAATCGAGTTGCGCTAAGAGATGGTAAGGGTTGAGTTAAGAGATGGTAAGGGTTGAGTTAAAGATTGAGTTTAAATAAGCAGAATTGAGTTAAGAGTTGGTTTAAGAGTTGCGCTAACAATTAAGTTAAGAGTTGACTTAAGAATTGAGTTAAGAGCAGAGTTAAGCGTTAAGTTGAGTTTAGATAAGATGAGTAGAATTAAGAGTGGAATTAAAAGTTGAGTTAATTAGTTTAGTGGAGTTGTGTTAAGTTGAGAGATAGATAAAAATTTAGAAAAGAGTTGAGTTCAGTCGATTTTTAAGAGTTGAGCTATGAATTGAGTTAAGAGCTAAGTTAAGTGTTGATTAAAATAGTAAAATATAAGCCACATGATGCTAGAGCTGCGGGAGTTGCGATATATAAAAACAAAAATATACCCCAATTCACTATGCTGAACATTGCACCTTGAATACAAAATTCAGGTGAATTTAATGGCTACCGAAGCAGCTTTTGGTATGTGCTTCGCAAGTTAAACTGAATTGAAGAGAATCTTTCATGGTTGTTGTGTATATTTTACCAAATCAAAAATCTCCGAATCATTAAATTTTTCTTTTTCTGCGGGAAATTTTTTATTTTTTATAAAAAAAAGAAAATATTTAAAGGAATACTGATTTAATATTCGGCACGGCCCGCCGGGAAACTCCCA
This sequence comes from Thereva unica, assembly GCA_949987705.1. Lineage (NCBI taxonomy): Eukaryota > Metazoa > Arthropoda > Insecta > Diptera > Therevidae > Thereva > Thereva unica. The sequence continues at coordinate 74,835,972 of OX465285.1, forward strand.
CTAGCTTGGTAGGCCAGTCTAGCTCTCTGTCTCATCATCATCATCAGGAACTCCACAGCCTATTGTTGGCCTTGGCTTTCTTAGTACAGTCAATCTGTCGTGAAGAAGGGTGTTGGTTGAAAAAATTACACAATTAAAGTTATTTGCTGGAAATTCTACCAAACAGCACCGATTTGCACCAAAATTTGGCTGTAGGTTCTACTTACCCTCTTGTTCAAAGTTGTTAATATGCCGGGGGTTGCTTTTAACCTGGGGGTAGACGACACCCCTTCTCGGGGGTGAAAATTTTTTTATTAAAAATAAGTATGAGAATGAATAGATTGCCTAAATCTAAGCAACTTTTATTATATAAAGTTTTTACTGAAAGTCAATATTTTTCGACTTATTCGAGAATGGAAATGTCAATTTTTTAATATAACAAAAAAAACCGTTTTCAGACATTTTTTCATGAATAACTCTGAAAATAAGTATTTTATGAAAAAATCATTCAGAGTAAAAATATAGCTTATAAAAAAACAAAAAAGAATACTGGGTTCAAAATATCACTAGACCCAATACTAACGGAGTTAAAGGTTGGGTCTTCTTCGGCAGTTGCCAAAGTCGAAGTTTCAACGTGGAATATCGCAAAAACAATGCATTTTTCGGCAAAAACTCCTGGAACTCTTTTGAAGTGCTTAGAAAAACCTCTATTTTGTTTTTTTATGGAAGTTCCTACTATCGAAATTAAGCGAGTTATGACAAAAACAAAATTGGTGCTTATTTTTTTTGGCGGGAAAAAATTGTGAAAATCACCCCCTAATTACCACCCCAATTGAAAATGATTGTTACCACTTTACAATTTACTTTATTTGTACATTTGTAATATGCTCTATAAGCTTGGCCGGTTTACAGAGCTTAGTTTTTGAAAACTTTGAGCTTAAAGTGAGTTTTTTTGCTAGTTTGCAAAAAATCGTCTTTAAAATAACTCAAAAACTATGAAAGATACGCAAAATTTGGTAGAGTGAAAAATATTGTAGGGTCTTTTCTAAAACTTTTGGTTTTTTTACTGTTTCTGTACGATAAAAATTGAATAAGATATGGCCGGTTCAAGTTTTCTTTGTTCGCAAATAGTAACGTTTTCAAGCTGTTGGAGCTCCATCCTTTTAAAAAATAAGAGCTTAAAAAAAATTTATTTACATCACCTCATGGCTCTTGGAAAAACCTACAAAATGTTTTTTTACTGAACTTGATAGCTCAAAAAGTAAGCGAGTTATGGTAAAAAATACCCTAGGCACATTGGCAACTTTGAAGTAGAGGGTAAGTAGAACCCAAATCCAAATTTTTGTGCAAATTGGTGCTGTTTGGCAGGATTTCCAGGCTTGGCCGCTTTTTCCGTGCATTGACTGGACTATAAAACGTCAAGCGGCCGGTGTTCGCCCATTGTAAGGCCATTGTTTAATTTTTACTTGGGAACCAATTCAAGCCAAATTACAGCTTTATTTACTTTGGGTCGATCATGTCCAAAAAATGAGTGATTGATTCAGCTGATGAAGCAAGAAGCTGGTGCTATAGTTCAAAACAGGGTGTTGTTTGAACCCGATTAAAAATGAAATTCGCCCGCAGCTAGCACGCAGCTAGCATGCACTAGCCCGCACGGCGCCCGCAGCTAGCATGCACGCCTGAAGACTAGCCCGCAGCTAGCATGCAGCTGGCACGCAGGAATATTATAAATCACGAGTAAAAATGAAATTCGCCCGCAGCTAGCACGCAGCTGGCATGCACTAGCCCGCACGGCGCCCGCTGCTAGCATGCACGCCTGAGTGAAAATAACACTAGCCCGCAGCTAGCATGCAGCTGGTACGCACGAAACTCAAATTTAAAATGAAAGAAAAAATTTTTTTTTTCGTAGAATAAAAATTCTACGCCTCTTAAAAAAGATGGAGAAGAGTATTATATATGTATGTAAAGTCGTCATCAGGCACATTTTGAGATTTTCGTGCGTGTGGCGGGAGAGTGGATACCTGTGGCGGGAGAGTGCATCCCTCTAGCGAACAAATTTTTAGATTTTCGTGCCAGTGGCGGGAGCGTGTATCCTGTTGCAGTGAAAACTCTACATGAGAGATACAAATTAAATAAAATGTCAGTCTAGTCATCTATGATACTTTGATTTTTGATGACATCTACTTTTGTTTTATTCTAATAAATATTTCCTATCTTTCAGCTTGTGTTTTCTTTGTCGATATAATATCCTATCATATCCCTGTGGCGGGAGCGTGCGTACCTGTGGCGGGAGAGTACGTACTTTTGTGGCGTGCCTGTTTGTTCGCTATGCGTGCTAGCTGCGGGCGCGTGCGTGCTAGTAAGGAAATTAACCATGAAATTATTTTTAATCGGGAAATAAAAACAGAAGGGTCAAGGTTCGAACCGAGCCATCGAAGAAAAACAAGATTTAGGAGTGCCACTCCCCCAACTATCACTCCTAGTGTAGCAGAGAACATACCAAACCCTGAAATTTCTCTATTTTTATTTAATTGTGTCTTGTCTAAAAAGACTCTTCCGACACTGTATCTAGTTGATGAATCCAAAGCAAATGTAGTGCATAGTCATTAAATAAAACAAAATGAGGAGATCCTATCAGGACCATCAATTCCCCTAACGCCTAGTCTAATGTCTAGCACAAAAACCCAACCTAGAAAAGACTTCAAGCTTCTTCCAAACATTAATTCTACTTTTTTCCTGACCAAGCTTGACAGCCACAATTAAAACACACAAATCCTGCATGGAATAAATCTCAGTAAATCTCGTGTCCTTGTCCATTTAAAACCGCGCGCATATTTTTAATTCCACCCAATTTAATTCTTTTTGTTTTTGTGTTTGTTTGTTTAAATGTTAATTTATAAAACTTTTTTTATTCCCAGATTTTGTTGTTGTTGTTGTTGCTGCTTACAAAATTTATATCCTACACCCTTAAGGAATAACTTTATTAGATAAAATATATTTCTCTCCTCCTAGTATTAAATGTACTCGATTATCATACACCGCTTGGACATTGATAAATTATATTTGTGGGGGAAAGGTTGGAAAAAAGACGAGGAAAAACCCTCCTGAGATAGGGGGATGAGGGACGGAAAAGGAAAAAAGAAAGCAAACGAGAACTTTCCGCATAAAATTTCTTGTCACAGTTACCTTAAATGTAAAAGGAGCCGCAACAACAGCCTAAAGGTTATTGTCCCTCTTTTTCACTAAGGGGTAGGTAAAAGCCAAGCCAAGGTTTATGTTTTACAACAACAGGAGAGGCTCAACATTTCGCGTGCAGGACATCATTAAATGTTGTTTAAATGTAGACAGAAAAAAAGATAACAAAAAAAATAAATAAAAGAATTACAAAAAGATTCATTTTATGCTCTTTTTTCATGCATAAAAGAATTACGGAATTTTTTTGAGGGGTGGTGGTTGTTTTTGCAGGTGGTTGAGGTAGTAGTGATAAAGCATATATGGGGTGGTTGTAGGGTCTAGGTGATGTATAAAATAAAGAATAATGAATAAAAGTGCTTAAATGGTGGAATTTTTTTTTTTTTTTGGGTTTAAAAAGTGTAGAGTAATCCATAGGTCACGAATCGTATCATGGAATGTGAGAACCAGCACACTACTTGCTGATGAACGGCTGGATTAAGTCCTCAACGAGATGAATCGGTATAAAATCAATTCTGAAAGCCGTAAGAGTGGCGTTGGCAATGTTACCGTAAGAAGAATTTTGAGAGAAGTAAAATCTACTACCTTTTTGAAAAGAGAGGTAGCATATTTTTTTTGTAGAAGCATTCGTCATTCTTCGGATGAACTGTGTAAACGCGACCAAGTGCATCAGTAGAACGCGCATCCAGATGATCAGGAACCGCATCGCCTTGCTTTCGACGTTGAAATTTCTTCGATGTTCGAGCGTTCCAAGTATAATAACGCGGCATCTCAGAGTACAACAAAGTTCATGCAAACGGATCGCTTTCGCGAAACGAAAAGAAACTGGTCAAAGTTGTCGCTGAAGGTGTTTCAGCACGTCGTGTAACATTTGATGCGTTGAAATAAGCTCGTACACCATTCTTCAGATGCACTTCCAAATGTACAAATGGGATGACGCTCATGAATGGGGAATGATAATTCTACACCAAATCGCCTTATTGGAACTCATATGTATATCATGATAACATCAAAATAGCCGTTCCGTACAAAATGCATGAGAAATTGAATTTTCTTCATACATTTTTTTCGTGAAATGTCCGATGTTTTAAAAGTTATTCTGCTATTTTGAACAAAGACAAATCCAACAAATCAAAAATCATAAAAATCGGTCCAGCCCTTCTTGAATTATAAATCGTGTAACTAACCCGAGTTTGTTTTAGATTAAGAGTATTCATTTTATTCGCCTTATTTACATCGAGTTGCCATAATGAGCGTCAAGCTATGTTTTCGCTGAAATAATAATGGGTTGTAAACAAAATCAGACTAATTTGACAGTCTGCAAACCCTCAACAGTCACTGACCCCAGATTTCACTACGCTCACGAACCCAGATTTTATACGTGAGGGACTTTCCTGTAGTTCCTTATTCTAAGGCTGCGATCGACTTATGAATAAAAAACATTAGAATTATCGAAAAAAATGTAGTAGAATGATAACTTGATTTTAGTAGTGTACTAGACTATCATTTTTTCTAAAAAGGTAGTAAAACTACTACATATGTAGCAGAACGGTAACACTGGGCGTTGGCGTAATACTCACCAAAGAAGCCAGCTCCAGCCTCATTAGCGGGTCACCAGTTTCCGAGAGGATTATGATCATGCGCCTGCGTACCAGACTAAGAAGTACTACGGTATTCCAATGCTATGTTCCAACTAAAGACGCATAAACGAGTTCTATATATTTTTTTATGTCGTTGATTTTTGTGACTCCAATCTAGAATCAGATTTATATGCCTGTTGATTGAAATGGACCACCATAAAGCAGACAAAGTCTGGCACGTGCTTGTCTTGTTTTTTCGAAGCTATACGAGTAACGAAGAGTACTGTCGTCAGCAAAACTGTGAAGTGAGTTGGATGGGATTGAGAGCTGGTCATTTATAAAAACTTTTGCTCAAAATCTGGAGATGATGTTATCTGAAATAGTATTCGGTGTACAGTAAAAATTATAGTAAAGAACTTAAGAATAAAATAACTCACAACAAAAAACATTGTGACTCGCAAAACGCTAAAAACTGAATATTGGAATTTTTATCCTTCTTAGAAGCTACATATCTTCTAAATTGAGTCAGCCAAGTTTCTTTTTTCCGTAAATACCTTGTATCAATACTGGATAGTGGGGATTTTTTTTTTTTTTTATGTGGCAGTGCTAAGCTCAGGAATCACCCTTTGTACTACTAGTCCGTCATGTCATTTGTCACGTCATGGTGCAATGTCTAGCAGTAAGCTTAGTACGGGGAGGGGGTTGGAGGGGTTATAAAGGAACGGGAGGGAATTGAAGAAGGTGGTGGTGAACCCTACGTTTGAACTCTTGGATGTTGTAGGAGCTCGGAAATACTGACTGCGAGAGATTATTCCACAGCCGAGTTGTTCTATTAACAAACGAATTCATATTTTGTTGAGTGCGTGAAAGGGGGAGTTGTAGGTGGAGGGAATGAGACGAGTGGGCTAATCTGGTGTTGCGGGTATAAGAATGCCGTGGAGGCAGGAGAGCGCTTAGCTCGGAGGAACAGTCACTATGATAGTAGCGATAAAATTTTGTCAGTGCTGCTACATTCCTACGGTGGCTGAGGGGGTCGATGGTGGAGCAAGCGGTATCGTCATCAATTAATTTAAGGGCCTTTTTTTGGACCTTATCTAACCATGCCAAGGTGGTTATTGGAGCGCCGCCCCAAACGAGGGAGTTATATTCGAGAAGAGGCCGAATGTAGGATTTATAAATAACAGCACGGGCCGATGGCTGGAGGAGGAACTTACACCTCTTAAGAAATCCCAAGCACTGAGATCCTTGTTTGGCGATTTGGAATATGTGGTCATTCCATCGCAAGTCTTTGGTTAATGTCACGCCTAAGATGTGTAAGGATGGTTCGGCCAATAGTTGAACTTCATTCACTTTCAAGGGTGGAGGGGTGTTGAACTTCTTTTTAGAGATAAGACAGTACTTGGTTTTGGCGGAGTTGAATTCAACACGATTCTTCTTTCCCCACTCTAGAATCAGTTTAATGTCGTTATTAATAGAGTTGGACATACGTTCGCGATCATCAAGACAGGATCTGGCATGAGTCTGCCTTGTATCGAAGCTGTACGAGTACCGTAAAGTACCGTCGTCAGCGAAGCTGAGAAGTGGGTTGGAGGGGATTGAAAGAAGGTCATTTATAAAGATAAGGAATAGGGCCGGTGATAAGATTGACCCCTGGGGGACCCCCGCCGAGATCGGGTGGGATGCGGATTTGACGCCATCCAATACTACTTTGATTGAACGGCCGAAAAGGAAATTCTTGATCCACTTCTGTAGAAGTGAGTCGACTCCAATAGCTTTGAGTTTAGCTAACAGGGCTGAGTGCCAAACTCTATCGAAAGCCTTGGAGATATCTAGAGCAACCAGACTAGACTCGCCGGATCCATGCAGACTACGGCTGAGGTGTTCTGTAAGACAGACTAAAAGATCGCCAGTGGATCTTTTCTGGCGGAAGCCATATTGTCTGTCGTTTATGAGTAGGTTGGATTCTAGATATCCCATAAGCTTTTTGTTGATTATCGTCTCCATTGTTTTGGAGAGAATAGAAGTAATTGCTATTGGGCGGTAGTTGAAGGGGTCGCTGGCTTCACCTTTTTTCGGAATTGGCTGAACATGGGCAAGTTTCCAAGAGTCTGGGTAAACTCCGGAGGAGTATGATAGGGCAAAAAGTTTGCGCAGAGGTTTAGCCAAAGGTGACGCGCATTGTTTTAAGACGATAGGGGGTATATTATCGGGTCCAGTGGATTTGTTGACATCGAGCTCCTTGAGGCACCTGTACACCTCGCGAGTCCTGAAGAAAACCCTGTCCATTAAGTGAGCATTGTGCTCGAGAACTGGGGGTAGCGCATCAGTTTCGGGTAGGGAAGAATTTGAAGCAAACAGAGATGCTAATAAATCGGCCTTGGCTTTTCTGTCTGTTATCACCTTCTTATCGTGAATGAATGAAGGAGTTGTAGATGCAGTGAAATTCTTCTTTATGGAACTTACCAAGGACCAGAAGTTTTTGCTACCAGAGGTTGCATTAAAGAGTTTACTTCTCAACTTACTGTCAAATGAATTTTTGACGTTCCTGATGGTGACTTTACAGGAATTTCTTAGTGTTATATACTCTTCACGGAGCGATTCACTCGGGGAGCTCTTGTAAGCTCGAAAGGCGGCTTCTTTGTTTCTGATTGCATGCATACACTCCTGATTAAACCATCTGTTGGGCCTAGCCTTCACAGATTTAGTAGAATGAGGAATGTACAAATGCATTCCTGCCTGTATGATTCTAGTGATACGGATAGTGGCAGAGTTGACGTTTTTGGTTCGGAAACACTGATTCCAGTCAGTAGCTTGGAAAAAATTAATTAGCCCCAGCCAATTGGCCTTCCCATAATGCCATACAGTTCTCCTAACTGGTTTGGGAGGGGTGGGAAATTCGAATGGGAAGCTAGCGCTAATTAAGCAGTGGTCCGAATTGAATCAACTTCGACGGAGTATCGCTCTGGATGGGAAGTGAGAAAAAGATTGCCTCCCTTTCAGGCACAATTTTTTTTTTGTTTTTTTTTTTTTCAAATATATCCAGGAATCACCCCTGAAAATATAATCCACATAGTCCTACATGTGATAGGCCACATAGTTCATGTCTGGTGCCACGTCTAATAGCAAACTTAGCTTGAAGATATAAAAAGGATATTATAGGTTAAGGATAGCCTCGAGAAGGCAGTGAGCCTAGCAGCTGAACTCTTGGATGTTGTATGAGTTTATTTTTTTAACAATTGGCTGTGTTACAACTGTCGGGATTAGCGTGAGGTATCGGAGTGATATGCCCAGGCTCGCCACAGAGGGAAGCAACAGGGACGATTTGCTCCGGGCCCCAGGACAGAGCGGACCCCGAGAGTAGAGTGAAACTCAAAAAGTGAAAATTCCACATCCCTGCGTGCTAATCGTCTAGGGGCGCCGCATCTAGCTTGAAACCCAAAAAGCCAAAAGCGCCATATCCCTGCGTTCTAATTGTCAAGCAAAAGTAACCTAAAACCTTAAGCATAAGTACACTAAAATATATGTTGTGTATAGGTATGGATTCTTCTACTCATCACATTTATATGGTAAATACTATTTTTCTCCCTTCCATTTCCCCAAAGTCGTCGATGACATCATCATAGTCTATATTATCTGCCAGCTCTCGTTCTATTGATAATATCATGCAGATTTAAACGTAATTCATACATGATCTTAGAAATTTTTTTATCATTTTTAATTTTTGTTCACCTTTTGCAATTGACTTTTTACCTTTCTAAATACGAGTGTCGACAGCAGTTTTACCGAGCGGTCACCCAACTAAGTACCAGCACGTCCAATATGCTGCTTGATCCCCGCATCGAACGAGAATCGATCTACATTTGTCCGTTTTGTTCGCCCCTTACAATTCCTTAAAGGTCAGAGGATATCTTAAAAGCGCTTCGATTTTTTCCACTGGGAGAAATTCTGGATTGATTTTGGAAGATGAGTGCTCAGCCCAGAACTAAGCAGAAGGGCCTGTCTACATAAGACCTCTTCCATTCTAGGCTACACTAAGTAACTTTAGGCTCTTTCGCGAATAATCATGATTCAGTATCTTTATTCAATGTTCTGAATGAACTTATTCTTACCACAAATTTTTTTAGTCAAAGATTTGTTGGCATTTCAATATCCTGAAGGAGCCCCCACCCAAACATATTTCAGCCCTAAGCCAGGTGACGTGGTGGGCCTGAGTATGCCTCCAAAAACAAGTAATCCCGCTAACCAGCCAACCAAGGCTGTGACGCAGGGAGTACCAAACTAACAGATGAGCAATGTGAAGACCAGATCTAAGCAGAACTTTGGCATCATATTATTAACCGGTTAACCTGGCGAGATGCCTTATTATGGCTACCTCTTTTTTTTATGTGAAAGACTAGAGTCTCAAGAAAGGCCCTTTATACTGTTGACAATCTATTTCCTTCGTATAGAGTGCAATGTCGAACAGCAGCTCTAGTCGGGGAGGAAGGAGCTACCACAACCTACCCGCGATATTTTTAGTCCACCTACTCCCAACCATTGCGACTTTGACATCGGGACATCTAGAAACAACTCGCTGGGGTGTTATGCCTCCTGAAACGAATTGAATCTCATCAACCAACCGATGACATGGGCTTTGGTGGAGAGGGAAAGGGCTAAGGAAGGCTATGACAGGAGGAAAAGGCGAAGGACCGTGGGGCTGACGGGGATTCAAACCCGGGACCTCTGGTCGGTGAAAAGCCGGCAATAGTAACAGCTGCTTTGCCATATAAAACTGATTATAAATACGAAAATTTGTCATTAACTGCTAAAGTTGCGTTTTCGTGGACTAAAATTCTAATTTGCTCCCAGAAGGGAAGCCACTCTTTGTTGTCTCCAGAAAATTTTCTAAGCTCCAGGTAATTTTACAAAACCTATTTTCTTTGGTTTTAAAGATGTATTCTATGGTAAGAATGTTATTTCTGGTATATCTTTTATCCTTCCTATTCTAGTTAACAAACGAGGTTCCAAATCAATGATCTTGTCGTCATATTCTGGAAGTTAATTTTCAGCACTCCTTCTTCCCTTCCTGTTCGGGGCGAAATCAGTTCTTTGCATAAACTAGGGAAAATATTTATTTTCAAAACAGAATTATCTCCGGCATACATGGACCCCCCAGTATCTCCTGCCACCTTTATTATTAATATTATTAAATTTTTTTTTTTAAATCCACAATTTCCATTTCCTGTCACACAGAAAATCCAGAATTAAATTTTCGCTAGACCCAAGGAGTAATCACACGGCTGAGTGTTAATTATTGATTAGAGTCCTTAAGACCTTCTCTAGAAGTAAGTCACGTTATCAGGGATTACCGAGCTTTTTTCCGTTTTGTTAGAAATCCTTTGAACCGTAAGCCATGCCTGCTTCTCTGGCCCTTAGAATACTGTTGCCAGAAGGCTAAGCATTATAGAAAGAGATGGCAATAGAGCGCGAAAAGCAAATGTATACCTCGTAAAATGGAATATGGGTACTGGATGTGGATCAATAACTCTAGCACAAAATTCACAGAGCAGTGCCGCTCTTTTATATAGTACAAGGTAGCAGCAGCAATTTACTTTGACAAAAGAATGCCGCCGCTTAAACACCTGCCAAAGCTCCTTTAAAACTCTGCTTTTAACTTCCAACTCTAAGGGATGAGAATTGTGCGGGTATTGGCGGCAGCACTGACGATTTCTTCTTCTTTTACAAGACGAGGAAAAAAAATATATTTATATATCTATGTACTGTACATACATATGTATATATGTATATAAATCTACTTGTGCCTCGTTCTTGTGTAACAAAGACGTTTTTGCCAATCTATATAACATTTGCGAGAAGAAAACGCCCGTGTGCCTATGCCATCCCTTAAAAGCACTTTTAGTCCTGATCGCCTTATTGAAGGAGCTCAACAACGGAGGTGCCATAAGACACAGTCATGGCTCCTGTTCTTGTTTCTTGTTGCTCGTCGCCGCCTCTGTTGTCCTCGTCGTCGACGTCGTCGTCGGTCGTCTTTCACAGCTTTATTCTTCTTCTTCTAGTTTTATGCTCGTTGATGGCATTACATAAGGGCTGCCACCCCCACCCCTTCAAAGAACCTTGCCCATACATATTAGAGAGTTTTGTCTAATGTTGTAGTAACCGTTTTCAACCCTTTTTCTTTGAATAAAATATGCACGTTTTTAAATAAGGGTGAAATGTTGCATGTGTTATATGTGTACATATATGTAGAAATTGATGTGGGGAAGGATCTTCTTATTTCAAAGCTACATACATATATATAAACTCCTTCCCTTTCCACCCTAGCCAACACCCCAACAACCCTTCACCACTCAAAAAACTCCCACCGTATTACCATGCATGTATGTACTGTACATCCCCGACTATGTGCTTCTATGCCCAAGCTTAAGGATCAATTAAACGGAGCGAAAATTTGCAGAGTGATACCCTTTTCTGGGCTTTTTGGAAATTTAATACTTCACCTAATTAACACAGGTGTAAATATTTGATGTAGTCAAGGTGAGCATTTATGCATGAGTATGTGTATTTGCACATATATATGTATACATATTTATATGCATGTGTATGCATGTATGATTGTGGTGCTTGGTGGTTTTCAGAGCTATTTCCATGAAGCCCACCACTTTCAACATCCGTTCTCTCTGCTGCTCTGTTCAGGGAAGGAAGCAAGGAAGCCAGCTTTACTATATATATTTAACCGAATAACGGTTTTCAAAAATTAATTGTAAGTAAAAAGGAAGTTAGTTGGTGTAGAGGCCGTTTTTTTGGCGTTGTTGTTGCTGTCGTTGTTGTAATTTGTAATTTCGTTGAAGTTTAATTATATGTGCATATTCGTGGTAAGCCAATGGATTGTCATTAAGGGTGCTTTAGTAACGTAGTTAGAGGATTGATTCGGTAGAATTGGTGGTGTGGCGCTTAGTGTTTCGTATAGATGTGCAGAGATATTGTAGAATTGTTTATTATATCTTAAATTTATCACTTTTTAAAAGGAGGACGAGAACTCTCAGTCGTGTCGATACAGCTCGAGCGCAACAAGAGTAGCTATCAAGAATAGAGTTTAAACAAAAAATGCACTAGATTTAGTGGTAGGGCTTCGAACAATAGGTTATACATCTTATGCGGACTGAGGATTTGGTAAAGGAAGGTGAAAATTTAAAATCACCAACAACGACATCTAAGAAAAATTAAAAAAATTCTATTCAAAAACTACCCCGAAGCCGAAGGGGTATAAAACTAGTTGGGATGTGGGTTTGACCCCTTCGGTCCACTCGATTAACTTCCCAGTATGATGAACGAAGATGGAATAAACTGACTTCTTACAAAATAGTTATACGTTTAGCACTAGTGGAAAATTGGCTAGTATCAGAACTGATGACAAAGCAATCCCGAGAGAAGCTAGTTCAAATAACTATAATAGTAGTAAATCCACAAGATTTTTCTAGAGAATTTGTTTTTCCTGAACGTTAGCAAACAAACATTTCCTCCGTATTTCGTTCGCTGCACTAAAGCGGGTGTTCAAATTCGTATTGAGCGGGCTGAAGCGCCATTGACAATCTGTGAAGGGAATGACTTCATTTGGAAATTCCAAAGCTTTCCGGAGATATTAGCAAAACTGTAACTGTTAAGTAGGTACTTGTCAGACTTGAGCAAAAAGAACAAATTTTGCGGTAACTACTGGAAATCCCGGGATGAGCCGCAATTTTCTGAAACTGTATAACGCGTAGAAAACAATTCCCCGTCAAACATAATTATGTGGCATAGTCCGGAATAAGAAAAGGGGATAATGAAACATAGAACAAATCTGCAAGACATGATTTTGGATATAGAAAAAACTTTAAGAGTTGATTATAAAAATATGTTACCTACAACTTTTATACTACGTGCACAACAGATTCCTAGCCAAGTTTATTCAGAATATGTCTTGTGCTCGTAGATTTTGACGTTCTCAGATAATTGGCACCCTGAACTTGCCCAATGGCGAACATGGCTTGAGACGAAAATTGCCAACATTTTAAGACGATACTACTGATTTGATCCTAAAAAGGACAGTTACTGCTTCCCGTTTTCGAGTTTCGTCGTCTCCGGTCATACCGCCCGCACGGCACTGGTTAACAATCCACTGTAACGCTTGTTAGATGTTTCACTTGTAAGTATTAGGTACAATTTATTATTATTATTTATTTATTGATAGTCCTAGCCTAAGTATATAAGAACCTTACGCTAAAAGCTATTAATAATTTTTGGCCCGCGGCTGGTGCGCCTTTTGGGCCAGAACCGGGGGTGTTAGTAATTGGGGGGTTGAATACTGTAGGGTTATTGTCTAGGGTTAGTAGGCTTGCGCTTAATTGTAGTTACTTCTAAATTAGTGGTAAAAGTATCTGGTTAGTATTTTATTATCTAGGGCTAGTGGGCTATGTTATTTAAAAGGTTAATTTCTGTGGTGATTATTGGGTGCGGGATCTGTCTGTGTAGTCCTTATGGATGGTCTGAGATCAATTAGTAAGCCATGGTCGTTTAACAGTGGGAAAAGAGTGTGTGTCGGGTCTCTGTCTGGCTGTAGCAATTCGTGGGCTGGCTTGTGATAGTTGAGGCGTCGCAGTGAGTTTGTTACTTCTCGGCATGTAAAAAAGAAGTGCTCCGCTGTAAGAGGGACGTCACAGTAAGGGCATGTTGGTGGTGATGTTTTGTCATAAATGTACTTTTTGAAAGCCATCGAGTGACCTAGTCGTAACCTGGTGAATATGATCGTCGTTGGTCGGGTCCAGGGGGGAATTTTTGGGGCGCATGCCGTAGGCCAAATTTTTTTAAGGAAACAGGTGGAGGAGTCCCATCTGTTTTGTTTGCTGCGTTTGATTTTTTCTTTGATAATGTTTACGGTTCTGTCCAGGTTTGGAGGCTCCTTCGTGATTATCCGGGGTGCGTTATTTTTTGCTAGATCGTCGGCCGCTTCATTTCCCTGAATTCCCACGTGACCTGGACACCAAGCTAGTGTGATATCATGTTTGTGGATCGTTTCTTTTATGTAGTCCGTCTGTGGGCTGGTGGCCTTCGGGTTGCTAATGTGCTTTAAAGCGGCCAAGGAGTCTGAGTAGATGACGGTGTTAACGCGTGATCTTTTGGCCCAGTCAACCGCTTCCCAAATTGCGTATAACTCACCGAAGTAGGCGCTGGTACCGTCAGGTAGCCTTCCTACTTCGATGGGGGTCCCTGTGTCGTCCGTTAATGCGTACGTCGTTCCAGTGTCTGATTTTGATGCGTCAGTGTACAAGAAGATTGTGTTTGGGTTACTATTTGTGTATTGGTCCCTTTGTTCGAAGTGCAATTTCTTGTAGATTAATGCGCTGGTGTTGTCTTTTAGGTATTTGCTCAGCGTGAAATTTATGTGTTTTGGGTCCACTAACCAGGGAGGGAAGGGTGTGTTTGCTATTGGAGGGTGGTTGTTTGGTATGCTCTTTGCCTCCTCAGGCATGCCTATAAGACCGCGTAGCAGCGATGGTGTGTAGCTGTTAACTGTTTCGTGTCGCCTGTCCCAACAGTACATTAGGGTGTGGTATAGCGGTTTGTATGAGGAAAGTAAGTTTTTTGCTATTGTCTTCTGCAGGAGTAAGTCTCTTCTGTAGTCTATGTCTATGAAACCAGCCTCAATTCTCAGAGCATCTAGGTTGGTGCTAGGTAATGCCCCTAGCGCTATCCTAGCCGTGGTGTTGAGAGCAACTTGCAAAGGTTTGCGGGCGGTTACGGAGGAGAAGCCGTAGTTGGGTAGACCGAAATCCAGGCACCCGAGAGTCAGTTGTTTGGCAATGTTCACCGCAAGCGTAGCGGGTGGGCCAGCTCTGTTTGTGCATATGGATTTCAGCATGTTGTTGCGAATTTTTATAGCTCTGGTTGTTGCTTTGATTTGTGCCCTCCATAGTAGGTTTTTGTCATATGTTAGCCCCAGAATTCGTATTTCGTTTTTGAGTTGTATGGTTTGACTATTTAAGCGGATTTGTGCAAAGTAGCATGAGCGCTTGCGGCAGATGTGAAGAGCCTCGGTTTTATTGGGGGAGAATTGAGCATCTCTAATGTTTGCCCATTTGTAAGCAATGTTATACGCTTTATTTAATGTTGCCTGGACTCTGTTGTGTTCTCCTGCCGCCAGGAGGATTAGATTGTCCGCGTATATCCAATGGGCTAGGCCTTCTATATTTGCAAGTGAAGAACCCAAAGAGTGTGTGTAAATGTTGAAGAGATGCACTGAGAGGGGAGAGCCTTGTGGTAGGCCGTTTTTCAGTGGGTGGGGTTTACTATAATATCCACGGATTCTCGCGAGTATTTGACGATTTGCGAGGAAGTTTGATATTAGATTTATTATCTGCAGAGGGAAATGCCATTCGTGCAGCTGTTTGGAGATCCAGCAGGCTCGTACTCTGTCGAAAGCTTTTGTTAGGTCCATTGATAGCATTACTGCATGTTTTCTTTGACGAAAAGCGTCGCGTAAGTTGGTTTCTAGCTCGAGGTGGAGGGTTTGCACACTCCTGCCCGGTCTAAAAGCTATCAGTGACGGATGTAGGAGCTGTTCCAGCGCCCAAGATATTCTTGACCCTAAGACCTTTTCAAAAACTTTTGAGCTTGTTTTGAGGAGATGTATTGGCCTCAGATTGGTAAAGGTGAGCACACCAGAGTGAGGTTTGGGGATCGGGACCACGACGGCTACCTTCCAGTCCTGTGGGAAGCGTGCGGTGGCCATAATCTTATTTAACATGTACGTGTATCTACTATGCCAACAAGGTGGTGAGTTGGACAGCATTCTGTATGTGATACCGTCTATGCCTGGTGTGGAGCCCCTAAAAGAGTTCAGTGTGTATATGACCTCTCTAGGAGTGATGTTTGCTGTAAGGATCTTTAGCGATTCTTGGGTACCTGCGCTACTCTCTGAGCGTGATTGTAGGTTTGTGGCGGATAAAAATGAGTACCTGCTGGTCTCTTCTGCAAAAGCATTGGCTATGTCCTCCGGGCTCGTTAAGAGCCTGTCGCCCTGCTGGACGGAAGCTAAGGGTGAGGTTGGCTTACCCTTGAATGTTTTTATACGGTGCCACAGTTCTTGTGTGGTTAAGGTTGGGGTTATACTCGATAAGAAAGAAACCCATTGTTCCTTTTTGGCTTGTCTTATGACTCTCTTCATTGAGGCGTTTTTCTGCCGGTAGTCCAGCGCGTTTTCTGGTGTCGGGTTTCGCTTGTATTTTCTCCAGGTTCTGTTTTTTTCTTTTATTTTATAGGCAACTGAGTCATTTAGCCACCTGGGTTTTGTTTTAATGTGCGGAGTAGTGGTGCCCATGACCGCGTTTGCTGCCTGCCTTATTGCTTTTCTGAGAGTACTTGATTCCTTTTCTATGTTTGTTGTTTCTTTATGGAGGTCCAAGTAGTGTGAGATCGAAAGTCTGTATGCTGTCCAGTCCGCTCTGTTCTCTTTAAAACGTGGCACGTGTCGTGTTGTATGTATTTGATGTTTAAGCGTGATTTGAATTGGAAAATGATCGCTGCCTTTGGGGAGTGGGGTAACTGACCATTGTGTATGGGGGGCTAGGGTGGATGAAGTGAAAGTAAGATCTATTGCTGTGAGTGTGTTGGAGGTACTAAAATGAGTGGGTGTACCGTCGTTAAGTAGGCAGAGGTCTGTATCATCGAGCCATTGCTCTAGGATACGACCTGCTTGATTTTTGTAGTTGCTGCCCCATATTTGATTGTGGGCGTTGAAATCGCCTATTATTATTAGTGGGTGAGGTATTTGTACCAGAAGATTATTAAGGTCTGAGATGGCTAGTGTGGTGTGGGGGTGGATGTATATATTGACCACGTGAAGTGGCTGAGGTAGAAGTAGCCTGACTGCATGTGCGTTTAGGGCCGTTTCTAGTGGGAGAGCTCTTGATGTGATGGTGTTTTGTACGAGGATCGCCAGGGCACCTCGTCCTGTGTCCGGTTGATGTATGTTGTGAGTGTAGATTTTGTAGTCTTTGTATGCTAGTTTGCGGTTATTGTCTTTGAGGTAGGTATCCTGGAGTGCCAATACGTCTGGTTTGCTGGCATGATAAATTAAGTCAAGGTCGCTTTTGTTTGCAAAGAAGCTGTTAATGTTCCACTGTAATAGTGTGAGGGTCTTCAGCGACTGTTTGTTGAAATCGCTGCCCCTGTTCATGTTTTGTGTTGGTTCTGTGCTCGTGGAAGCTGTATCTCTTAGGTTTTGCTGGCCTATGTTGGTGTAGTTGCCTTGAAGATGGTTAATGTTGTAGCTTGTTGGAGTTTGGTACGCATTTTTGGAAATCATGGTGTTGGTAATGGAGATTCATCCTCAGAGACTGCCATAGTGTTGTCTTCTGGGGTTTTAGGCGTTTTTAGTTTTTCGTAATTCTTCGAAAATTGTGTAGCCCATGCCTCTGCAAAGGCTAATTTTTCTTTTGGTGGTGTTAGGGATAATTTTTTGTTTGCGTCTTCGGTTGTATAGATCGTTGGAATTGTGTTTCCAACGATTGAGTAATTGAGGGTCTCGGATTCTTGTTGTTCTATGTTTGTGGCGTAGTTGTTGTCCGTATTGTTATGTTTAGTAGTGATAGTGGTTGTGATGTGTTCTTTTTTTGGGGTGCTATTTGTTTTAATCAGTATTTTGTTGTTTGTATTGATAGTTTTTTTTGTAGTGTTGTTTGTGTTTGTAATAGTAATTTTTTTGTTTACTTGGTTTGTTTCTAGTTGGGGAGTAAGAGGATTTGCGGTTTCGGTTGTTGTAGGATTATTAGTTAAAGTAGTATCTGATTTCACATTTGATTGTTGTCTAACTAAATGAGCGTAGGTCATGTTGCTTGTTCCTGGTGTTGGACTTGTTTGTTGGGGTGTTGTTTGACTAATGATCTCCCGGGAGTATTGTGGCGTCATTGAGTTTTCTACGATGGGGGTGTTTCTGTTCACCCTTAATTCTGGGTTTTCTTCGTAAAAGCGTCTTCTGGCATCAAAGTTTGTTAAATGATACCGAGTTTTGAGCTCCATTATTTTCTTTTCTATTACGAATAGGGGGCAGGATCGGTCTAGTGTGGTATGTGTCCCTGCCACTTTGCAGGATATGCACGCCTTGGTGGTGCAAACATGTTGTTGTTCCGGTTGGACAGGTACACCGCACTTTGCGCACGCTCTTTGATTTGTGCAACGCGTTTCATGATGCCTGAGCTCCCAGCAATTTCTGCAGTGTAATGGTGCCGGTATATACGGGGTTACTTTCACCTTTTCATAAAAAATGTCGATAGTCGTTGGTAATTGGTACGAGTTAAAAGAAACTATTAGGGCACCTGTGGGCTGGTTTTCGTTAGTCTCCGTATTTATTTTTGTTAGGATTTTTACATCCACAATATTATTGTCCGATAGTTGTAGGGTTTTTAATATGTCTTCCTTTTGGAAATATTTTAGGGAGGGTTCATAAATAATCGCTTTTGTTTGATTTAGTCTTGAGTGTAAAGAGGCTTTTATTTTGTATTTGCCGACCTTCTTTAGTTTTTCTATTAACCTTTCCGCAGGCGCCTTGTCAGCGACTAGAAGTAAGATGTTTCCGTCCCTTAGTGTTTTCCTGGTTTTTATTTTTTTTGTGATATCTTCTATTGCTTTTTGCAATAGATACGGAGGTATTTGGGCTGGCTTTAAGTTTTCCTGATCACTTTCTATTATGATGTATTTGGGATCTGCACCCAGTTTATTTTGGTATAGCGTTTCTTCTATGGTTGGATAATCCGAAGTCATCAAGGTTTGTTTGCTATGTTTAGGTCTTTTTCTGCTCGTAGTTATCCCATCTGGATCAAGCAGAGCAAATCTATTTCCGCCCGTAGGCGGCATTTTTTTGCGTGCTTTATTCCTTGGACGGCGTTTTCCCTTTCACCTAAAGGTATGCAATCGTCGTTGTTTCAGCTTTAAGTGCTAAAAAATTAGCCCTTCAGTGCTGGCAGTGCTATGCGTGTTTTTTAAGGTTAGAAGTAAGAAAAGAATGGAAATTAAGAATTTTTTAAATAGTAAATGGATTTTTTTGTTACTATTAATTGTTGTATTTTCTTATTTATTTGGTTTTGGTTTTCCCTTTTTATTTCTTATTTTGTTATATCTGCACATTCACTTGATAGTATTGGTGTCCTGATCACCTTCTCTTTTGTTTTGGGTGCATTAGCACCTACGGTGCACTTAAAATTTTTAAATTGAAACTCGATTTGATTGCCTTACACTTTTCTAAAAAAACCACGACGAAAGGAAAAAGAAAAGTAATACGACGAGCTAAGAAAAAACACCTTTGCTCGTGTTTATGGTATTACACTGTTTTTTGTCCGCTTTGACAATCACGACCGATTCGCACAGCTGCTAAGAGCGCACTGTATTAGGTACAATGTTTGTGGCATTACTGAGTCGAGTCGATTTAGTTGAGTTGATATTTTCGAAATCGTCATAAATGTCGCTCATCAAAATTTCCTCGTCTATTACGAACTTTCAGACAACATCATTGCCATCATTCTCATTAATCTCAGAACATTTTCTATTGTATATCCTATGTTGAGGAGAATAGTAACTGAATTCTGAGTTTTCCGATTGCGCTCTCATCTTTTGCTTTAAATGACGTTTTCCAATATGTCCCTAAATGAGTGATCATTTCAGACATGCATCAATATCATCGGCCCACATATTTGTCCGGACAGCCGGCAACATTTGCCCGGAATCTATGCCAATAAAACAGTTCCTCCCCAAAATAATTGGTTTTTACATCTTAAATCTCGCGGTGTTCTGTTAATAGATACTTTATTTGCCATAGTACACTCATCGCATTCGCAGACAGTCATCATGCAGTCTTGTAAAACTTTAGATTTTTTCCACGCAGGTTTTTAGATTTGTTCCACGCATGATTTTCGATATGATCTTCTTCGATCGGTATCTTAAGCATAGAATGAGCTGTTCTTCCTGATGTGAGTAAAGTTGCCGAAATCTCTGCTACTGTCCTGATCTCATATTGGCCAAATAACCTACCTTTCGAAATGTTAAAAAGCGTGGGACTTTACCTATATTCTTATTTTATTATTACTGCAACTTTTCGCTAGCGCCCCATATACTAAATATATTGGCTTGAGCAAAAAAGTTTTCATTCAATATAATTTTTTACTTTTTAGTTAATTTTTAAACAAAAGCATATTTTTAAGTTTTTTAAACTATATTTTTAGTTTTCTACCTTTTAGTTTATTATATGTCTTCGGTTATTTTGTTGTGACCGATATTTAAAATGAGGTCACCCAGCTTACTGTAGTCTACTCATCATACACTTTTATTTGGTATCCACACCGAGAACGTTGTAAAAAATGGTAGTCCGCCATTTTGTGTTGGCTGCCATTTTGAATTTGGAATTACCCCACCCAGCTAATAGTATTCTACTTGTCATATCCTTTCATCTGATACCCATACCGATCGTGATGTAAATAAAAAAGTAATCCGCTATCTGTGTTAGCCGCCATTTTGTTCCGGCCAACATTTTGAATTTGTAATGACACCTAATAGGTAATTATCTTATACTTATCATTCCCTTTCATTTGATACCCATGTCGGCGGTCAGCGAGCAGAATTGCGATATTCGGCCGCCATCTTGAAACGGCCATCTTGATTTTTCTATAAAATGGTCAGATTGCATTGTCACTTGAACTGTACATGTGTGCAAAATTTGAAGCTGATCGGTTATATGGAAGTGGGTCAAAAACAATTTTCAAGATTTGTCTACATACATACATCCGCACATACATACAAGTAGAGCTAATTTATAGTGTATATAAATAGCCTAAAACATGCCCGCCAAAATACTGAATCTTTCAGTGAAAGTCCCATCCCAATCGGATTAGCCGTTTCCGAGATTAGCCCGAACAAACAGACAGACAGACATACAGACAGACAAAAATTTTAAAAATGCGAGATTTCGTTTTAAAATCATGTAAAAAACCATATAAAATTAAAAAAACACAATTATTTTGAAATCATAGACAGACACTCCAATTATATTTATATACATAGATTAGCAAAACTTGTTAATTTAAGGCCTTTCTGACAATTAGACGAAGTTTTCCTATTTAAACAAAAAAGCCCGGACCGAATATTATGAAATTTTTTTCAGAGCATTTCTTCGTTAATATTCTTTTTTCGGCACCTCAATGAAGTCGATATAGTTTTTAGTTTGGGCGGTATCGTGCAGGCACAAAAATCATAAACGTCGTTTAAACAAAAAAAACGGTTCGACCGAATTTTATGAAAATCTTTTTTGATCATATTTTGGTTAATACTCTTCGAACGGCACGTAAACTAAGTCGATATCTTTTATAGTTCGCGCGATATCGTGCAGGTACAAAAATCACTTATGTCATATAAACCAAAAAACCGCTCGACCGAATATTGTACAAATCTTTTCAGATTATATTGTCGCTAATACGCTTCGAACGGCACCTTAAGCAAATCAATATCCTTCGTGGTTCGGGCGATATCGTGCAGGTACAAAAATCACTTACGCCGCTTAAACAAAAAAAACGGCTCGACCGAATTTCATGAAAATCTTTTCAGATCATATTTCGGTTAATACGCTTCGAACGACACCTAAACGAAGTCGATATCTTTTTTGGTTCGCGCGAGATCGTGCAGGAAAAAATGACCACATCCGTACGCACACACACACACACACACACATACTTCCTCCCAATTTTTTGCTTAAAATGCTCCTGGGACCCTGAAAGATGAAAATACGTCGAAATTTTCGATTTCGATTTTCGGACCGATTACAATAACTTCCTATACTGGGAAGTTAAAAAGGAGTTCAAAACCTAAATGTTGACCAGCACTTGGGAAGAGTAGATATCAGCGCTTGCTTTACAGGAATAATATAATTTTAATGCTAAGCCCGTCAAATGAGTACAGTCAGCCAATCTAGAGTCCACATAAAGGGCAGCCACCCTAGCTAAGTTGGTTAAAAACCACCAACCATGAAAACCTCAAGTTGTGGAAACTTCAGAAGAAGAAGGGCGACGAATAATTTGGCACTCATCCCTGGCATACAAACAAGGCTTAAGATTACTGCTCGAATATTAGATTTTTTTATTTATGTGGTAGTGCTAAGCTCAGGAGTCACCCTCTGTACTACTAGTCCGTCATGTCATTTGTCACGTCATGGTGCAATGTCTAGCAGTAGGCTTAGTACGGGGGAGGGGTGGGGAGAATAGGTTAAGCATTATAAAGGTACGTGGGGGTATTGAAGAAGGTGGTGATGAACCCTGCGTTTGAACTCTTGGATGTTGTAGGAGCTCGGAAATACCGACTGCGAGAGATTATTCCACAGTCGAGTTGTTCTATTTACAAACGAATTCATATCTTGTTGAGTGCGTGAAAGGGGGAGACTAGCCCAGAGGGTACGATGACGGACAGAGGTTTGTGGTTCGAATGCACGCAGCAATGTATGTATACTAGGGTAGCTCAAAAGATCGATCACTGATGAACTTGATTGGTTTTTTTTTTTTTTGTGTTCTATATTTTAAAATCCGCATCCTAAATAAACGAGTTGTATTCGGGGAGATGTCGAATGCCAGAAAAAGCTCGAGCCGGTCAATTTAAGAAGGATATGTAAGACCTACTCCACCAGGCCCAGGATATGAGTAAATCTTGAAGAATCATGAATTGGTCAGAAATTCCGGTAATACCCTCTTCAAAAATGGAAAAACTATTGAACTAAGTTACCAAATTTCTTGTAGCTCAACAAATAAAAACAACTCCCTATCGTTTACAAGCAAACGGAACAGTGGAACTATCCCATCATCGGCGCTCTTATACCTTAGGTATACACGCAGCATTGGTATATTATAGATGAGGACGTATGGATCTAGATGCAAAAGCTTTTATAAAAGTTTACTGAAAGATCATGAGGAGAAAGCTTTACATTGGAGCACAGCAACATTGAAGCAGTTACACGAGTTACAAGCAGGATTAGGTTTGTGACCAAGCAATTAATTTCTTACTAGTGTGGCTGTGAGATTTCAATCAATCATTAGGTTTTTGGTGTTTTATATGGAAGAGTAGAGGTAAGTCCCCATGTATTGCCGTCGGTTCTATCATTGAGTACAATGTCTTCGAAAAGACTATTGAGAGAAGAGTGAACAGTGACTTCACTCGCTCGCATCTAGTACTACCGCGACAAACCTTAAATGTGTTTAAAAAATGTCTACTATGTTAATCAAATGGGTGACGTCAAAATAACAAACAGTAACAGTGACGCATTTTCAAAAGCTGAGATTTGCAGTGCAGAAAGAGGGAATGTTATATAGATAGAAAAAGTTAAAAGACACAACACGAGGTCGGCAAGCGAAGTTGAAAGCAGACCTAAGAAATTCTCTACAAGCTTAGGAACCTCTCCACTTCTTGCATTTCTACACGACTATATTGTGCACAAGAGCCCATACGAGAATGATTTACCATTCTGCACTAAATGTCCGGACGATAAAGAGGACGCAGAAGAGGTAGTCATTACACTGAAAGCCATGCACCAGAACCCAAAGAAATGCTAGGATGAAAGACGCAGAGTAGGGTAAAGAAATGCCTGGGGAGATAGCAGCTAGATAGTTGATGCAGCCCCAGTTGGTCGAGATGGTTACGCGAATAGAATGGAAGATAACAAGGAGGTGGTTTTAGGCCAGGTTAGAGACCCACTAAACTGATAGGCAGCAACTTCGACCTTCCTACGAATTTACGGGCACTTATGTAGCCTAGCCAGTGAATTGGGTAGCCTGCTTCGACGAAACCAACTTTCTCACAAAGAAAGAAGGGGCGGAAGATTGCTGATCCAAATGCTCCACTGTTCCAGCTCTCTTTCCGCGGCTTCTTCCAACATTATATGTAGCATATGTTCCCACCCCGATTTTATTTTCTTTATTTGTACCCATCATGCTTACTATTAGGTGTTCTTTATCGTGTGCCTACACATAAAAGACTAGGGAGTAGGAATAGGGATGGAAATCGTAGACTATATTATAGAGGGTGGCAGGGTTGGAAGAAGGGTGTCTGCTACGTTCTAAAAAGCATTGCCTCGGCTGAGGTTTGTGGTTCGAATGCACGCAGCAATGTATGTATACTAGGGTAGCTCAAAAGATCGATCACTGATGAACTTGATTGTTTTTTTTTGTGTTCTATATTTTAAAATCCGCATCCTAAACTTCACGCATACCTGGGGGTCAAAGTAACTCACCCCTCGATGCTAGGGTCAGAACTCGAACCCGGCGTATTCTCTTATTTTAGGCGTGGGTCGAGCCCCCGTGCTGCTTGAGTGATCAAATATTCTCACTAAATCTTTGTATAAATAGCTTTTACGCTTGGACGTACATACGTCCTCGACTATTTTTAATTGTTATAATGCATACTTAATCCTTCTTCATTTACTAGCTAGTGCGAACCCGGCGATTTCTCCTGTTTTGGGCATGAGTCGAGCCCCCGCGTTGCTCGAGTGATCAAATATTCTCACTAATCCCTCGAAAAATAGCCTTTTCGTTTGGATGCATACATCCTCATCTATCATTGATAGGTACAATCCAAATACTTAATGTTACTAGCCTTTCGGCTTCATTCTCACTTGCAGAAACTCATCGAAACTACAACGCTTTTGCAAAAACCGATTGATCGCGTACGAAATCCTTTCGAATATCGGATACTCTTACCAGATTGATAAACGGTTAAAGGCGTTCATAAAATCTATTTTTTTACCACCAGAAAAAAAACCAATGACATATTTTCCCAATCTAATGAAATTTTCCTACAAAGTAAACTTCCAATATTTTGGCCAGTAATAATCATAAATAATAAAAAAAAAATAACGCAATTTTTTTCCCTGAAACATATATATTTGAACATATTCACTCAGAACAAAACTGTCACCTAATTGAAATTCATATCTTTCCTCCTTCACATAATCCACACAAAAATTCCTATAACAGCGCCTGCACCCACTCCTCTCACTCCACACTATAACATATCCTTTTTATAGTAGCTTTACTATTCTCCAATGTTCCTTTTTGATTTCGATCACAATTATTCAAATTTGGAAGAAAAAGAGAAAAAAAATAAAAAAAAAACTGGGAATAGATGGTCGCTCTCTCCATTCTACCCTTAACCTTAAAATATATTCAAACCCGAAAATAATTTGACACAAACATGATCTGAAAACCTTGAATATGGGGAGTGGGGGTACAGGGATTAGGAAGGGGGGGAGGGGTGGGTGGAAGGACGACGAGGAAAACCTTTTTTCTTTGCATTTTTTGTTGTTGTTGTTGTATTTTGTGGACTGAGAAAAAATATTTCTCTCCAAAAACCTTTTCCTCATGGACTTTGGACGTTATGTATATAAATAAATACGTAAACATGACTATTTTTTTTTTTGGGAAACTTGCCAGAAAGTTTAATTCGAATAATTTATCCGAAAAGCAGCCGCCCTCCATCCTCATTGACGACCCTGCTTAGTTAGAAAGTAACACAAACACAAAGGGAGAAGCATATTCAACCCTTTTAATAATAATTTCCCCTTAGTAACTGGCTTTAAGTAAAGTTCACACTAAAATTCAAGCTATATAGAATGTGTATCCCAACAATTATGAATAGCAAAGGACCTTAACTGTTTTTAGTCCTTTATGGGATGTGAGAGAAATTTCATCATCCCTTGTTTCCCGTACCCCGGAAAATCCATCAAAATGTTGCTGAACTCTCCGAGCAGTTTTCTTCTTATATTATGATCCGTTGTTATCCTATGAAAACTACTGGATAGCATGGAGTGAAAAAGAAGACGAAAATGGCACAAGAACAAGAAAGAAAATGGATTAATCTTCCGGTAGTGGAAAGTGTGTGTACATTTGGGATGAAGTAAAGTCTTGAGAAATTTACTCGTTTAGAAATTTCTTGGTTTTGTGCTATCCTCTCGTTCCGAACTTTATGCTAAAGTTTCCTCTCGCACAAGCCAAAGGCGGTTCCTTTTCTAATAGGGAATGGCAACAACCAGGCAAACATCCAGCAACAACAACAACAACACAATCCAGAAAGCACACCACTAACAAATCCTTAAGGAACAACGAAGGGATAAGATGTTGTGTTCCAGGAAAATTATGACGGATATTGTGCATAAAAACATGGTAAATACAACCTTAAGCAAAACATAGATTCAGGCTAGAATCCATTATCCTTCGGTATAAACATCGATCCTGGCGGCTGCATGATTACACTACCCCCACATTCCCTGGGCGAAAAACCGACCTTCGCCCACCCAGCCAGCCCGCTGCCCGAAACCGTCCCTCTAACCAGCCACCCCCACCTCAACAAACAATCTAGGTGGCCTGAATTGAAGCTACTATATAAAACGACGACTCAATACCTTGAACGTACAAGCAGGACTCTCTAGTCCTAGTGCTCTGTCGTCTAGGTGGCTGTAATGAAAAGGATTCTAGATGGGCGCCAGGGTCGGAATGTAGCGACGACGACGACGACGGTCGGCAGTCCCCGCCCGATTCAAAAATACATATACTTAACTACTCCAAACTTGGCACAACTTTAATCCAAGAACTTTTGATCGCTTCCCATTATTCAGCCCAGCGCTGCTAAATGTCCTGTCTGCATTCTACAGTAAACCGTAATGTACACGTACAATACCGAACGAAATGAGGCCAGGGCGCATTCACAGTAGCGCGCGTTAGGTAAGTTTACTGTCGGCAATGACGTCCAGAAACGGATTATGAATATGCGATGAGAGAAATTGTATAGGTGTCTGAATTGAAACAAAAGGACATGAAATGGAAAGGTGAAAAGGCTTATTTTACAAACAAACGTTTGGTGGGGGTGCACCCTTTTTTTTAGGATCTATATATACATATATTGCGGCCAAGGGAGCCTGGCTGTTCCTTACCTTATGCAGGCAACCATTTTACTTACAATCGAGGCCAAGGTAAGCAAAAGGTGGTAATCGGTGAATCGTTTTGTTGCTGCTGTTTTTGTTGTTTTAACTTTTAAATAATTCAAAATTCTTGCTTTCTTGGTTTTCAGGTCATGCGTTTTATGTCAGTGTTAAAGTTATTATTATTTCGGGCTATGGTATACGAGAGTTTCTTCTTGCAGTGAACTGTTTCATTAGGGTTAAAAATAGTTTTGTATGTGAAATTTTTGCTGTTTACAGACAGCTTAAGGATATTTGTGAAATGTGTGTGAAGGACAAAAATTGATTATTTTGTTGCATGCAAACGGGGCACTTTAAGTAGTACAAGGATATTTGAAGTTTTTTTTATACTAGAATTGTAAAAACAACTTGTAGAGAGACACAAATTTTATTTTATTTTGACAAGAAATTTACAATGTTTTAAATATATGTATTTCGTTGATGAATGACACTTTAAAACATTACTATCCCCTATTTAAAACAGCTTTGCACGCACGCCTTTATCCCGCCTTAATAGTTCATGTTCAAAATATAATCTTTGCACTATCAACATTGTAATATCAGCGAATGCTTATTAAA
This sequence comes from Thereva unica, assembly GCA_949987705.1. NCBI lineage: Eukaryota > Metazoa > Arthropoda > Insecta > Diptera > Therevidae > Thereva > Thereva unica. The sequence goes on from OX465285.1 coordinate 74,863,311, forward strand.
GCCGTACTAATAGTATATGGGGTGGTCAGTCATCAGCGGAATAGGGGGAATAACATGTAGCATAACATGCACGTGCCGTAACTATTTCGGACTGATGGAAGTGCGAACATAACCTCCTAGCGGTGGCCACTGGTAACTATTCTATGAGAGAGGATAGGCTAATATGATCGGGCTAGTCCCTTCCAAGTAAGGTTGGCGTGAGGCTAATAACCTCACCCGTAAAAAACAATTATTACGGAACGAGCAACATGCCTCGGATACTGGAATAAACGACGACGACCACGGCAACGAAAAAGGCAAAACGATTTACGAATTTTTTCATGGAACGTTCGAACTCTGTACAGAACTCGAGCTTCAAAACATCTAACCGATACCCTGTCAAAGTATAAAGCTGACATTACCGCCATTCAGGAGATGAGGTGGACAGGGAATGGTGTTTTGCAAAAACCTGAGTATGACGTATATTACAGCTGTCATACAAAACACCATGTTCTAGGAGTAGGTTTTATGGTTAGCAAAAGAATGAAGCCTACCATTATCGGCTTTAAAGCAATAAACGAAAGGCTATGCTCCCTTCGTGTGCGAGGTAAATTTAAGAACATCAGCCTCATAAACGTTCACGCACCTACAGAAGAGTCCCCGGATGATGATAAAGAAGAATTCTTCGAATTAGTTGAACGGGAACTTAATGCCTGCCCCAGGTATGATGTAAAAATCATACTGGGAGATCTGAACGCCAAAGTAGGCCGGGAGCCCATATACAAGCAATATGTCGGCAACCACAGCTTGCATGAAAACACTAATGACAATGGACAGCGAGTTGTAGAGATGGCAGCAAGTAAGAACTTGGTCGTTGCAAGTACTAGATTTGCGCGTAAAGATATCCATAAAGCCACCTGGGTATCTCCTGATGGAGCCACTCGCAACCAAATAGATCATGTGTTGATAGACCGCCGCCACCTTTCGGGTCTGATGACGGTACGAACGTACCGAGGTGCCAACTTCGACTCGGATCACTATCTTGTTGGTATGGTGCTCCGAGAGCGTATTACAACGCTGAAAAGCTTTGTATCCGCTGATCAGGCTCGAATCAACACAGCTGCACTACGCAATGAAATGGCCAGAAACAGCTACGGTCATGCATTAGAACTCGCCCTAAGTCCTGGGGATGAGATGCCGGGCGTCGAAGAGAACTGGACCCGCCTTAAAAATACTGCCATTAGTACTGCTGATTCCATCTTAGGCAGAAGTCGTAAAGATCGGAACGACTGGTTCGATAATGAATGCAAGCTGGCAACTGAACGTAAGAATGCTGCGTACCGAGCCATGCAGCAGTCTCAGAGAACACGGGCACGCGAAGAGAACTATAAAGAGCTCAGAAAAGAAGAAAAGAGAATTCACAGACGGAAAAAGGAAGCCTGGGAAAAAAATCTCGTCTGTGAGCTAGAACAGTACAGAGAACGACGGCCGCACCAGGCGCGGGAGTTCTACCAAAGAGTCCGCAGTATGACGCAATTCACACCACGTTGCACATACTGCAAGGACAAAGAAGGGAATCTGATCACCGATCCTAAAGGCATCTTGGAGCGATGGGAAGAGCACTTTCATGAATTGCTAAATGGCGAGCTAACTGAGGATTCGGAGGCTCCACCAATATCTGATGACACAATGCTATGCTGCCGCCACCAAGCATAGAAGAAGTTAGCAGAGCCATCTGCCGGCTCAAAAACAACAAGGCCTCGGGTGCAGACGGCATCGCAGCGGAGCTGGTTAAATATGGAGCGATTCATAAATTAATTGTGCAAGTATGGGAGCAGGAAGTGATGCCAGAAGACTGGAGAAAAGGCATCCTCTGTCCGGTACACAAAAAAGGAGATATCACAGCGTGCACTAATTATCGCGGTATAACGTTGTTGAGTACCGTGTATAAGATATTCTCCGCTATCCTACAAAACAGGATGGCCCCATACGCCAGAAACATCATAGGCCATTACCAGTGTGGCTTCAGCCCAGGCAAATCAACGACTGATCAGATTTTCACCTTGAGGCAGGCTATGGAAAAATGTCTAGAGTTTCAAAACTCAATTTAACACCTCTTCATAGACTTTAAAGCCGCCTATGATAGCATAGCCAGGGTAGAACTCTACAAAGCCATGAGAGAATTCGGCATCCCCAACAAACTGACAAGACTATGTAGGTTTACCATGATCAATGTGTCAAGCCAAGTAAAGGTATCCGGAACACTGTCCAGACCAATCAACATCTATAATGGACTCCGACAAGGGGACGGTCTGGCCTGCCTCCTTTTCAACCTGGCGTTGGAGAAAGTGATCCGATATTCGGGCGTGACATCAAGGGGTACAATCCTCCACAAGTCCACCCAATTACTGGCTTACGCAGACGACATTGACATCATTGGAAGAAAAACAACAGCTGTACAAGAAGCTTTCACTCAGATTGAGCAAGCGGCAGGAAATCTGGGACCGCACATTAACGAAAGCAAAACAAAGTACATGGTGGCCTCGTCTGGAAGAACACCTAACATTGGTCCCACAATCAAGGTAGCGGAACACGAGTTTGACGTGGTAAAATCATTTACCTACCTTGGGTCAATAGTAGCAGCCGACAATAGCATGGAACCAGAAATACGCGCACGACTGCCTACTATAGTCTGTCAAGGCTCTTTAAATCCAAATATCTAACCATAACGTCTAAACTTTTACTATATAAGACGATGGTCTTACCCGTTCTCACATATGCGTCCGAAACGTGGGTGCTTAGCAAAAAGCACTCAAACCTCTTGGGCGTGTTTGAGAGGAAAATACTTCGGAGGATTGTTGGCCCCGTATGTGAGGAAGGACGATTCCGGAGACTCTACAATGACGAGATCTACGAGCGCTATCGCGACATAGATGTTGTGAAGAAAATAAAGCTCGGTAGGCTCCGGTGGGCAGGGCATCTAGCTCGTATGAGTGAAGATGAGCCTGCTCGGAAAGTTCTCTGCGGTAAGACCTATGGGGTGCGACAGCGAGGGAGGCCCAACCTTCGCTGGAAGGATGGCGTGGACCAGGACGCTCAGAGTTTAGGGATGCCAAACTGGATGACATCGGCTCAGAATCGGGACCGGTGGAGAGAACAGTTGCGCGAGGCCAGGACCGGATCCCGGTTGTAGAGCCGTTAAAGAAGAATAATAGTATATGGTCAGGACGCCATTTTCTTGAACATGGTCGATATTTGCTATTTCATTTTTAGAACCGAAGATTCTCGATAAACTAAGGCTTTTTCTTCCTGATATGAAAAACAAATCTCTCTTCATCTAAATAAATGGTAAAGCAGGACCATCCTTATCATCTTGATCCAACAAAAAGGTTTGCCTACTGATTGTAAAATAATACTCTGCTTGGATTGTATACTTACGTGAGCGGACAGTATACTTACCTCCCAACAATTAAGCAAGGATCTATCTACTTATGCTCTCATTTTTAGGAATCAATTTTTGCATTACTAGTCCGTCCACATTAACGAAGGTCAGACCGTTTTTTGTTTAAACGACGTACATGATTTTTGTAACCAAAAACGATAGCGACTTCTTTGAGGTGCCGATCAAAGAATATTAACGAAAATATGTTCTGACAAAAAATTTCATAACTTTCGGTCTAGCCCTTTTTTGTTTAAATACGTTTTTTCGTCCTTTTCCGCCTTTTCTCTATTTTAAGAAGTAACTATGTATTTTGGTGAAAACATCAAAGGAGCAAAGTTGCAGAGTATACAATTTCCTACAAATTTTGTCTGCATTGTTTTTTCGAATTCCGCATATTTTCGCCGCTAAAGGGCGTTTTGCACCTCCCACTAGTGCTAAAAGTATTACTACTATTTTCTAAGAACTCAGTTTATTCCGTCCACGTTCATTTTACTGGGAAGTTGATCGTAGTTATTTTATTTTGCTCTTTCCACTTAAGTTTTGCATCTAAATTTATCCCTAAATATTTTGCATGAAGGATGGATGGAGTATGGGATTTGCATTCTAGGGGTGGTAATAGGAATCGGCTGAGTTTTTTCTGTTAGTTAACGTGTACTGTTATAGTGCTATTAAGATGTATACATTATCAATTGGACTAGATTACAGTATCTACAGCGTATTGAAGAAAAGTATTACTGTATCGTCGGCGAAAGTGCCTATTATACTATTTGAGGGGACTGGAAGGTCATTCGTGAAAAGTATATATATCATCAGACCTAGTATTCTTCCTTGTGGTACTCCAACTCTTATTTCTTTAAGTGGGAGTAAGTATCCTCTTGCTTGTTGCGAAATAATCTTTTTGAGAAATAACATTCAAAAATATCGCATGTTATTTGGGAAAGAGTAATCTCAGCTTATATAGTAGTCCTTGATGCCATACCTTGTCAAACGCTTGAACTACATATAAATATAGCTGACCTTACCATTTTTTTCCAGCGCGATTTTTCAATAACGTAGACTATTCTATGAAGTTGCTCTATGGTAGAATGCTTCTTTCTAAATACACACTGGTGAGTTGGTATCATATTTACGTTTTCAATAAATGGTTTCAGCGTCTTAAGAATATTTTATATTTTATATTTTCGACATTATGGATGGCAATACGGATATAGGTCTATAAAAAGACACTTCATGAGATTCCTTTCCGGGCTTTGGGATCATAATTATTTTAGTGACTTTTCAATAGCAAGGAACATGTACGAGTCTAAAGCAGGCGCATTTATTATCTCTGTTAGCCTACAGATGGCTCCTTAGGACAACTGTTGGATCAGCTCCGCGGTAATAAGATCATAGTCAGGGGATTTTTGCAGCTTTAAATCTTTGCAAATAGTTGTTTCGACTTCAGTTTCCGGATGAAATTCGCCACACCTTTGGGATGTTATATTCCTGGCCAAGTTTTATCATTGGGCCTTCATTGGGATCTTTCAACCCGGCGATGAGCTCATGATTTAAAAGATAATACTCGGGGCGTTCTCATACAATATAGTCAAAGGCGTAAAGTAATTGAATTGACCAGTGGGCATCCCAAAACGACGAGCCACTACCACAAATTATAATAAACAAAGGCTGCAACAAGTGCTCTGTTTTGCCTATTGCCTGTTACCTTGGCTCAAAAGAAACGAGCTGTATTTAAGGAGATGCCGAATGCAGACTTTCTATATTAGAGCCCAAGTCGATGGCTGCAGTAGGATGGGTGGACCTGATGAGGAATATTCTTAACTATCTCGTAGTCCAGTCAAAATAGACGAAAAAACGCCATAATTGGAAGATAATTCGGAAGTTGCTGAAAATTGGAACAGCCCTTAAAAACATTACAATACATAAGCTGTTATTTGGTATAAATCACAGCAACCTGAGTGGCTCCGTTCAAAAAATATGTAAGCTCAAACCAATGCTACTATGCCGCAGTTGAAAGACGAGTAACTTGTTAATTGTTCACGATAAAACTACTACTATTACTACTACCTACAAAACTACCCAAAATAAACACTTATTGTGTATGGAAATATTGTAGGTAATAGTTTGGTGCATCAGAAAAGCAAAAAAAAATGTACTGTTACTAACGAATTTTCTGAGAAAAAAGAAGAAATCTGCCAGGTCTAGATGCAAAGCATTGGTTTGAGCCTTATATTTTTTGAACGGAGCCACTCAGGTTGCTGTGATTTATACCAAATAAAAGTATACACATTTACCTAAAAGATGAGCCTAATTAGGCTACTTTATGATAATTACTTTAGGAGTTATTCAAATTTCAGTAAATTTAAAAAAAAAAACAAAATTTTTTCCCTAATCACCCTGTATCTTAGTGGATAGTGGAGATAGCCGCCCTCTGTAGAACAATTTTTTTCTCCAAACATATCCAGGAATCACCCCTGAAAATATTAGCCGCGTACTCCAACAAAGGATTTATTAAATTTCTGATGACCTTTACAAGTCGGGAATGATAGAATATGAGTATTTTAACTTATTAAAACGACAATATCCCAGAAATGGCAATTCCTACGAGAAAATGTATAATATATTTTTTTGTAGACAATCGCCTAATCTACAAACGTTGTAAACACAATTTCCTGATAAGACGTACGGTTTAGAATATATTTGCAAAAAACTGATATTTTGACCCTTTGACCTTGAATAAAAAAGTTTGCAGTCGTCCAATCGCGTGGCAGTCTCTACAGCTTATGTATAATAATGTTTTTAAGGGCTGTTCCAATTTTCAGCAACTTCCGAATTATCTTCCAGTCAAACCTCTAATTTGACTGGACTACTCGAGGATATGAGTATATCGTCACAATTATAGTTAGATTAATAAAAATGGTGAACGCTTACCCAATTCAGGATATATACGTTTTAAATATGGCAAAATCACTAAATATGTCCAATATAAGAAACGTTCGAGCCAATTTTCGCTTGATAGGTGTGACTTAGTCTTGCATGCCGATGAAATTTCATGGATTCTGCGACGCGTCCTTATCTTTATACGATGCCCCTAAATAGGTTCGAGTCACACCTCGTTACTTGTAGTAAAGATCAAAGCAGTGGCTCCATGTTCGCTCGAATCACACCGTAGGTTTTTCAAAACGACGCTGGTTGTCGCTGGGCTATTTAGTGTTACTTCGATAAGACATAGAGAACAATGTTATGTTGCACTTTTCCTGTGAAATTCACACTGCAAATCTGTGTTTTTAAAAGTGTTTTATGTCAAAACACTTAAAGTGTTTTATTGTGACATCACCACTCTGAGCGATTCAAAATAACATACTTTCAAAAGCTGAGATTTTCAGTGCATCTACAGCTTTGCCATGACCTATCTGCGGAAGCATTCCTCGATGCCCTTCGGGGATTTACGAATCACAGAGATCATTATGCCAAAGTACAGCGACAAACAACTGATTTTCTAAAACAGTTAATTCATCAGTCAACACCCTAACTCAGATCCTGTATTAGCTCACATGTTACTTAACGACAAAACCGAATGGCATTTCATCCCTCCAGCTTCTCCGCATTTCGGTGGACTGTGGAAAACTGGGGCTACATGCTTTAAAGCACCAGATGAAGATGTGACCACAGATTGTCAATAGAAACTATATCAACACTAGTTGCCCAAATAGAGGCATGCTTAAATTCGCCACCCATGTATTTGCAATGTGTGATGATCCTGATCATCTTATCCCAATAACTCCAGCACACTGCTGCTGCACTGCATAAGCTGCTCTAATAGTTCTTGGGCCTCAGCTCCTGGAACAAATGGAACGATTTGGATGATGCGAAGTATTTCAATTATAATGCAGCATTTTTGCCAGTTCTAGAATATATTTCTAAACTGCAACTTCCTGGAAAACGACAAAAGCAACAGTAAAACTTGCAAACAAATCACTTGGTACTGCACAAGAAAGACAATCTTCCAGGGTAAAATTGGGTGAATTGTCACAACGAACCCTGGAGAAAGCGATAACTCTCGTAGCGTCACGATTAGACAGGCAAATTACCAAATTCAGTGCACTTTTAGTATAAACTGCATAGACCAACCGTCTTTAACCCTATCATTCATCATTATATGACATATCTCTTCTTCTAACAGATTACCTCCTTAGTGCAACTACGAAGAAGAACTATGGGTCAAAGCGAAGGGACACAACACCATGTCACCATCAGGCAGATGGAACATCCGAAGGCACCTGACTGAAGCATCCCATTGCAACTAGCATCCAGTGGATAAGTTATCAACATTGTAGTAGACTTGACTCGAATTAAAAGTCACTTGATAATGGAATGACTATAGTCTAGCTCTTTTTTGTAGCGAATTGTTTTAGTTGCTTTTATATGAAACATCTGTTGATAGTCATATAGTTCTGCATATTCACACATTCACTGATCTGCTGTTTCTTATAAGTATATGTCGTTCAGAAAAGCTAATTGACAAATTTATTAAAACTCATCCCCACCACATACGAAATTCTTAAACACTTCGTTTATAAAGTTTTCAATGACATTACCCCGAGTACAATTAACAAATTACTTCAATCTCCCCCAAAATCGATAATGACATCAATCTCATCCACCTCCTCCACCGAATCCCATACTTAAACTTAAACTTAATCGATTTTCCCACGCTTCCACCGACAACTACACAATAATAATTAACACGTCTCCTGCGCTAATGAAACGTAAAGCGTGAAGCTTCTCCAGCCGGGCAAAGATATTCAAAGTTCAATTGTGTCTCCTCTACTTCTTTCAGTGCTCGAGAAGATAAGAAGAGCATCAAGCCACTATAACTCCTCCATATACACCGGAGAACTCTTCCTCCCCGAATCCCCGCGCGCTATTTTACACGAAAAATCTACGCGTTTCAATCCCTCGACAGAACGCCGTGAACGAACGAAAAAAACGAATATACTTTATTTGGCGCGCATCTTAAAACCTCATTTTTTTGCTGCCGCCGTTGTGGTTGTTGTTGTTGTTATCATTGTTGCCGTTGTTGTTGTTGTTGTTGTCGTTGTCGTTGCTGTTCATCTTGAAACTCGACTTTTCTTCCGCATCATCATATCTTCAGCATCTCTCGCTTGGTATGCTGGGTTGATTATGTCGAAGGGCACTGGCCTCTTCTGTTTATGTTGTGTTCCATCGCTCGCATAATTTCGGAATCAAGCCAAAACGTCGTCGTCGTCGTCGCAGTCGACGACGTCGACAAGCGGCGATGATGACGACGACAGGTAAGTACAGAAGTCGTCTCAAGTCTCCTTCTCCTTAAGATATGCCAGGGCTTCAAAGACACGCTGCTGATGCTGATGCTGATGTGCTGCTGAATTGTTATTGCAAGATGGAACATCTCCTCTCGAGTACATCTAGCGAGCGATAAGATATACAAGCGAGGAAAAAAATTGTGGCGAAGAAAAGAAAATGGTCCAGCGTTGAGAGGCTTTCAAGAAGATTGAAGAGAATGAGAGATCAAAGAGAACAGATAGATAATTGACAGACGCTTTTTCTGGCCCCAGTTGTGTTGTTTTTATCTTAGCTGGATATGAAAAGCGATCAAATTAATTCATCATAGCCAAATTAATTAAGTTTTTCCCTATGCTGCGGCCGCTGTTTTATGGGAGAAAATTAATGAATTTTTGATACTGGTTAAAGGTGTTTAATTATTTTTTTTATTGATGGGCAGCCATTTAAAATATTTAACCAAGAATAGAATGAAGGTTAAAGTAGAAATGTTCGTGTTCTAATGGGTCTAGTATTAGATACTGCATATATGTACTCTTTTACTATAAAACTCACAATAACACCTGAGATAAGAACACTGAATCTAAGTTTTCAGACAAATCGAATCAGTACATCCAAATTCTCAGCATCATCTGAAATATTTCGAATCAATTGAGCGGACAACTAGTTTTATTTGTAGCTATAGGTACATAGATCACGGTTGAACTCACATAGTCAGAACTCTTTAGAGCCGGAAATGATCATCATACCTGGGAGCTAAATAGGAAATGAACGTCATTTACAAAATGGAGCGAAATAATACAGTTTTACAACATCATGAAAAGACAACTAGAGTTGATAAGCAATTATTGTGACCCTTGAATTGTTTGAACTGAAATCGTAATTAAAGGGTTGTCAGAAACGCTTGTTTAATATCGGGAGCAATGTTCGTGGCGTTTTTTTAGTAAAATATAACTTGGTTTCTTATAGCATGAGTATGATTTTATTGAAACCAAATATCCTTCGCTATTATCAACAATGTTTTGCTTTTTTTTGGGTAAAGTCTTGATATCGTCGGTGAAGAACTTCTGCGGTTTCTGGTTGAAAATATCGTGTATCTCGAACATCGATAAATCGTTCGAAACGAATTTAAAAACGTAAAAATTTGTCAAGCATAAATTTAGCGTTCTCATAGCTCCAAAGAAAATATTTCATCTTCACTAAAGAGACCACGTTACTGAAACAAGAAATTTTTGATGTGAAACTTCTTTGCGGGCGCTGAGATTATTTCTTCAATTCGGGGACGATTTGGGACGATTCGTCCCATCCCATTTTTATTCCGGGAAACGGTATTTAGGAAATCAGAATAAGATAGAGATATTAGTAAAAGAGCAACATCAAATAAAAGTCTGCACAATAAAAGGCGGCACTCATACGGGGATACTCCAGTCGCGGATATTCGGCTACTGAGCAGCCAGTTACTAGGAGATTTGACATGCTAGTCTCTCAGTCGCTCAGTTGGATGTGTTTTTTCACTGTGAACGACTAGACATTTTGCAAAATGCACTGAATAAAAAAAAGGAGGTAGGTTGATAGGAATTTCAGTGTGAAGATGACGAGCAACTACAATCTCGAGTCTCCAAGTCTCTGTGTCGCCGAGTATCCGAGATTTGAGTATCCCCGTGTGAGTAGTGCCTAATAGTTAAAGGGTAATATATCTGAACAATACGGTGGATGCATCAAAACTTTCCAACCATACTCTACCGGTTTTTTATGGGTCATCAGGGCTATGTAGGCGGGCGTTATCAAGATGGATGAAAGCATTTTTCCTATTATTCAATTTGGGCTGTTCGTCCAAGTGCCTATCGTTACCTCTCTAGCTGTCCACAGCAAGTTGAGATTCAATCGTTTGACCAGCTGGAAGTATCTTCCATCAGACACACGGCATCAACTTTATTGATTTCAATCCTGGTTTCGTGAACGCTTGTAACGACTCATCATTCCTTGTCCACGATCTTTGACGATTGCAATTGTCATAAGTGATCTATTTATCATCACCAGTTTTGAAACGTTTCAGAAATGGTTGATTTGTTTTCGTTATACCGGCGCTTCTCAGATGTTCATATGGTCTATAGGGTGCGCCAAAATAATTGGTAAACTCAAAATCGCTTTTTCCAGTCCGAGTCTCAAATCCCCACCACGAAAATAGTTTCGAAAAAAAGTGCGCAACGACACTCCGTTCATTTGGAAACCCAGAACTCCCGTTAATTTATATTCTCAATCACAATTGAATCAGTTTCACTGCGACTCTTGTCGTGGTCAGATGCTATGGGGGAATGTCGTTGCACGAATTTCGAAAGGGACATTACAATGCACGTGCGCTTGTATTTTACCCATACACGAAATATTAATGTGTGTGGACTTAAAATTCCCAATTGTTTTGGCGCGTACTATATCATGTTTTTTCGGGATCAGCTCATAAGGAACCGATACATCGAGCTTCTTTTTGTATCCAACTTTGTGTAAATTGTCCAACACAGTTTTCTGGTCAACACCAGACATATGCCGATTTGCCGGACCTTTTCAAGAATTTCTTACTTTTTCAGTAAGGATCAAAACGCGACTCATCTTTTACATAAACCAGAACGATTTTGATAAAGTTTATTCACCGTACATAGCACAATTTTTTCACCAACCTGCGAAACGTCACTTTTTTGTGAACTGTCACTTTTCAAACTACAGTTTCAAACGACAAAAACTCAGGTGAAAAGTACTAAAAAAGAACGAAATAGAGCCAATTTCAACATTAAAATTGCTTATAACTTCAAAAGTAAAGACCATAGCATTATAGTTGTTGGGCATTATTCATGGGAAATTTTCCACGCTTTCCAATTTTAAAAAGTACTTTTAAAAAGTATTGGTTAATTACGTATTTTTGAAGAAAAAGGTGGTTGAAGTTGAAATTTTAGTGAAAAAAAGCAAAATTTTGACGACTCATAACTCTGGAAATTGGCGGGTTGAAACCTTGACTTTTACAGTTTGAGATTAGGTGGAAGTATTCTGCGTTGAGGGGTGCCTTATTCATGAAAATATCTAATAGGGTTACAAAAATACAAGGTACCAAAAAAGAGGCTAAACCGTTACGATTCCCCCCATTTTTTGTTCGTCTATCTAAGACCTATCCACAGCCAGGCGTTTCGACATTTTAACTGATACACCCTGTAGATGTCATACCAGGGTAAATAAGAAACAGCTCTTAAAAGCCGCTCAGGATTGATGCTACTGAAATTCAAGTCACGGTAGGAGAATAAAGAAGACGAAGAAGAAGGTAGGAATGGGAAATAAGTAGAAAGAAAAAGTATGTCATGGTCAAAAAACTCGGAGGAGATATTTAATTGTGACTTCCACTCACCACTGAGCCGACACGTAACAGGCAGAACATCAAGCAACGATGGCTTTCGACAGTTCATAAACGTTGGGAGTTTAAAACACAAACAGCTGAAATTTGCTTTTAGTCGAAAAAACATAATAGAAAGAAAATTGAAATAACTGCCAACGTCAATATGCGATCTTACACCATCGGTCCAAATCCACGGACTAATCCGACAGAATATTGGTTTCGGCGAATGAACAGGAAATGGCTTCCTTCTAGAGTTGAGCCGGACTTACAAGAGGCAGTTCATTTGTCCCGTACACGATAGTAAATTGTACTGAGGCCTCATTTTTTTTAAATGTCCCGGTTCAAAAATAATGTACTACTGGGATATGAGCGTGTATCGTGCGTTTGTAAATTACGAAGTGGAGAGACATTTCTTACTTCTTTTGCAGCAGCAAAATATCCAATCTGAACTGCGCCGAGGTGAGATTGTAAACACGAACTGGAACAACATTTTCTTATTTCTTTTGCGACAATAAAATATCCAATTCGAATTGCGGCGAGGTGAGATTGTAAACATGAACTGCATAGATATTTTCTTACTGTTTTTGCCGCAGTCAAATATCCAATTTAAGCCGAGCCGTGGTGAGATTGTAAATACGAACTGGAGAGAAATCTCTTACATTTTTGAAGGAGTGAAATTTTATACTAAAGAGACAATTCTTACATCCCAGTAAACCACGAATGCATACAAAATGAATTCACAATACATTTCAGAAATGAATGAAATGCATTACAGAAAGCATTTTGTAAGTAATACGGAATGCATTAAAATACATTAGGCATGTCCTAGGATGAAATGCATTGCTTGTAATGCATTAACAATATATTTCATATAGAAATATGTAATGCATACATTATAAATTACAAATACATTTTATAAATGTTACAAATGCATTACAAAAGACATTTCATAAAGCTAACAAAATGTATTGTATAGCATTAAGGATGCTCTAGGATGAAATGCATTGATTTTAAACGATTTGATTTATCTGCCTCGAAAGATTATCTTTACACAATTTGATATGTATTAAATCTTAGGTAAAGAAAGTATAAAACATAATTATACTTTACTCACCCCGTTATAGTTGAAATACAATACTGGATAAAATGCGCACGGCACTTGGTGCAAACACTTACAAATGAGCAAAAATTTTCTACTAGCGGCGCAAAGTGCCTCGAAAAGATAACGGTGCTACTGCCTGATTTGATATATTCATACGAGTATGAATCCCCAGAATCCAAACATAATTTAATACATTGCTTGTAATGTATTTGTAAGGCACTGATTGATAGCTTTCAAATAGCTTACTTGTAATGTACGGCGAATGCATTTCTTTGTTCTATGCATTACATGTGGTTTGCTGGGATTTTACGAGGGAGGTGAATTTTGTGCTGAAGAGATAATTCTTACATTTTTCGAGGGAGGTAACAATTCTTACATTTTTCGAGGGAGGTAACAATTCTTACATTTTTCGAGGGAGGTGAATTTTGTACTGAAGAGACAATTCTTACATTTTTCGAGGGAGGCAAATTTTGTACTGAAGAGATAATTCTTACATTTTTCGAGGGAGGTAACAACCCAGCAAACCACATGTAATGCATAGAACAAAGAAATGCATTCGCCGTACATTACAAGTAAGCTATTTGAAAGCTATCAATCAGCGACTGCTTACAAGTGCCTTACAAATACATTACAAGCAATGTATTAAATTATGTTTGGATTTTGGGGATTCATATAGTCGTATGAATATATCAAATCAGGCAGTAGCACCGTTATCTTTTCGAGGCACTTTCCGCCGCTAGTAGAAAATTTTTGCTCATTTGTAAGTGTTTGCACCAAGTGCCGTGCGCATTTTATCCAGTATTGTATTTCAACTATAACGGGGTGAGTAAAGTATAATTATGTTTTATACTTTCTTTACCTAAGATTTAATACATATATCAAATTGTGTAAAGATAATCTTTCGAGGCAGATAAATCAAATCGTTTAAAATCAATGCATTTCATCCTAGAGCATCCTTAATGCTATACAATACATTTTGTTAGCTTTATGAAATGTCTTTTGTAATGCATTTGCAACATTTATAAAATGTATTTGTAATTTATAATGTATGCATTACATATTTCTATATGAAATATATTGTTAATGCATTACAAGCAATGCATTTCATCCTAGGACATGCCTAATGTTTTTTAATGCATTCCGTATTACTTACAAAATGCTTTCTGTAATGCATTTCATTCATTTCTGAAATGTATTGTGAATTCATTTTGTATGCATTCGTGGTTTACTGGGAGGTAACAATTCTTACATTTTTCGAGGGAGGTAAATTTTGTACTGAAGAGACAATTCTTACATTTGGAGGGAGTGAAGTTGGAGAGATATTTCTTACATTTTTCGAGGGAGGTAAAATTTTATTTTTATTTTTTAATCTCTATCTGTATCTAACAATAAAATATTTTTGTGTTATTTTCAATTTTAGGGAGTTTCATTTTAAATCTGTAAATATGTTTTTCTTTATAAGGCCCCCATCCACGGTCAAACAAATCGTCAAATTCCTGGCCAACATCGAAAAAATTGCAAGTGTGCGTGTATAAAATACAAGTTTTCGAAGTTGGCCGCTGTTTGAAGAAAATATTCGTCTGGTTTAATATTTCCTTCAAACAGCTTAAATGTGTGTGTGAGTTTTGCCTGTGTGCCATGTAAAGTTCGCTTCGTTTACAGTAGATTATATGAAATGTCGCTCGGGATGTTTGAAGAAAGTTTTCCTCGTTGATGGCCAAAAATGTCAAAGCATAAATGTGTGCGCTGTTTGTCGAAAATTGGTTTGACGATTTGTTTGACCGTGGATGGGGGCCTATACAGTTAACAAAAATTTTAAAAAATATTTTTGTAATCAACATTCATAGGCACGATAATTAATATTTCCATTCATGCATTTATCATTTATCGTATCCTCTCTTTCGCAAACGCAATAGATCTCCCCCATCGCAACGTTTGAGCCATTCACTATGTGACGTGCTAGCACAATACGATGGCACCTCGCCTCATTTGAAGTGAGACATTGTACTGGTTCAAAAGGAAAAAGAGGCTCCTCTTACAAACTCATTTTATTATCGTGTCCTACCCAACACTAGCTTCCTTCCTTGTTATGTTAATAGACGACGGTAAGAAAGGTCAGGAAAAGAACAAAGGCAATAAATAAGAAATATTTTCTAGCTGAGATTCTTGGAAAGACGAAAGCTCATGCCACTACGTGGAATCGAACCACGGAAATCTGGGATGGTAGCTTCTGCATCTTCATAGTGATGGTTAATGCCAGTTATTATTCACATAATGGCTGTTTCCATTTAACCAAAAACGACGATTGCCCCTAAGCATTATCACTATATCATCGGCGTTTAGATAGCGTGAAATCGGCTTCTCTTCCAACTCCTCAACTTAAATCAATAGGACAATAGGAATGGAGAGATCATCTATCCTTTTTAGCAGCATTTAAAAGTTTTTATCGTGACGGAACTAGAGCTCAAGTTAGTTATTTGTCTACACCTTATTACGTATCCGATTCAAGGGATTTGATGTGTAATGGAGTCGTAGAATCATTCTAGCTAACTATCATTTTAAGTAATTATAAAGTTTAATTAATTTTTTACTTAACTCACTTTTTTAACTTTACTTAAATTTACATATATAATTGCACTAGGGTTTAAATACGTCACGATTCTACTTGGTCCCAAAACTGAGCATCTTGAAAATCTCACATAATTTATTTGTGATGAAACAGGTGAACAATTAAAATGGCATAAAACTTGATCAAGATTGAATTTCAAATAAAGAATTGTATCGATTTGGGTCATATGCTAATAGAACCAGTCTCTATAATAAATTTCACAAAAATTGTTTAGTTTGATTTAAGAAAATTTCTAGACTTCTGCGATACCCCTAAAAGGTTTGGTGGTCAAAAATTGGATTTAAAAAGATAAAGTACATTTAGTTGTGAGGTTTAATCTTTTGTTTTAAAGAAAGAGGTTAAATGTAACATGAAAAGTTGATTCAGTAGCTTCAACTGCAACATGCTGACAACAAACTTAACAAAACAATCTTCAATTAATAATAAATAAAGAGGATCAATTTATTTAAAAAGAAATACACCATTACCCTATCAGCACTGATTACCCACATAACAAACGATCGCTCCAGTGTTGATCAATCTTCATTAAGGCAACACCAAACAATGCCGAGCCAATCTCTTATAAACTTAGCGCAAATTCAATACAATCACAATGAATTTACCTTAAAGCTTGTCGTAGCCCAGGTGCTCTCTCTTGCGAAAATGCATCTAATGAACCGTAAGTCTGAAAGTTTTCCTCTAGCAAAGACGACGACAACAACACACTGACAAACAATATCGTTCACCTTTTGCAAACATATTACCTGCCGCCGCTCTTATACTCTCCGCGGCACGGCATTCATACCTGTATGCATACATATAAGCAAATTCCGTCTCTGTGCAGCTATCATGTGGTACCTGATATACGAGAGCAAGGTACGTTCTCTGCGCCGCAAACAAGCTCGATAGTGTTTTGATCCGTGTTTAAAGGTAGACCTTACAACATTGCAGACAAAGCTCAATTGAATAAAGACGATACTCTTTTTGCCCTTTTCCATCTATTCTTTGTTTTTTCTACTTTTTTCTCTACTTTTTTTTGATTCTACTTTTTTGTGAGTAAGTCAACATTTGTGAAAATATGTATATACGAGAAACCTCTGGGTGCATATGCAGCAAAGACACACAGGCATCTGCCCCATCAACACAGGTAACTTTTATGCTCCAAGGTATGGCAGCAGAGTGCAGGTATTTTTTTTTTGTTATGTTTTTATTTACAAAAGAATTTTTATGCTTGCATTCCACGAAAAAAAAAAAAAAAAACAAAAAATTGAGAAACAAAATTTCAAATATTGCAAGAGCGGTGAAATTTGTTTGTTTACGATTGAATGCTTGGAAATGAATTTTTTGTTTTTATTAATATTATTTATGCTTATGGCACAGACACACACGCGGACGGGTGATGCATGTAGATGAAGCAAAACTTCTTTGCGTTATGCTTAATATGTTGAGTCGAGAAAAACGATGAAAATTTATAGAGTCAGCATTGGTGTCAAAAATTGGCGAAACATCCCACGCTTTTGGTGTTTTTTTTATTTGGGTTTGGAATACATTTTGTAAATATTCGGCATTGAAGGTCAGTGGTTTTTGTTACATGGTTATCAGATTAAGAATTTTTATGTTTTACTATATTAATGAAATTGTTTTAGACGGACATCATTCCTCACAGATTTGAGATTATATAATAAATAATATAAGGTCGAAGTATTATAACATAGAAAAACACAGTCGACCTTTTTTACAGTATTCGATGAAGATGTCTAGTTCTCAGTAGCTCGTGCTGTAGCAGTGCTATGATTAAAATGTATTTTTATATATTTTACTATAATCTTACTTGAACTTTAACACAAAAAACTCAATTAAAAACTTATCAGCAAAACAAAAATTGTTGATCGTTGCAATTTCAGCTAAATTAAGAAAGATTTGAATTTTATTTTCTGCATTTTGCTAGTATGTTATTAAACTTTTGCATAATTACACCAATTTCAATGTTCTTTATCCTAAAATTAAGGCAGTTAACCGTTCCCTACATAAGAAACTTGACAGGCCATTATCATCAAAATACCAAGAAACCCTAGACTTCTTTCTTACACCTAACTCTTGGTCACTTTTATTTACGACTTTTCTAAAATAGCTCGACATTAAGTTCGGTTTGCACGCAATGATTTGCTTATGCCCACTGATTTGCGCAAGTCAGTTTGCGCAAGTGTATCGTTTCGTATAAACGCAACTTTTTGGCTGGGCTAAAATATATGTTTCTAGAAAATCGGCTTGAGGTTGGTGTTTTGGCATAAGCGTCTGAACGATGTTCAAGCCTCGACTACAAGCCTCGACTATAGCACTCTTCTTCTTCTTTGATCCGTTAGGTAGCGGTCCGAGCGGGACGTCCCCGTAACGAATACGCTGCTTTCGGTGCCGCTGGGTCTCGAACTCTAGTCACCATTCGTTTCCATTCTTGCAGGTTATTGGCGACGTCTCAAGCTTCGGCAACTTATAATCTTTGATTCTTTAGGTCACCCTCGATATAGGTTTTCCATCGTTAGCCAGGTTTTCTTCGGTGCCGATCGCTGGATTCTCCATTCGGCAAACATGTCCAAACCACCGTAGTCAACGTTTTTGTATTTCTTCTTCGATCAGTGTCTGCTGATCGCATCTTTGCCTAACTGTCTCGTATCGAAGGCGATAGCGGAGTGAGACACCGAGAATCTGCCTCAAGCATCGCATTTGGAAGACCTCGAGTCTGTTGACGTCCGGTTTGAGCAGTGTTGTGGAATGTCTTTTGGCTTCGCCCGTATATCACATACGTAAGTAACTAGAACGTGATAATAATAATTGCGGGACCCGGGACTTTCAAAAATAAATCCAATCACGATTTCAGTTTTTTTGGGAGCGAGATGCGACGGCAACAACTCGGCGGCAGAGAGGAAAGTTAACTCTTCGATCGATTTGTGATAACTGATAACAACTGATCTCATATCTCTTGCGTTGACCATTTCAGCCCGTGATAACCGTTTTGGTGTTATCACGGTGGGGGCGGATCCATGGTTTTTTGATGCTTTCATGGATCTGAATTTTTCTCGACTTGTTGCCGCCACAGTGTCAACATTACCACTTAGACGTGAATGACAAGACGGACTAGTAGTACAAAGGATGACACCTAAGCCTCATCTTACCGAAAAAAAAGAAAGGATTCAAGGATATCAATATAATGTTACAGTCTGTTTAGCCCAGCATTCACCTGTCTCTCTCTTGGATTCTTTCATATACCATATGTATACAGTGTATGGTATCTTTTTTAATGTGAAAAAAAAAACACAAGGTTAGGAGTCACCCTTTGTACTACCATTCCGTTATGTCTTTCACGTCATGGTGCAATGTCTAGTAGTAAGCTTGGTTTAAAGGATAGAAAAGGTTAGAGGGGGTTTGGGATGCTCGATGAACCTAAGATATGAACGAGTTCGAAAAAACTGTCTGCGGGAGGGAGATTATTCAACAGTCGAGTTGTTCAATTCATAAACGAACTTCTAAACCGTATTGTGCGCGAAAAGGGGACTGCTGTAGAGTATGGGGTGAGGCGAGCGGGCTAGTCTTGTGCAGGCAGGAGATCCAAGTCCGAGAAGGCAGGAGGTCCTGCATTTCAGCGGAACAGTCGCTATGGTAACAGCGATAAAGTATAGAGAGGGCTGCTTCATACCTATGGTGGGTTAAAACGTCTATAGAGGCGCGAAAGAGATCATCACCAATGAGTTTGATGGCACGATCTTGCACCTTGTCGAGGCAAGCCAAGGTGGTTTTTCGACCGCCTGCTAAGATATACGAATTGTATTCAAGGCGATGTAGATTGAAACCCCGGCGGCTTGCTGGAGGAGGAGCTTGCATCTATTAAAAACCCAAGGCATTCGGAGGCTCGTTTGACGATTTGGAATGTGTGATCATTCTATCGCAGATCTTCCCTTAAAGTTACCCATAGGATGTCAAGAGTTGAGTCAGCCATTAGATTATCTATACCCACTGAGTTAGGAGGAAGGTCGGTCGGTTTGAGGGGATTTTGAACGGATCATTAATGAAGATTAGGAAACGCACCGGGCGAAATGACGTAGAAGTTGGATTCGTCGTCGTTCAATACTACCTTGATTGAACGGCCAGAAAGGAAGTTCTTAATCCAGTTCTTAAGTTTATACCAATAGCTTCGAGTTCGGTCAACAGAGCAGGGTATCACACTCTTTCGAAAGCCTATGAAATATCTAGAAGAGCAACCACACTAGACTCGATGGGTGCTTTGGTTGGGATGCTCGATTAAACACACAATTTGGTTGGATTCCAAGTTTGCATAGAGGTTTAGCGGAAGGTGAGGCAAGGGCAAAAAGAGTTTTGTCAGGGCAATGGATTTATGAACACCAAGCTCTTTGAGACAACACCTATATAGCTCGCAAGGGTAAGGGGTGTCATAGAAACATCGGGTAAAGAAGAATTTGAGGCGAAAGAGATGCTAATAAGTCGACCTACGTCTGTATGCTCTACAAGCGGTTTCTTTAGCTTTGATTACATTCTTGCATTCCTCATTGAATCATCTGCTCACACTAGGCTTCATAGATTTGGTAGAGTGGAGAATGCACAAACCCATGCCCAGCCAGCAGGCTTTCCCATAGTACCTTGGCGGAGTCCGATCGGAGTGGCGGAGATGGGCTCCTTGGCCTGGAATATCCGGGGCGATCGTAGAACATTTTACAATTTATGTAAATTGTCGCTGTTTGCAAATAGCTCAGCGTCTTTGCCTGACACACAGGTGCTATTTGAATAGTTTTACCAATTTACATTGTGAACGCTGAAATCAGCCGCAAAAATGATTTCACACTCGCGTGGGAATATAAAAATCCGGAAAACTGTTCGGTAATAGCGTCGAAGGCTGAAGTGGTAACTTCATTACTAATATTAGGGTTTCTGTATAGAAAACAGAAAATTATGACGTGGCTATGGATTATTTTAATCCAAAGGTGGTTCAAATTAGAGGATGTACTACTGTACACCTTGTGGAACGCCACGTCATTCCGAATGTTACAAAATAGACTATCTTCTATTTTCTTTTATGTAACCAAAGGATATTGAATAACATAAACAATAGATCAACGTAACTAATGTAGAAGGTGTTTTAACTGTTAACTAGGAAGATTAATACTTTAAATTTAATTATTCTCTGATATGATCTAATTATGCCAATCACATAAATTATAAGAAGCATTCAAAATATTTACTCAAAAGACAGCTTACACAACTTTCGAAGTTCCTTGTCGTAAAAAGTCATGTTATCAATTTGTCAAAAGTAAATGAAGTAATTTTTCAAATTAAGACATGAAAACTGTCATCCAAGAAACCACAAAAAACCAGAATTATCCTCTGCCACCAAAATGTGCATCCATTCACCCAAAAATTTCCAAATTATTTCTGTGTGTTTTAAAAATTTACGAGATCCAAAAAGAAAGGAAAAAACACGGATGACAACGATTAAAAAAGTTAAAAATAGATTTTTGTAATAATTATGTCGAAATATTTACACGAAATTAAAATAACCGAAGATAAAGATAAATGTTATTAATAAATGCGCACTATTTCAGTGCACGAAAATAAAGTGGAAATGGAAATTAAATCAATTCTGTTCAATCCAATTTTAGTTCGGGCTTTGTTTACATGGAAGTGCCTAGTCAACATGCCCAAACCGGGGAGAAAGTAATCTTATCCTTAAGTCGATGAGCACTTGTTATCGCCATCGTGGAGATTATCAGTGGCACTCAATGACGATTTCCTTTCGATTTAAAAGAAGAAGTTTCAGACATTTGGAGAATTTCGAAGTGGTGAATTTATTGATTGTGAGTTTTGAGTGTTTTTAAATTAGGTTGTTAAAGATAAATTTTTTTCGTCTGCGTTTAATCCGGAAATTCTACTGACGTCAATTTTGGGTATCCGTTGAGCGGTGACTTTAGTGGTTTGAATAAGAAACCAAATGCACCAGAGATGAAAAATTCATAACTTTCCCTTTGTTGCTCGTTATTGCATTATGAACGTAGTAGGGATTAAATATCTTCATCTACCGATACTATATATGTTCCAAAATTCGGACTTGTTTGACTTTAGCCAATGACCCTGAATTGTTATTTGAGTATGATGGTTTACAAGCAATTTTCACGACATGCCTGAAGCGGAGATCATTCCCCGAACAATGCAAGCAACAGAAACTCGCGCTCATCCTGTAGACGAAATGTCCGGCCAAACCTGTATGATAGCGGAGATGATTTCCATAAACGTACTGGCGAATAAAGAAATAATCCCTTATGACTTTAACGAAAGTAAATTCGCCACGAAAAGATTTAAACTAAAAAAAAAGTCGACGCGCGGCTAAACTATGCTCGACCGCATAATAAGTTCAAAAGAAGTGGGACAGAGGGGGAAAGGATACTGAAGGTCGTCTATTCCACCGCATACTAACGCAAGAAGAAGTCTTCAGAAAGAAAACGGATGCAAAGAAGCATCATTTTAGAAACAGTAACAATTAAATACGGATCCAGCCCGATGTGACGCCGTGATACCGTGGTTGCCTAGAGCGTGGAAGATGTGGTTTGAGTAGGCTCATATCATCGCTCGATACTTCTGGCCGAGTATTTTTACTCATATCAGTACTAATATGGTACAATCAGGTACCGAGTACAATTTTGCGTACCTAGCAGTTTTGACTGCAAGTTTATCTCAAGCCTATATTTTTTTCCATATAAAGAGAGAGCCTTGCCTGGCCAGCGTTCATTTCGCGCGCAACACGCAGGCGGCTCATTACAATTTACACATGTATGGTAAATGTTGAGAACTGCGTCCCCAAACCTAAACTGCTCCAAAAATATTTCAGGTTTTCAAAGTGATTTTTGAGTGCTCCAGTAGTAATTTTAAGGCGAGGAGACAACTTTTTCTTATCACAACGTGCGCCGGGAGGGGGTTGCAAATTGGGACCACAGGCCAAAATCACTCCACAACACTTTTTAAGTATTCTGAGTGATTTATTCTTCTCCGCCCGTTGCCAGGTCTGAACGTAGCATTAAAATTGATAAACATTAAATTTGGCAGCACTCAAAAATGACTCTGAATACCTGAAAAAAATGTTGGAACGATTTTGGTCTGGAGCCCAAACCTTAAAATTTACTTTTTCTTTATATGATGCTGCCTTGAAGGCGGCCATTTATCTCAGACATAGCCCTGAAAGGCTTTACACATTATAAGTATTTTTCTGCCACAATTAAGGGCCTTACGCTCATAGTTTGGTACGCTCACAGTTTTTTATACTAAAGGGAGCGAAATTGGGGCTTTAAAAAATAAAGTGTGCCATTAAGCATATTCAGTAGATCGGTTCTTGTTCGATTGCGTAGGTCAAGCAGCATTAGATGTGGTGAGTACTTAGTTGGGGGGCAGCTTGGTAGCATTTGGAATGATCGATTACGAATACATTCATATCTGTTACAGGGGCGTGCATACCGGACGCGAGCGAGTGCCTTTTTAGAATTTTTTGCCGTATCCCTAAGTATGGCACCCTTCTATGTATCAACAGTAGCTTCAACCTCCAAGCCAATCTTACAAAACTGGATTGATAATTTCCTTTCCAGCTGTTAAGATGACGTCGAACCGATGCCGGATAAGATAGTGGAGGTCGCTGTGGCACCTGGGGTCGCAGCTAGTTCCTCACTCTAACTTTCCTTCATCCAGCTGAGGAAGGAAATAGCGGCGTTGAGAAAGCAGGTGGTGAAGTTTAATCGAACTCTTCAAGGCGTTATGATTCCAGTCGCAGGCGTTACCGAGAAGGCACAGCAGACGATACATCATTTTGCTTTTATCATAAAAGGTTTGGTGGTAAGACTAGGCGATGTCGGTAGCCATGTTCATATGAAGTAAAAACTAAGTGGTAGGCAGCGAGAGACATCTGGCCAGCCCATCGGATTTATTAGCTGCTTACACCTCACGAAGAAGACAACAAGTAAAGGACCGCACCACCTCCGCTTAAAAACTAAACTGAAGAAATTTGACGCGGTGCGGACTGGCAAAATTTTACTTGCTTAAGCGATTCCTAATTGTCACACAAACTGAGGTTTCGGTGGTTCCCCCAGCGCCAGAGGAAAACAGGAGTCAACCCTCGGCATGATTGTTGTACACAGCCAACGGTACGCAAATTCCCTAGTATGGACAGCGTATGATTCAACTGGACTCCGTAGGATTTTCATCTTCCACCTCATTATGCATTATGGGTTTAGTAGCGGCTCGTAGCAGAATGCAGCTCAGTATACTAAGCGCAGCCTTACATCGTCGGAAGTCAAAGAGGTTAAGCATCGCTTGGTTCACTTAATCCGGACAAGTGGCTCGCCAGTTCATTCGAGGCCCAGACGACTTTCGCCGGAGCAGCTGAAGATCGTAAACACGAATTTCAACACGCTCAGTTTACACATGGTAAAGAATACCAATGGTGATTGGCGGCCATACGGGGATTATAGGAGATTGAATGCGATCACTGTTCCAGACTGCTGTCCAATCACTCATATCCACTGTAGATTTCATCAAATTCCAGTCAAACAAGATAATATCCAGAAGACAGCCATCACTAGTTCTCAGCGATGGTCTTTGGTTTGTGCAATGACAAGAGGGCTAGATTTCTGTTAGCCATATATCGACGACTTCCGCTTCGACTATTGTGCCGGAAGGACGGTGCCATTTTCTCCAAAGATCCTTTGAGTCATCGTTGGAATGGAGAAGCTCTGACAAAATTCTATCGCTACTATAATAGCGATTTGCTCCACCGTGCTTCCACGATAGCCTTACACACGCTACACTAGATTGCCCAACTTAACTGCTTCCCTTGATTAGATTCAGCTCGTTTCAGGAGGCATAACACTCCAGCGAGTTGTTTCTCGATGCCCCGATGTCAGAGTCACGATAGTAATGGTTGGTAGTAGGTGGAATAAAAAATATTGCGGCTAGGTTATGACAGTTCCTTACTTCCGACTAGAGCTGCTGTTAGACATTGCACTCTATATGAAAAAAAATAGATTCGTCGGCGGTACTGAGGGGCTTTCTCTGAGTCTCTAGTCTTTCTCTTTAAAAAATAGAACAACTCGACTGTAAAACAATCCTCTCGCAGTCAGTTTTTCCGAACTCATATAACATCCAAAAGCACAAAGGCGGAATTCACGATTTCCTTCAATGACCTCTAATAGCCCATACCTATTCTACCCCTCGAACTAAGCTTACTACTGGACCTTGAACCATGACGAACCAGTACTACAAAAACTGTTTCCTACACTTCCATATGCCACATAAAATAAACAAAACCATATTAAAAATTTCATCGATATTAATACTGCAATCTAAAATCGAAAAACCAACCCCCATAAATGTAACAAAAATCCAATCAAAAATTCTCTGCTACCAATTAAAATCCATTTTGGGAATCGAAACCGATCATTTTATTTTCGTTGTTTAATTTACAAAACGTGTAGGGGGAGGGGGAAATCTATTTCAGAATTATTTACAAACAATGAAAAAAAATCAACAAATTTTCCTCTTCAATTTATACCAAAAATAGGGAAGTGTTACCCCCAAACAACGTAAACGGGGGGGCAAAAAAGCGAAGAAAATTACGTACAAACTTTTCCTATATGCAATCAGGGAAAAAATTGATTTTTTTTTGTGCTGTCTAAAAATACTCATGATCATCCCCCTGGCCCTCGTTCGATTTGTCTATTTGGTTCATTTCCCGCGAAAGAACATGGATATAATATTCCACCCCCTCATGCCTTATCGTGGATGGTAATAATAACACAAAAAATATATTTATATACAAACAAACGAAAAACGCTCCCCAATATTTTAACGCTTTATAAGTATCGAGAGTTGGGCTCTTCCTCTTATATATATGGCATAGTCTGGTAGTGAATAGTTGGTCTATAGTTTGTCCAATATCTCATCTCTCTACTGGGGATACCCTCTATGCCTATTGCCTATGCTGAATGTATATACGGTGTAGAAGGCAAGGCCTATGTAGAGTCGAGCTTTATGCAAAGTTCGTTGGAGTTTTTGTGGGGCTCGTTTTGTTGTTGTTCTGGCGTTCTTCATCTATAATCGTTGGTCGTTTTTTGACCCACTTTATAACTGTACTGTTTGTAAACATTGGTCGAGAAAAACTAACGAATATCATTTAAGCCCCAGACACAAGATTCGGCCGAACCGAAAGAAACTGGGGCTAAGGAAAAAATATTATGGAAGCTTTCGGATAAAAGCCGGGGGGAGATATACATACGTAATTGCGCTAATTTATGGCATTAGAGTCTAGCTTCGTTCTGTGGGAATTGAATTCGGCTAAATGGCGATTGCCTTTTCGTTCGTTCTTTCATATATTTCGAGATGGCTGGAACAAAAGCTTCTACATCATCCAGCTTCCTCCATGGTAGGTTGCCCCGTTGATGGCGGTATCCAATTGTACGTTGAGACAAAGTGGGGACAGGGAAAGAATTGTTGTCGTTTCTTGTGTATGACTTGAGATATACTTACTACATATATGTATACTATAAATGAATGTGCTGTGGGTATCCAATCTGCATGGTGGTATCCAAATAACCTTGGAGACGTTTGAGCAATTGCCACACATCTTCTCTGATGTTTGTTACGTGCTGTCGCATCTACATGATGACTTGGAGGCGGGCAGGGGGAGATTATTCTATGATAGAAAAAAGCCTATGGGGGTTTTCTAGACTATCCAAAAAGTTCGATCGATGATCTCTTCCCTTTTTTTCCCGTTTTAGAAAATACTTTACTACTACTGGACCAAACTATTGTGTATGCTCTCTACATTGTCGTGTCATTCTCTTTCACTTACTGTGACTAATTTTGTGATTGGATTAAATGACGCTGCTTTGTTTGGGGTGATGCTGCAGATTGAAATTTGCTTCAGGAGATACCAAGGGGAAATTTTAAGCACAATGCGAATGTATGCTACGTTCGTATTTCCTCATAGATATGTTTGTCCATGTGACAATTATGGTCCTTCGGGGAGTATCATAATTGCTTCAAAACGGATCCACCGATGATGACAGTGAAATTTTCATGGATTTTACCTCACCTTCAGGCTGCATCACATGTACCTTATACACACCGCAGTTTGCAACGGCGGCCCTATCTCCTGACTCAAAGGCACTTTGTAGAAACCACCTAGGAAAAATCACCTAGGAGAAACTGGAGCGAAAATTTGTTAAAAAATAGGGAGGGAGTTACGAGACGAGAAAAAAAGGAAAAATTCTAGTGAGTCAGGATCGAATTTTTCAGCGAGGAACTACTCCAGGACTGCTTCCGAGAGTGCTTCCGAAACCTAGCGAGGTAGTAAGTTTGAGAAAGAACCGAGAAGTATATCGGGAAAAAGCCGGCCTAGTAAGCGGCATAGAAATTATTTTTTGTGAAAATTTAAAATTTGTGTCGGGAAAAGTCCAAAGAGGGGAGAATTAAAACCAGACGACCTAAATTTCTAGGCTGCCGGCTCAAGCGGTTCAAATGACAATTTTGTTACACCAGCAGACGGCCAGGGACCCCGGCCCCTCATCCCGTTCCTCTAGGCACGCACTTCTTCTTTCTTCTTTGATGCGTTAACTGGTGGTCCGAGCAGGACGCGCAGCGGATACGCTGCAGTCGGTGCCGCTGGGTCTCGCCCTCTATTCACGATTAGTTTCCATTCTTGCCGAATTTTGGCGACGTCGCGAGCCTTGGTAACTGATAATCTTTGTCTCTTTAGGTCAGCCTCGATATTCTTTAGTCAGGTTTTCTTCGGTGCCGATCGCTGAATGCACAGTCTGCGGGAAGCTCTCGCCACAGAAGTTTACTTGGCAAGCGGTTATCATCCATTTGGCAAACATGTCCAAACCACCGTAGTCGACGTTTTTGTATTTTTTCTTTGACCAGTGTCTGCTGATCGCATCTTTGTCTGACTGTCTCGTTTCGAAGGCAATCGCGTAGTGAAACATTAAGGACAAGCGACGCCTCCCTGTCGGACACCCGTTTGAATCGGGAACTCCTCGGATAAGTCGCTTCGAGTACGAACGCTGCTGGTTGAACCATTGTACGACGCTTGGAGAAGGATTTTCAATGGCACGTGTTCGGGTTCCAAGGGTCTCCACAAGCTGTTTTAATCGATGCAATCGAAAGCGGATTTGAAATCGATGAAAACGACGACAGTTCGTTTGACGCAACGAATACTTTCTTTCATTAGCTGACGGAGTGCGAATATTTGTTATGCTTGTTCTTTCCGGCTCGTTCGCTCTCGATGTTTCTGTAGCCTTGATTGTATGATTTTCGTAAATACTTTGCCGACGATCGAAAGGAGGCTAATACCGCGATAATTTTTGCATTTCCGACTATCGCCTTTTTTATGATAAGATATCACCTTCGGCTTTGATCACCTCGGCGATTACTTGGTCTATTTCCGATCTTTTCAATTTTTCAACGATTTTATTGCCGTCTTCACTTCGATTATTGTCGGTTCAGTATCGAGAAATTGATTCTTCGGCTGTTCGATAATCGACGGTTCGGGTGCTGCACCTTGTGGCGGATCGTGCTTGTACAACTGGTGGCAGAATTCTCTCCACCGCTGCAGGCGCCCATGGGAAGAAGTCACGTAAGTTCCATCCAATTTTTTGATGCTGTCGTATGTTGATGTTGTGTTGTCGCCTAACCGCCGGATTGTCTGGTGTAGCGTCCGGTACTCGTGCCTAGACGCCGCTTCTTCCTTGCCAGCCGCAACGTTATTCCAGTACGCTTCCCGTTCCGATTTCATTTTGAGTCGAACTTCTTAGTTCAATTGTCGGTATTGCTCAAAGTCGGCGTGTTTCATCCACTTCCACAGATTGACGAGGTCCAGACATCTTTCCGAGATCCATGGCTGCGTCCGTTTACGATAGATGGACACAACTCCATTGCGACTCCACAATAGACTCCGACAATTGCCTTTTTTCTACATCGATATCGTCCGGTATGGCGAGCGCCACGAATTTTGTTTGGATATTGCCTTTTCAAACTCTCGACCTTTGACTGGGTTCTTCTTGACTGGTAGTGGCCCCGCTTTCTTCGCTCTTTGAAATCACATTTGTAATTTTGTTCGAACAAGATAATGGTCCGATCCGCAATTGAGCTCACGCATTGCCCCTACGTCTTGGAGCGTCGATCGGAATTTTGCGTTGATCAAAACGTAGCCTAAAATCGCCGAATCTTTGCGGGATAGATTTCGCCAGGTGCGTTGGTGTTTGAGTGGATGGCGGAAAATACTGCGTCCAACGAACAAGTTCTTTGACCCTGCGAATGAATGCAGACGTAAGCCGTTGTCGTTAATTACTGCGTGTCGGAATTTACCCATTGTTCCTTCCCAGCCGGTTCGATCTGCTCCAGAATGTGAATTGAAGTCCCCCGCGAGTATTATTCATTCGGATCGAGGTATCATATTCAACGTCTGTTAAAGCTGATCGCAAAATTCGCTTTTGTTCGCGTCCGTGATGGTCTTGGTTGGCGCATAAATGGATACGAAAAAGGTTATAACCGCCAAAAGCTCGGATATCGGTTGGAATGCGATAACGATGCAGGCAGCCCGTCGTTCGACCATAAACCCGACGCTTGCCTCTCGTCTCTCGCCACCGGAATAGTAAAGCGTCATCGTTTCGTCGATTGTTGGCCGGATCCAGTAAGTCGTAGTTCCGATAGCGCAGCAACTGATATTTTGCATTTCAATAATTCCATTGCTATGATTTCCTTTTGATCGACGTGATGTCCTGTTCCTTCATTCCACGCGGCGAATTGAATTTCCATTTTCGGTCTGACTAATTTGGGTGTTGGCCCAGCATCCGTGGTCCCCAGTGCTGGCGCATCGGCTGCCCCGGATGCAGTAGCATTATTTCGTTACGTGAATAGTTAGTTCGTGTATCCATGCGATATCTTTCTTAGTTTCTTCGCCTTCCCGATTCTGGTCAATTCGGCAGATCGGGCACCCCTATCCTTTCATACCGTGGACTTGGGACCAGACGACGGCGGTAGTAGTATAGTAGTAACAATTTAAATCATACAATCTTTTGACAGGTTTACTTCACCTTGTTTTTTTTTGTTTTTGAAAACTGAATTGGAATGCATAAATATTTTGGTTATTTTTGAACCGATGTACCAGTTTAAGGATAAAAAACAACGTATTGGCGCCAGAGCGGGTTTTCATACCATTTTCGATTTTGACTTTTATGCTGTAAACATGCCAAGGGCGAAAATAGTTTCCACAGCGACTGGCAAAAACGAATAGAACACACAGCTTTTCTATGAGTATGAAGGGTGCAGTACAATATGCAGACCACTGGACGACGAGGTCGCCGAGAGTGGCGACTCAATCAATCCAAGTTCTATTTCGTAGCCTTCGCCCCTCAAAGTTGCCTGGGCGGTGTGACATGGGATTGTGTTGCTATTCTCGTATGTTCCTGTGCGCGTGTGCAGCATTCGGATGTCGAAGATGATTATTCTTGTGTGTGCTTTTTAATTTGTGTGCACCGTCGCCGTCGCCCTTAGCATGTTTACAGCATTATATGAATTGTTAGTATAAAACTATTTAATATATGTGGTTTTTTTCACTGATATTTGGTCACGTGTGTTATTGGGTTATTGGGCACCAGGATGGCTGGGCAGGTTTCCCACCGGGGTTTCCTTTTCGTTGTTTTTTTTTGTTGCAGGACCACCGCTCCCCAGGAATCAATGATGCTGCTCGATGCTCAGCAAATTTTTGACATTGAATGGCCTGAAGAGGATCTCGCACCGGCATAAGGGAGTCGGGTTCTTCAGGGCTCCCATCCCCTGCGGTATAGGCAAGTATAATGGCGCCAAACTTGCTACAATAGCATATTTGCGCCATTGTGCATAACTCTGTGACTAATTTTGTGATTGTTGCAGATTGAAATTTGCTTCAAGAGATACCAAGGGGAAATTTTAAGCAGAATGCATCCTACATGCGCATTTCTACATAAAATATTTCTCTATGTAACAATTATTGTCCTTCGGGGAGTATCATACTTGCTTCAAAACGGATCCACCGATGACAGTGAAATTTTCATGTATTTAGACTGCACTCCATGTACCTTATGCACACGGCAGCTTTCCCACACTGGATTCCATCAGTTTAAAAACAAAACAAAAACGTTGCACCTGAAAAGGTATAGATTACATAACAATAGAGTCTGTCTGTCCAATGCCCTTGTATGCAATCAACAATGACAAACTTCTTTCTATTTCATCGGTTTTTTTTTCCTTTTTCTTTAAAAAAATTCACAACTTTTTTGTTGGTGTGTCTTTTTTTTCATTCATTTCGTCAAAAAACCTTGAAAATTTTGTGTACAACTTCAAATATTAGTATTTAGATAGAAGATACAAACCCGAAAAAAAAAATCCCACCCACGCGCCTTAAATGGAAATTTCATTATTAATGGTTGATGCTGATTCCATGTGGAATATCTCTACGGAGTGAAATACGAAATCCAATTTGAATACTATTGAAGATCAAAGGGGACGGAAAAATTTAAATAATATAAAGCAGCAGCAGCAACAACAACAACAACAGCAACAACGACAAAATACATGCCCAGAAATAGATAAATTCGTGCGTTGAATTACGCAAAAATTTATCTCGCAATTCCGTACGTGACTTTCGTGCACATTTTCTATTTTTATGTGTGAGGAGGAAAATTTTTGTTATAAAATGTGTGTGATTTTTTTTTACCTGAGAAATACATATATAATGGTGGAGCAAAAATAAAATTACATTTTTTTTAATAATTCATCTTCCAGGTGGAATTAAAAATTATTGTGTGCTTTTGAGATTGTAATCAGATTGTGTGTTTTTTTGTTGTTGATGGTGTTGTTGTTATGAATTGCGGAATAGAAAGTGATAATTTATAAAGAAAATTTTGATTTAATTGATTTTTTTTTGATATTTTCTTCTTCTTTTTTTTTTAAATTGTACTTTTTTATAGAGATGGTAGTCAAGCATCAGTGGAGTTGAGAGATTGATAGATTAACGCGTAGTATATGAAAAGATGCACATGCTGTAACTATAGCCAACTGGTGGAGAAAGTACAATCATAACTTTTAACCATCAGCCAGTGATAACTGCTCAAAGAACGGATATGCTAATATGGCCAGGCTAATCCTTTCTAAGAAAGCTCAGCTGAAGCTAATAATATCTCTATAATAATAATATAATTTATAAAATATAATTTATTGCGAACAAGACAGGATTACGCAACGACGCACCCCGCGCAAATTTTTGGGGGTACGCCTAGCTGGTTGATACCCAAAGCAAGTCTCAATATATTGTTGATCTATAGATGGGGGGTCGCGACTCTCAAAGGGGTCGCAATTCGACATAAACGGGTGGCAATCTGTTCAAAAAAATGATTTTAATAAACAATGTATTTTACAATCCTGTGTTCCTAATCCACATCTAAACCAAAAAAAACACCATGCAACGGCCAGTATGAAGGGTTCTGATCCTCCTGGTTGGGGTTGGGCGTGTGTTTGACAACCTCTCCTCCGAAAACGATGCTTGTTGTGATGTGAATCGAGAATGCAGCCAGAACAATCAATTAGAACTGTGGACGAGTGAAAATTGAAAGTAGTAAAATTATTTACCTACCTAACAGCCGACAATAACATAGAATCTCGAAAATCCCCGCCTGACTGTTAAAAGCCAACAAAGCCTCCTATGTCTGTCAAGGATCTTTAAATCCAAGCATCTAACTATAACATCTAAATTGCTTCTGTACAAGACGATCGGTACTAATCCACAAATAAAGTATAGTAAGCTCCGGTGGTCAGGGCATCTACCCCGTTTGAGCGAATAGGAACTCATGATTTTAAACGCGGCCACACAAATACCGATGAAAGCTCTGGTTTCAGCTGTTCCAGAAAACATAAAAATTTCATCAATG
This sequence comes from Thereva unica, assembly GCA_949987705.1. Taxonomy (NCBI): domain Eukaryota; kingdom Metazoa; phylum Arthropoda; class Insecta; order Diptera; family Therevidae; genus Thereva; species Thereva unica. The sequence continues at coordinate 74,896,149 of OX465285.1, forward strand.
GATGAAACATGGATGCACTACTACACTCCAGAGTTAAATCGGCAATCAGCTAAGTGGACAGCAAAGGCGGAAGCGGTCCAAAGCAATCAAAAACGCAAAGGTCGGCTGGGAAGTTTATGGCGTTCGTATTTTGGCATGCGCATGATATAATATTCATTGACTCCCTTGAAAAAGGAACAAGGATCAATGGATAATATTACACAAAAACGGCTAATATCGTCATCGCGGTGCTCCCACCTACAGAGAAAAAACCAGAACAAGAAAAGTATGACTTTTAAGAATCTCTCAGAGTTACGTAAGATAAAGTCCCTTCCTACAACGTGAACGTCGTATTAGGCGATTTGAAAGCAAAAGAGGCCAAGAAACCATTTTTTACCCCTACCCCGGCAAGCTCTCTGTATCGTTCTATTCGGTCATATGTGGTAACTATGGAGAAGCACTACTGGAAGAATAGTTTTTAAGGCCTTCCGAGACGATCATCGAACGGGGCGCTTCAAACATAACAAAAAAAATCCATCAAACGGACTACAAACACGTAAAAGTTTGTCAAACTTGTCACACCAACCGCGTCGTAAACGATCTAATTGGTTTGACTCAAACCAAAATCTACGTGTTTGAGGAAAACCCATTAAGCCATTGTGATATAAATGTAAATATTAAAAAACTGACTACTTCAAAAATAGTAATAGTTTCAGCATTAGTGAGAAATTGGCTAGTACCAGAACTGGTGCCAAAGTAATCCTGAGAGGAGCTAGTTCAAAGTACGATGAACATAAACAAACAAACATTTCTTTCGTGGTTCGTTCGCTGCACTTGAGCGCATGTCTGAATTCAAGAGATATTAGCGAAACTAAACAATGTAAAAGACTTGTTGGACTTCATCGGAAAGGCCAAATTTTTCGGTAACTACTGGTAATTCCCAAAAAGTGCTAACCTATGGTTTGAAAAATTTGTTGTGCTTGTAAAGAGTAACGTAAGTTTTGCACTTACGACCCCTAGCCGGAGTCCTTCCATTTAAACAAAAAACGCTTTACCCAATGTTATGAAAGTTTCTTTAGAGCATGTTTTCGTTAATATGTTTCGACTGGCAACTCAAAAAAGTCGGTATCATTTTTGGTTAACGCGATATCGTGCAGGTTAAAAGTCACGAACGTCTTTTAAACAAGAAAACGGCTCGACCAAATTTTATGAAAATCTATTCAGATTATATATTCGTTAATACACGTAAACGACGTCTGCATCCTATTTGCTCTGGGCGAGTTCGTGCAGGTACAAAAATCACGCACGTCATTTAAACGAAAAAACTGCTCGACCTTTTATGAAAACCATTTCAAAGTATAACTTCAGTAATACGCTACGATCGGCATCTCAACGAAGTCAGTATCACTGTTGGTTCGCGCGATATCATGTAGGTACAAAAATCGCATAAGTCGTTTAAACATTAAAACGGCTCGACCGAATTTTATGAAAATCTTTTCAGATCATATTTTCGTTAATACGCTTCGAACGACACCTCAACGCAGTCGATATCTTTTATGGTTCGCGCGATATCGTGCAGGAAAAAGACCACTTACGAACACACACACACCCACACATATACACACACATACTTCTTCTCAAATTTTTGCTTAAAATGCTATTCGATTTTCCAACCGATTACAATAACTTCCCTATAAACTGGGAAATGATAGTCTAAGCTCAGGTGTCACCCTTTGTACTACTAGTTTGTCATGTCGTATAAGTCATGGTGCAATGTCTAGTAGTAAGCTTAGCTCGAAGAATAGAGAGAAAGATAGAATAGGTTATTGGGAGTCAGGAGGGTGTTGGAGGAAATGTCGATGAACCTTACGTTTGAGCTCTTGGGTGTTGTATGAGTGCGGAAATACTGACTTTGAAAGGTTGTTCCACAGACGTGTTGTTCTAGCTATAAACGAATTTCGGAGTGTGCGAGAAGATGGGCTGTAAACTGTGAGAGTGAGCCGAGCGTGCAAGTCTTGAGTGGCGGGAGAAATGTTACCGTGGAGGCATGAGGTTACTTATTTCAATGGAGCAGTCGTTGTTGTGTGATTGTGAGGCTGGAGCGAGCAGGAGATCGAATCGCCCCTATCTCAGCTTCGCTATTCCCACGAATCTTAAATCAATCTTCGGCCATTTCAAAAGCCTTAACCTCGAAGATATTTAATGACAGGATTGGCAGAATATACCTAATAGGTCACAGTCTAAGAAAGGAGAAGATCTTCAGTGTCAGGGAGTGTACCACGACTAAACATTGTCTAAAAAAAACATTATACCCCAATTTTTTAATTCTACCAAAAACGAAATTACTTTAATATTCCAATATGATAAGGCGAATAGAATTTCATGTTTTATATTACATAGAATATTTAAAAAGAAACGCCTATAAAAAAACCCTGCGTCACCTGGCGTTCATCGGCTTTAATAATTAATACTCTTAAATGGATGAGAATTCTCAACCTCATTAATATTTTACATCCAAAACACGAAAAATAGTTTTTTACTCTAGTATCTGCTAATAAAATCTTTTTACGATATTATTTTTTATTTATATGTGCACATATTTTTCTGTCACAAAGAAAATTCACACCTCAATCAAGGTATGTGATAAACAAACGCATCAATGATTGCAATTCTATTTGTTTTTTTTTTGTAACTGCAATAGAAAAACAATTAAGTATTTTTTTGTTTTATTTATATGGTGGAAAAAAGGTAAAGAATATCTATAAAAAAAAGAACCAGGAATAAAGCATAAATTATTCACGTTCGAGTGATTCCTTTTATGCACGCATTATTACATGCAAGGCATACGATGAACCTTTGTATATGCTATATATGTATGTATGTTTGTATATACATAGGTGTGTATGCTCTGCTCATCAATCAATAAAATCCCATTCGATTCGTGTTAATATAACGCTTGAAATCGATTTATGTTGTGATGAAATTGATTCAGGCCAATACTTTGTGTCTTCTATGTTATCTATAGAAAATGGTCCAGGGGAGATAAAAAAAATATACAATTAGTTCCGGTTCACCTCAAGAAACCTTCCGTGTAGTAGCGGCGGCTACTCTATTAGTTCCTTATAAGAAAGAAAGCCCCACAAAGGGTCCCCGATGAATCCTTATCTATCTCTCTGTCCTTTCATACTGTGTTCGTCCATGAAAGAAGCACTATTAAATAATTAAAGAACATTTTACCCATCATGGGTGTTCCTTGAATTTAATTTTCTTTATAGTGATTAAAGTGTATCAGAAAAAAAAAACTAGAAAAAATAGAAAATTATTCAGTCGGAAAGCCCTTTTTTACTGTACTGTAATGGTGCCCACATGAGAAGAGCTATGTTTGATATGGAAGAGAAGCATCAATTATGATTACACAATGACCTACAGTTCCCATCATACCGGCTACTAATGTCATCCTATAGATACATAGATGAAATCCATGGTGTAATGGTTGGGGCCATTTTTGGGTGGAATTCATTTGCAACGACCGACATTGCTGCTGCTCGTACACAGGCGGGGAGAAAGGTCATTATTATCGGTTAGTAAAAGGCGTGCGTGAGAGAGCAAAATCCCATTGACGCCCTCGACTTTGAAAATACAATTGCCGCCGATGGGAATATGATTAAAAATTAAGCGAGAAACTCCATTTACCCAGATTAATTCATGCAGGCTCGCTAATGGGAAAAGGGCAACTTATAATTCTCGCCTGGGAATAGGAAGAAACAATTTTTACCCCCTATAGTATCCTCATATAATAACAGGTGTAAATATTCTTATGTACAGGAAATACAAAAGCCGCGCGCTGGGAAGTTGAAGAATTTATACCATCATCCTTCCCATCCTCATTCTTTCTTTTATGTTGTTCATTCTCCCATATTAGGTCTGGTTGTGGCCCTTCTTGAAACAGGTTCACATGCTTGTGGTTCAGAATGCATTTAAGGGAAATGCAGCGACTGTCGGGTTCTGGCTGCGGTCAGTCTTAGTAGTTACCGGCCCAACAAAAGGGACCAGAGCCTCATACCACAAACAACAACATATCTGGCGCTTTTTTTGTGTGATATTCCTTCCTTTAACCGCATTGACAGCTGACCGTAAACACAGGAAGAATGCTTCATTGGCAGACGAACATTCACTCTCCTTTTCGGCCGTTACAAATGCCTGGAATCTTGATCGTCTTCAAAAAGAAGCATTAAAACGTCTTCCAAGTCAAGTATCTTCAAAAGGTACGAATACTACACCAAACCATAAAAAAAATCCATTTTCTTCTTCTTTATAAGTTTTGCCCATTTTCAGTTTTCTCAAGACTCTATGAAGTCGTTTTTTGCTTACCAAAAAAAAAATTTAAAAAAAACCACACACAAAATATAACTCGCGGGAATATAAACACACGCAACGCGCGCAACTCTTTTTAAGGGATCAGGTGTTGGAAACCTGTTTTTGGAGCTGTTGTGTACCAAAAAAAACACACAATTTTATGTTGTGGAACGCTAAACCGAACGTTATAAATACGGAGCTGCCCAGCATATATATGTAGGGGGCCATATACACACTATTGTATGTACATAAGTTGCGCGCGCAGAGAGCCAGAGCACAACAAACAAGTTTTAATCTTGGCCCCGTATAGCCGCATTATTCTAATGTTGGATCGCGTTGCGCCGTGCGGCTATTTGGCCGTTTTTTTTAAAACAAGATTTCGAGACTCCCATCAGACGATTATCAATGAACTCAGAGGCCGACTTTGACTGTTATGTTATTTATAATAAAACTAAAAAAAACAAAATTAAGAAAGAAAGAAAAACGAAAAAAAAACTCAAAGAAACAAGAAACAAGGTGCGTTCGCGTCCATTCGCATAAACAGTAACCGTTCCCTACTGACCACTCTCGATATTTACTTTTCAGATCAATAAACTGTGTTTTGTCTTATTTGATGTGATTGAAAGTGATAAGTACGCGAATTACGGTTATATAAAGTGGATATATAGATATAGACCGGCCTATAGGTAGATATAGACCATAGGTAGATATAGACCATACGTAGATTTTTTTCGAATTTTCGTATTTTATCTCCTCTTATACAAGTCATATGCAGAAAACAAACCAAAAATGTTACTACCACGCAAGAAAGATTATTAATAATATTTTTTTTATCAACAACTGAAATTAAGTAGCATTCATTTATTGTCATTTTATCCAACCAAATTAATAACGATCGTGTGATCCTCGTTCCACCTTTTTTGGTTCATGCTCATCTCATCAGACTTAAGTCATGATCATAAGCATTGATTTAATGCATGGATTAACTTAAGAGCTGTGAATGATTATTGGGTTTTCGAGTAGATTAGTGAGTAACTAAATAATATATCTATGCAATATGAAAAGCTGACAGCCGGAAGCAGATTAAAATTAGGTCATTTCAAAGATAGTGAGGATTATCGTAGAAATTACTACTAAATACCACGAAGGTGATTGTGATTTCCTTGTGGTGAAGAATTATATTTTTTGTTTCTGTATCTAAAAAACGAATAGAAAATTTGTAATAATTTATGGATGCCAATGGATTTATGGCTTTGATCCATGAAAATGCAACTTATTTATATTATAAGTAAAAATTTTGTAAAGGGCTTTGATTGATTTTGAAAGTCACTGAATTGTCTTAAGACGTTTAACAATGCAGAGAAACTTTTTTGTGTAAAAAGGTGCAAACATTTTCTTTGTTTTTTTTTTAAATTTAAACAAATATTTGTTCATTTGGGTAAAATTTCCACATATGCTCATAATTCAGAGTGATAGGCAGTTTATTTTCAAGAGTTATTGGCATGACATATTCCAAATGTTTTTATGCAATATTAAAAATATATCTCTCGAAAAAATTATTTCAGACATTAATTTGCTAAATCTGGGGGTAGCAAGTTTTATTCTTTGGGTGTATTTCAATTGTAAAACCTCCAGTGAGCTTAAGACCCAAAGGCGCTATCCTCCACTCTACTCGATTAAACGCACAACGGCTTAGGATATTTGCGAGAAGGAAAAACATATCTAAATCATGTTGCTTAAAATACTTAATAGCAAAAACTACACGAGTAAAAATGAAACTCCCCCGCAGCTAGCATACAGCAGGCATGCGGTAATAAAACTCGCCCACCCCAGCATGCACACTCCCGCCACAGACATGCAGAGAGAAAATAATGGGGGTTTAAAAATTGTATAGGACGAAGAAAACGGACAATTATCTCATAAAGGGTGCCAAAAGCATACTCAGTAGAACAGTTATCTTTCGACTGCGTAGGTCAAGCAGCATTGGACGTGGTTACTAATTAGCTGGGGGACTGCCTGCCAAAACAACACTCGTGTTTGGAATGATCTAGGCAGGCCCGCCTCAAAGAGGGAGGCAACTGAGTTGAACTGCTCCGGGCCCCAAAGAAGAGAGGGCCCCGAAAATATATTGAAACCAAAAAAGTTAAAACCCAGTATTATTGGTTGTAATCCAAATATTCATCACTCCATTTTCGGGATTACCGATGTAAACGAGAGAGGTGAGCGAGTCCTAGAATTTCTGGTTCAACATTATCGGCCTCCAACATATACGCGCCTCTTCCTGCTTCCTAAAACAACCAACTAGTCTAACTTTCCTCTGGGAAGGATACAGATTGACCCTAACTGGTTACAATAAAGAGTGGAGCAGCCCTTGGAGGCAGACATTATGAGAGCCTGCAGAATCTACTACAGGAAACTTGACTCCAAAAGTTCCTCTCCTAAGACTCCTTAAACGGAGTGAGCCTTCCCAAAAAGGAGGGTGATTCATACAACTCTAACCTCTCTACCACTGTAAACCTGGAGATGCCTGCTGCAAGCACTTTCCAGGGTCAATCCTCCAGACAGTCAAAAAACCGTTTCAGTCCGTTACTCCAGGAGCCTTTTTGGGAACATCTTCGGTCGGGACCATGTTAAATGAGCATTTACCTCTTTTAAACCCAGAGGAGATAGCATCTTTTCTCACTCGTTCAAAATTTTTAGTTTTTCGTGCCGGCCGATTATGGCTGGAATGACCCATAACACAAATGATTTTTCATTTTCATTCTATAGTGTTAGTAGTGATTTATAGTCAACCCCTCGCGCGTTCCATCAGCAAAATTAAGAGAATACTTAACCCCATCACTCCTTCAATACAGCTGCTTCCTTGCGTAGTAAATAATGTCATTCATTGGCCGGCCTTGGTAGGGATGCCCGGGCCAGACTACCATCACAGAGTTTGAGGTTCGATTCTTTGAGGCGTCGTCGCGTGGATCTTTCTCTTCAAGACCAACAAACTTCTAAATTTAAATCTTTAAGTGTTAGGTATGAAATTAATATTAAAACCGCTTCTCGTGTGCATTTTTAGATCGCTTTGGATTCACTAGGTTCGAATAGACTCCACCTCATTAATTCTGAATTGTTGTAAAGATGACAACCTATTGATTAGGTACTCTCTATGATATATGGTTGTGTGACTGGCTCAGCCTCGAAACTTTTTCTTTTAATTTTTGCAGCACCCACTCTCTCCAAGCAACTTTATATAATTGCTTCCCCAATTTTTGCACTATGTAGAACTCAATTTTGATTTGGATCAAAATCAGGTTTCTATGTGCACTTTAGTACATAATCTCTTTGTTCGTATGAAAATTACTTCGTTGATTTCCTGAATGTGTGTGTTATCCAAGTTTAAGTTAAAATATTTCTTCATAACCAAGTCATTTTCCTACGTTTTCTATACAAAAGTTCTAATATCAATAACGAAGCGTTACAAAATCATACAATGGTAAAACAAAAATCCAACGCACTCCTTGCAGGCATGCAAGTACATTTTCTTGACTATTTCTAACTTCTCAACCCAACATGATACTCCGTAAGCTCCAAAAAGAACTGTCTGGTACTATGAGAAAGCAAACTGGCTCAGGCTGATTTAGTTCTTCTAATCTGCCGACTGCTGGGAATTGTGCTTTGGTAGTAAGAACGTCAACTTAGTCATTTTGGTGAGTCAGACCTGGCTGCTCTAGGTATCTCCAAGTAGGGATACGGAATCGGTGAAGAGTACTCAAATAGAATCAAGAGAACATTACACAATGAGTAGTCGATTCCTTGAGAATGGATGAGTACCTTTTGCCAGTTCTGTGAATTGCCATAGCGTATGCATTACACAATTTTCGACTGCGATAGATTGCAAATACCTATGCAGCTTATAAAGCACGCATAGTGAACAAATTCGCCTGCCAGAAGGATATGCACACTCCCGCTACAGGCAATAAATGCTAAAAATGTGCCCGCCATCAGAGGTATGCACGCCTCTGTTATAGATACGAATGTATTCCTAATCGACAAACGCGAATGTCGCTTTACCAATCGGGCCCCTAACTAAGTACTAAACACGCCCAATGTTGCTTGACTTACGCAATCGAACGAGAACCGGTCTACTGAACATGCTTAATGGCACCCTTTATTTTTTAAAGCGCCAATTTTGCTCCGTTTAGTATAGAAAAGTGTGAGCGTATCGTGCTTCGTTTAGTTAGACTATTCCGTTATGCCTGTAGAGAAGTAGAACTTTTACTCAGGTGTACCGTAGCTAAAGTCTTTTTCCACGATACTGTTTGTAACCCAATACAAAAATCCCTCTTTACACTCAACAATCTAGATTTCCTTCCCAACCAACATCAACCTAAAATGCCTATTCTACACTTGACTTTTCTAATAATATAAAAACGTAATTATGACGAAATACTCCAAAAAAATACAAACATCATAAAAATAATTTTTACATAATATATTTTCCATAAATCCTTGCTCCTTTCAAATATTATTCCTTTTTTTGTGCGTGCCAAACTTGCTGACAAATGGCGAGACGGTAAACAGCGTTCCTTATACCCAAAGTTTTAGCTTAGGCACGTAAAAAATAACGAAAAAGGATATTATGAAGTCGTATAGTGAAAAACAATTTTAGGGAAATTATGTCGTAGGAAAAATAAAGGGTTTTTTTGTTATTTTAGTTTTGTATTGTATAAACCTATACTTTTTTATAAGATCCTTTTAGGAAGGGAATAAAAAACTTAAAACTAAGGATTAAAACTATCTATTAACCATATATACAAATTGAGCCCAACTTACCACTTAACACCGTTGTCTGAATAGAATCCAACTCATAGAATCCGTTGCTGCTCTTAATCCGTTAATCGAAGAAACGTGATTAGACGATAGATGGTGGTGACTTCGCAAGACTTGTGAATTTTACTACTTTTTTTGGGGCAAGATTTCCTTCAATCTCTCACCTCTCTACTACAGCAGCAACGATCTTCACAATAATAATTTCAGAACACTGAACTCACTGATTTCGCCGCGAAAAAAAATGAAAGAAATTTTCTCTTAAATCAAAAACAATTTAAATTTTTGTACCAAAAACCAAAAAAAAAAAATACTTGAAACAAAATTCACAAAACTTTTTATTTTTACACTTTTTTGGTGATAGTAAAAATTTTTATTTTTTTAATATTTTTTTTTTTTTGTATTTTTTTCGCTGGTTGATGATTGCGTGCGCGAAAAAATTTTATCACGAAAAAACGACCAGAAAAAAATTCGCTGAACACTGCAACACGCGGAAAGGAAAAACGCGAAATTCAGTTTCGAAGTTTATTTTCGTGGAGAGAAAAATGTATTTGGATTTTTTTTTCTATGTATTTTTAGGTAACTTTTCAAGGTGAATACTTTTATTTATTATTTTCTTTCGTTCCAATTTTTTTTTTTGTTTTTTTTTTGTATTTTCGAAAAATTGATGAAGTTACGTAGAAAACTTGGTTATCGCACGCAGAGTTTTAGTGTAATTTATTCGTTTAGCGTTAAACCGATCACTTTTGGCCAGCAACCATACACCCACCATATACACACTAATACTATTCGTTTTGTATATTTTTTTGGGAAGCCCTAGTTTGTGCCTTGTATATATATTTTATACATATAAGTATATATTTCTTTATTTTTTTTTGGTATGTTCGAAATTAAATAAATTATTCAAGGGGAGGCCCCAGAAGGACGTAATCTCTACCGAAAATCCTAGTTATCCTGAATGTCGGCTTTTTATTGATTTTACTCTATAAGGAATTCTCTTGTTATGGTTACACCAAGAAAAAAATCAACGTATTTTTTTTTTGCTTCCTTCTTTTGCCTTCCAATAAATTCCTTATCCAACACGATTTTAGTCTTTGGCCAAAGGACCCCCGGGGAAAGCACTCGGGATCTAATAACTAAGTTTCACACAACATACACAACATCGACCAACCAAAAAAAAAACGAACTCCTTTTATTATAAAAAAAATATATATATAATATTCTTTCGGGGTATTGATCAAAAATCTTCGATTGATTCCTCTACACACTGAGACTGACTTTTATGATATTTTTGCTCTCTTCGGTGTTTTTATATTTTTTTGTTATATTTTCCCCCAAAAAAAAAATATATATATATACATTTATACCATATATATACTTTTCCAGGAGTGTAATAATTCGTACGTAACGAAAACCACCGTGGTGTGCTCTCTAATAAACACTCAAAAACGCAATCAGCAACCGAAACCGGAGCGCCCTTACACGAAACGGTTTTTGTGGGTGACTATGAACTTAGCGCTCAGGTATAAAACTCGGGGCTCCTGTGGGGTACACCTAGGTGTGCGTTGGTGTTGAATGTTTCGTTTTTTTTTATTTTATTTTTCCCTGCTTCTTTTATTTTCTATATATATACTATATATTATTCTTATCCGCACACAAAACTTGTACTTCCATAAACTACATACACAAGAAAAACAAAATTATTATTCCCTTTTTATTATTTATTTCAGATTATAAAAAAAAAATTTCTTGTATTTCTTGCAGTGTAATATAAAACTTCAAAAAAACTCTTCACTCAGAAGTAGCTAGCGTCCGCCCAAAAACTCAAACAACAATTTTTGCCTATGACCACCGAGTTGAACAGTCACCGAGCGTCTGCTTGCTGGTGGCTCTCTGGACGAGAATCTTGGAGGCCCATCAAGCATCCAGGAATGCTTCTTCTTGAGGCGGCTGACTTGAAACCAAACCAGAGAATATCACAGTTTTCTTCTTCAGCGCCCGCAAAACCAACGCCAACCTAGAAGTACACGATATCTGGTACGGTTAGGTAAAGGCAGCATGAGGACTGAGGAGGAGATGTCCATCCTGAGCCAACATCAACTCCCCAGCTCCATTAACCTCCTCCGCTTCAAACTCCATCGTGAGAGGCATAGAAGCTTATTGAGCAGCATGAAAAAAATAAGAGAGACACAAAAGCTGCGTTTCCACCATGAGGGGTATCCATCCATATACTTGAACCCTAGGCACATAGAACATGAATACCCTCGGGAACCATGGAATCTTGCTCCACTGGCTTTATTGTATGCGGCGACACTCCTTCTATGGAAAGTCGATTGCTCTCAGTTCTTTAGCACATAAAATATACTCTCATACATACCTACACTCAAATCTAGGGACGGCGCGTTTCTCCACTCCATGCTCTCCATCTTTATGTAACTGAGAGAGAGTTTCCCAAAAATTCGCTCATCATCATCAACCTCACAAGAGAAATTATGTTGTGCGATGCCTGCGCTCGCGCATAATTTCTAGAGTGAGCCCAAGACATTGGGGAGCACCCGGTGGGGCTTTCGGTCTATCTGGTCCGGCGGTATCCATTGAAAGGAGCTTTAGCATCAGTTGAAAGATTCGAGCGTGATTCTGTCGTCTCCACCAGGGGCGGAGTGGTTGACTTTTGAGAAATGAAATTAGCTCATCAAAATTGTGTATAGCGAATTTAATCGAAGAATTTTTGTTTAATAGATAATTAATCTGTTGTTTGAATTTGCATTTGTGGATTACAAGAGTAAAGGTGGATCTCTACTGAAAAATGCATTTTGTTAAAGTAGCCCTAGTAAAGCATCTAGGCGGCTTAACCGGTTAATAATAGGGTACCAAAGTTCCCCTTAGAAGGGATCTTCACCTAGCAAACGGTACTCAGCCTTGTTCACATGTTAGATTGGTACTGACGGCCCTATGAATACTATTGATGGAGTCCGCACACTTGTCCATCATTTCAAACAGGGTTTAATATGAGTTTGGCAAGTACTGTTGCCAATTTAGCAGGTACTGGCCGGGTTTATGCCGCGGACACTTTAGAATTTATAAAACGGAGCTGCCAACTTGGTTATCGTTTTAACCGAAACGTTATTGTTATCGTTACATTTGACATTTGTCATCGGTGATAATAATAATACTCTACACTGGTAAATAATGGAAAAAATATTAATAAATTACCAACTGAAGCGATCTAAAAGTATTTTATACTGGAGACAGTTACAAAATAAACGTAAAAAGTATGTTTAATTTACACTTTTTCAATGAAAACAGAAATAATTTTATTTTATAACTTCTTAAACATTATTTTCAGTGTAATTATAAATCTATGGAAGCGGAAAGTTTGCAAATATATAGAGCTAATGGAAAATTTAATAAAAATTTACAAACCGCGCCACAGAAGCATAGGGTATTATTATCGTGAAAATAAAGTTGGGATCAATTTATTAACGAAATTGAACGATCGATTCAAAGGAGAATTTCGGATATCGCAGCAGCATTTCAACTGGTTGTGTGAAATCTTAAGTACCGATCTTCAAATTAAACCCAATCCTCTCTCTATAAATCAACGAAAAGCTTCAGTTGAAGAAAAGGTTGCCATTACGATTTATACATTAAAAAGTTGTTCTGAGTACCAAGTTGTGGGTAATATTTTTGGTTACTCTAAGTCAACAGTCCACAAAATATTTTATGAAGTGATAAGAGCCATCATAAAGCGCCTATCGAAACGTGTAATAAAATTCCCTGAAGGCGAAGAATGTGAACGTATTTCTCGTAAATTCGAGGCCGTTTGCGGAATTCCGCAAATAACGGGAGCTATAGATGGCACCCACATTCCTGTGACTGTGTACAATAAAGGAAGAACGGATTTCATTAACCGAAAAGGATGGACATCCATTGTATTACAGGCACTAGTCGATGATAAGTACATGTATGTGTATAGTTTTTTTATTGTCTTCTGAAGTTTTTACTAAACTATTGTTTTTCAGGTTTAGGGATATTTCTTGCAAGTTTCCAGGAAACGTGCACGATGCCACAGTCCTTAAGGAATCGCAATTGTATAAGGATGCAGAAGTCGCATTTCCAGTTGTAAGTTAAATATCAACATTATAATTTAAAACTAATAACAAACCCTTTTTGTTTTTAGTCTGATTTCCACATTAATTCCGTTAGAATACCCTATTTTCTTGTGGGTGATCCAGCATATCCCTTATTGCCATGGATTTTGAAAGATTATCCTGGCACGGAATTGGAAAGAAAGAAGACTCTGTTCAATCGTAAGCTCAATACCGCCCGAGTAAAAGTAGAACAAGCTTTCGGGATACTCAAATCTTGTTGGAGAATACTCTCCAGACGATCAGAAATTGATGTGGATTTTATGCCACAAGTTGTAGCAGCATGTTGTATATTGCATAATATGTTCCGTCAAGAATATGACCCTAACAACTTCTTCCCTGTAGAATCGGAAGCTGTAGCAATCTCTGATAGACCTACAGAAAAATTTGAAAACATTAATGCGAGAGTTATGCGGGACACCATTGCGGAAATGCTGCTTAATAAATTTGAATAATGAGAATTACTAAACAATTAAAACAAATTTTTAATACATTTTTAATTAGATTTTAATATTATGAAATTCAATATAAAAAAATTAATGTAACATAATAAAGAATTCATTGAAATAAAATAAAAGAAAAAAAAATTTAATACTTAATTCTGATGTTTGATATATACCAAAGAAATACTTTAATATCACAAAATAGTTAATATGAGAGTCTAAGGATAAAAAATAAATATAAATTCATTGATAGTGTAAAAAACTAATGTAACATAAAGAATTCATTTAAATTAAAATAAAAGGACAAAAAGCAATACTTAATTTTGATGTTATCTATATACCAAAAAAGTACTTTCATATCACAAAATAATTATTCACTGCGAGAGTGTAAGGATGAAAAATAAATTTAAATTCATTGGTCAGCTCTTTCCACGCAGTAATACACAGGTTGAGGAGGAGTATTTGGCAGCCCGAACAGTTGTAAAATTAAGGATTGGTCATTTGACTGTATTTCTCTAAGAAATTGGTGGTCTTGATTTTGCATTTCTTGCAGTGAAGATATTACTTTATCCGTTTCTTCTTTTATTGCCTTTGTTATGTCTTTAGTCATTGTTTTTACAATTGACTGATAGCTTTTATTATTTTTTTCTATATTAAATAAAAGTAGAACAAAAGGTTAAACATATTCTTTCAACATTTTTCATACACTTACTTGATGATCGGGGGGGCGTTGGAGGTATATTTTCGTTTTCATCTATGTCTTCTTCAATAATTATATCTTCAATATTATCTATGGCATTTAATTCTATTTCAGGTGATGTTGGAGTATTCTCTATAATTAAATTTTAATTTATATAAAATTAAATTCCACAAGAACGCCTATGATAACGCCATGTAATAAAAAAGTAACACTCACCTACTCTTGATTCGTAGCCTGTATGTTTAAAACAAGACGCAGGACGGTCTTTTATTAATGTTTGCATTTTTTCATAGAAGCTGTTGTCCATACGCTTACACCCACTTCTGTTGTTATTCGAATTCACTCTAAGAAATTGTGTTTTTAATTTTTGAAATTTACTTTTTATTTGGTCTTCGTCTCTTTTATAACCAAATTCCTCCAATTTAGTTTTTATTAATTTATAAATTTCTTTGTTTCGCGTTTTTTTATCGTCCAACAGCTTCATCACCTTTTCCTCTATCATTATATCTAGTAAAGTATTAATTTCCGAGGGCGTCCAAATAACTTTTTGGTTCTCCATTTTGCTCCCTCATTAGTTTTGTTTACGCCGTTTGACATTTCCAGAAAGTCTAAACCGTTTATACCGTAACTTCTTAGTAGTGCCACATGTTTGGTCACGCCAAAAAGCAGATCCACTTTGTCCAGGTTGCGCCGAAAATTCTCCCCGTATATGCCGCTTACAACACGTCAGTCCACTCCAAAGTGTCCCCGGCATAAACCCGGCCACTATTGGTGTCTTGATCACCAATGAGAGAAGGTTCCCTGCTATCAAAACACTGGAAGTCCAATTGAATTTTTGTCTATTTTACAAAGGATTTACAAACGTCTTATATACAACTGTTACAAAAGTTACATGTGAATTATATTTACTCAAGAAAAAATGATTTTAAGAAAAGTGCGTTGTTGTTTTCCTGATGACGTATTATGATGCGCCACATGAGTTTAAAAATACACGCTGGACTCACTTTTCTCCATCATTTTCGTACAACTATGGTAATGCTTAATGCAATAGTGCTGGGGTACTAGGAAATTTTCGTCGAAAATATCCCTGGTGTTAGTTTAATGGACGGTAAAATCAGATATTATAAAATGTTTAGGTGAACAAATGATGACAAATGAAACTCTAGCGCAGGAAAACAAAATGGAACCTACCAAAATGGCGGACACGAAACCCCTCTTGGCTTCAGCAGTCACTCGATTACTTTCCATCAAGGTGTAACGTCTTTGAATTTGAAATTTTTCGCATTAAGGAGAGAAAAAAAATCAAAAGTACCATGACTTCTCGATGGCACAGTGGACATGAATATGTTTCTAAAAAATCAATCCTTACTAATATTATAAATGTGAAAGTAACTCTGTCTGTCTGTCTGTCTGTCTGTATGTTACGCTTTCACGCCTAAACCGCTGGACCGATTTTGATGAAATTTGCAACAGACATAGTTTAGACCTTGGAGACGGACATAGGCTATTTTTTTTGGAGAAAAAAGGGTTGAAGGGGGTGAAATGGGGTTCAATAAGTTGTAAGGGGATTTATTTTCTTCACTTTTTTTCTATTGTATAAAAAGTAACTGACTGAAAGACAACGCACAACCTAAACCGCTAGAGCTAAAGGGCTGAAATT
Source organism: Thereva unica (assembly GCA_949987705.1). Classification (NCBI taxonomy): domain Eukaryota; kingdom Metazoa; phylum Arthropoda; class Insecta; order Diptera; family Therevidae; genus Thereva; species Thereva unica. The sequence continues at coordinate 74,912,250 of OX465285.1, forward strand.
TTTGACAGTACACCCCTAGCGATTTTTCGAAATTCATCCCCTAAGGGGGTGAAATGGGGTTTTTCCAAACCGCTATAGCTATAGGGCTGAAATTTTGACAGTGCATCCCTACAATGGCGTGGACATCCACTATAAAGCGATTTTTCGAAATTCATCCCCTAAGGGGGTGAAATGGGGTTTTTCCAAACCGCTATAGATATAGGGCTGAAATTTTGACAGTGCATCCCTATAATGGCGTGGACATCCACTATAAGGCGATTTTTCGAAATTCATCCCCTAAGGGGGTGAAATGGGGTTTTTCCAAACCGCTATTGATATAGGGCTGAAATTTTGACAGTGCATCCCTATAATGGCGTGGACATCCACTATAGAGCAGTTTTTCGAAATTCATCCCCTAAGGGGGTGAAATAGGGTTTACCCAAACCGCTAAAGCTATAGGGCTGTAATTTTGACAGTGCATCCCTATAATGGCGTGGTCTTCCACTATTAAAGCGATTTTTCGAAATTCATCCCCTAAGGGAGTGAAATGGAGTTTACCCAAACCGCTGGAGCTATAGGGCTGAAATTTTGACAGTGCATCCCTATAATGATGTGGACATCCACTAAGAAGCGATTTTTCGGAATTCATCCCCTAAGGGGGTGAAATGGGGGTTTTTCAAACCGCTAAATTTATAGGGCTGAAATTTTGACAGTGCATCCCTATAATGGCGTGGACATCCACTATAAAGCGATTTTTTGAAATTCATCCCCTAAGGGGGTGAAATGGGGTTTTTCCAAACCGCTATAGATATAGGGCTGAAATTTTGACAGTGCATTATAGAGCGATTTTTCGAAATTCATCCCCTAAGGGAGTGAAATGGGGTTTACCCAAACCGCTGGAGCTATAGGGCTGAAATTTTGACAGTGCATCCCTATAATGATGTGGACATCCACTAAGAAGCGATTTTTCGAAATTCATCCCCTAAGGGGGTGAAATGGGGTTTTTCCAAACCGCTATAGCTATAGGGCTGAAATTTTGACAGTGCATCCCTATAATGGCGTGGACATCCACTATAGAGCGATTTTTCGAAATGCATCCCCTAAGGGGGTGAAATGGGGTTTACCCAAACCGCTAAAGCTATAGGGCTGTAATTTTGTCAGTGCATCCCTATAATGGCGTGGTCTTCCACTATTAAAGCGATTTTTTGAAATTCATCCCCTAAGGGAGTGAAATGGGGTTTACCCAAACCGCTGTAGCTATAGGGCTGAAATTTTGACAGTGCATCCCTATAATGATGTGGACATCCACTTAGAAGCGATTTTTCGAAATTTATCCCCTAAGGGGGTGAAATATGGTTTTTCCAAACCGCTATAGCTATAGGGCTGAAATTTTGACAGTGTATCCCTATAATGGCGTGGACATCCACTAAAAAGCGATTTTTCGAAATTCATCCCCTAAGGGGGTGAAATAGGGTTTACCCAAACCGCTGGAGCTACAGGGCTGAAATTTTGACAGTGCATCCCTTTAATGACGTGGACATCCACTAAGAAGCGATTTTTCGAAATTCATCCCTAAGGGGGTGAAATGGGGTTTTTCCAAACCGCTATAGCTATAGGGCTGAAATTTTGACAGTGCATCCCTATAATGGCGTGGACATCCACTATAAAGCGATTTTTCGAAATTCATCCACTAAGTGGGTGAAATGGGGTTAACCCACACCGCTGAAGCTGAAGGGCTTTAATTTTGACCGTGTATCCCTATAATGACGTGGACATCCACTTAGGAGCGATTTTTTGAAATTTATCCCGTAAGGGGGTTAAATGGGGTTAACCCAAACCGCTGGAGCTGAAGGGCTTTAATTTTGACAGTGCATCTCTATAATGACGTGGACATTCACTAAGAAGCAATTTCCCCTAACGCAGTGAAATGGGGGACATAAACATGCCAATCTCTGCTTCAAAATATACGCAGCAATTTGTTTACCATATTTATTAAAAAAATGCACTATAATAAACCCTTTTAGGGATAATGAAAGCTGACTTTTTTGTTTGTTTTTTTTTTTTTGAAGGAAAAAATTGCACATAATAAACAGTTTTTATTTAAAGGCGTTGCAAGGCACGCGGGTTTTATGCTAGTCATTTATTATAAATTTGCTCTCATCACTTTCCTGTTGTTTTTATTTCTAAATTACGTCTTTCCGACCCCCGATAGTATGCAACATTCCGGAAGGAAAGGGAAATTGAGAAATTTCCCAAAACCTCGATAGAGACCCCGATAAAACCTGGGATTTGTATGGGGAGAACTATATAGCTCACGGCTATTAGTGTCAGCCTTAGTTAGGCCCACTGCTATCCCCACTACGCCCTCCTCTACATACCTAGAGTAGACAGACGCGAATCCAAGGGGGGTCACGGGGGTCATGACCCCCCCCCCAAAACAGCGTATTAACTAACACCTCAAGGCGACAGACAGGCAAGTTAACGCTGATAAGCCTTAATTAAGAGTCTCGGTAGTGGGTAGCGGGGCCTCGGTAGTCTAGGGGAATGGCACCATCCAAAAGGTCCCGGGTTTGAATCGCGGCAGCGCCACGGTCCTTCGCCTTTCACATTTTTCCCATCTACATAACTTTCCTTCTTTCTTCCTTCCTCTTTAGATTCCTGATTCCTCCTGTCATAGCCTTCCAGGTGCAGGAAAATGTAAAAAATGTGCCCGCCAGAGGTATGCACACCTCTGTTACAAATATGAATGTATTCGTAATCTACCATTCCAAGCGGGAGTGTCGTTTTATCAAGTGGTCTCCCAACTAAGTACTAACTACGTCCAGTGCTACTTGACTTGCTCAATCGAGCGATCTACTGAGTATTTTTTATGTGGGGAAACCAAGCTTAGGAATCACCCTCTGTACTACCAGTCTGCCTTAAAGCCCCAATTTGGCTGCCTTTCGTGTGCCAGAACCATGCCATGCCGGCGTTTTCACGCTGTTTCAGGCTAAGAACGGGCGAGTTTGATTTTTACTCGGGATGGGTTATAAATCCAAACCCATAAACGCCCGCTTACATCCCAAAAAGATAATTGGAGCTCTTTTATTGCGCAAAAATTCGTATGGGTTTTTTCTGTCTGGAATCTATGTTCGTGCAACAGAGAGAAAGGCATACAAATTTCTGTGCGATAAAAGAGCTGTAATTTGCGCTTCTACTTTACGTTTGGGTTGCAGAAGGGCCTTAAACGCCCAGTTTCAGTTTTAAAAAGCATTTTATTGACCTTAACATCTATCTTAATATAAATTTAACTAAACGCTTAAAGTTAATTATTCTAGCCTATTCTAATCTATCTAACTTACTGGCCCTCAGCAGGCACTCTAAATTAATCTATGTCTTAAATTAGCTTATGCCTTTCGGCTAAAACTTATCTATTTTATAATTATATTTTATCTCTAAAAGGAGAACATTATCAATATCAACTTAATTCTAAGAAAAATTGGAAAAAAAACTTAGACACTATATTTATTTTACACCGGGTGTTTTTTTTAAAACTTGACACGCAATTCTTGAACAAAGGAGGGGTGACAGAGGGAAACCTGTTATACAAAAGATGTCTGATATGGAGGGGGACATCGATTGGGTATAGTGCGCCCCCCCTCTCTTCCACCCCCTGACCCGGGGGGGGGGTAACTTTTTTTTGTTAAATGGCAACCCCTATTTTTTATGCAAGATTCAGATTCCTGGGATGAAAATAAACATCTTTTATCCCAAGCATTTTTTTCTATCATTTGTTTTTACTCCGGAAACTTTGATTGAAATCGTCATTAAGGGGAGCTTTCGGTGGATTTTTTTCAAAAAATCCAATTTTTTTTTTTTGTTACTTTGAACATCTAAGAATACAGCAAACTCTTGAAACTATTTTTGCTGTATTCTTAGATGTTCAAAGTAACAAAAAAAAATTGGATTTTTTTAAAAAAATCCACCGAAAGCTCCCCTTAACGACGATTTCAATCAAAGTTTCCGGAGTAAAAACAAATGATAGAAAAAAATGCTTGGGATAAAAGATGTTTATTTTCATCCCAGGAATCTGAATCTTGCATAAAAAATAGGGGTTGCCATTTAAAAAAAAAAGTTACCCCCCCCCCCCCCCCGGGTCAGGGGGTGGAAGAGAGGGGGTGCGCACTATACCCAATCGATGTCCCCCTCCATATCAGACATCTTTTGTATAACAGGTTTCCCTCTGTCACCCCTCCTTTGTTCAAGAATTGCGTGTCAAGTTTTAAAAAAAACACCCGGTATAAAACCTTACAACTACTTAATTCTATGACTTAGATCTACCACTATCTGGGCGGGGGGCAGCGGAGACGATAAAATCGTCTCAGGTGACCCCCGTCCAGGCGACGGGCTTCCACAGACTCGAGTGATGCTAGAGCTCAAGTTCGTGAAAGCTCGCACTGGACCTTAAACGCCCCTAAACTCTTCTATATTGAGGGAGAGAAATACATATTGTATAAAGCGTATGTATGTAAATTGTTCAAGTTTAGATAAACTTGCAGTTAGCATGAATTCTGCTTTACATGCACATTGTACTCAGTACTTGATTCCACCCTATCAGTACTGATATGAGTAAAAGTACTCGGTCAAAAGTATCGAGTACTAACATGAGTAGAATCGAAAGACAAATATTTATATGAGTATAGAATCGAGTACCGAATCCATATCCTCCCTAGGACCAACAATTTTCCGAAGGACTGTCCCTCAAACGCAGATAACTGTAAAAATATTAAAGTTTAAACATAAGTTCTTAAACGGCCTGAGTCCATTTTGATGAGACAAGTACAATTCGGTGGTTGTAGACCACGAGTCCATCCGAGTTTCCCCACACCAGGTGAGATTTTGGTTTAGACTGCAAGGGATTAAATGGGCACAACATTGCTCGCCGAATCTTAAGAAATATACCTCAGTTTACCAAACGGGGGCCCTGATTCTTGCGCTGGAGCACCTAAAGAAGAGTTAGGGTGCAGTAAAAGAATATTATTCTCAAGCAAATATTCTTATAGTACCGGGATGTTAGAGGTTAATGCATTATTGCCTCTAGAGTATGTTTTTTGACAGATTTAAGTTTAGCCTTGATTAGAGAACATATGAGTGTCAATGCAAATAAAAAGGTTGACAACCTGATACAGCCAAGTTTGGCTTTGAAGCTCCTGGAGTCCGAAACTATACATTGCCATTAATAGAGTACTATTGATGAATTGCATCGATAAATATGTCAACGTGGAATCAGAAATGCTATGTACGACATGTAGGCAGGCTAATCTGTTGATTAACCTGCCGAGCGCCACGGTAAGAAGGCCTATCCTGGACATGCAGTTGGAGTCCCTTAGATGAATGGTGGTACTAAAAGCACAGCAAGGAAATTTCAAGAATAGGCTTAAGGGGATCTTCTCATCAAAAAAGCCTATTTTTGTATGTTTTTTTGGATTTTTTTTTTCCGAAACTATAACTGATATCATACTACTTTTTTTTATATTTTTTATCACGTATTAAACTATGTGTTAAAAAATTTTGAAGCTCCTCCGTCCACCTGGGGCCGCTGCGTAATTTGTGAAAGTGACCCCGTCACGCACTGCCTTGGCATATTTGCCGCACGTTTTCGGCCTCCAGGTCTATCTGAAGCCCATATTGCAAGCATTTTCTCAAAAAGTATTGCTCGTAGCAGGTACAGAACTAGGATTATTGCCATACGATAAAAATTGTAGGTGTGAGAACGGTTTAAATTTTTGTTTCAAAAATTTTCGTGTTTTTTTGCACTAAATTTGTTATAAAAAAGAAAGTATGCCATCTACAAAAAATATCCTAGTTCTGGCCCTGCAGAAGAAGATACTTAACAATCTAAAAAAAAAACAAGTCGATTGGTCGACTAGTCTTTTCAGAAACGTGCATCAAAATTTCAAAATGGTGTTTTCGAGAAAAACGCATTTAAAGTTTTGAAACCCTGTTTCTCTGTGAGTATATGTTCCGGTTCGCGGCCAAATATCTCGGAAACTATTACGAATCCTATCATATTCTTTCGCATGGTGATTCTAGGATACATATACTATAGAAAAATGAAAGAAAAAAAAATTCCATTTTTCAAAATTTTTGATGAGAAGACCCCCTTAAAGCTGCTTGAAGAATCCGAGCCAATTGTATGTCACGGAGAAGGCTGCTAGAGATCTCGCCAACTAAATAGAACGTGCATTTTGAGAATGAGCCTATAATTTGCGTTTTAAAACAAACAAAGTGACGTTGGTCGACTCTTAATGCGCATCGGAAACATCGATTTTGAGAGTCCCTTATATTTTTGCGAGACCTCTATCACGGAACTCCATTGACTTTTCGCAACTCACGTACTGCAATCTCAGGTCATTATAGTCAACCGAACCTACCAACAATGAAGAGCCTCTATCTACATAGCTCCCATGACCTCACTTAATACATTCCGAGGTAAAAACAAACCATTCAAGATGAATGAACTCAAAATACAAGATTATTTTAAGTATTTATGGGAATCTGAAATGTCCCTACCGAAAGGAAATAAGATAATGTTTATTGAAAATAAATTTTAATTTAATTTTATTATCCTCATTAATATTTCCTAGAAATCAACGCTTCTTCAACAAAACAACAAAAAAAAAGGATTGAGATAAGCCATACATAAATTTCTAGAACTTATTTTAAAAACTTCTGCAGTGCATCTTGCACAATCAACGAAAATACATTGTTATCATAAATAGTAAATAGGTACAGCATATTTGTAAGTAGCTATTTAAATACTAATAATAAGCTCAAAGTCAGATGTCAGATAATTAAAAGAAGGCAGATCCTCATTTGTGAGGCATTTCATGTACGAAAACCCCAGATTTCGAAATTAATTGAAGATAATTCCTAAGAAAACCGATACTGGATCTGGTTTTGTTTTCATTTCTTTCTGCTCGTAATCTTCAATTTTTAAATCAACCTTCAACAAATACAAAATCACAGCAACTCAAATCTGGAAATTGTAGTCATATCTTGTGGATTTCAAGTGCTTTTCGTGATAAGAGTGTTTTCTTTTGCTTGTTTCTTCTTCGGCGCCTTAATATGAGCATTTGAGACAGTTTTTCTGGTGGTAATCAACTTCTTAAGCTCGACCGATTCAGACAGTGTGAAGCACTACTAAGCTCTACTACTAGATAGTGTAATTTCGTAATTTCGATCTATATTCTTTAATTTCCCCAAAGTGATTCATTCATTTCCTTTTTTTGTGTGTGTATTTTGTTTATAAACAAAATTATTATGCGGAACTTGTGGGTGAAGAAAATTTCTTTTGCAACGAAATATTTTCCAACACAAGAAGCTATTCGCAGGAAATTCCTCAATCAACTCTTTGAATTACACAAGAGGAGAGAGGCCAAATTGGGGATGAATCAGGTTGGTACTTTAAAATTTGTTTTTGTTGATTATGTAATTAAATTCATTTAATAAAAAAGCTAAGCAAGGGAAAATCATGAGCAATCAAGGACTACGTACACAGGACTCTTAATCGTACTTAAATCAAACGAGGACGTGAAGTGCTGCGACTAACAACGAAATTCTAGTTTAAGGCTTAGAAATTAAGGTTTAACTCTGTAGAACATTAATGATAAACAAATTTACGGTGAAAATAGTGATTTTAATTTTTAATTATAATTTAAGTCCAACTGCCCTAACTGTGCTTGAGTGCAATGTCGGCCCATTTTACTCTACAGTCCTTATATAACAACAATTTTTTAAACTCCTTCAACTTCTTTTTATACAAGACAAAACGATAAAGGATTTGTTAAAAATAAAAAAGAAACAACAACAAATAACATACTAATTGAATAACTTGCCTTGGAGCCTTGCGCGTAAAAATATTCAAAAGGAGAGAGTCATTATTCGAGTACTGTCATACATTCTAATATCATGAAAGGAAGCGATGGCGTCTTTCATTCCGAAAGCGGGTAAAATCTCCTGCCACAATCCAATGGACTTGAGACCTACTTATATGTCGCACCTTCTTTCTTCTCAAGATCCTCGAAAGACTTGTGGAAATTCATATATTAAGCAAAGCTTTCTCCCTCGCAGCATGCACGGCAGGGTCTGAGTATATGGCCGCCTCCAAGGTAACACAACATAATGAAAGAATTGGAACTCCAGGCCAAAATGGCCCCAAAAAAATATTCAGCTAATCAGAGTGATTTTTGAGTGCTGACAATTTGAATGTTATCGGCGGCAGCGGCGGGCGGAGGATCACTAAAAATACTTAAAAATTGCTGTGAAGCTATTGAAGCCTGGAGTTCCAATTCGCAACCTGCAAATCACTATTGGAGCACTGAAAAATTACTTTGAAGCCTGAAATTTTTTTGGAGCGATTATTCTTTGGAGCACCAATTCTAAACATTTGCCATACATGCGTATATCGTAATGTGAAACGTGATTGCACGCATAAAACGTTGCAATTGCAGCGGACCTATAGCTTGGCCTTGAAGACGAATAGGGTTTCTTGATATTGCGCAGCTTGAATGTTGTGCACTTATTCCTATTCGATTAAGCCGCCTCTTATTTTGGCCGCCTTCATTGAACGCTGGCCAGTGGCGGTCCTGCCTACACGAAAGATAAATCGGTAGACACTGCTCTCCACTCCCTGACAGTAGTCATTGAAAAATCTGAGTTATTGAAGATGCTTTCAACAATGTTGAATCGTCTGCGATCACGGGTGCACTCCAGCGTCTGGGTGTCGATGGATGCACCAGGTCCTTTATTGAACAGCTGCTGAGGTTCAGGGTAATAAAGCCTGATGTGGGGCTACCGGAAGAAGTAGACACGCTTTTTTCCATTTCGAAAGGCAGGTTGATCCCATATACTGGCTGGAGCAATAAAAATTTTACAATCAAAATTATTTTTTACTTTTTAGCTCATTTTAAAGTAAAAGTGCATTTCTTTGTTTTTTTTAAACTATGTACATTTTTTTATTTTATTCTATTCTATTATATGTCTTCTGCCATTTTGTAGTGACCGTTATATTAGATTTAAAATGATGTCAGACAGCTTACTATACTATACTCGTAATACACTTTAATTTGATACCCATACCGACGGCGATATAAAGAAAAAGGTAATCCGCCATTTTGTGTTGGCCATCATTTTGAATTTGGAATGACGCGTCACAGCTAATAGTATTCTATTTATCATACCCATTCATTTGATACCCATGTCGGGAGTCGCGGAGCACAACTGCGAAATTCGACCGCAATCTTGGAACCGCTATCTCGATTCTTTTGCAACGCCAACTATACATGTTTGTAAAATTTGAAGTTTGTTGGTTTTTTATGGAAGTGGGTCAGAATTAAGTTGCAAGATTTATTTACATACTACATACAACTTACAACATACAGGTGAAGCTAATATAAAGCGTATATTAAAAATTATAAGGTATCAGGGTCTGACATCATAACCCACGCGGAACTCATCAAACAAGGGGGAGAGGAAACTATCGGAAAACTACATAAATTAATAGTGGAAATCTGGAAACGAAAAGAAATACTAGACGAGAAGATATACATAGTGTGCCCCGTACAGAAGGAGTCCACTATGAAGCAATAACTATAGAAGAGTAACGCTATTGAATATGGCATACGAAGTATTTCACGTGTACTCTACGAAGCTACGTGGAAACGATGCGGACTACGAGTCTGGATTTGTTTAAATTTATTGCTATATCATTCTATTGATCACCTCCTGACATAAAAAGTGCCCGGGTTTTCCGGATACTTTTTAAAATCCCCCTCTGACGGCCCCGGACGCCAAACTAGGACAAATCCCGGAAACCCGGACGAATGGCAGCCCTACTCCAGGGTTAAATATCTTGGTCTAATCCTTGACCCATAACTCAATTTGATTCAATTTCATCGATGAAAGCGTAAAGAAAGTCTGCATAGCTTTCTACGTCTGTAAAAAGTTCTTCGGCAAGAAATGGGATTTTAATCCAAATATGGTCCAGCTCTGGTACGTACAATCCTAACCTACGGCTCACTTGTGTGGTTGCCAATGCCTAGCTGAACCTACCATGTTGGGAGGATACGAATTTGGGCATAAAAACCGCCTGGCGCGAAGGGTACATCGACTTTATTTATGCCTTTAAAGCCGGCAGGTTTCATCTCGAGCACATGGTGTTTCGTATGACAGTTATGACACCGCTCCTTGTCCATTGCATTTCCTAAATGGCGATAATGTCCGCTTTATACTTTGGCAGGGTATCGGCTGGATGTCTGTACAGTTCCAACGTTCCATGAGAAAATTCGTAAATCGTTTTGCCATTTTCGTTTATTCCCTTATCCTGGGCATATTGGTCGTTCCGTTATATATGTAAATATGTTTTTTCCGTGTAAGGTTATTAGCCTCACACCAATCATACTTGGAAAGGACTAGCCGGTTCATGTTTGCCTATCCCCTAGGTGAGTTCGAAAATTCATCACTGCAGTATCACTGCAATAATAAGTAATTGGAAATCTGTAGCTGAATACTGCAGTGATGGATTTTCGAACACAAGATTGTTACGAGTGACCGTGTATCTCCACGAGTATTCTGGTTACATATGGTAAACCCAGTTTTCCATGTTAGTCGAGTCGTGTTTCGTGACAAGTCGTTTGAATTGAAGAAAGTGACGTTTCAGTCGAATAACGTCTCCCAGCACAAGGTCCTAGAGTGGAAATACTAAGTTCCGTTCAAGTCTATTTACTGAAAGTCGTGATTCGACTGAATCGTGATTTTTCAACTTAAGAGCGTGATTAGATTGTTCGTTCCTCACGAGCTTTTAGATAAAAGGAGAAGTGGAGATGAGGGGCTTCATCTCCACTTCCGCGTTTAGTCTAATCACGGGCCCCTGTGCTGGAAGTCGAGTCATGTGACAATCGCCTCTAGATGTCGGTGTCGACTCGTTTTTTAGTTGGTGTGCTGAAAGTCGGGTGGCATGACAAGTAGTTTGAATTGAAAAAAGCGACGTTTTAGTCAAATTAGGATTTTCAGTACAGCATATTTTCCCCTAGAGCACAACACGCCGACTAAAAGTTAAAAAAAAATCTACAAACACGACTGTCATACTGTCATTTAGATTTTAAACGACACAGACACGGCAAGAATCGACTATCAACACACCACTCTACTAGCTCCACTTCATATGACAGAAAACGCGACTTTCAGCACAGGGGCCATGGTCTACCCGACTTGTTGTCTCGTGACGACTCGACGTTCAGTATAGGGGCTGCGGTCTACACGGCAGGGAGTTCACCATGCGTAACTTTTCCGGCTTTTCAAGGAGAATGAAAATGTATGTAATGCATCTTGTCCTGTTTTATAAAATGGTTATTTGTGTTTATTTTCATATACACAAGCAATCAGATGAGAAACTCCTACCAAAGTTTTCATTCTATAGAAATTAGAATAAACAAAGGAGTTGTTAAGCTGAGAAAATAATTTTGGTATCAAGTTGACAAGACAAACAGGCGCACAGACTGCCCTCGATAATTTTTCTCAAAGTAAATCTCGAGTAGAGATTAGAGGAATTTTGTTCAAGGCATATGCGCTGCGCACAGCTTCAGTGTTTCCTCCCAAAGTGGACACGCGGTCTGTACCATCAGATATACGATGAAACAAGTTCATTACTTCAAAACAAAATAAAATATACCTCTACCCGCCGAAATCAACCAATTTCCTTTTCAAATAAAACACACCTTCCTGGTCTTACAAGATAAAAACTTTATTGAAAATTATACTTCAAGCTCCCAAAAAACTGACAAAGTTCTCTCAAACGAAAAATAAAACAAGAAACCAGGAATATTTCTTTGTAATATAAAAAAACATCTACTTTAGCTTCTTCTTTGGGCGAAGATTGTTGGTGTGTCCACACTTCTTCTTACGGCAATTGGTTGCTCTTGGATGAAGCCTAGCATAACACTTGCGGCAGATCATCTTGTCGCAATTGTATTTTTGGGCCAAAATACGCAATGAAGGCTCAATAATACCACCACGCAGACGTAGCACTAAATGCAGAGTAGACTCCTTCTGGATATTGTAATCGGAAAGGGTTCTGCCATCTTCCAGTTGTTTGCCGGCAAAGATTAAACGTTGCTGATCTGGTGGAATACCTTCTTTATCTTGGATCTTTGCCTTGACATTTTCAATAGTATCAGATGGCTCAACCTCAAGGGTGATGGTTTTACCCGTCAATGTTTTCACAAAGATTTGCATTTTGCTTTTTGTGTCTGAAATATAAAAAAATAATAAATTGGATTATAAAGGAATTAATATAAAAGATATTTCACAAGTTCTTGTAAGGCGGAGAAGTTTTGAGGTTAGCTTAAACTAAATACCAATTTTTATGAAATCTCGCACTATAGATTATAATTTTCTACAGCTTCACCTCTAGTTCGAGTAAATGGTAATTTTTAGATAGTTTTTATCAAAATACTTATTCTATTCACTAAAATATTACAAAATTTATTCACCTACCACAAGAAACGTGTAGTAAAATGCAACTTTCGCAAAGAAAAGGAAATTTCCAATATGGTGGCAAACGGGGAAATTAGTTCTGTTGTCAATTTTTATTAGTACTGCCAGTTTTTTGATAAAAATATCCCAAATTTTTATAGGGATATGAAAAAAATTTAATCAAAATATTCGAGTAAAACCTGTTACTTCAAGATAGTACATTCTTAAATATTGTTATTATATATTTTATTGACGTAATATAATTCATATTTAACTCATAAATAATTTTTTAAATTATAATAAAAAATGTACAAATTCTATTTTTGAAAAATCCCTCTCACCATTCCCACTATTTATTTACTATACAAATTGAAAATCATAGCCAACTTCACACATCTTGCCATGTGATTGACACATTCTCTTTTTGGTGAAAAAGTGGTTGTATGTGAAGTGCGAGTGTGCAGTGTCACTGGGCACCGAATTAGTATATTTCGTTAAAAGCATAAAAAAATTGCCACAGAATAAATTTAATAATCAATACCGTAAAGATTTTTATAATTGTTAACTTCATATCTATTATTCTGTGATGTTTTAAACCATTCAAAACCAAAGAAATTTCAATTCTTTAATTCAAGAACCGAAAAAGTTTACAAGGCCACAAGATGACAGAGGAGGAACATGCAGCGCTGGTCGCTACAAATCAGTCAAATGTATGTGAAAAAAATTTTAAATTAAGAAAAACGAATTTTGTGAATTATAATTATTATCATTTAGGCAGGCGATGTTGCTGAAGCCGAAGGTGAACAGCAGCAAAGCCCTAACAACCAGCAAGATCAGAGGCAACCGGGTCGACTGGAATCGTTTATGGCAATCACAAAATCATTAATAGTTCGAGCATTAGTAATTTATTTTATTACATCATTCTTTCGGCGTCCAGCGCCAGTACCCAATGAAGCACAAAAATCTCCAGCTGGTGGTGAGGCTGTTGGTGTAAAATTACCAGCATGGAATTACTTTGAAAATGGAACTATATTCGATCTGCACGTTTACCTATCGGAATCATTTGATTATGTAGACTTTGACCGGCCAGAATCTTTGCTATGGCTGCAGGAAGGACTCACCTATGGGGATTGGTACAGTGGGTTGAATGGTGATGGAACATATACGCACAGTACAAGAATAAAAGCTAGTCCGCAACTTATGAAAAATGGTACAATATATCTTCATGCTTTTGTAACAAAAGCTGGACATAGTCCGGATCCATCGACAGGGAAAAGATATGCAGGGAAGTATCTTGGTCATACAAGGCGATTATTGAATAAGTATAAGAAAATTCGGGTGAATCGGAACTATAATCTGCTGGCAGGTGAGGCTGAGGCTAAATTGGCACAGAAAAAGGCTGAAATGCAGAAGGACATCATTATATCGCATTGGCATCCAAATTTAACAATTAATCTTGTTACTGATCAAACTAACTGGGTGCAGGGTCAAATTCCACCGCCGTTAGACGAGTATGTGCAATTTGTAGAGGAGGGACGAACATACTTGCCAATTGTGTTTCTCAATGATTACTGGAACATGCTGCGCGACTATCAACCCATAAACGAGACTACGCCAGAACTTGAATTGTATATAACTTATCAGCCGTTAAGTATGTTTAAGTGGCAGCTGTATGCTGCTCAAGCAATGAAAAACAAGTGGACCAGTAATATATTTGGTGATCTTATGTCTGGCGGTGCTACTGAAGAAACCGATGAAGATCAGGACTCCTTGAAGGAAACACTTCTCGATACAAATCCTTACTTGCTTGGGCTAACATTCTTTGTATCAATATTGCATTCCTTGTTTGAGCTACTTGCGTTTAAGAACGATATACAATTCTGGAATAACAGAAAATCTCTAGAGGGACTCTCAGTTCGATCAGTATTCTTCGGTGTATTCCAATCAATAATAGTTTTGCTTTATGTTCTAGATAATGAAACAAATTTTATGATAAGAGTGTCTTGCTTCATTGGTCTCGGCATAGAAATATGGAAGATACAGAAAGTTGTAGATATTAAATTCGATTCCACGCGAAAATTGTTCGGTGTTATTCCATATATAGAATTTAAAGACAAGGGATCATATGTAGATTCTTCCACAAAAGTATATGATAATTTAGCTTTTAAGTATTTAGGATGGGTATGCTTTCCTCTACTGATTGGATATTCTGTCTATTCGCTTATATACAATGAGCATAAGGGTTGGTATTCCTTTGTACTAAATATGCTATATGGTTATCTATTAACATTTGGATTTATTATGATGACACCGCAACTTTTTATTAATTATAAATTAAAATCGGTTGCACATCTGCCATGGAGAATGATGACATATAAATTCTTAAATACTTTTATAGATGATATATTTGCATTTGTCATTAAGATGCCCACAATGTATAGATTGGGCTGCTTCAGAGATGATATTGTATTCTTCATCTTTTTATACCAAAGATGGATTTATAAAGTTGATCATAAGAGAGTTAATGAGTTTGGTTTCTCTGGTGAAATGGAACGTGAATCAAAACTTAAAGTGGCTACTGTTAATAATGCTACAACATCGGAATCAAGGAGTGCTCCGGCAGAAATTGAAGATAAATCTCCAGTTGAAAAGAAGAAGGATTAAGAAATAAATTATAAATTTTGTTAGTGAGATTGATTTATTTTTTTTTTTTTGTTTATTATTATATTATTTTTATCATTATATAACTTTAGTTTATTTTTCCTATTTCTAGATAAAAAAAAATTATAATAATAAAACTTATTAGCGCTAATTGTAATCATTGTGTGCGTAATGGTTCAGAATAATAAAGACGACAGAAAACAAAATGCTAAGGGCGATTTTTTTTTAATGAAGAGCTTCCATCGTGAAGTGTTTGTTTTGTTACAGCAGATAAAAGATATTGGATAAGAGGAGGAAAGATAAGAAACACGAAATTTATTTCTTATTTATACACATGGATGTCAAAAAATTTGTAAGACATGATAATAAAACTTGTGCTGCTTATGATTCTAGCTTTCTTTTTGTATCTAGATAAATTAAATTTAAATTGACGTTGGATAGATTACAATTATGGCACGCAGCATCGTAGTTTTGTGTTGCTTTTATCATTTTATATTTGAGTGCGGCTGTTCTTTCATTAATACTAGGTCATACGAAATACAATGCAGGGCATGTATGACGTGTACTTTTTGAATAACTTTAACGAACTTTTATATGGGCTCAGTCAAAAGCGCATGAATGGACACGCATTGCAATATTCAGCAAATGGAAATTTGTAGCTGAAAAAATCAGTTGTGCACAAAGCGTGCACCCAGCACCCTTTGTTTAGTTAGCTTAGACCAAATAATTTATGTGTAGGAAAAATGCTTTTGATCCAGTTGAGCTGTTTTGAAAAGAAATGTTAGAACTTCCACAATGTAGGTAATTTTTTCGCAATCCGTTTACATGGCGGTCGATTCATTACTGTAACTAAAAAAATAGATTACTTACTTCTCAAAGTTTAGTTTGAGTACAAGATATCTGGAGTGATAGCACATAGTTTCAATCGACCACTTCATACAAAAATTCAAGATTTTTGTATGAACAGCTCTATTGAAACAACTTACGTGCTACCACCCCTGTTCTTAGCATGTCGATATCAATCAGTATCATAAAGATTTAAACCTGAAGCATTGTAGAATTACGAATTAAATTTACACAGCCGCATCAGTACTGCTGATTAATCACGAACAAGTTGTGCACTCTCATAAAGCTTTTTCTTTAGCTTATCGAGGTATTTCGCGATGACTATTTTAAAAATGAGAAGCATGTTTTAATTTTTTATAATTCAATCACAATTGCATTTTTGACTATTTAATTAATCGCAAAATTTCGAAACAATATCGTAATCGTTAAGGTACTATCTTGCTAAATTAAATTAATATACAAAGCCCTACGCTGCATTGCGAAGAATTTAATCCTTTCTGTTTTTACATTAGCACAAAGTTAAAAAAAACAGTGGGTGTGTGTAATTATGTACGCGTATTAGAAGTTATACTTCTTTCATTTTAAGACTAATTTTTAATTTGCATACAAATAATTTATTTAATTCTTTTTATTGTCGTACATTGGAAGGTGGAAGCATCATGATGCCGACACGCTCCAGGTTTTCGGTTATACCGGATTCTAATCCTAACTAAAATCATATACTAGTCGACTCATTAGGCCTATCTACAATGGTCTTAAGACGGGCTTAAGATGCCCATATTAAGACTGGCTATACAAGCGAGAACGACGACTAAGGGCTTATTCTAAAGGTAATTACTAGCACTTTAAGTTTGATAATCGGCATTAACCCACACAAATTAATATCTTACGAGTTAATCGCAAAAAACTGCATTCAACCCCAACCACATGATCAAGGTTGAACTTTGAGCGGCCATCACTTTGAGCCAAATCAACTTACAGACCTCGTTGAGGGCTCATTTTGTAGATCATTTTCAGCTATCCAGCCAGTGATCATTTTCAGCTATCATTGCATGGAAACTAGTTATTTAGTATAAACGACCTCTACCTCTTTTTCAAGATGGCGACTTTTCCCAACACACTGCGACCCCACAAACTTGGTTTTAACATTGCCAGATGTACCCGAACAAATTCCAAAAAAAAAATGTTGTACATCATGAAATACAATTTCATGCCCTTTTTTCAACTAATTGCAGTGGACTATTTACATATGTGTGTCGCCAGCTGGATCAGCTTTTATCTCCCTGATAATACAGCCTCTATTCATTTTGGGTTCTTTCCTCCTTAGCTTCTGATTAAAGATATTTAGCTTCTCTTCCACTTTATTCTATAGATCACACGATGTACCATTATAGTCTATGACGGTCTTTGCTCTTAGCCGTGCCTTTAGCTGTCGGTTACAGCATAGCAGTTTGCTCTGTTAATCTCCGGCATTCCAAAGGTACATGGTCAGTGTCCTCGATCACATTTAGGAATGCTGAGCATTGCGTGGACTCATTTTGTCCGAACCGATGGACGTATGCCATCTTAACTCGCCTCTCCACGCTCTCTTGAGACCCATCCCTTCACGTTTGTTATGATCCTGTGGGTTCATCGACCTTGGGTAGACTCATTCTACTTCCTTTGCCACTACTAAAATAATGTTAGTTGTCTAGCTTATTCTTCTAGTGGTTACTCGATTGAATTGAGCGGGTTAGGGTAACTGAAATATGATACGAAGAGCTTCATACTAAGGACATTAACGTATCGGGCAAATACAGCATCGATGGTGGTGCCGTGTCTTGTTTTTGAAACCAATCGATCATTATTCATGGTTTCTCATCGATCAGATTTACATGATCTTGGAGAAAGTTAATAGGTGGACTCGAATCTTCGCCTCTGCCAAGAAATTCTCAGTCTTTTGTGCATGGCCATAACACTTGTTTCAAAAATTAGATTTTGATTTGGAGTAATGTATACTGCTCACAACTTGTAAATTCAGACTGTTTCAAGAGCTAACCTCTTAACCGTTCAAAATTGAATCTGGAGTCCCCAAGGCTCCATTCTAGGTCCCAAACTTTTCAATATATTTATACACGACTTCCCCCACAAAATTCCCCTCCTTAACACAACTTGCATACAATACGCTGACGATACCCTTGTTTGAGATACAAGACAGTTTGGCGCCGCCAATCTTTTATGTCTACAAAAAAGACCCAAACTCTCGCTTAGCTGAAGACTCGGACATGTAACTTATTTCCCTCCATAGCCTCAGGATAAAAACCCCCTTCACCCATCGACATCGTGAACGGACTTTGGATACGAATTTTCATAATTAACTTAATAGCTCACGGATGGGAGTTGAAATGCTTGCCTCTACATATCGTCCGCGTTGCGAATTCCTCGGATTCCTGTGTCTCACATTTATAAAAATTCACTCTCATAGTATTTTCCAAACGCCTAAAGAAGTATAACTTCAAAAATACTTTGCTAATGTGGAAGGGCCATTTGTATAATGTGAGATACTAGCAATTAACTGATTGCCTATTGTTGAAATCTCTGAAGCAAGCCATCAAGTCTAGCCATCGTAGATACTGTAGGACCCTCATCCGAGATGTAGACCGGGACCCGTGGAAACAAGGGTACAGGATCGTCACGAGGAGGCTAGGAGCATTTGCTCAGGGATCCAGCCACTTTGGACGATATCGTGGGTACCCTTTTCCCCACCCATCCGCGCGCGACAGCCCGAGCGACGACTGCCCTGTGACGTTGAAGCCCCCTTCAGCGAAAAGGAGCTGATAGTGGCCGTTCGCTCAATACGCAACCGAAAGGCTCCAACTCCAGACGGTCTTTGCAGCAGAGCTTCCAGCCACCCTTCTCTTTTGGTAGAGATTAACAACTCGTGAAGGCAGGTTAATTCCCTACTTGTTGGAAGGCCCCATGACTTGTGCTGATCAACAAGGGAGGAAGCCGGCTGACACGGCGGTGTCTTGCAGACCCCTATGTATGCTGGATACGACGAGGAAGCTGCTGGAAAAACCACTGCGGTCACACCTCCACGGCCGTAGGAGCGGCAGGAGACCTGGCTGCCAGGCCGATTGGGCCGCTCTCTCATTGATGTAGTAAAGGAGGTGGGTCAGGCCCTCAGGTCGACTGAGCGGGGAAATCATCGCTCCCGTCACGGGTGTATGCTGGTCGCATACATCGCAGTGCCTGAGACTTATTGAGATATATCTGCTAGACCTATAATCTACAAATCCTAGTTTCGGCCTGCCTTAAACTATTCGACCGAAAGACTACGGAGTCAGTAACCCTAAAGTTAGTAGTTTAAATAGTAGTAGTTTCTTCGTCGTTGAATAACGTACCACTGCCACAGTAGCCCGGCCAACTGGGGCTTCCCTGGTATATGACAGCCGTCATGCCTTTAGTCTGTTGGGTAGGGGTTCACGAAAGCAAGCTTGGGTTTGCCACCTGGAGCTCGCCAATTCCACTCCGGCTCGCTTTGGCTCTCTAGTAGGTTCAGAAATAACGGTAGAATGGCGGTCGTATGGGTCTGCTTGTTGTACCGGTAAACGGTCATTGCGGCCCCCATTTCTTGTTCTAGAGACTTTGCTCCTATGGAGAGTTCTCTATGGACTGTTCCCTCTAGAAGATATGGAAGCTGGTGCTACCAATTTTTCTGGTTAACACAGAAACTTTCGGCAGAGCGGCGGCTATCTGAATCCTCCCTACCTCCCTGGCGACTGACCACGATATATAAACCCTAGATTACAAATATTTTAAAAAATTCATTCCCTACTCCAAGTAGGAACCGATGCCTACTTATACTTTGAAGTATATAACCCATTATTTAATACATCACAATTTTCTTTTCTGTCCAAGTAATCACACAAATTTCGCGACAGCTGTCCGTCAAAATATCTTCGAGAAGATAATTTTTTTGAAAAATAAAAACTAACAATGTCGAGGCTGTTTAGTATATATAGGGCAAAATCATTAATTTACAACTTCTTTTTAAAATATTATCATATAATATTCCTATTCTCGATATTGGCAACAACAACAGTGGTGGCGATCGAACGGAGTAAGGCGATTGTTTCTGTTTTAAGTCTTATAAAAGCGCAGGAGGAGTTTCAACAGAAAATTGCCGAATTCAAAAATGCCTTGAATGAAATTGAAATTTGCACATTAAAGATGGAATTGTTAAGGAAGAAATTTTCAAATATTCAAGTGGACGAAGTTGTTATAAACAAAATGCTAAATCCACCATGAGACGTTGGATTTTTTTTAACTTGATGTCATATTTATTAAGTAGTTATACATACATTTATATATTTGTAATAAAACATTTTTTTATACTTATCTATTTATTAATAAAAGAATATACATAGCTTTTCAATAAAGAGCATAGTATAAAGTGTTGAATTATTTGATTAGAGAAGGAATGTAGAGCCGCGTAATGGTTTGCCAATGAATTGGCATATTATTATTATTTGAAGGTATTTCCATTATAAGTCTGTAGATTCTAGATCTATACCGAATAATCAGTATAAACTAATGGACAATAAACGACTTTACTAGCTAATCAGTACTGAATAAAAGTACGCTAATACGGAAGGCGACACTTGAGTGTCCCGCCCGGATTAAGTAGTAGTATGCTAATCGAAACTAATCTTCCGCCCGTCCGAATTCGAGGCAAATGTTATACAGTTCGGTGTCCTTTGCTCTGGGAGTCTTGGTCTACTCTACACTATCATTCCAATGGAAATTTGCTGTACCTCGCTGTCGCGTTCCTTAATCTTTACCGCAAAATACTTTCCGCGCAGGCTCCTCTCTTCACTCTCAGGAGCTAAATATCCTGCCCACAGAAGTGTTTAGCTATTTCGCGATTGAATCATTTTAGAATTTTCGGAATCATCCTTGCTCCAATAAGGGAACAACAATTCTCCGAAAGATTTTCTTCTCGATTAAGGTTTTACAAAGAACTTAAGTCTAGGATACACATGTGAGTACTGGGTACAGTAGCATTTTGGGCGTAGTCGGTACAAGTCTGAATTTGAAGAGCTTTGACAAACTGTAATATGCTTTGTTGGCTTGAGCAACACTGAGTAGGTAAATTCCAGTTCCATGGTCTTATCTGTTTCTATTATCGACCCAAGGTAGGTGTACGATAGTACTACTTATAATTAAAGGAGCCACTAAGTGCTTTGCTTTGCCTTCATTACTGGGCAACCCCACTTCTTGTGTCACCAACTGATTTTACTCAATTTCTCATGGTCAAAGTACATAACGTGGCTATGCTATCATAAACGATTTAGGGAGCCCCTGGCCAAGACGATGCCTTCTTACTACGAGAGTGGATAGTTCGGTCCGATGTGCCAGTATGGTTAGCGGCTCTGGACAGAACGAGCAATAATAGGAAAATAAACTATGCATATCGTACTACTTCCGATGAAGCGGCGTGTGTCATAGCAGAAATGACCCTAATTGATATTTTGACTGTAGTGAGTAGAAAACTGTACGATACCATGGCAGTACGACGAATTCCGGTGGGCACAGTCTATCACAACATGGTAGGAGGTGAACGAGTTTGCTAAGAGCTGATGGACCCATAACTCACACCAAATGGGGAAAAGTGGGATAAGAACGAACTTGGGAAGAGAGTTACTATCCCTGTAGAAATGGAGGTTATATCCTTTATATCGTTTATCGCTTCAGGTTTGACGATTTACCGTTATGTCAAGAATATCCGCACGGTAAAGAGGACCCTGCCGGATAACGTCTTAGATCATTTGATGAACTCTTAGGATGTTTGGAGTGAGCTGAAAGTAACGAAGAAAGCCATCCATCAGAATGCGAAGCAGACGAGGCAGGGAAAGGCAACGAAATAACAGTAGAGATAACAGCTAGATAGCTGATCGAACCCTGTGACGCGGCGAGAATGAAAGATTAGAAGAAATTATTTTGTTTAGGTCGGGTTAGAGGCCCACAGAAGCTTCCTGGTAGAATGCTGTCCACCTTCCGACACACCCGTTGGCACTTACGTAACCAGTGAATTGAATAACGAGCTTCGTCGAAGTCACCTTTTCCGTAAAGAAAGCAGAGACGACATACAAAAGGGTTGGTGAGTTTAATCCGTACAAATCTGACATTACCGTCTGCGTGCCGGCCTTCAGAGCTGTCTCCTATCTAAGGCATAGCCCTACCGGCGGTCGAAGACACACTCCCCTCCTGATCGACTGATGATAGATTCTGACTACTCCGTCGTATAGGTATACAGATGTATAGGATTGAATGTTATTTCCATTGCCTGGGAAATTAATGATTTGCCTAGAATGATTTACATATTGGTATTGGCCTATGCTGCTTGTAGCTTAAGGAGCTATCCTATTATGCACCTTGCATAATTTGGTTGTGAAGGGACTACCACATTAGGATCTCGCACTATGAGCCTTTTGGTGGTGATGTATAAGCAGAACTAAACAAAATTATACCACGGTGCACGGTAAGTGCTGCATCTCCTAAATATTGCTTTGGAAGCAGGCTGTCCCATTAGGGGTAAAACCAAACCTGCTTGGAGGAACAGTAAGCTTCTCAAACTAAGGTCTGAAACTAGAAAGGCCTTCAATACGGTTTAACTTCGATTCGGACTGGGACAATTCTAAAGGGCGTCTCAGGGGGTTCAAGTACGAACTGCGCAAGTCAAAGAGGGAATCCTGGAAGACCTTCTGTGAGACAATAGACCGGTTTTCGGACACCGCAAGACTTAGAAAAGTTCTCTCTAAAAGCCCAATGTACCAAGAATTGTTGCAACAAGCAGACGCTACATGGACCACAAGCAGTCAGGAGTCATTGAAACTTCTGCTCGATACGACTTTCCTGATTCGACATCTCTTGCTGCATCCGCAGCAACAGGTTTTTGGGAGCCTAACTAGTTTATATAATTTACGTACCATCGACATACTGATAAACAGGGATTTGCTCCTATGGGCCATAGAAGGCTTTAAGACCGGACCGGACGGAATTTATCCTATTGAAATTCAGGAAGTCAGTGACCTAGTTCTGGACGCCAACGTCCTGGAGCGTAGCGAAAGTGGCTTTAATTCCGAAATCGGGTAAAATCCCTTACCACAATCCAAACGACTTGAGACTACAATGGTTTCACATCCTCAAAAGACTGGTGGAGATTCATATTAAGCAAAGAATTGATAGAAAAAATATCAGGTCAAAAAGGAACCGCGGCCTTGGACCTACTGTACTATTGTCAGGTGCTCAGATTTGTAGGCCAAACCTTTTGAACATGTTCAGCAGCCTGCTTATCTTGAAGCGGTTCCCCGTCCCTCTTATCCTGTATAGATAGTTTAGAAGGCAGCGTCCAGCAATACTGTTAGCCAGCCCTCCGATATCCTTTATTCTGCGCGCATCAACAGTTTTCTGGTGACGTTACTAGATGGTGTTGGAATTGACCGCACCAGGAGTGGAACTCCAATGTTCGATATACTCCGAGTGTTTAAAGTAGTCAAGTTTGCTTTCTTACTTACTTATTCCTCTTTAATCCCTCATGGGACACAGGGGGGACTGCTGCTTTCCAGTGGCCTCTTTTCTGTGCGACAGAACTCAGCTCCGTCCAGGATTTCGGAGTTGTTGCGGCTTTTGCTCTGCTCCACGTTGTTCTCGGTCTTAAAGTCAAGTTTACTTTTACTAATTTTAATTTCCTACACTATGTTTATAAATAAATAAAACGGTCACTATTAAAAGAGAGCGCCAACCATTAACCTTATGCACCTCAGACCACTTCTTTAACCAGCCAAACTACTTTCCTCCTATACAGTTTAAATAGCTCTGGTCTACAAATACAGATTCGTGCAGCCCATCTATTGTTTTCATTCGGAATACTGTCATCGTCATCTGTGATTTTTTCAGGGCAGTGGCTTTTTACACTTTCTTGTTTTTCCATAAAATAATCAAAAATTATTCCCAAAAATATGTACAAAAATTAGTCAAGATGTTTTTTATATTATCTGGACATGTGTGAATTTGTTTTTTTAGTTTAAAGCTGATAAAGAAATGGACTTATGTTGTCCCCAGTTGGTGTAGATGTGTAACAATTATTTATCTGTAAAATAAGGTGGAATTATAAAATATTTATTAAAAAGAATTCAATTAAAAACGAACTGTAGTCACCATGTATTCGGAATGGGTATCGCTATCTTCTACAATAGCAGCCAACAGTTGCGGAGCACAATCCCAAAGTGTTTTGAATAAGTTCCCTGCCACAGCTGGACGTGAGGTGGCCGTATCTGTGGTAAAGCAATTATCGGCCAATCTAGGAATTACACAGAATGCTGAGCCAAGCCATTTAGTGGAGGATAAAGAGGTAAAATTCCTTAGCAAACAGACAGACGTTTTTACTAGAACATGATTTTAGGTCAATTGGTGCATGGATGTCATTTGCTTCGGCTTGTCTCTACCTTTACAAGAGCACGACACCATCAAGGATTGCGTTAATGTTTATTGCGAATGGATGACTGCATTGAATCCAAATCCAAAATTAAGTGTTCCTAAACCAATTTGTGATGATCCCAACTTATATGCTAGAAGGATGATTAGTCACTTTCATAATCTGTTCGTTCCAAGGCAAGGAGAAAGTAAGTTTGAATTTAATCCATATCAGTATAATTCTTACCAATCTAATGTAAGTTTTATCATTTTTATACCATGAGGAGCTTGGTAGGTTCAGCATATGCAATACTTTCTCGATTAATCATGCCTTTCAAGACCTCTACTTACACTTTATCTACTTCTAGGTGCGGATACCATAAATCGCCAAGCAGTTCTTTGTCATCGTGTCCTTCGCACTCTTCAGCAAACTGCACAAATCTCAAATATAATGGATCGTGAAACGTGGGAGTCCTTGCTCTTGTTTCTTTTGGCTATAAACGAAATTTTACTAGCTCCACCCACGGTTAAAGATGATGTTGGAGATCAACTTTGCGAACGTGTCTTGAGTGTCCTCTTTGAAGTCTGGCTACTTGCATGTGTACGCTGTTTTCCATCACCGTCTTTATGGAAAACATTGCAGGAATCTTGTGCTATGTGGCGTCATCGTATTGCGTTAGTTGAGCAATGGAATCGTGTTAATTTAGCTCTTACAGCTAGACTGCTGGATTTTACGTATGGAAGTGCTTTTCCAGAGATTAAGATTTGTAGGAGTAGTTACTTTTGAACTTGAACATTTTTATTGTAATGTAATTTTTTAATCAAACAGTGGATGAAGATGCCCAATTGATTCCACCGGGAATGACAAACGATTGCATTGCACAAACTTGGTATCGCTTTCTTCGCACTATCGGTAGTCCGACAGCTTTATGCTCGCCACAAATAATCAGCAAGACTCCGCATTTTGTACAATGGGCATTGACTAAAGAAGATGTATCAGAGCCATATCAGCATGAATGTCTTCTACTTCTGCCACAGATCTTCCTCAAAGCCATCAAAGGAATTTCTAGTCAAGTTGACGCCTTCCTAGGTTTGTGAAAATATATAAAATATTATTAATTTTTTATTATGGGAAAATACTTATTAACAGTAGTGAGATATATAGTAAAGAATGACTGTTATACAAAATTTAGGTATTTATCAACCGCCACTTCACAATGACGATACAATTCATGTGGTAGATCTACGTACAACAAGTGAATCTTTTTGTAGTTACATAACTCCTAGTGGTAGCAATATTAGAGATAATTTTGGTGGTGGTACTAGTGGCTTCATGGGAAGCAGCATAAATCAAGCCGGAGCTGGAAATTCAGTATCAGCCAGTGGAACACCATTGACATCAACGGCTGTTGGGGGATCATTAGATCATGTTCCGCATTCACCAACACCACCTCTTCAAAGGCGGCTAGCTAAAAGTTTTAGTGTGGCTCCATCAACTTCGCAGCAAAAGGGTGTGGTTTTTGTAAAGTTTGTTATGCTTTTATATACCGATAACAGCTTCTAGCGGCTTCTTAATTGCAACTTTGATAATATATACTCTTTTTATATAATTTGCTTTTGTCTTTTCTATTCTGATAGAGATAATTTAGTCGATTTCTTTTGCTTTTAAATGTAATTCTCTATACTAGGTTGTGGCTTTCTACTTTATACTTATATATTTTATTCGTTTATTTATTTTTATCCTACACTTTCCGGCGCTTACACGTTTTTGTCCACCGTTTTGTTTTTATATTGTTTTTTTAAAGACATGTTTAAACGAATTGCACTTTTTGTTGACTTTAGGTTTTTAAGTTTGCAATTTTTTTTAGCTACTTGCAATATTTGTGTCGGCAAAAGTTTGTTAAATTAATACAGAGCTTTAAGGAAGGGATTTGCTCTCTCTTTCTTTTGGCTGTGAAGTTGAGGACCATACCAAATTTTTTTTTAAGTATATCACTACAATGACCACTTTATAACTCTACATAACCAAAAAAACACACAACAATAAATTAATTTTTGTTTTAATATATGGTCTTATCGTAGTTATTTTGGTAAATTGAGAAAGTAGTTGCAGTCGTTTGGTAGTTAAGATTGGCGGTAGTCGTTGCAAATTGAGTTAAAGAAAGGAGTTAGTTGATTAGACAAGCTTATGAACTAGCCATTTTTACTAGAAATTTGTCTTGTGACTAAATTAAAATAAAAATACAAAAGAATAAATTTGAAAGCGTTTTTTAGATAAAGGATTAATAAATAAAATTCTTGCTCACTCTAATCATAAAATAACTTAATGTTAATTTTGAATATAATCTTCTAATTAAAAAAAGATTCTAAGTAATATCTGAACATAATAATAATAACGTTTAAACAATTTGCTACTTATATTGGTGAAAGAGAAACGGAGTTGCTTCGAATCAGCGTTTATTATTAAGAACAGATCCATTAGTCTAATGACCTTTTAGTGTGTCTTGCAGAACACCTTAACCAAATGAGCCTGATCTGCTTACGACACTTCCGGGGACTTTTTGCTATTACCACTTCCGATTCGGTAATGGGGCAGAGTGGTGTACCCAGCCTTGTTCATTCAAGAGCCCGAGCCCATCGCTCAAGAAAGACCGAAGATTTAAGGGGCCGCAGCAAAAAAATAAATCGGCGGGGAATCGCCACATCCACGGGCGTTTCTCAGCAAAAGCGCTCGTGCAGGTTATATGTCCGCGATACGCATTATCAAATCTTTCAGCATCTTTACTTCATCTGGTCTTTAAAGTGATACAAATGATTAGAGGACATGCAGCGACTATCGTCGGTTTAATGCAGTCACAGTGCTCGATAGACACTTTATCCCGCACATTCACAACTTTTATGTGAACCTGCTCGATTTTTTCGAAGGTGGATTTGGTGCACAAAAAGACGTGCTTAAGACTGCCTTAACACACCCTTTGGTCTGTTTGAGTTTACTTGCATGCCAATTGGGTTAAGAAATGCAGCCTCGGCTTGATAGCTATGGGTTGACCATAAAACTATCAAAATGCGTTTTTGGTGTCAGTAAGATCATGTTTTTGGGACATAGTCTCAACAAGGATAGAATCCTTCCATCACCTGAACGAGTCCAAGCAATAAATTACCTCACAACACGGTTATGGTCTACCCTGACCACAAACCATTAATACATGCCCTTCATAAAAAGACCGAAAAATCTTCCTGCCAAACAAAACACCTGAGCCTAATTTCCCAGTTCACAACAGACATCAGACAGGTGTCTGGAAAACCTCGCTATCTCGCTCATTAGTAGAATGAAAGGATGCTTAGGATGACAACGTTGACGTAATCACCTTCGATTTAGCACATCTGGTGAAAGCACAGGAAGGTGATGCAGAACTGAAACGACTGCAAGAGCACCCTATCAGTAGCTCAGGGGTAAAACTAATATTTACACCAATTCCTTTCACAACTCATGAGGTTTGGTGTGATATTAGCACGGTTACATTACGTCCATACATACCCTCATCACTAAAAAAGTTATCATTCAATGCTGAACATAGCTTGTCGCATCCATCCATACGCGCCACAAGGCCATCGATCAATAAAGACTTCAACAACTGATCTAGATCGTGTTTAGTCTAAAGTTTCGAGAAACATCAAATCTCCACATTATGCTTTCAACACCCTAAATAATAGATTTGAACATATCCATATGGATATTGTGGGACCATTATCCCCATTCCGAGGATATTCATATATCCTAACAACCGCACACAACTGTGGAACAATTCTAAGCACTCAATATTTTCAAACTCTTACAACATCTAGGAATTCAAAGGTAGAGGTTTATCTTTAACTCTTGATTCTTCATAAGCTAAAGTCTATTATCGTCTTTGAGTTCTTAAGGCTTTTAATATAGCCTGAATTAGGGTTCCTGTCCAAAATCTCCCTGGGAGTAGGGAAGTCGCGATGAGGGAGGCTTAATCTCGTCCACGCTGCAGCCTCACAGTTACACAGCAAGTGCTCTACAGTTTCGGGATCTGCCCCGCAGAACCCACAACTACAATCGGTTTCCAGTCTTATTTTGTTTAGATGGTAGTTAGAGAACCGTGGCCCTTCAGGAACTCTGTTATTATTTTTAGCTGCCACCTCCTGAGATTAAAAGTTTGCCCGCTTTAGCTTTATCGATTTGAAAGAATCTGTTAGCTTGACGATCATCATGGGTCTTTGTCTAGCTATGAAGAAACAGCTGGTCGAACCGGTTTTTGATGACCGTTCTTACGTGGCAGCTTGCTAAGCTGCAAAAAGGTTCCGGACCGATAAGCGACGAGTTTTCCCTTACTCTAGTCGGAACCTTCGTGGCTTGCAATCCACATCAGCATGACATTGTTATGCCTGAGGGATTTCGGAGATAGGGGACAGTCCAGGGCAGTCGTTGATGACACCCTGTGAGATTTAATGGCCAACAGGGTAGCTTGACTGGCCGAGAAAATACAATGTTACAGCTCTATTAATACAAATCCGAAATGCGACTACTCCAGCCTGAAAAACAGTGGGGGTAGTGCACAGAGCCATGGATATTTTGATCCTTGGGCCATCTACGCCCAGCCCAACCTCGACCGCATACCAAAAGGCCGTGCTTCCTCTAAAGAGGAGCCTGCCATTTTGCCACTCTGACCCACTTCGAATACTTGTCGTAAACGGTTTGTCAAAGTCAAGAGTGGCAGGAATAGTATCGGACAATGATATGATTGGCTCCAGGTTCAGCTCCTTGGATATCGACAAATAATCCAGTACTATAGTAGTGAAAAAGGAGGCTCTGTCGGGAGCGCTGCGTTTACGGAAGCTATCCTCCTTTATGCCAGGAGACCTTGGCATAAAGGAGGATAGCTCCTGTAAACGCAGCGCCCCCGCAATAGCCTCCTTTTTCACTACTATAGTTTGCCTCCATTCTTAGCACTGGTTATTATTCCTCAAATCCTCTGAAGGTACAGGTCTGATACGCCGTTTCTAGGAGTCAGCTTCCAACAATTCTTATGGGTTGTTACTTTTTATCTTGGATAACTTGCAAATAATAAATTCGTTTTACACAATTTTCAAAGAGTGAGTTAACAAATGCCGATTTGGTCCACATTTCATAATCACGCCTTAACCTCTTTATTGAGAACCACAGAAACTACATTAAGTACGGTATTAGTTTTTAAAGTCCTACGTACCTTTCTCAAGATAAATGATGCTCTGGATATGCACATCTACTGTATCTAAATCAATTTACGCAATATGTTTGTATAAAAATTGTAATTGTTGAAATTAAAGGCCAAACCTTAATTTATTTAAAAACAGCACTATTAAAACCTACACAACAAAATTATACTAAAACAGATTCAATTAATTTCTAAATCTTTTAAAAACAGTACTCGATGATAACGAACGTAATTATTTGGAAATAATCACACAACAACAACAATGTTTCTTTTTATCAAAGCGTGTAGGCCATGTGCTTTGTTACTAATGATTACTGTTTATGTGTCGCAGTTCTTTGTCGATCTCAAAACTAATTACAAAATTTATGATAATCTAAATTTAGGTCTCAGTAAGGCTGCCTTAATTGGACTGACAACATCGCGATCAACATCAGTGCATCCTACCACACCTAATTCTGGTCCACCATCGTCCAGTAGCCTAACGTGTAAGTATTTTTTTATTTTGAGGGTTTAGAGGTTTTATATTTATAATATCTACTGTAGCTCTACCATCAATTGGTCATGAACAAAGACCACCTCTTGCTACAGCTCGTCCAAAATGCAATAGTATTTTACATTTATTTGGTGAGTGGCTTTTTGAGGCAGCACATATTGGTGGAGACGCCTGGATGCATAACACAAGGAGTAAGGATTTTGTTGTCATTCAAAAAATATAACACATAGTATTATTTTTTTTTGATCTATCAGAGCAAGCAACAGAAGCTAGTCGGCGACCATCGTCGATGATAATGGAGAATCGTAAAGGCAGCATTTCACTTTCACAACCGAATTCATTAACAGATAATTCAAATTTACCCCAAGGTTTAACAATTGATAAATATGAATCTGGACGTGCTGAAGCAATTGGAACATTGTGCCGAATATTTTGTGCCAAGAAAACTGGTGAAGAAATACTACCTGTATATTTAGCTAGATTTTACATGGCCCTACAGCAATGCCTAAAAATAACTGAAACAAAGGAATGTGATGAAACATTGGCCAGTATTTTATATAATTCATCAGATATATTCCGATTGGATTTGGATGGTATACAGGTACTTTTACCTGGTTTTATTGCAGCTTTAGAATTGGTTTTGCCGGAGAAAGATTTAAAAATTAAAACACATTCGATATTATTTAATAAAAATGAACTTCGTCGTGCATCTATAAATATTTTATTATCATTATTGGCATTACCATTGCATTTTCAAACATTACCTATAAGAGATTTGAACAATGGACCTATGGACAGGTTAATAATTCTATTTACAATCAAAAAGAGTAACCGATTATTTCATTTCAACTATAGGATGATAACTTTCATACAATTAAAACCCAAATTGATTAATATACTAATGAATGCCCTTCAAGTTGAGAATGATGCACAAAACACGCATATGCTTTTGGGTGGTCTTCTTTTGATGGTTCAAGATGCTGTTGCGTTTGAAGAGTCAGAAATGGGAAATGATACTGTTCAAACATCCTCTCCACCACCAAGTGATGGGAATCTTTTAAGTTCAGGTTTGATTTATTTGTTATTTTGTTAGTGATATTTGTTTATATTGTTGAAAATTTGTGCTTATTGTTCGCTTTAAGTAAATATTTTTTTTACTATGTATAATGGGCTTTGACAAAAATTGATTGTAAGCATCGATGATAATCACTGAACGTGACGACGGTGATTATTACTAAAAAAACAAACAAAAACAACAGAGGCAACTATTATTGAAATGCTTGAAAAGTAATTTGGTTTTTTTGTATAGAAATAGAGGACATTTTTTGTGGCATATAAATAATGTAGTTAATTATTTAATTATCGCATTGTACGCTTGAATAACTTTTGATATTTTTCAAGCAGCTACATACATTCGTGCGGTGGCAGATCGAGTCTTTGCAGACCTCCGATGAGTTTGCCTCTTTGTTTTTCATGCTAAAGTGGGTTTCGAGGTGCCCCCACAGATTTTTTTATGGTGAAGACTAGAGGCTCAGGAAAAGCTCTTTATACTTATACTGTCGACAATCTATTTTCTTCGTATAGAGTGCAATGTCGAACAGCAGCTCTAGTCGGGAAGGAAGGAACTGCCACAACCTACCGCGATAATTTTTATTCCACGTACTCCCATCGGGGCATCGAGAAACTAACGAGTATTCCGCCTCCTGAAACGAGTTGAATCTCATCAACCGATGACATGCGCTTTGGTGGAGCGGCAAAGGACTAAGAAAGGCTATGACAGGAGGAATCAGGAATGTAAAGAGGGAGAAGGAAGAAGTAAAATTATGTATGTGGGAAAGTGGAAAAGGCGAGGGTCGTGGCGCTGCCGGGATTCGAACCCGGACCTCTGGGATGGTAGAAAGACGCCTTACTGCCTAGGCTACCGAGGCCTAAAATGAGTTGTACTCGAGTTAAGGCCGAAAACAGGAATTGTAGCTCTGGCTGGTGGTGGAAGAAGAGATTTGTATCTCTTTAGAAATACTAGGCATTGATAGGCAATATGTGATCATTCCATCGCAAATCCTCAGATAAAGTTATACTTAAGATGTTAAGAGATTAGTCAGCTATTAGATTCACATTGTCTACTGCGTCAGAAGGAAGATCGTTATGGAAGAAGTGATGTCGGACAGCAAGCTTTGGTCCGAATGAAAGTAAACTGTAGAAAGTGTAGTGAAGAGTGAAAGCTTCAGAAAACAACTGCCGTGACAGAACGATGACTTCGGTGAACGAACAGAAGATGGAGGACGCTTAGAGATTCGATGGCAGGATAAAAGGCAGGGAATTTATTGTAAAGATGGAAGAATAGAAAGAATGTGGGAATGAATTCGATTCACGAGCCTCTATGTCGAATTGAATTCGACCCTCGGATTTCAGGCACCTTAACTCTTAGGTTACCGAGGTCTTCTTCACTGTAAAAACGGTGCAACTCCACACTTCAAGAACTCAAGATTGATCCGCTTTTGAGTCGCATTCCGTCATATCCCTCGCTACAAAACCAAAGCAACTCGCACTATATTGCACTTCTGGAGCCGCTCCACCCCCATAGCGAAATATATGACTTCAAAGCAAATCAATCTCCAATACTCTAAAATACGGAGCCATACCACTTCTACATTGAACGACAGGAGAGTACTAGGATTGTGGTAGTCAGAAGTGATCACCGAGGAAGCCTTAGTGCAGAGAACTAATCGACCTAAAAAAATATCCTTACGTCACCAAAGGTCCATTCCAGCGTCCGATACTCGTGTCTCGACTGCTTCTTCCATGTCGGCCGCAACGTTATTCCAGTACGCTTCTCGTTGCTCGAAATCGACGTTTTTCATTCGTTTCCGCTGATCGACGAGGTCCAGACAGCTGCCCGAAATCCATGGCTGCGTCCTTTTATGGATGGGTGGACACAACTCCATTGCACATCCCACAATGGACTCTGATAATTGCCTTTCTTCTACATATATATCGTCCGGTTTCCGAGCGCCGCGAATTTTGTGAATTTGAATCTCTCGCCCGATGGTCGGGTCCCGTAGGTTCGCCCAACACTTCTTGTTTGGTGGTGATGCCGTTTTATTCTTCGTTTTGTTCGGTGAAGTCATACATTGAGAAAGGCTTGAATGAAATATGATACGCTTCTATTGAATGGACTCCACCAAATGTGAAGGCGATCTCGATCTATTTGGAGAAGGAGTGTATATTCCGAATCGAAATAATTGGACTAAGAATATTAAAATAACTCATGTTCCTAGAGGAGTAAAGTACTTATAATTATTTAAACGAAATATAATTAACCACGACAATAATTTAGGTGCCATTAGTAACTTAAAAATTAAAGTTTTGGGTGCGCTTATGTGTTTTAAAGAAAAAAAATCTGCAATGCGCTGTATCTAATTTGTTTTACTACAAAATGCTTACAGGCAATTTTTGAAAGCCACATTTAAATTTATGTTTTTTATGTATTATTTTTGTTTTTATTTATTTACATTCTTTTACTCATTTTTATGTATCTTTTCATTACAACAAAATTATGGCGTCTCTATGAACCATCTGAATAACATCTTCTCATTCAATATTATTTAAAAACACACAAAATTATACTATTGTTACAAATCTACCACTATCACACCATCAATCACCGTATTGTAACATCTAGCTTGTTCAGAAAAGTCAGCATCATGCTCTATTGCTAGCACGGGCAATAATTCCAGTTTGGGCGGCCAAAGTACAGCAACAATTGGCGGTGCTGTTTCAACCGGAAGCGGAATTGGTACTGGACGTGATAGTAATACCCATGATTTTCCCAGTCTTACAATATCAGATGATTTTCCTGCTGATTTGTTACATGATTTTGAAGTAGCTTCGATTTATGGTAAATTTTTTTCGTTTTTTTTCTGTTTTAATGTTTTTCTTTTTTTAATTGTTCTTAAATTGTTTTCTGTTAATTATGGGAATTATTGCTTATTTTGCTGTAGTTTTTTTGTAGAAGATTTTATTAATGTAATAACAATTATTTTAATAATATTTTCTGGAATATGTTTAGATAACGCCCATGCTTTGTTTGTTCGGGCAACATATTTGGTTTGTCATCGATTAATATCATCATGGAAAACCGATTTGAATGTTTCCCTAGCTGCTTTGGAATTACTATCTGGATTGGCAAGATTACATATAAGAGATTCAGGTAGGTATAGGCTTCCTTAACACCCAAATGTACTAACATTTTGAATACCAAAATCGCAGCAAGGAAACTGACTGGTAATATCTAGTTTACTAATTATATTCATATAAAATATATTTCTAGAAAATATGGTTATATTTCACGTTTCATCTCTAACGATAATTTCCACAGACGCTTTAGAATGCAAAAGAGCTGTTAAATGGATTTGTGATTACATTTGCTATCAATGTTCTCGTCCACCCCCAGCCCACAGTAAAGATCTACATAGTACCATTGTCGCGGCTTTTCAATGTACATCAGCTTGGCTAATGCAACATCCATATTTACTACAAGACAAGGATTGTTTGGCTACTGTTCTCGAAGTTGTTGAATTAGGTATATCTGGCTCGAAAAGTGTTGGCAAGGCTGGTGATTTGCCAAAATATAAAGATGAAAAAGAATTAAAGCCGGCATCGATGCGTGTTAGGGATGCTGCTGAAAATTTATTGACAATAATTTTAGAACAAGTTGGATATTTTCCAAGTGAATGCGGTCCAGAGTCGATTTCATCGCTTCTTGATGAAGTTGCACTTATTAAGCATTGTAATTCTACACCATCAGAAAATGGAAATGCTATAACAACAGAGCAAGCTATTCAGAAATTTAAGTATTTTGTTACAGAAAATTCAACTATTTTAGCACTTTTGGAGGAGCCATTAGGCAATGATCAGGATCCACAGCCTACGGTAACATGTAAGTAATTATGGAGTTAATTATTAAAGCATTATTTAAGGGTGAGCTAATCAGTAAAAATCCTCTACCTTAATAGCATATACTTTACAGCAGTAAAATATATATAAAAATATAATATTAAAATATAATATTAAAATATAATATTAAAACATTTGTATTCCATAATAAAAGTTATGGAACGGAGATATTCTCAAATTGTTAGAGAAATAAGATAATCAAATAACAAACTTCATAAAATTCTGCATATAGTATTTTCTACCATCCATCCTTAGTAAAGAATATCATAAATCATTGTACTAAAATCATTTTATTTTTCGGCATCCCTTCCTGTTCACTTTAGTACGCTTTTATACTATTTTTCAAGGTGGCTATGCCATATTTTATTTATTCAATTTCTTGCAAATCAACACTGTTTTAACACAGTAATATTTAATAATACAATAAAGTTCATCGGAGCAAAGATGACGAGGTGCTCCATGGAGTTTTTAAATTGTTTAGTTGACAATCTTTAGCCTCTCTTACAGAGCCTCTCCACGCTTCCCTATTTTCCGATGTATCCTTCCAATTTTTTATTTCCATGGTATGATATCTTCCAAAATGTTATCGTACTTCCTCTTTCTCGGTCGTCCTCTTTCTGCTTTTTTGATCTGGTACAACTTTGAAGAATCTTTTGGTATCGTTCCTCGTTTATTCTTATTAGATGGTCGAACCATCTGAATCTTTATACCATACCATACTACACTTATATTTTCTTTTCCCATCAGCATATTTAACTCAAAATTGTGTTTCTCACATATTCCTCGTTTTTCAACCTTTTTGCTTCGAATACTTTTTTTTTTCAAAAGTCGGAGTATGTTTTCGTCCCCCACAATTAAGGTCCAGATTGCGTTTCTGTATGGTACTATTGGTCGTAGGGCAGTTTGGAAACTATGAGCTTTGTTTTATTGCTTAAAAGCTGACACTTCAGATATTCTGTTATAATGGATATGTGTTGATGTGCTCATCCAACGCCATTTTAAAGTACTCACATATGTGCCCCTCATTGATTTTTAGACCTGTACCTTTGCTCGTCTTATTCCCCTGTAATCTCTGATGAGAGAGTGAATTTACACAACTGCATCAAATTAAATTTAATTGTTTGATGCATCCGTGTAAACTCGCTTGCCTGCATTAATTTAGTTCACTATTTGATGCAGAATTTATTTAATGCAACTGCCGTGTAAACGTTTGAATGCATCAAATTGTGAGTTTTTCTCCCCAAGTTAGCATTTATTATTGGAATATGAAGCAGAAATATTTTAAAGAGCTTCCAGAATCAAAATAATGTCAAGCCAGTGGGGAAAAATCTGAAAAGTTCGAAAATTTGCATGTAATTTGATTCATTTTTTAATCGCCGACCTAAAAATAACAGCTAATTACATACAGTGTAAACAACACGACTTAATGCAGTGTGCATCAATTTAATTATTTGATGCACCCGTGTAAACTCACTCATGGGGCGGAGTTATATGTAGAGTTAATTCCACAGTATTCTAGTAACGTTGTTCCTCTTCCAGGGTGGCCACTTTCTGGAAAATCTGGAAAACCTGGAAAAGTCAGGGAATTTAAGTAATATGGAAAATTAAGAGAGTTTTCATTAAAATCCTGGAATTTTGTCATTCATAATATTCGTTATATTTTGATGAAATATGTAATAAATCTGTGCAGTGGAATTAATCTGTTTCTTTCAATGCATATGAAGAGATGCACAAAACAAATATATGTCGAGGAAATTTTGGGAAAAGGTTAGCTCCGCTCAAGTCAAAAGTTTGGAATGACGCCACAGCTAATAGTATTCTTTTGTCACACCTTTTCATTTGAAACCCATACCGAGTGCGTTGTAAAGAAAAAGGTAATGCCCCATTGTGTGTTGGCTGCCATTTTGAATTTTAAGTGACACCAAACAGCTAATTGTATTTTATTTGGCATACCCTTTCATTTGATGCCCAAGCCGGGCGGTCGGGGAATGCAATGGCAAAATTCGGACGCCATCTTGAGTATTCTACAAAATAGTCAGATTCCATTGCCACGCGAACTTGTCTTGATACATACATACATTCATGCATACATACAGGTGAAGTTTATACAAAGCGTATAAAAACCCAGAGAGCCAAAATGAATTAAGTTTTTCTTGCACTTTGTAGTATCTACGAAAGCCCGTAGACGCACGAATACGGTCTTAAATTCTTCTCCGTTAATATCTTGAGTCGCTTGGTTGAAGTTCAGCCATTCTTTCGACCAATTCGTATTCGGCTAGAACCTTTCTCCAACTTCATCAGCTAGAACCGGAGTTAAAGGAGAGAATCTCAAAATCGCTGTTTCCATGCGCATTGGGAATCTCAAGTCCCCATAAATGGGAAAGGTCACTCTGTTTGTTTCCACAATTCCACATGCGCGTTCCTCCCAACTCTACTGTGGACTACTAGAGAGATTATGCCAGGCTATTGAACGAAAACGATACGAATTGAATAATAGGAATAGTGTTGTCTTCCATCATGACAAAGCCCGACCGTACTTTGATGACCCGCCAAAAAGGTGAGTTTGGTTGGAAAGTTTTGATTCCTTCACTGTATAGTCCAGATATAACAGCGTCAGCCATGCCCAACTGCTCAATACGGGTGTTCTCAATAATCAATGGTACAAATGTCGTATTTGAACTCGTTTTAGTTATATCTCTGTCCACTTTAGGTCGCCGCTCATATTATCTATACATAGTTTCAAGCTATTCGTTTGCAAAATTGCATAGCCCTAGGAGGTTTTCATTAATACTTCTACTTCTTAATTTTTTGTGCAACGAAAAGTTTTCCGCTACGCGTTGTACTTATTCCTCTTTTCGTTAGCTGGCTGTCCGAGCGGGACGTCCCCGCAACGGATACGCTGCTGTAGGTGCCGCTTTAAAAATGCGGTTTCTTACTTAGTTTTTTCAGTTTCCCGATGCTGGTCAATTCGGCAGGTCGACCACCCTCCTCCTTTTACACCTTGGACTTGAGAACAGATGACGGCGGAGTTTTGCGTATCGTATCTGCAAAAGTTCATCTAGATCCGTAAGACATTCATAGAATTCGTTCTTATCATCTTCAAATACCTCCTTAGTTGCGTAGTTTAGTAGTACATATCACAATAGTATTTGAGAATCTTTCCTATATTCTAATGCTAGAACCGAATCCAAGGATACTCTTGATCAGTTTTTGGGCCACAATATATCCAGTTAAATTCACAGAGCATGCCGACTTCTTAATTATTCTCTTATTCTCCAATAACTTCAAAAATTTGTAAACTCTCTCATGCACGTAGTAATAAAAAAAATCGTACAATAATTAATTCATGTCTCAACAGAATAGTCAAACTAATCACTCTTATTCTCTTAATTAATATTATTTCATTTCTATGCAACATTCTTGAATATCTAAATAATTCTCTCTAATAAATCAACTTTTTCAGTACTTATCAGAGGTCCATTCGGACGTCATGCATGGACAATGCAGCTACGACATCTCCCACGTAGTAAATCTGGAACTAAATATCATGCACCAAATCCAGGTCGTCCAGTACCAATGAACGATATGCCACAACGTATGGAATTTGATCAAAAATATTTTCCGGATGGTGTTGATAAAGTGACACCATGTGTAGCTGATTATTCAATACCAACACTAGACACAATACGTGGACAATACGGCATCGAATCAATAAAACGTCTCGAACATATGCTTGAGAATCAAACAATACACGAGAAACTAGCATGGGCCGAAACTGATAATACTTCGGATAGTTTAAGCCATGCCCAAGAGGCTGTGCCCCCATCTGTATGTCATGAATTTCAAGCAGCTCGATTATTTTTATCTCATTTTGGATTCTTGTCTATTGATGATAAGGAAAGTCGAAAAATTAATGATGGTCCAGCTACATCGCCTTTGTTAACTGTATTAGATACAAAGAAGACAAATTTTTCAAATGATTTAAATCTCTTGGATAAGCTAAGTCCACGTACGCATGACACAGTTCATGTTTTTTACGTTAAGGTTGGCCAATCAAATCATTATCAAATTATTGATAATATGAGTGATGATAATGTACGGAGCTTAGATCCGCACTTTTGGAATATGCTGCAAACATTGGGCTGGCCGGTTGATATTGATGAACATTCTGGGTGGACTGGATTTGTATCAACTAGCTGGACTCTACGGAATTCACAGAATCAAAGTAATTCACAACAACGGATGCAAGAAATGAAATTCAATGGAGAAAATCGCGTTCTTTATTGGGCTGATGTGGGCGCCGAAATTGCGTTTGTTGTACCAACAGAATGGAATGGACGAGACGAAGCGACTGATGGTAGTTGTCTGTCGTTAAATTCTTCTGCAGATAGTGGTAGATCCAGCTCTGGGAGTTGGTATGATAAGAGTGTTGGTAATAATTCACAACAATCCGATTCGTCATCGTCCAAAGGCCTGTCAGGACAAAAACCAAGGACTTTATCTTTGGAATTAGATAAATCAAAAGATCCTGTTCCACCAGCAAGGAGAAGAACTGGTGCTGTTAAACCATCCTTATTGGCCCAAGTAACGGCTAAAATATTTATTGTATGGCTCGAAAGTTATGAAGATTATCTCACTTTCCCCATTGGTAATAAAAATATTTTAACTAACTTCGTATCAACACAAAACATATTTTCAGATGAGCTTCTTACCTACACCAGAACCGGCGAAGAATCACACACAGGACATATTCCACGTGCCAGTGAAGTTCATGTTATATTCCTTCATGCACTTCAGTCTGGTTTATTAAGAGTCAAATTGCAAGGACCAATAGGACGAATGAGTTTTGCTACTCCCTTAGTGGATGGTATGGTGCTAAGTCGACGTGTCGTCGGAAATTTAGTACGGCAAACTGCATATAATATGGCAAAAAGGAGAAGATTGGACAATGACTCGTACATTTAACAATTTAAATTTATAAACATTCAATTCTAACAAGTTTTATTATTTTTATTTCTAGATATCAACCAGCCCATGTAAGAAGACGTCTTAAAGTTCAAGATATCGTTCAAAAATATAAAATGGATTTGACTGAGCCCGAATTGTTGGCACATCTTTTTAAGACCGCTTAAAAATTTAGTTATTTTCTATGTGATTTATAATTTTTTTTTCGTGTTAAGTTTCTCTTTTAACCCAGTATTAATACTTTATTTATGTTATTTATGGGAAAAGGGCTTCTATAATGTACTTAAGAAATATTTTTGTAGCTTATTAAATTTTATGCTAAACTAAATACTGTTTTGTTTTTGTTTTAGATCTAGAGTGAAACTAATTATTTAATCATGAAAAATAAGTATCAGCCCGAAGGGATACGAAAAAGTGATTAAGGAAGAAATAACGAAATTACTTTAAATAAACAAAAGTACAGTAATAAAGATGCTAGAAGTTTCTACAAAGAAGAAAACTTGATAAATAAAGAAAGAATGGTAAGTAGAGAGGGTGGTACTGTAGCTAGTAGTATACATGACGTACTCGATCTGTGGAGGAAATATTTTAGAGACTTCTTCAGAAAGAACATAATTGTAACACAGGCTGATAACAGAAGTACAGAAGATGGCCAGGAAAACATGCGCCAGAGCCGATAATAGAAGAAGTCACTCCTCTTCGCACTAGCGTACGCGGATGACCTGATTGTGTACAGGAAGATTGGAGAAGTAATCCAGACGCTCCTGCAACGTGACTTCGAGACAGTTGAACGCTATAGTTATGATGGGAAGCTGAAAATCAATTTTAGCAAAAGTGAATCGATCCTTTTCCGGACTCCTCTAAGAGCTTCTCATGAGGCAAAGCGTTTCACATGACCAAAAGAATTTTTTATAGCAGAAACACAAACCCACGGATCAAGGTGATCTGCTATCACGCCTTGGTCAGACCGATTTTAACTTATGGTTGTCCAGTATGGTTCAACATATCCCCTTCGGCTTCGGCTTTTCGAAAG
Organism: Thereva unica; assembly: GCA_949987705.1. Taxonomy (NCBI): domain Eukaryota; kingdom Metazoa; phylum Arthropoda; class Insecta; order Diptera; family Therevidae; genus Thereva; species Thereva unica. The sequence goes on from OX465285.1 coordinate 74,953,375, forward strand.
ACCATAAGAGCGTGCTAAGGCCTGCATCGAACACCCGAATCAGGTTTCACTAAGTTTCACGCCAACAATATTCTCTATGATAAGGCATTTGTTAATAGGATCGACAACTTTATAATCAAATTGCTTCGATTCCATATTGCTAGAGCGATGGAGTGCGACAATCCTCTCATTCGGCAAACGGCTTGTGAACGCGGCTTTATTCCTCCAGAGGCATTGGTCTGCCTGGATTCAAAAAGATTGGTCTAAGATTGACCCGGGGGTGGCTCTTTTCTACCACGGCATGTGACAAGCGATATATGTACTTTTAGCGAAGAGGATATAAGTGCTCAGGATCTCGAGGTTCAGCACAACAATTTCAGAAAGGGATAAAACAGATGCCTCCCATGACAGCACTTGGTACTGATGGCTGGAGGACGAATTATTTTTGAGTATTCGCCCTAAAAATTCTAGACATAGACTATTTTAGCTTGTAATTTAGTTTTAATGATTAGCTTTGGGCTTAGATAGACTTATTCTCGTTGTCGAATCACCTAAGTGAGATTTGTCTTAGGCGGTGTCACGTCACTTTAAATGTTGTTTTCTCTTTGGCGAGTGACGGGGACTGCGAGGAACTTTGTGAAATGAAACACATTTCCTTCGTCTCATGATTAGTCTCCTGACAAAAAAGCAACGATTTCCATTTGTCCCTGCCGTAAACAATCCTACAGCCGTTTTGAAGGATTGGGTGTTCGGAGCTAATTGACCGCGCTGAAGATAAGTCTTTGCTTCACTTGTCTTCTCAAGGGATTGGACTTCTCCTTTCAAGAATTTTAATATACAACCACTTGACTATCGTTTATTGGCGTTAAAGATAAAGATGAGTAGATGAATTGTCTACATCGACAATTTGATCCTTTTCTGCTTCGGTTTGTTTTGAGTGGGTGTTGGTCCTTGACTTCGTCGTTGTAGCGATGGAAATTTACTATTAGATCATTGGGTAAACAACGTAATAAAACACCCTTTAACATACCGAAATAATTTGATGATGAGATACCTGTAGCTTATAAAGAACGAGTACAAGCTTGAACTATGTTTTACAATCGGCGAAGGGCCGATGCGTTAGACTTTGAAACTATAGGTTGGGATGATAACAAGCGTTACAAAGTATGATCAATAACGGGTGAATTCAAGAACTCAACACTGCAGAATTCAGCAATTGGAAGTCGTAGCTGAATTCTACAGTGTTGCAACAGTGTTGAATTTTTAAATTCACCCAACCTTATCTATATTTCCATACTCGTCCCTCAATAAATAGCACAGAACGATGGAATATATGAAAGTTCATTAAGTTAATATAGGTCGAACTCCGCCGTCACCTGGTCCAGGGTGTGAAAGGATGAGGATGATCGACCTACCGAATTGACCGAAGAAACTAGGCAAGAAACCGCATTTTTCAAAGTGGCACCGACAGCAGCGTATCCGTTGCGGGGATGACCCACTCGGACCGCAAGCTAACGGATCAAAGAAGAAGAATATAGGTCGGTGTCATAGGAACACTCATGTTTCTACTTTAGCGTACGTACTTTTACGGTACGGCACGTCATATTTGTCTCAGACTTTATACAAAGAGTGTAAACTATCTGCACATGCCAAGCGATTGCGCCCGACTCGATTGTGGAACTGTCTTCCGCAGCCGGTGTTTCCGAGCTCATATAACATCTCAGAGCTCAAGGCAAGGTTCATCGGCATCTACTCATGCACCCTCCAGCCTCTTAACCTATAGTTTCTCATCTATCCTTGAAATTAAGCTTGCACCATGACTTGAACGACATGACGAATTAGTAGTACAAGGGTGACTCCTAAGCTTCTTCTTACCACAAAAAAAAAGATTGGAAAACACCAATTGGCAAAACACGGTCAAGGTGCGAAGATGGTGTTAAGGCTGATGCAGCAAAATTCATCAATACAAGAAACTGAAGGCCAGTTGAGTAATAGAAAGGTAGAAGAAGGGAGCTTTTATAACTCTACCATTTGCCGCTTTTCTTGGCTGCACTTAACTGAAATGGAATTTTTAACGAAGTTTATTTAGCCCTTGCAAACAAACTAAAACTTAATTCTTTCAATTACTACGACGGAAACAAACCCAAAACCAATGATCATTAGCGTCAAACGAAATTTTAATATGTTTGTTTCAATATTATTTAACTTAGCCAAACAAAAACATTTTAATTATAAAACCCAGTCAAACCCAACAAAAGCTGCTTACTTGCAGCTAAGCATTAAAATAGAAAACTTTACAAATCAGTCTCCTGACATTAGTTGAATACCACAAAATCCGAAATGCATAGAAATCACACAGATTAAATTATAGCCTCTATTCAACATTAACAAGAAAATGTACTCAGGTTAGTTATAGGACATTTATCTACTCCGTATTTTTGTCAATAGCGCTCTTTATCCCACCTGAACATCCATCACGGCGTTATTGTGGGTCCAACTTAGCCATTATTCACACAGCATATTCAGCTCCATCTTGTCCCCTTACGGCCTATTGATAGATAATCCAAATTAAGATAGATCTTGAATTGAATATGCATGCGTAATACTTGGCTTTTGAAATTAATTCCGTTATGTCGTTTTTGATATGTTTCTTAAAATTTTTGTCCAGAGTATCGAGGATAAATAAAACCAACAAGATAATCAATAATAACAAATGGATGCTGGGTATATTGTCTGTTTTTTTGTAGAAATAAACAGCATTTCTTGAAGCGTTTGCATGAGAATGTATTTTTCCTTTAAAATAGAGAGAGAGAAAAGTAACAAAATATCCACCCAGTGTTAAATACCACTTAATTTTCAAATGGCAGCTATAAATCCGTTCTAATGCTAATGATTCTGCGCCTAGTGTGAAATGTTGAAAAAGGTACGCGCCAACTAATTACAATATGCAAATTTTATAGCGCGCCCAGACAATGGTCCACATCGAAGCCATCGACTTTGGGCTGTCTAAATTATTCCAAAAAGGGAACAAACATTCAAAAGTTTGTATGCATTTTTTTTTAATTTTTTTTTTTTTTTAAAAATCATGTGGTTCGTCGTCGACATCGTCATCGTCGTCTCTAGGTTTTTTTAGAGAGATGCAACAACCCAAAACAGATATAAAGGCCCCCATACACGGTCCAATTGGTTGTACAGCGAAGTGCGGTTGTACAACCAAAACTATCGATTGTGGGCCGGTCGGCCGATCAAAATACATTGCGCTTATAGGTTTGATGAAAATCTGGTTGTACAGCCAATTTGACCGTGTATGGGGGCCTTTATGCACCATCAGTGTCATTGGTCTGAAGCACCGTACTCTTCAACGGGGGAAAAGAAGTCAGACAACAACAACAAAAACGACAAATTCATGGCCTTCAAATGCAAAACACCTTCTTGGATGAGAAACCGCGTCGTCGTCTACCTTAAATCCCTGGTAAATGTAGAAAGTGCGTAGATAGCATTTAAGATCTCCACAAGTGACACCTACAACGACGCATGTGGGGGCGAGCCCCGACTGATATATCGTGTGCATAAACAAATTATGTTTGTGCGCGATACGAGGAGGGGTTTTCTGGGGACCTTCAATTCAACCGATCTTATGGGGCTTCAAGATTATGCAGAACCCTAGACCTCTTTCTCGTAGGGAAGGATGAACAAAAAAAACAGACTCTTATTTTTTTTAACTCTTTTCTTTTTAGTCTTCAAGGAACTCTCCAAAAAGGAGTTCGTCTTTTTTAGAACGTTGTTTTTTTTAAAAAGCGCTACTCTTCCTCTTCCTTCTCTCTACATGCAACGGAGATGTGGTTTCGATTTTCATTCAGCAATAAAGGCGCGAATAAAATGACATCAACACTGCGCCATGAATGTGCTGCTTCATCTCATCGGAAGGAGGGTAAACCTAAAGGTAAAGAGTAAGAAGAAGTGTTAAGAAGTCTTTCTCCTCCCTTTCAGATATTTTGATGACGGTTCTTCTCGGCCGAATGGGCTATTGGGCATGGTCCAGTACTCTCTGTTATATGCGTTATTTATTTGCATTTGATAGGCACTCGGCCCATAAATAATGTCTCTCGAGGTCTCCATACTACGGGAATACCATTCCTTCTTGCTTACATATAGCCAGACCAGAAACTTGTTGTGTTCTTCACATCAGTTTCGTGTCTCCGTTTTCTTGTTCCTTTGAACCATTGAGTGCGTGTGTGATGTCAAAATTAACATACGTTACGTACGTTCCAGAGAAGACAAAATGCCAGCATACCATCAGCTCGTGAATGCTGTTAAGTTATTTCATTTTTGTGAACACTCTACTCTGGCCAAGGGTATGGATGTCTGAACTACTAAAATGCAATATTTTTTGTTTTTTTTTTCTTATACGTTCTACCATCAAGCAAAATACATGTTACCTAGTCTGTTGTTATTTCTGTTCTATCCCCCAGTTGACAAAAGGAAGAAGGACTTGAAAATAGTGTGGAATGGACATTCTTCTTGTGGGCAACTAGAATATTAATAGAAAGTCTGTGGGACCAGGAAAACATTTCTTTTTTGAATTTCTTAAACTATTTTTTTTCCTCGTTTTTGCCATGGCACTAAAAAGATATTTGATATCATCTCACTTGAATCCAGTCTACTATAAAACATTAGTTCTGTGGGTGAAAACATGATTAGCACTGATGGGTCTAGTTTGTTGTGTTTCTAAGTATGGTAAGATGTTATTCATGATTTCCTTTACTTACTTTTACTGATTATAGTTTTGATGTGCTTGTTTTATAGAATAGAGAACGTGATCATGATGTATACCCCGGTATTATACAAGTTTTTAGATGGTAAAATTTTAATGAAATAAAATAAATATTTTAAAATTAATGTGTGCTATTCAGGAGGAAGATTTATTTAATCCGAAAGTGTTGCCGAGCGTGATTCGTTTTTATAGGCGAGCCCAAACATCAGGAAATGTTTGAGATAGAACAGTTCTCATTAATACTATGAGCCGGTATTCAGATGTAGTGTAGCCTCCGATATCAAATTATTCTAGATTATCCTGTGGAGTTTTCTTCTTAAATGGCGCTACAGTCCTTGTACGCCTCAGGCCTTCGAATTTTCTTCTTCCAGTCTTCTCATCGTTTTGGCCCTTCTCTCCAGCGGATTATACGTAGTTTTAGTATATCGTCTAGCTTGTCATCTAAACACCTATTTCTTGGTCTTCCTACGCTCTTTATTTCCTGTTAGTTAGCCGTTGAAAATCCTGAATTCTTTCTGCAGGTCCAAAAACTACTTTTCTTAGAATCCCCGTTAAAAAACCTTTGGGCTAATTGTCGGTTTGCTTAATTAATGTACAAGGCTGAGACCCATGTCATAACACTGGGCGATTTAATATTTTAGATTTGTTGATTCGAGAGAGATTTTATTTGCGGCCATCCAACCATTTATTCAAATGGGAGCGCAGCTTCTGCGTGGCAGTTAATTAGAGTCATCAAAACTGCTAGGGCAGAAGCAAATACCGCGTTCAATCACGAAACTATGTGGGAGGTGATTAGATGGTTCAAAAAATACAAGTCCCTTGGAGCAGGCGTTATCTATCTCATTATGCTTCAGGAGGGCTGCGACGTAGTTTCCTCTTTACTTTGCAAAAAATTCACAGGACTTCCATCGCACACGGTTACATCCCATCTGTCTGGAGGAATGTCAACATTACATTTATACCCAGAGAGTAAACAGATACACCATAGATAAATCTTTCTGGTCAATGGAGAAAATTGTGAACAAGAAAATAACGGAAACTTATCTTCGGCGCCAACCGCTAAGCTTTTACTAGCATTCGTAACATGGGGAGAAGCCAACTGAGATAGCCGTTCCCAATCTGTTTCTCAGTCTGGAAAATACAGCATTAAGCATAATATAGGAAGGGACCTAAGCAGCCGAGAACAAAGTAGCACTTTCTGCCACTGGGTCGACTCTAATCTCTCATATTGAAGGGACTCTGAAGAGCAATATAGCAAAATCATATCCACAGGGATGAGTCTTGTTATAGAAACAGAAGCTGCTATGTAAAGACGCCTGCAGCAGGCCCTTGAATGCGTCTTCCACTGATGCGCCAGCGTAGGACTAAGGCTGCAGTCGAAAATTCAGCCAGCTGCGCAGAATTGGCAGCACATCATTCAAAAAGTCAAATTGCTGCAGCCGGCCATATATATCCTGCAGCCGATTCTGCGATACTGCCAATTCTGCACAGCTGGCTGAATTTTCGAATGCAGCCTAAATATCAATGCCGACAAAACGATACACCAAAAGATGAACATTGTCGGGAGTGGAGACCGACCCTCCCAGAACTGTAGGCTATTAACAACAAGCCAAATACTTAGAAGTGACAACTGACGTTGTGCCCTGAGCTCAACTGAAATCATCACCTGGGTAGATCCCAGTAGTCTAAGATACGTAGAAGAACGACCTTCACCGATCGAGTAACCGCAGAGGCTGTTTCGCTAGAGGGCGTTTTGCGCTTTTTTCCGATTCTGTTGGCAAATGAAAGCATCCAAAGAAAGGCCGTTGAAAAAAAGCAAATACTACTTCGATCTCATTTAATTTTTCATACAAATTTGCAGCTCAAAATAAAAAAAAACGCAAAACGGCCGCTAGCGACGAAACTATTCGCAATTCGAAAAGACAGTGAAGATGCTCTACAACTTTGTTATTTTGATGTTTTCATCAAAAGGCATAGTTTCTCACCAATATAGAGAAAAAGGCGGAAAAGACGACAAAACCCGCATTAGATATAGCCTTGAACGTATGGTTGGCAACCCATTACCGTTACTCTTTTTAGCATATTTTTAATCATAGAAATAAATTTCAGTTCTTGTACGGATCTTAGATTAGACTACAGAGGAGTCGACTCTTCCATTGAGGAGCTGATGAGTGAATACAATATGGGCAACCTCACGACGCTTCTGAAGAGTGCTTAAGTTGAGTAACTTATGAGTATGATGAAAGAATTAGTGGGTTTTTTTTAACGAAGATTATTCAGTGCGAATCGAACGAGCCTACGTTGAACCGATTCAATTCTTCTAAAGTGCGAAGATTAGTAAGGAGATTAAACCTGGGACACATATTCAAGTAATGGTCTAACTAGAGAAACGTATAGATGGTTAGTGATCTCGTTGTTAAATTCTTTGGGCAACCTTTTTATAAAACCTAGGACTAAACTGCCCCTTGGAAAAAATATAGTTGATGTGAGTGGAAAAATCCAGCTTACAGTCAAACCTAATCCCGAGATCTTTAACAAAATTACAACACGAGGGATACCCTCATTAGAAAAGGTGTAGTTAAAAATTATAGGACCATGTCTCCTATTGAAAGTCATGATTTCAAGAGTAAAAGGTGTCAAGGTCAACTTGCAAAATTTGCAATCCTTTAAACTATTTATGTGACGGTACAATTTGATGTCTTCAGCGTAAATAAATATTCTACAGTGTCTTAGCAAGGGAACAATGTCATCAATTGATAGAATGAAGAGGAGAAGGCCAAGATGACTGCCTTGAGGGACAGCAGATGACGCCTCTATGGTTGTAGTTTTGGATCCCTGGAAAAGAATTTGGTAGGTCCTGTCAGCTAAGTAAATCTGGAACCCAGGACCGGTGCTCGAGGTTTTTGCGCCCGGTGCACTATACGATATTGCGCCCCATAAGCTGTTCATTTTTGAACGCAGTGGGCACTCGCTGGATGGGAGAATAATAATTGTCATAGTTTGCGCGAAATGTAAGATGGCACCCTAATAATAATATTACTTAGGGAGTCTCATATGGGTCAACACCAAACCAACAAATATCTGTTAAAAACTTCGTTTGCATTTTTGAACTTCTGAATTCTTTCACTGAATTTTTGAATCAACTTTTTGACAGGTGAACAGTTGTTGCTGTTTTTTGTCTCCCTTTTGTTAGGAAAAGAAAAGAAAAGAGATGGGAGAGGGGAGAATTCGGTTTAAAAACAACAACAAAAAGCTGAAGCATTCTAACATAATGTTCGTTGGGAAAGTTGGCTCTTGTGAAACCCCATACGATTCTTCATCGAATCGAGAATGGACGATCGCCAATATTTGTATGTTGGCTCGTTTGGAACTGCCATATCAATTTGTTAGACAGTAAAAGCACCAAAGCGTCCAGATATTACTGGACAGACGGTGTTATCCCGACTGGGTCATTATGTATCTACACAGATAGCTCAAAAATTGAGAGCAGATTATGGTATCTTTTCCGAGGCATTGAATATAGATACCTCTCTTCTCGTCTACTCGACCATTGCAGCGTGTTCCAAACGGCCGAGATTTTTCTCTCATTTGGGAGATTGCTTCTGATTCTCCAAGACGAAGGTCTTTTCCTTCACTTTTTGAGTAAAATCTCGAATAACATTTCTTGAGTTTATGAAAATCTCGAAGCTAAAATCTCTGGAAACTTTCTGCCCGGGGACAAGTAAAATTTCCCCGTTTTTTGGGTAAATTGGGTAATTGGAATTGGGTTTGAACCTTTTTTTTTAAATCTTAATTTCTGAAATTGCACCCCCGTTTAATTGCGCCCGGTAAAAGTGCACCATTCGCTCATATGAAAGCGCCGCCCCTGCTGGAACCATAATGGAAGATTTTGTCCTTACTACCACTATTATGAATAGGAACTATATATGAATTCTTAGCTTCCATTTATTTATTATTCATACCTTTTTTTCTCAGGAAGACAAGTGCATTATTGTCTTGCTTGATTTATCAAGTCATTGCCTTTTTGGTCGTATTTATTACCTTGGTAGTGTTTTTTATTGAAAAAATGCTAACTTGGGTGTCCTTTGGCTACAAAAAATTGACAATTTTATTTTACGATATATAATATATTTTTTTTACGAAAGTTTTATATCTCCAATAAATTGAATCTCCGAATATCCGTGTCGATTCCTTCGTTATCTATCATCTACCTATAAAACTTTCTTTTTATTATAAAATAAACCATGAATAAAATATAATCATTAAATAAATCCATTGAAAAATAATAAAAACGAAAAGAAAAACATGTAGGATGATTATTTTGATTACTATATAAAATATTTTGGCATAAAATTTCAAGAAAAAAAAAACCAAAAAATCTGAAACTTTCTCATGCGTTTGTTTGTAGACATAGAATAAACTAAAAACAAAAATTATATAGGAATTTGATCGTGTTTAAATAATGCCATTTGATTTTTATAACACTTTATATGGTTAACTTCCAGAAACGCTAGCATAAAATTTCAACTATAAAATACAGTGAATTTTTGTTTTGGAGGAGTTTTTCTCATTCATTTATTTAAAAAATAAATAAAATAAATATAGTGAAGATATAAAACTCGTAAAATGCGAGAAATTTAAATTTCATTTTCTTTAGTAAACTCAAGAACGTCAGGACGTCTTTTCTATATATGGATCACACTTTAATTATATGTATTGAAATTTTCTGAGAGCTTTATCAAATTCAAATTAATCAAGAAAGGCAAAAAGGTGTGGGAATATGTAAACAAATCCACAATAATCTCTAGTGTGTCACATAAAAAAAAAAACATTAAGAAAAAGAAATTTTTCAGGTGTTTATAGCTGAATATCAGTTATCAGATCAGATTATCTATTTGAGATAAAACAACACTTAAGGAATTTCAGTGCCGTATCGCATTTTACTGCGAAAAAAACGCGAAAGGTAAAAAAATCCTTTTAATAATAATATTAAAAAAAATTAATTCTCATAGTCTAAAGAATGATTGTAAAAAACGATCGACAACCTAATGATGATAGTTTGAAAAAAAAAAGGCTATCACAATTTTTATTCCCTTATAATTCTAGATACCCATAAAGTCCCCAGATATGATAGGAAGAGGAACAGCCAGAAAAACAACAACAACAAAACATAAAAAGATAGTGTCCGAAACGAACTTAATACACAATAAAAGGAGCAGGGGAATTATAATATAAACGTGGTCACTTAAAAGCCCCCAGAGATGGATCTCATAGAGGGGGATCCATATGATCGTGTTGTATGCCTGTGGCGTTGCCGGGGCATATCCTATATGTGTTACTTTACTTCTGATGCGCTTCCATATACTACCATATGACGCCGCTGACGGTATGCCGGCAATGCTGCTAAGAGATGCTGTTCAACATCTAGTTTCTTTAGTTTTCTGGTGTGCCACGAACGATGACCATATAATATTTCTATACTATACAACAGTATGTCCCCGGTCAGTCCACTGTGCATGATCATCATCATGATCTCTGTCTCTCTGGCTGACTTCGCCATGGGCATGTTGATCTTCGGTAGGTGGAAACAGCATGAAAATGTTTAACACAGCCATAGACACCAATTGGAAAAACACGAACTTTTAATTCTGTAAATGTTTTCTCCTTTTATGACAGTTATTTGATTTATCCATGTTTTACCTTATATTTCTCTCTGGGTTTTATACGATAAAAATTTATGAATATAAATTGAAATATGACATTCGTAACGTTTTTGAAAAATTATTAAAAATTTTTGTTCCCCATTTTTACAAAAACAAAAGTGGTTGTGCTACATGCACAGTCTTTATTAAGAAACAAGATAATTGGTGGATTTGTGATAATAAAACATAAAATCTACTTTTGGATTGATCTAAACTATTCTAGAAAATCATGATCTTAATTGAATTCAACTTTGAAAAAGAATGACAAGTAACCATTTTTGGTATGACTGTAATCTTAATATAAGTTCACAATTTGCATTTATTGTCGATTAAATAAAGTCACATTTTCACAAAATTGTGTCGTGACTAGTGTGGACGACTGTCCGCCTAATGTATTTACTACTCCTGGAATTGCTGTTGGAATTTTATAACCTTGGCTCGATCAAGCCTCTCCTACAATAATGCGAATATAATTATTGTTGGTCACATTTAGCGTGATTTAATGCCAATTGTCTTTCAAATGGACGGAAATATTTCTATCAACATCTGGGTTATGTTTGGGTGTTGAATTATCCCGAAATTTATTTGATTATTAAAATCCTGTTCTAGTTAATGTGGTGTTTATTGATATGAATGAAAATTGTGCTGAAAACTAAACAAATTATTTTCTAGACAAAATTATGCTCCATTGTTTTTAATGCAGTAGTTCTAAGCTCAAGAACCACCTTTTGTACGTACTACCAGTTCATCGTGTTGTTTGTCAATTTATGGTGCAATGTCTAGAGTAGTAAGTTTGGTACAGGGAATAGAATAGCTGTGGAGTTAAGATGGTGTTTAGAGAGGTGGCGATGAACCCAGGGTTTGAACTCTTGGATATTGTATGAGTTCGAAAATACTGACTGAGAAAGATCGTTCCACAGTCAAGTTGTTCTATTTAGAAACAAATGCCTAGTATACTTGGGATAAGCAGGGCCGTAACGTGGATTTTGTGGGCCCTGGGCAAGACTTTCAAATTGGGCCCCCTCAATAAAAAAAAATTGAGAAAAAACTTACCATGGTTATAGTTCCTGTTCTTTCACATTTTTAAAGTTTAGTAGGTATATCACTTAATAGATATACACAAAATAAGGAATCTTTAAATTGGTCCTGTCCATATTTTTTGTAAAAAAATTTTTATTTTATATTTATGAAGAAAAACGAATTAAAAATTTATTTAAATTGCATTCTTCTTGCTTTTTTCTCCGCAAACTCATCAATTATATTATTAAAATCTATTTCTTGCACTATGTTAGATTCAATTGATATAATAGACAGGTTCGACAAACGCTGTTGTGAGAGCGACGATCTTAAATAGTTTTTAATTAACTTCAGTTTACTAAAACTTCTCTCGCAAGAAGCGGTGGTGACTGGCAGGGTTAGAAATATTCTTAAAGCAACAACGATGTTTTGGTACGATTCGACTAATTCGAAATCATGTATAGTCTGTAATAAATTTAGAGGAGTGGCTTCTTTCAAATTTTCCACCAGCCCACATACTTGAAATTTAAAACTTTCAATCTCACAGCTTAATTCATGACTATTCAAATCTTTATCATATTTTCTGGATAAATCTGCCGCCGCCTTTTGTAATTCAACAACGCTCATTGATTCTAATGACGAGCCAAAAAGAAAAGAAAAATCTTCAAATACAGTTTTCATTTGTCTATAACGCCAGTCTGTTTCACTAAGTAAAATGTCAAAAATATTGTACATTTGCATTGCAAACAAATTTTCTTGGTTGAGACTAGTAACACTTTCTTCTTTAAATCGCTTAATTCGTTGATTAGAAAATTCAGCTTCAATATTCATTTCCAAAGCGACTTTTTGCGCATCCGAAATTATTTGTTTAAATCCTGTTTCCCGTAGTCCTTGTAAAGAGCAACGCAGACCATCAATTAATTTTGTTGCAAGGTCTATTGATAGATTTTTGTGTTGTAAAGCTTTATTTGCACGGTCAACGCATTGTAATATTTTATTCCAAACATGAAGAATACATATAAATTTATAATTACTAATTTGAAATAGTAAACTTTTTGCATTTGACACTGCCTCAGAGTTTGACAAATCATCTTTAATTCTTTCAAGTTCTTTTTTTACTTCTGGAAGTTGCAAGCACAATGATTTTAAAGCATTCGCCTTTGACGACCATCTAGTATCAGAAAACCCTTTCAGTGATAATTTTAAAAATTTCATAAGATTTTCCCAACGCTTCGTCGAAGAAGAAAAAAAGTTGAATAATCTTTGGATAGTGCCAAAAAAAGTAACCATTCCTGACGTTGTGGATACTAGGAGTATAGGAAGCAAAATTGTTAATTTCTAAAATACGGGCCTGCACCCCTTTATATTTCCCAGCCATGTTGGCACCATTGTCATAGCCTTGTCCTCTGATATCATCTACTATGTTTAAATTGTTTAACTGTAATCTATTTAAAATTTCTGTGGTTAAACCTTCTCCTGTCTTTTCATGAGATTGAAGAAAGTCGATAAAACTTTCTTCGATTTTAACTTTACCATTAGGGTCAATGTAAACATATCTTAACTTGACTCATTTGCTCTTTTCTTGAGACATCCGGATCCGGAGTGCAGTCAAACAAAATTGAGTAATATTTCGCCTGTTGAACTCTGCTTATTATTACGCTTCGCGTTTTTTCTCCAACTAAATTTATTATTTCATTTTGAATTTTTGGGGAAAAATAGGAAACTGTACCCTTTTATGAGTCTCAATGTGATTTTTTAGCGTGTCATTGTATCGACTCACAAAATCTATCAAATTCAAAAATATTCCACTATTTGGATTTCCAATTGCGTCTTTCGTACCACGAAAGGCAAGATTATTTTTCGCACAGAATAAAATGGCATCTATTATTATTTTTAATACTTGACGCCAATTATTTGTTTCTTGCTTTATTGCAGTCAACATATAATCGTCTAACATATTCCCAGAAACAATATTTTTTTCCATCATTTTCCATTTAACATAATTACTTTTGTGGTCATACGAATTTTCGTGTTGTGGTATTACGGGATTAAGATGTTTCCAATCCTGAAAACCTTTTTTTGGATTTGAAAGCGTAGTAGTTTTGCTTCCAAACAGCATACAGGGGAAGCAAAATATGGAATTTACTTTTACAGAATATATCATCCATTTTCTTTTTATACATTCTTTATTGAGCTTGTTCGCATAAAACCAATCCCTTGTAAATTTCCGTCCTGAATCAATGGGCACAAAATTAAAGTCAGTATCATCGCCCCGATTTGGTCCATGTTTTACCAGAAGGTAAATTATATCTTTATTCAACGGTGGCCAAGAAGGCGGATCATTGTAACTAATAGTTATTTCACTTTGAATATTGTCGTCTTGGGTAGGAAAAAAACTTATATCGCGCACTTCCTCTTGTTCTGCGTCCTTTCCAACAATCAAATTTTTATCTTTTTCGGTGACATTATCGACCGTTGGATCCGTACTTTGTTGGGACGTACTAGGTACGTTCGCAGGGTCCAATTTTTCCTCAGTTTCTTTTTTCAACCATTTAGAAAATTGTTCCGACATTAATTTTCCTTCCTCCAATTTTCGTTTTTGATTTTTTCTCTTTTATGCACCAGACAATTGTTTAGACATTTTATAAAAAACAAATAGGAGTATTTAATCTTAAAGAATATTAAAAATATAATTAACTAAGTAAATATGTATTTAAAGTGAAATTTAAACTAAATGTTTTAAAATGAATATAGTATATACATTGCATGTTTTTGGAGAACAACGTAACACAAAAATACACCAAAATTATTCGCACATAGTTAATCAACACCCACTTAGAATTATGTTCTTATAATTAATTATAAGTAGGTAATAAGTGTAAAAACAGATTGTTTATACAGTTTATAAAAAAGTAAGCCGAACAATGAGTAACTCCGCGATTTTTCTTAACAATTTAACAGCAAAAGAACCCTTCACTTTGAAAGTCGACGGCTTTCTAATATTTTTGACGTGACGTCTTATAAATCGATGAGTATAGGAAGTCATTAGCGCAAAATATCCCGTCTCGTTCCCGTCGCTAAGTACGCTGACTTCCTATACTCATCGATTTATAAGACGTTGCCACGTCAAAAAATTAATATTGTAGTAATAGTAACAGCGTTTTTTTTTCAATATTTCAGGAGACAAAACATGAGCCCTGTAAGCTTTTTATTAATTGGGTGCTATTTAAAACTGCACACACTTTTTTTAAGATAAGGTCTGTAAGCAATAAAACGAATAGTGCGTCAAGTGCGTGCAATAGAATATTAAGCATATTCTGGCCTTTTTGGGCCCCGTCTATCTGAGCCACCAGTGGTGTTACTTATATATGTGATTTGGAATATTCATTAAAATACGAATGAAAATAATTGAGATAATTTTTTATAGGGGTCCTCTAGGGCCTCTTCGGGCCCCCCTGGGCCCTAGGCCCTGGGCAAGTGCCCCTATTGCCCCTGCCTAGTTACGGCCCTGGGGATAAGTCAAGTAACGACTATAAAAATAAAATAAAGCGCGTACTGATTTATTAAAATTATTTGCGAATGACTCATCAGTGTCAATGGAGGGGGTCAATTGGAGGTCACAAAGGAAATCTATCCGAATGGCGGCGATTCAGAAAAAGAAGATGAAGGTGACACTAGTGTTGGGTAGGACACAATTATAAATTTAGTTGTTACTTAGGTTCTTTCTTTTCTTCTGAGCCAGTACAATGCTGTACTTCAAATAAGGCGAGGTGCAATTGTCAAAATGATAAAATAAGCAAATAAGACAAGGTGCAAAACCGCGCCATCAAGCTCATTGGTGATAGCACCCTTTGCTCTTCCATCGACACTCTACGCCACCGTAGAAATGTAGGAGCCCTCAGCAATTTTTACGGCTATTACCATAGCGACTGTTCCACTGAAATTAGAAATCTCCTGCCTTCACGGCAACTTTTTTCCCGCAACACAAGACTAGCGGGCTCACCCCCCCACCATACACCCCTCCCCTTCGCGCACATTTTGTTTTAGTAGTTCGGTTATAAATAGAACAACTCGATTGTGGAACTGTATTCCGCAGTCGGGGTTTCCGAACTAATATAACATCTCAGAGTTCAAATGCAAGGTTCATCGACATCTACTCACTTACCTTCCAGACCCCTAACCTATCCTTCGTCCTCTATCCTTCAAGTCAAGCTTACTACTAGACACTGGCCATGACTTGAACGACATGGCAGACTAGTACTACAAAGGGTGATGCTTAAGCTTGACGCTACCACATAAAAAAAGCTTGGAAATCTCCGCCGATATTTTAGGAATCACCTTGCCTTTCCTGGTAAAAATGAAACTCGCCCGCACCCAGCATGCCGCAGGCAGGCACTAGCCCGCACGGCGCCCGCAACTTATTATTATTATTAAAATGCTCTACAACCGGGATTCGGTCCTGGCCTCTTGCAACAGAAGTGTCGTTTACTGCAAAAGCGGTGTAACTCCACACTTCAAAACACTACAGGACTCACTTCGGAGCCACATTCCTTCACATCCCCAGTTACAAAACCAAAGCAACTCCAGAAGCGCTTCTGGAGCCGCTCCATCCCTACAGCGCAAAACATGACAAAATACGACTCCAAAGCAAATCAAACTCCGATACCCTAAAATACGGAGCCACATCATTTCTACATTGAACGACACAAATGTTAATCGTTCTGTAATAATTCTTTTTGCCGGGTGAAGTTATAAGCCTCACACCAACCTTACTTGGAAGGGATTAGCCCCATCATATTAGCTTATTCTCTCTCACAGGATAGTTACCAGTGGCCACCGCTAAGCGGGTATGATCGCATTTTCGTCACCTCGAAATAGTTGCGGCACGTGCATGTTATGCTACATGTTATTCCCCCTATTCCGCTGATGACTGAACACAGCGAACATTTAGCAGAATACTAAAACTTCTGGTAGAAAATTAGGTTCTACGGGCAAGAACGATACAACAACGGGCAATAGCCTTGGTGACCATAAAGGCTGTCATTAGCATGCTCAGTATACCGGTTTTCGTTCGATTACGTAGGTCAAGCAGAATTGAATGTGGTTGGTACTTAGTTGGTGGACCAGCTGGGAAAACGACACACGCGTTTGAAATGGCCGATTACGAATATAGATTCATATCTGCATAGGAGGGAGGAGGAGGGCATACATCTCTGGCTGGTGCATTTTTCCATTTTCATGCCTGTGGCGGGAGCGTGCCATACCTCTGGCGGAGCGTGCATACCCGTGTGAAATGCGCATTTGTTCGCTATATGTGCTAGTTGTGGGCGCGTTTATGCTTTTGAGAAAACTAACTAACGGGATGAAATATACTGAGGGCCGGAGTTCTACATTTGGTCTGGAAAAGCTGATGGGGGAATAACCCAACCTGTAAGTTTTGTTTCGAGAAGGAAGTTAACCCTTCGTATTCTCCGACACTGTCCTGTCCAGTCAACTCTGAGCGATAAATTGCTAGCCAAACTGCTGAGCATTTTCAAGTGGTCTGGCTTTACACATCTGAAATATAGAGGTTGTAAACCAAGTGATGACCGTGATACTTTTGTGCCTGTTGGGAATGTGAAGTTTTCAACTCATTATACATAATTGTAGGGTTCGTCACATAGGTTCTCCACTCAATGGCTTTTTTTTTGCTTAGAACTTGATTTGTAATAAATGCATTCGGCAGACACTTACGAATTCTCTCGACGACATTCTTGCGAATTCTTTAAACTTTTGCTAGAATCGTGATTATCTAAAAATGTTTCACATTATTTTTATAGAAGTTCCCATTACCACAAAAACTAAAACCATCCATGCTCTCTGATTCTAATTCAGACTAGAAAAAAAACTAACACAAAACTTCACAATGTAACAGTGTGAAAGACATCACGAATTTACGTTTCTTCACTCACAGAACTCAGGTGAGCAAAAAAGGAAACAAGGAAAAGGGATAACCACCAAAAATTCTATTCTAATTTCCAATTTATCGTGAATACATATACCTAATGGCCTGTCAGGCTTGAAAGAATGTTGTCCGTTAACTAATACACACGTCTCTCTACCTGAATGAAGAAAGGTACGATCTTGCCTTACGTAGAATTCTTATCGCTGAAATCGAGTTCGTCGCTTACTCCCTTCTTCGCTCTGACAAGGAAGTCTTTTGTTTACTGTCCATCGGCGTCAAAGCCCGACTTTTGAGAACGGCGTGTTTTTTATTTTGGATATGTTTTTTATGATTGACA